>JAVKLA010000084.1:14831367-14974194 GCA_034782735.1 Sagittarius serpentarius
GTCAGCAAAAGTAGTCTGTTGAGAGCCTGAAGCATCAATACTTCATGCCAGCTATAGAGACCCCTTTGTTTATTCCCATCTTTATTCATCATCATCATCATTATTTATTAATTAACTTTGTTTGCCAAGCCAACAGTGTGAGCTCATGTCTGGACTCGAGTGCATCTATAATTAATTGCTAACTGTTGCTTTATGTTGTTGTGAGCAAAGAAGTGGTGAGTCTCCACAAAAAGCTTCTGGGAATTCGGAGATTATGTGCCACAATCTGACTCCTCTTTGAGCAGGAGGAAGATCTGGAGTGAAATGTGTTGACTATGTGCCTTTAAGAGATATACATTTGCACTACACCTTAAGAAATGAATGGTCCTATGTCACCCTGTCAGAAATCTTCCTTAACAGCTCAGAGTCTACTCTAAATCAAATAAAGCTTTTCCTTTTAATGACAACCTGCTTCCTCCGCTCTGCTGACCTTAGAATGAGAATCAAAGGGAAAAAGATATCATACATAAAACAAAAAGAAAGAAAAACACAAGGAAGTGAATTGAATTCTACCTAAATGTCACCTTGCAAGTTGGGTTTTATTATTTTGATAGCAAGGCAATTTCGCTGACAAATCTGTTATCGGCTGCATGTTGTACAAAAGCAAAGGCAGGCATGTTATAGGTCATTGAAAAGTCGTTTTTAAATAACACTGGTCTAAGTAGTGCGTCGGAGCACTTGTTAGGGAGTATGTATATAAATGCATTCAGAGCATACAGACGCACTGGAGAACACTGTATAGGGGGCATAAATCAATCCTGTTTAAGCGGTACTGTTCCCTGAAAAGTCTTGGCATTTGGATGCACTACAGCAGAGGAAGCGTGAGCTCCTCTGGGCGAGGGACAGAGAGGCAGCAGCCTCCTGTTCCCGATAAGAGGATTTTATGCTAAACTGCAGCAGGGTGCCCTTCCCTCCCTCTGAGATAGAGCAGCGTAGTGAGAAATTTCCATCATTAACGTGGGATCAGGGGAGGGAAGGGGAAGGAGAAAAAAACTCAATCCTCCCCCACCCTTTCGAATTTTGTTGCCCTCCTGTGCCTTAAGCCCTGTTACTGATTTATACATAAAGGTGCTTTTCTTCCCCTAGGACACAGAAGTTGCATGAACACCTGCTGGTAATGGTAATACGGGTGCTTGTAGGTCTCTGCTTCTTGCATCAAGGGCAGTGCCAGTGGTGCGTCATAGTCGCGCTCTGTGCAGCCTCACCAGCTCACATGGGCACCATCTTGCGCCTGCATGTCTGGAAGATTTTCAGCATGGAGACGGGAAGGTTTTTAACAGCTGGGAGTGTAGGTGGGCGCAGGTCAGGAGGGTTGGAATCTGAGCAAGCCAGCATGCACTAAATCAGCTTGATTTTTGGTAATTCACTTTCCTTTTTACTGTCTGCCATGATAGTGATTTATATGCTGATCCTTCCCTTTCCCCATTCTTTGTAAGCTTTCTTCCATGCTTATACTTTCTAATGCTAGTACAGATAGCGTACGGTACAGTTTCTGACTCTTTGGCTGAAAGAATTTAAAAATTTGCAGAGCTGAGCAAAAGTTTGTGCTCAAAGACCAAGAGTAAAGCTTGAGTTTCAGCAGTTTTATGTATGTCTTCTTATTAAAGAGACTTTTTTTTTCAAAAGCCAACATGAAAAATCTAAGTATATAGGGGTAATTACATGTTGTAATTGCATACTAAACAAATAGCTAAGTTTACCTTTGTGTCTGCACAGTCATGGGACCGCGCAGGCCGTGACCTCTCTGCACATGTGGAGTTCCAAGGAACCACATTGATTTTTTTCCGGGTAACTCCGTACGTAGCTGCTTCACTGCAGTTTTTTGATCAGCACTTGTGAGATTGATGTGCAAACCTGAGGCTGAAGCAAATGAGCTATTTAGGAGTCAGGCCCTTTACCACATGCTCCTAGGCTTAATTTAGTGCACGTGCAATCCCCGAACTCCGTACTGTTATGTTTGATGTTTTCTTACAAGGGCAGAGTTAGAACACAGCATGGTCTCTATTGAGAAATGAAAAGCAGTTGCCCAAATGTTCTTGATACCCTCGGCAAAGGGCTTCCTCCATGGCTTTGGGGCTATCAATCAAACGGGAGCAGAGGAGAATTGCACCCACACCCTTGGAGGCAGTGGCAGAATGGTAGCACTGAGGATTTGCATTGAGCATCCCAGACCTTCCTTCATGCATAGCTGTGAACGTGTTCATTTTTTAGCTTCAACAAGGTCATTCACACTGCTAAGCATAATCCCAACACGTTAGCAGGAGTGCTGTCCAATTCATTCTCACTCCATTAAGCAACACGCTAGTCAGGTTTTTGTCCTCTCTCCTAGTTCTTTTTCCCCCAATCATGTATGGAGAGTCATCTCTCAGAAGCCCAGGTACCCGTGAGCAGAACAGATCATATTCCGCAGTGCTTGCAGCCTGGTTTCTGAGACGGTTGTAAAACCTGAGGCTTCCAGAGCGACACATTCTGGTGGGACTGGGAATCCCAGTGTGGTAACTGGACTGTAAACTGGACGTACCGTTCCTTGAACTGCAGGGTACAATGACATACCCTGGCCTCCGTACCACTTGCTGGCTCGGGGATCTTCACCTGCGCTGCAGGCTTCAGCTTAAGAAAAGTCATTGATATTCTAAATGTCTTCATTGTCAACATTTCATCTTTGTGGAGGAAGGTGGCAAGCTGAGTTTTCTTTTGCCTCAACCTGGGATTTGCATCAAACTTTCTACAGACCCATGCTTACATTTCAGACTTGCTTCCTGGTAAAAATGCAGTGCTGGGTTTTTGATAGCAACCTTTTCACTAAATCTGAAAGATTCTCTTTGGGTTTGTTTTGCTGACCTGATTTTGTGACAAAGCTCAAGGAGAATCACACTGCCTCATCCTGCTAGGATAGATGTCAGTTCTGCATGAGTTAGGCCAACTTGGGAGGTTTTCAGAAGGAAATATGCCCTGTCGATTAGACAGTAGAAAGTGTCAGCAGGAGAGGAGCGAACCGATCTCCTTTGGGGAGATGAGGTCCTTCTCTGTAAGCCAGCAGTCCATGTGCTGTCAGACATGCTCGCAGCTGGGAGCACAGCCTGGTATACCGGGAGACAAAGTCCTCGTCTTCTAGAATTTCCTTCAGTTTTCTTCTGCCTCCCCAGCAGTGGATGTCCTCAGAGGCTGTCCCTCTTCTCAGAGATACTCCTTACTTTCTTTATAGCTTTTAGACCAATAATCAGCTAATTTCCAGTCCTATCAGTAGACTGGGACTGAGGAGAGTTCTGCTTTAGTTCTGGTTATTCCTCCCCCAGACATTGTGACTAAATAAATAACTGAAGACTCCTCTGTGTGTGTCTCTTCCCCCTTTCCCTCTTCATCATGCCTGATTAGGTCGCCAATTGTTTAGGGACAAGGTTTCCTCTGTCCTGGCGTGCAGTTCTGCTCTCTGAGCTGCCCCTGAAGCCACTGCCGTAGAGATACGCGCTAGCGAAGATGGTTTGAAAGAAACCTTGAAGCTGAAGTTGTCATCTTTCCTTGGTCTGCTGGGACCCGTCAGGTACATGCCTCTCTTGCCCTGCCCCAGGGAGAGCTGGTTCAGCCCGCAGACACCACCTGCGCGGTCCTCACGGTGACACGCCGTCTTGGTTCAAATCCCCAAGTTTAACTGAAGTCTTGGTAGAATAATGTGAGTCCATGGAAATCAATGGAGAAGAGCTGAAAACAATTGATTTGAATCAAAACACACCACAATCAAATTTGGAGGGATTGAACTAATGGATCATAAGGTGGCTTGTGAATGGGTCTGATTGAATTGAACTGAAAGGTCTTGCATCTTCATTACAGCTAACTGAAACTAGTATAAATGATGAATTTTCTAACAACATTTAGTGTCTTTTTTTCTGTACTGATAACTGGATTGCAAAACCAGCACGTGGGAATTAACCCATATATACACTGTTGGGAGAGGCAAAGGATGGAATTTGCTCGTCACAGGTTGCTCCGTGTATGCGGACAGGCCAGTGACTGAATTTTATAGTTATCCTTGCTGCTAACTCCTTTATTTTGCCCCACTTAACGCTCCCAGAATTAGCTATCTATTTCTCCTGCCTTGTTATGGCAGAATTTTGAGGTGGAGATACGTGTTTCCCGCCAGAGGATCTGCATTCAGGCAATATGCTGACCTAGGTGCGTTTATTGTTGCATTTTTTATTTTGACAACAGTGACTTGGAGCATCTCCTCTTACTCCACCGAATCCTGGAAATTCTTTGTAATTTCCATTATCCTAATGTAACTCTCCTCTATATCACAGAAATAGAAGGTGTGAATGATTCACTGGTTTTTATAAAATCTCATTTTTTGGTCAGACTGAACTTCCCATGCTACAAGGTATGATTTATTACTGCAGTGATTAAGGGACACTGTTGATATTTCTGAAAATTTTCTTTCAGAGCTGAAGGCTTGCCTACGAGTCAAAAGGCAGTAGAAATATATGAATAACTGGGTGTGTAATGGAGCGTTTGCAATTTCCTATTAAGACGACGTTCATATTTGTTTCATGCTCCTATGGATGGGTGTAGTGAGTCAGGAACCGAGTTGTCTAACTGCACTTGTACTATGGGAGCCCTGATACAGACGTGAAAGGAAAATATTTTCTCACGAACTCAGCGCCTTGGTTTATCTTGTGACAGCCTTAAACTGATGGTCTCTGATCTCGTTACTGTGCTTGCCTACTAACTTTCCTTCTGGTTGGACTCAGCCTAGCATAGGGGCACACTGCCTGGATTTAAATCCCTTCTCACCCCCTCTAGGGTGAGGAAGGAGCTGGCTGTGTTGCCTTCCTTGACTGGCCAGAGGTTTTAACCACTTGATGGTCATGTAGCAGCCTCAGATGTTTCCTGAAGTAGTGGGACCCTTCTCTGTTAGGTGCCCACTTCCCAGGATCAGATCCTGGGCTCTGAGAGAAGCCACCTAACATCCAGCCCCTGATCAGCTCCCTTGTCTCCTGGGCAGGATGAGAACCTCTGAACATCCAGTGCTGCCAGCTGGTTCATGCTGGGAGACTTCACTCCCTGCAGGGCTTTTTTAGCTCGGCCCTGGCCTTTGGCAGCGTTCAAACTGGAATGCCTTTTCCAGAGCCTTCGAGAGCAGATCAACCTCCCAGTCATTTTTGCCACAAAGGGGAAAATGAAAAAGCCCTTTCGGAAGCTGTCAGCACTCCTGCATCCCGAGTGTTTCTGTGCAAGGCAATGCTCTCTGCGCCCCCATGCAAGCAATAGCGTAGCACCTAGGTGTCTCTGGGTGGAAGGACAGCAGGGGGAGAGGTGCACAGCGGCAATGAAGCAGTGCCTCTCCCTAGCAGAAGCAACCCAGTTCGTATGAGCACTCCTGAACTTACCACTGCGTATCGTATGCAGATGGAGCTCCTTGGTTATGCCTGTCAGGTATAAGCGAGTAGCTGATTTTTTTTTCAGCTTGTTTATCAGACCTAATAGAAAATGAAGTTTCTTCGGGTTGATGAGCAATGTGAATCTCTGTCTCTTTCCTTGTCTACCCACCTGAAAGATGCACTTAATAACCATTGATTGTCTGGGAGGAGAAAGAGCGTGGCTGTAAATGTACCTTTCCACCCTTACAAGGTGTCTGATTAAAGAGTGAAGGTAGCAGCAGATCGATGGGTACTGGAGGCAGAGGACTGATACAGTTGGGTCCTGGTGGTTCTCATTAACGCCCTGCTTGTGCACCTCAAATGCAAAGGCCTGCTGTTACGTTTGCAGACACCTCAAGACACGGATGCGTTTGCACAGCACAGTGAGGGTCACTGGGAGGCTGAAGAGAAGAGCGATTGAAAACTAGCAGGCCCAGTGGGAGAGATGTGGCTGATGTGCCAATGAATGCACGAGCCCCGGGGAGCAGCGGATTGACGCTCTGGGACTTCAGCTTGAGTAGGGGGAGTTAGTTACAGAGAGTTAGTTGCTTCCATGCGTCATGGTCCAAGGTCCACCTTGCTTTTCAGAGGCGTTTTCTTGGTTACAAAGCACAGCTCTAGGCCACGTTTCTGAAATCCCACTGATGCGGTTCTTTTACCTGTTAGCCCTCAGCCTAATCTAAAGACCACAAGGAGACCTGGTAATTGACTGCAAGAGGTGGTTGACCAAGTCCCCTTTGAGCCCAACCACACAAGTTGTGAAATTTGCTGCTGACGCTATTGTTTTTGTTTAGTCAAGGCCAGAGGAGATTACTAGAAATGAGAGAGGGGTTTTGCAAATGAGGGTAAAAGAGAGTGAGACGAGGTCGTGTTTTTGGAAGGCCTTTGGCTAAGGATGCAAAGTGTTGGGTCACCAAAGAATAATGAGGTTTAAGATTTAGTCATCTTCTGAGCAGCGTATTCCAGGGTCATCAGAAAGCACTTGGGGGTCCTTCGGGGAGTCTTCTGAGTGTCACCAGTCATAGCTGCTCTCAGGTGTCAAACTGCTCTGTTGTTTGCTTCAGTTTCTCCTTGGCCGTAGCTAAAAGGATACTGACTCTGTTTTTCATCATGTTCAGCAGAACTTCAAAACTGCAGCTCAGGATCACTTCTGGTTTAATAAAATTAGCAGGTGAAGCAAGTGCTAGGTTTGGGGTTTCTCTTGGTTCTTCTGTACCGTGCTGCCTTACCACAGGCGTATCTCTGCAGGGCACCAGTAAGCTTGTTGGCTTGAGTGTAAGTGTTTGCATAAAGGGTACAAGTGAAAAAAAAAAACCAAAACAAAGTAAAAAAAAATCAGAAAAAATTTTTCCAGTGAGCTGAATATTTAGGAAGTAGGTCTAAACTGAACCTAGTCTGTTAATTGATATCTAAATGTTTTGTTTTCCATTCCAACTCAAAAGTTAGGTTTAAATTAAAAACTTCCTCCTGAATACAAGCAAAGTTCTTCCTTCCAGATCAAAGTGGTTTTCTCTACTCCAAAGCCATCCTGGGCAGGCAAAAGTGACAAAGTGGCGAGGTATATCTCCCAAATTTTAAAAATAATTTTTCTTTTCTTTGTGCAGTCAGGTGCCTGTCGAGGACACGAGAACGTGACATTTTGGTATTGTTCAAGTATTGTTCCATGAGTTACAAGGACGATCTGAGCCCCTACCACTGCTCGCTAATCTCTGGGCATGAACTGTTCCCAGTTTCTCTCTTCCTTTAAATCGCCCTTCTCCCAGCTCTGCCCCAGGATGAGTCTTTAGGGGTTCCTACTGACTTCGATCAATGCTTTTTTGTTGCACTTGGTAACAAACCCGTGTTTGTAAGACACCCAGATTTGACTTTGCAGGTGGGACTTGGGTCCTTTAAGTTGCTCTGATACTTTTGAAAATTGTATCTATCAACAGAGGGTGACAAATACTTGCAAAGGAATGTGCAAGGCAAGAAAAGAGAAAGTGAAAGAGGCATTTCTGTTGCTTGGCACTGATAAACATCCATCCGCAGGGTCTGTCACATTATTTGCTCTATATGAGAACTTTTGAGGCCACAGAGTCCAGCTCACCTATTGCTTATTAAAAAAAAAAGAAAAATTCCTGGAGAAAATGACCACTATCGCAACCTGGGAGAATTTGTAGCAAAGAGACTAGCAGAAGTATATTTGCATAACAATTCAAATCAGTATCAATCACCTCCCAGAGCGGGCTGTCGGCTGCTCGTAAACATGTCCCCACTGTGACAGATTAGCTCGTCTGTGAAGGAGTGCTCTGTCTGCAATCATGGACTGTCAGGACTAGCTCCAAGACAGCACATCCTTCAAAGGGCATCTCAGGGAAAGAGACCCAGATTCTCCAGGGTCACTTCTCAAGCTTCTGAGGTCAGTGGTGTTGGCCTGAGCTCTTGAACATCATGGTCCAAAGAGCTGGCTGGGGATTGCAGTTTTTCTTCCCTCCTTTCGAGTTCATGCTTTTGATCTTAATTTTTTTTTCCTTTTGCTCTTACTGTTTTTGAGAGTCCTTTCTAGCAGCTAGGGAAGATTTCCTCCACCAGCTCTAAATCCAACACCAAACTCGGTCCAGTTTACTTTGCAGATTGTAAATCTAAAATGAAAACTAAAGCTGATCCAGCTCAAGCCTTCTCTAGTAAGTGATATTACTTGAGCAGATACTAGCCACATGATCATCTTGCGATTGGGAGAGCTCTCCTCCGCTGAGCCAGATGCTTACAAATTCTGCCAGTGATTATCATAGTGAATACCACATTGAAGGTCTGTGAGCAGGCTGAGAGGCATTTCCCAGCAGCTGCAAACCCTGCCTTACAAGACCCAACCTAGATTGGAGGGGGGTCACAGCTGTTGCAGACGTCTTTGACAAATAAGCAGATCTTGCCCTTTACAGACAGAAGTTTAGTACTTCTGGTGTCCAGGGATCGCAGCAATTGCATGGTCAGAAATCAGGAGGGCTTTTGAATTGACTAAACTTGCACTGACTGGAGAGAACATCATGTTGGGCTCACACACAGGGTCAGCGGTCAGGTTCAGTGTTCAGCGTCCAGGCTCCTGGCTCCATATTCCGCCATCTCCTGGAAGGGACACGTGATTTGAGCAAGTACAGCAGCTCCGTGCAAGGACTGCCAGTGACCCTCTGCAAACTCTGCTGGGAAGTCAGCCAAGCTTTTGGTTGGTGCACCTCATGGCTAAGCAGCCGGCCCCAAGATTTGTCAGCTGGCTCAACTTGCCCACAGGTTGGACCCAGCAGCCAGTAGCTCTGGAGGTGTCTCAGGACTGCGGGTCTCTGCCAAGCCAGAAGGAGCTTTTCTCTTTCCTCCAGAGGAGGTGATAGCATCGTAACACGGGCCTGCAGGACACTCCTGGTGCAATGGCTCATTGTCATTACAGCCACGTACAGGGCAGGGTAGGGTGTTTGGTAGATGGGCGGTAAGACCTTGCCACAATACGTTTGCTTGTTTGAGGATAATTTAATCAGAAATAAGATAAAAAAGTCTTTTGTATATGAATTACCAATTGTTACTCAGCCACCTGTAAAGCTTGTCAAATAAGTCATAAAATGTATTCAGATCACCAGAAATTTGTTAGATACTAAGGGCAGCATTCATTTCGCTAAACACAGCTCATCTCATTACAAGTTAGGCATCTGTCTTAAGCTAATTGTGTGAGTTACTTCTATCATCAGTGATGGGAGGCCTGCACTTCCAGATGTATCCGATCCCATCCTCAGTTAGGTGAGAGAGAGCCAGCCTTACAGCCAAATCCCCCATTCAGGGAGCTGTGTAAGTGCACCTCATGTATTTTTACTCACAGACACAGGTCCTTAACTACTTATGGTAGCTCTGTCTCTGTTTATTCATGCTACTGAGTGGTGTCCAGAAAAATGGATTACTGTTCAGCTTCGTGTGTTGTATTGTCTTCTGTGTATCTCAGCAAGACCATGGCATATAGAAGAAAAAAAAAAGACACTTCAAACCCAGATTTACTGCAGAATGAATCTCTGTTATTTGGAAAGGGCCAATGTCAGTCATCTGGGGCAGTGGCCAAGGGTCCGGATTACTCTTCCCTTTTCACATGTTCTCTAGCGCTCCATCCAGCTAACGAACCCCACGGTGCACGTCACGCCCTGCGGCACTCAGAGGAAGGTTCCTGCGGCAGTGGGGCAATCCGCAGTCACGGCTTCACTTTGTTAACAAGGACCCCTAAACTTAGCTCAATGCTTTGATACCTTTTTTCAGAGATTCTCTTTGCAGAGAGTTGCCGTTGTGTCGCTCTGTTAACCTCAGTGGGGCTGCGTCAGTTTATGCCAGCGGAGGATGGAGGTGGCAATGCTTAACCCTAAGCTCCTCTCACTCCTCACTAACAATATTACTGCATGGGGGAGGAAGGGGAGCCTTGAGTTTGTCGGTAATAACTGTGAAAGCTGAACCTGAGGATCCTTTTTTTGCAAATCCATCCTCCCTCCCTCCGCTAATTGCTTGGCTCTGCAATACTTCTGTGGGCTATCGGGCTCTACACTTCAAAACCCACCCTGGGAAATTTGGCACAGAATAAAACATAATGTTCAGGAGAACACTGCAATTGTTCAGAAAGCCCACAGGGGTTCCAACTCTGCCTTAGAATGGTTTTTTTAGGGGTGAATTTTTTTTCTGGTAAATCACCAAGGAATATAGATAGCATTGAAGAATAGGTTTCTCCAAGCTTCCCATTAATTTTTTTCATTTAATTTGAGCTAAGCTAGTATCTTCTGCTTTTGTGACAAGTAAAATGGAAGCTGCAATGCAAAGTGTTCAGGGCAATACTGCTGCCTGTCGAGTCCTCGAAATATATCTGTGTATTCATGCCTTTTGAAACTAGGAGGTAGCTCTTTCTTCGTTGTAAAATATGTTCTGTTTTGTTGATCTAGAGAGAAAAAGGGGGAAAAAATCTTAAAGCACAGTTGATACTTTTCCTGGTATATTCAGGATCAGCCCACATAGACTACACTCACCTTCAGAATTACCATTTGACTTGCATCATATGAAGACCAAGAAATTCTTGTTGCTTTGACAAGATGCTAGCATATTACATTTTGATTTTTTAAATACAAAGATTGTAGAAATAGTCAGGGGACTTGTTTTGAAAAAAGTGTTAATGTTACAACAGGTTGTTTCATTTTAGTGCAGAACACAGCTTCAAAATATCAAGATTTTCTATACCTTCAGACAGCTCTCAGGTGGATATTCTGTTAAAAGTCTATAACCATTGACCAAAATAACCATTATCCTTAAATCAGTAATCTCAAAATATCTCACACCACAGATCTTTATTATATAGCACGCTTAACCTGACTTAATGTATTATATAGCACCCATTAGCAGAATATATTAACTTTAGATGTTCGCCTTTCTACATTAATAATGCAATCATGATTTTATGCCAGACATTTTCTGTTCTAAATTGCATAAGAAAGAGAGATCTGAAAAAATACGAA
This sequence comes from Sagittarius serpentarius, assembly GCA_034782735.1. Lineage (NCBI taxonomy): Eukaryota > Metazoa > Chordata > Aves > Accipitriformes > Sagittariidae > Sagittarius > Sagittarius serpentarius. The sequence goes on from JAVKLA010000084.1 coordinate 14,842,319, forward strand.
AAAACCTTGTGTGCATCTGTTCAATAAGAAATATTTTATTTTGTAATATTTTGTGTAAATCGAAGAGCTTGAAAACAAAATATTTGAGTTTGGAACAACTGACATGAAGACAAGCAAACCAACTGAACAGCAGTGTGTTGGTCAAGGTTAAGACTCTCTTATCAGAATGAAAGATATGCTCCTCTGAGCTTGCCATGGGCAATGTGTTTGTTCATTATACGGGAAGCGCAAGAAGCCTGGTATCGTTTCATTTGCTGGCTTTTAACTGCTTGTGCTTTTGAAAATGAGATGATAGGTAATTATAATATAATTGCTACTTAGCAATCTTTATTAGCCTTTGGCATGATGGCCTTTTTGTGTGATTTGGGAGGCTTTTAATATGGTGGCCTGAGCAAATTCTTCATAGTTAAGACAGGAACTATTTGGCATACATTCTCAGCTGCTTGTCTAGTTGCAACTTCTAGATGGCTTTGGTTTTTTTTGTGAAAGGAGAGAAAAGAAGGCAATATGAACAAGTCACAATCATCTGGTTGTAAATATCCAGTATTGACATCAGATATCTTCTCAAAATCAGCGCACACAGTGAAAAAGAAATGCTCAAAATCACCAGCCAGTGTGTTGAATAATTTTCAAGAGAAAGAAACCGCAATTAGTTCATGCACATTCCAGGAGCAGAAAGAAAGACTGAATTTGTCACGTAAATCATTTCTGGTAAATTATTCACTCCGTCTTACTCCAGGTACTACCAAGGCAGGAAGTTTTCCCTGGAAATTGATAACCAAATATGGGAATTAGGGAAAAATATGCTTACCTGGTACCTCAGAAATACAACTGTTTACGTGAATATGAGTAAGGTCAAATGAAATAGTGTCATCTGAGGACTAGACAATAAGTCTGTTGCCTTCAGGTTGTTTCTAACTGATACGTCCTTGGTTATACATATTTTTCTCTTATGCTGAAATTACTGTGCTCCAGTTTTTCCCCTCTGCGTATCCATTCAGAAGTGGTGCCTGGGCAGGGACGGCTGTGGGGTACAATGTGTGAGGTTAAGGGATTAAGTAAATTAAGCGCTGCAATACCTTCAAGAGTTAAAGCTGCTCTCTCTCTTGCAATACCACTCCCTGATCAGCACAGCCCATCGCAGCCACATGTGAGACGTGTCCCAGAGGGATTCCCCACTGCAACAGCAGCTGCTGGCGCTGGGGCTCCCTCGTTCAGCACAGCCCTTCCCAGGTGTTAATGCAGCACCGTTGTCCCCACGCCCCAGTGCCACGGGAATGCTGACACACGTTTTTGGTGTCTCGGCGTGCTGCGTGCATTTGGCGTTGCGCTGTGCCCGTGACATATTGGCCATTCCTGTGGCTGTGTCTTGCCGGTTTCCAAAGGGAGCTCTCTCTCGGGGTGGACCTGCCCTGCAGTGAGTTTGCACAGTGCCTCCTAACAGGGCTTCGGTCTTGTTTTGGTTCTCCAGGCACTGCCATGAAATAAATAAATCATGATCAAGGAGTAATAGGTGCGCTGAACGAAGATGCAGCTAATAGACCAGCAGTCATTAGAGGTACACAGCTGGCATTAATACATCATCTCTGCCGGTGCTGGAGGAATTTGCATATCGAGATTAACAAGCTGCTGGAGCAACGAGTGCTAGATAAGCTCTTGGCTCTGCCTGTCAAGCCCATCCCGGTGGACTGTGGACTCCCGCTGTTGCCGAGGTCCAGCTGCCTCTCCAGAGGCCAGTGCCTGTGGGCCAGTGAACAAGCCTGGTGAATCTGGTGGAGGTGGGTAAAGCAAATGCAAGACTGGGACCCCTTTCTTGCCAAGGCCAAACTCTTCCCCCTCAAGAATGAAGACTCAGAGTCCCTCCATGTCTGCGAGTTTAAATTGGGTTTCTCCCCATCCCCGCCCATCGCAGGAATGGAAGAGCTGCAAACGGAGCAGGTTTCACGCACAGCGTGGGTCCCTCCCACCCGTTGGTGGGTGGCCTTCCCTCTCATGGCCCGGAGCTGCAGTCCCCTGCCTGCTCAGCCCTTAGACCTAGCCTGGACCTCTAGCTTCCGCCCCCTCCCCCCCCGCCCCGATTTCGCCCTGACCTGGAAGCGGTGAGCTGAGGAGGACTGCTGTGGAAGGGAGAAATCCCTGCCCTGTCCTCCAAAAGCAATCCTCAGAGAGGGAACCTGCAGGAGCTCAAGGGGACATCTTGCTGCACAGGGCTGCTCCCCGACGGAGCAAACTGTTTGAGACCGGAGCCGAGGGAGCTGCTGTCAGTTGGCTGTGCAGCCAGCTGCAGAGAGCTGCCTGTCAGAGCTGTGTCTTCGGCGAGAGCACGGATCTCCTTTCCCCTCCCTTCCTCGCCCTGTTGGGCCGCGCTGGGACGGAGGGAGGCAGGGAGCAGGTGAAGATGCCATCCTGGCAGCCCCCATGCTCCCCCCTTCGAGCTTCTCAGGAGGGTGGTGGGGGGTGTCAGTTGTGCTGGGAGTCTTGAGGCCCTTGTGGCAGTGTGGAGGGGATCCAGCCATCTGGAGGCGGCTTGACCATAGCATGTGTCCCTGTGTCGGACCCCCTGCAGTGACACTGGGCTGGGGATGCGCTCAGAGGTTCTGCTCTGCTTCTCCTGCCTCACCCAGCACACAGCAAATATCTGGAGAACAACCCTGGGGTGCGGGTCAGTACCAAATTCCTGGCAGCACTGATCCAGCAGGTAGGGAAGCTGAGGACTCATCCCGTGCCATGCCCATGGGGCTGGAAGTGGCTGCCTGTCCCTTCCCTGTGGCTCTAGGCATGCCCAGCACAAGGCAGGTGGGGTGCGTGGGGGCATGGGGGTCTGCGCTAATTTTTCTATGGAGAAATACAAAAGGAGGAAAGAAATGCAGAGGCAAGTCCCTCTCTTCTTGCGTTTCCAGCTCAGTGCAGTCCGCTAACGTCTGCACGATAATGGGATGGCTGGAGTCAGTAACTGCGCTCCCAACACCCTGACACCTTCTAGCAGCTCTACGCCCTACCACAACTCTCTACTTTTATTTATCGGGCTCACCAGATGTAACCTCTCCAACAGCTTAGGAGAGACTTGAAAAATAATTGGACCAAGTGGGAAATGCAGCCGTTGCCTTCCTAAATCTGCCCACGTCTCACGGGAGCAGGGAGCAGGCACGAGCCCCGGCCAAGAGATCCAGAGCTGCTGCTGGCAGCGGTGCAGGGACCCCGAGCCCATGTCGGCTGCAGCACTCGCAGTTGCACCCAGGGCACTCAGAAAATGGCTGCCACTGTGCAACAGCAGCTCCCTGACCTCAATTTTCTCAGTGGAGAAAAGAGCAGGTCAAGTGGAAAGTGCTTAAGGAGGAAATTTGTTTCCTTACAGACAGGGAGTCAGGAAGATAGGCGGCTATCGCGTGTACTGGAATAAAGCAAATTAATTTTGTACTGTGCGGTGAATCGAGGAGCTGGAGGGCAAGGTGGAGAAGAAAAGAGAAAGCGTGGAAGATAATGGACTTTGATGTTTTACTCGAACTCAACAAAACACCTGGCAAGAAGCAGGGATGCGCTACAACTGCAGCTCAAAACGCTCCTAACCCAGGCAACTGCTTCCCTTTTGTTTTCTTTCTTTACAATCTAATCCCGAGCATTAACCGGAGTGGCTTATATTTCCAGTGTAATAAAAGGTGCATTGTGAAGGGGAGATGGAGACAAGAGACTTTAATAACTTCCTCTGCTTCCCCCAAAGGGCTTGTGCCATCCAGCTCTTGCACCGCAAAACCCCCCAGCTGAGACCCCCACATGGAGGGGAGGGCTGGAGGGAAGAGGTGGCGGGGCTGGAAGGACACGGCCCTCCAAAAGCAAAATTAGTGCTGCATCTTTCTGGCAGACTTCTTCCAAACCACTGTGTCTCCTGCTGCTGCAGCGGGGGGTGGGAAGGTCTCTGAATCCTCAACACTGATAGCCTGTGTTGCTGTCAACATCGTCTTCCTCTGCTGCCTCGTTCTCTCCCTCTCCGTCATCTGTGCAAGCCTCTCTGCATCAGATTCAACCCCCTTGAACCAGGCTCAGCCTGGAATTTTTTTTTTTTGTCTATAGATACCTGTCAAGCCTCTGCTTTCTCCTGTTCCCCAGTTTTGGGACAGGAACAGGCACAAACTGTTCCAAGTCTTCCCATAAAAACAACTTTAAAGTCAGGCTGGAACAAAAGCGACAGCGCTCTTCTGATGCGAGCTTCTAAAAATATGTTACATGGTTGATAATTGAATGTGAGATTAAAAGGAAGTTTTAAGCAGAAGCAAGAGCTGCCTATTTCTGGCAAATTCCCATCTCACCCAGCCCCTTGTGAAATGTCATTGCATATCAATATTGTCTGGCTGGAAAATTTAAATTCCGGTGAACTGGCAGTCTCTGCTGAAAAAGTGTCTAGCTGGGTAGTTTTTGGTGTTAACCAGATGCGTCTCTGGGCTGTCTGGTACACCAGCGCCTTCCCTGTTGGGGCCGTGGTCAGGCCCCAGAGCCCCTCCGTGCCCCTTCTTGCATTTGGTGCAACCAGAAGCAGAACCCCCCCATGCTGCTCCTGCACGGGCACGGGAGAAGCACCCTGCTCGGGATCAGAGTGCCAACCTAAACCCAGCAAAGCAAAGCGACATCTCTCCGACACCCCCCCACACCCCCCGCCAAGGTTGGAGGAGCGGGTTATTGCCTCCTTGACATACGTGAGCCCCAGGCAAGGAGCTGCTGGGGCAGGATGCTAGCTAGGGATGTTTTCCGTTGTTTCACCAAAAAAAGAACTTTGTGCTTCCTTTGTGTTTCTGCGCACGGTGTTTTGTTTGTTGGAGGCTCAGTGTGGACCTGGTTACAGGTAATGTTTAATAACCGATTTCCCAAGCCAGGACGTGCTACCTTTTTTTGATTGCTGAACCTAAGCATTCTGGGGCATTCATATAAATTTGCAGCTGTATAATAAGGGCTTTCGGGATACCTTTCCATCATTATTTACAGATCTGCAGATCAATAAAGTGTGTTACTCTGATAAAACTTATTTATTAACCCCAAACTGGTTTTGCCCAATTTATCACCTCATTGCAATGCATGGATATATCTGTTTGGTTGAAAATGGGAAGGGTGAGCTCATTAGCTTTAGCTTTTCTCACACAGAGGTGTTTTGCAGCCTACCAACAAAATGCAGTTCCACAAAATGGTGTGGATTAGGTGATGTTGTGAATTTGCACTTTTCTGGTAAAAACGGGGGGGGTCTTTCCTTTCCCTCAGGTCGCTGGTTTGAAAGTGATGAAATGCCAAACAAACTGTATGAGAAGCTGGTCCCGAGACGGATCCTCCCCATAGCGAGCAGGGTCTGGTGTCACCAGGAGCCCTACAGAGGTGCGTGGGAGGAAGGGTGACAGTGTTTCCTCCACGAACTGCATGTGGGTAGCGCCCTTTGCACGGCTGTAGCTTTTTTATACCGGCAAGCTCTGTGTGGGTGTTACAGGGCAGGACCTCATCTGCTGGCTTTCTGGGCAAAGAAAGCCCTTTTCTCCCTGTCTTGTATTCGGTAGCTTTCGGGATCTGGAGGCCAGGAGAGGGATTTCTCTAAATCGTAAAAGTAACAAGAAAGCAAAATCTCGTTGAAAGGCAATGGCACTTATTCTCCTAAGTGTCTTTTGGATATAGATGCATCCAGATCAAGCAGGCCAGAGTGAGCCGTGAAAGACGAACCTGTTTGAATCTCTCCCTGCCCTCGCACAAGCTAAGTCCATTCCCCTTTTCTGTGTGACTTCAGTAATGGTTTTGGAAGCGGCCATAGCTCTGCATTCCACAACATAAATCCTCGACAGGAGTTCATGCAGCTGAACCTTAAAGCTTCACTTTATGGAGATCTCTCACATTTTTCATTGGCTTTGCATCAGACCTCATCAGTCCCACTCTCCTGCCAGAATATGAAGTGCCATGAAAAATCTGATCTCTTTGAAGCTGACATTAAATTATGGCAAATTAATATGTTGCTTCAACACAGTTTCAGCTGTCCACGTTGTTCCGGTGCGATGTATGAAGATATTGTCCAAATAAATAACTACCCATCTGACCTCTGTTATTACCCATAAGTTTTTTGGAATAAAAGTAAATTTACCTTCCCCTGTGGACTTCTTTTTCTTTCATGCAAAGGCTTGCTAGATCTTGTTTTACCTCACTGCGCATATCTGCTTAAATCCAATTCCATGAATAAAAAAAAACTGCAGCACATTCCAAGTGCTATATCTGATAACGCCACATGTTCATTACAATAACGTGGCTGGAGGTAAAAGCGAAGTGAAGGCAGCCTCCCCGGCCCTTGCCGGTGGGCCACACGTTCTTGGATGGCAGCGTTCTCACTGACTGCAACGGCATCGGGAGTTCACCCGTCCTTTTTGTCTCCTCATTTTCTGGACCAGTTTCTATCCTGTATGTTTTGATCCTGTGCAATCCTCCAAGGACTCTCAATCTGTTCTCCTGTTATGAGCGTGTAGTATTGTGCTTGTAAACACCTGCCTGTGGCCTTTTCCAAACAGCAACACTTGGGCACGCAGGTACGAGTGCTAGAAACAGGAATGGGTGCCTGCTCGCGGATGCAGAGCTGAACATGTGTACGCAGGGCCAGTTAATGGAAAAGGAAAAGGGTCTCTTACCCTGGGAAGAAATGGCTTGCAAAATCCTCTCTGCAGCTTTCTGTACTCAGTATGTGTGTGCATTATTCCCAAAGTTTCTGTCTGTGGCGGAGCCAACACAACAGCCTCCTGCTAGTCACATGAGACTCACGGGTGATTTACTGAGGGAGTCTGGAGGTTTAGTAATTATTTAATTAATAAAGAAGAGGAGACTCGGTGTTGTCAGCTCACACTCTGAGCTGGGAATCCTGATCAGAAAGAAAAGTTGTCTGAGCTAAATATGAAGCAGCTTTGAACCTCTCAAAGCTGTTGCAACTGAAACATTAGCATCAATCTGCTGAAGTCTGATTTTGCGCTCCCTGCATGTATGAGCAAAAATGGAGTTGGGGGATTACAATGGAGTGATTTTTGTTGTTTTGTTGATGCTTGATAGACAGATCAGCAATAAGCCAGGCAAGTTCTCCAGAGAGATGTGAGTACTAGTCCCATTACAACAGCAGCGGATCATATTCGGAAGAGCAGAGTCTGGTGTTGGTATTTCGTATTTGGTTAATGATGCGTTTCCCTGTATCTGGCCATCTGATGTGAGTACATTGTAACCAGATCTCTCGTCTCGCTGATGCTGCCTCTCTGAAGGTGCTGTTGTAGGCTGGTTAGCTTTTGTCAAGCAGCCAGGCTGGCGAAAGGACTCAGGCGTGCCCTCGTGATGCTATGGCTCACCGCGCCCTGAGTTCACTACCTTACGCTGGGTGTGAATCTCAGCGCTGGTGTTGGGACCGGTGTTCTTGGTACAGGAACTGAGGTGCCTGGCACTTAGGGGTAACGGCCGGGATGCTCAGCACTGCGACTCCAAAGAAAACCAGAAACTGCCTGAAATGCGCTCTCCCGCCTAAACCAGCAGCTCTGGGACCTGGGATTCAGAGACCAAACAGCCTTCGTCTCCCATGGGTAAGGGCGTGTAATTTGTGGCCGGTGCTGACTGCTTCCTGGTCCTGACCCTGTCTTTGGACATGCCTTCCTAATCCAACCAAGCCTCATCTGGCTGCCTAAATTCAGCACTCCCATACAAATCAGACCACTTTGCAAAAAGACTGATCTCCCTCTTTACTTTCCACGAAGGTGCAGTCATCCACGGAGGCACAGCACGTATTCCCTCTCCTGTGCCCAGCTGGGCACAGTCTACTGTGCAGAGGTGGCCTTCTGTACCGTTCATAAACACCAGCATGCGGATCGATGCCTCTTATAGTGCTATTGCATAGAAATGTGGTGCTATTGATTCTCTGTGCTTTACTTTCTCTTACAACCCCCGAAACATCTCCTTTTTGTCAGGCTCCTGTGAGCCGTTCTCATGAGCCAACAGAATGGGCATTGTTATGAGAAATCTTGCTGCATTTCCTTCACTGAAAGAAATTCTGCCCTTTTATCATTCATACAAGGTGTCTAAGCCATGCTGTTTTCCTGGTACCTTGTTTATCATCAAAATCCAAGAATTCTGCTCTAAAAAATAATTTACCTCCTTTGCCAGCATCCTTCCCATATAAACAGGAGAACAAGCAGAGACGGTAGCCAGGAATGCGTCTGGGAGCATATTGAAATTTGCTGGGACAAACGCAGTAGGACAAATAAGCATTATGCTTGTGCTAGTAATTAGCATCATCTTCCTTAAATCTTCTGCGCAGTAATGAGTATTAAGAAATGTGTCTTCTCGAGACTTTTTTTCTTTTCTGAAAAGGAAGCGGAGCATTGTAATATTTATGGATCCTGTTGAGCTCCTCACAGTTTTGGTTAGGATAAGGACTTTTTTCCTATTTGTGTGTTGTGTGCAAGTGCAGTGCAGGAATTTGGGCTCTGTGCCAGTTCTCTGGAATGACCTGGAGGGGAGGAAGAGGAGATTTTCAGAAGCAGTAATCATTGGTTTAAGCGGGATCCCGCCAATGGCAGAGAGGTAAAACGCCCGTCCAAGTGCTTTTCTAAGGCTGTCCCCTTTCCTCGGTGTAGTGCCTGTTGCATTACAAGAGCCATACTCCTGGGGACAGCTCTTCAGAGAGGGAAGAAGCTATTGCCTACGCCTCAACTAGGCATCTCCATTCACTGCAAATCTGGCCTGTATTCCTTTGTCCCATTCACTTGCTTTGAGAAAACCATTGCTGCCAGCTTGGAGATTAGTGCTGAACAAAAGACATCTCTTTTTGGGCCTTTGTTCTCTCTCCTACACCATGTCTGTCTCGTCTAGTTAGGCTGCAAATTCATTGGAGCCAGCATTTCTCTTAGGAGTACGCAGCTCCTTACACCATGGTGCCCCATGTTATTTGCTGCCTCCTAGCATGCGGTAACACAAGTAATAAATAATGTAGTCTGTTAGTTTTATTATTCATCCACCAAATAACTTAGTTGCGAGAGAGCATCCAGAGAATTGAAGCTCAGGTGCTGGGTGCATGGAGCAGCTATAAAGTCAAATGCTTAGTAAAAGCTCAGCACAGACATTGCCAGTGCAAACAATGAAATCTTCCAGGTGCTGTAGGCGATCCTTTTGTTTACACCCTGCTTTGCTTAAACCTCGTCTGGGAGGAAAGAAGAGCTGCTGTACATAAACACCCAGCAGAGCCGGGAGGATTTGGGGGGTGCTGTTGGCACCTCGGGGAGCTCACTGTTCGTATGGGAAAGGGCTGTGGAGGACCAGTCGATGTGCCTTGGCCACGGGATGCGGGAGCAGCAGCGAAAGCAGCAGTTGTGCGTGGGCTCCTTTACAGCTGTCATTCTCACGCTGTATTTTATCCGAGCTCGGTTGTTATTGCAGGGAACCGAGCTGGGACTGCTCCCTTTGTTCTCGGAGGCTGGTGAGTGACGTACAACAGTCATTCCTGATGCGTGTCAGATGTATTTCTGTAACATAGAAATAAAGGACTGTGTTGCGCTGAGACAGATTCTGTCGCCTAACTAGCCACCTTGCTTGTGACTGGCAAAAAGACAGAAGTTTTCTTCCCTGCAGACAGGTAGTACATTAATGTAAAGATAAGGTGGCCAGGCAGGCAGGCAGGCAGGCGTATGATTTGCAGCTCCAGTTTGAAACCCCTACAGAGTGTAGTTCAGGCTTTATAAAATAAAAGCTAATAAGAATCATAACAATTTTGCTTTCTCTCTATAGCCTGCAGCAAGCCAGACGCAACATGGGAATTGAAGAATAAAGGCCATCAACTTCCCATGGCTCCCCTCCTACTACCTTCCTCCTCTTGCTCCAAATTGTTTTGAAAACATTGCTTCTCCCTTGCCTATTTCATTTTTGCAATGAAGTCATCAAACAAGATGACAGGGACTTTCGGAGACTGAAATCAATCAGCAAGTTTCTCTTTTGCTTTTTCTACTCAGGCAGGAAATAGGGGAATAAATTTTAAGAGAGTCCAAGGGAAGGGAAGGGGGCAACGGGTGGGTTGGATCCAGTATGGGGAGGTGTAGGTAAGCAGATGGAGCTTCTGGACTACGTCCAGCCCATCAAAAATAAGTAAGTCCCTAGCATGTGTTTGTTCTGATGTTAGAAGTTTCAGCAAGTCACGATGGTTTTCAGTTGTCCGCCGGAAAATAAAAGAGACATTCTCAGTGTATCCTCTCCCCTGCCACAGCGGTTTTGCTTGAAAGGGAGTTGTGGTTTCTCCGGAGGACCCCCCCCACCCACCCCAGATGAATAGTCCGCTTTCAGTACTAAAAATCACATTTAAATTGTGCCAGGCTCAAACTCTGCTACTCATATCAGTGATTAAAGACCTCACGTACCGTTCTGCGATGCTGATGAACCCGTGCCTGCGTAGTGCGTGGCTGGAGACCGGCTCCAGCCCGCGTGCCCGAGGAGACGGGGGACTGTCATCTGGGGGTGCTTTTTTCTGGCCGCTTCCTCAGGGGGACCCTGAATGATGAGCTTGGAGCAAGCATGTAATTTATGGAGGTGACTGAAGGTAATGGAAAGAACTCATCCAGTGGGATCACCCCGCTGCAATTTTTTGGGGGTTTAGGCAGAATAAAACTAATCATAGGGGTTGTCTTAGCTCAGGCCGTGGCTGCTTTAGGAATAGATTAGCACTTCAGGTTTACCGGGATACACAGCCAGCAACGGAGTGATGGCTGAGTAGTCGCATTTTCAACACACAGAGGTAGGAAAAGCCGTTGCCATTTCTTATGACAATTTTTATGCTGGCTTCTTCACTATTCCTCTCCACTGTTCAGCAGGGACAGGCCGTGCATGGGAAGTGTGGCCTCTGTAACTGCAGCCCCTTCCTCCAAAGGCAATCTGAATGCAGTCAGAAAGCAGTAATTTGCTTGTACAATATACAAGGAAAGTGCTGACCCAGCAGCACAAAAAAAAAAAATCACTGTCAGACCAACAGGTTTTACCAGAAGACCATTTGGTTTCAGCAAAAATATTTAAAGTTTTGAAGGAAAAGTTGACAGTTTGCCCAAAAATTACTTCTTCCTTTTACAGTGTTCACTTCATTGAGACCCTCTGTGTTCTTGTCTTCTTCCAAAAAAAGCAAGCAAATGAGAGGCAAAAATGACAACACTGACCAAGCTCCATCGGTACATTTCTCATTGGCAACCTATTTTAGGGAAGACTTACTTCAGCTTCACTTTACTAATGAGCACCAATCGGGTTGGTAACTAAACCAGCTTTTCTTGTGGGTCTTTTAAGTCTTCTAAAATGAGAGTATTTATGAGGGAGTCTTCTACAAGGTTTTATTTCTTGCCTGTAAAGATGCACACTCATGGCCAAAACATTATCTCAAGTAGAACCAAATGTTGGCTCCATTTATGGTTATTTATAACATATGCCCACATAGTCAGACCAAGCCAGTGCGTTCGCAGTACCAGAGACCTTAATTTGTTCTTCATTTGGGTAGGGGATGCAAAGGGGGCAGTCGTGGCATGCCCCGGTTACATCAGGAGCCTGGATTGGGCTGCAGGCCCCCCTGAGCAATGCAGAAGTGCTTCAGGATGGGGGACGTCAAGCGGCAGGAGGTTTGCTGACAGTTAGGGGCCTCTGGAAGGTGCCGCAGAGAAGCCGTGAAATGACAGAGATTACTGGGCGGGGGGCAGTATTTCTGAAGATGGAGACCTGAAGGACTCGAAGGCACCAGAAGCACATTTCCAGGGGCGGGTAGGCTGTTAAGGATGTCAGGTGAGCACCTTCAGCTTTTCCCCCTGGAGTCCAGCTGTCGTGCAGTCTTAGCTTTTACCTTACATGCCCAGCCTTTGGGGTTGCTTGACGACTTGAGCAGAGAGCAAAAGATGTACTGCTATTTTGCTTATTCCCTGGGGAGGCTGAGACAGCCATGCCAAGGTCACAAGTTTCCCCGTGCGTCACAAAGATGTTTCACTCCACTTTGGGTGGGAGATTTTTCTCGGGCGTGAGCTGTAAGGGTCCCTCGGGATGAGAACAGCTTGAGGTGTTCAGCCCCCCAGCACCGCGGAGCAGTGCCGGTGCGGGGATAACTCCCGGTTGTCGGTGCCGCTGCTGAGGAGCTGAGGAGCACAGCACTGTCTCCGCTTGATACCTGATGGCAGACGCCAGCTACAACAGACAGCATTAGGATCTGTTGATACCTTTTATGTGCAGCAGCGCCAGTACAGAGTACAAGTTTGGTGTTAATATGGAAATATGGATAAGAGCTTGTGCTGTGACAATGATTTACTGCTTTGGTAACTACACCTGATAACACAAATTTATCTTGGTCTCTCCACTTCAATTATATTTTTTCTAATATGTGTTTTGAAATACAGATTCTCTGGTCACATGAATTTATAGGAGCCACTGAGTGACTCAGAGAATTCAAATCAATACAGGAACATTTCTCTGCATTATACTCCAGTGTCTTCCCATGTATATTATACCTTGCCATATAATACATATTTTCACACACTCTGTTAAAAAGTAAAAAGAGCAGGCAGGCTCAGGCAGCATCGATGGGATATGGCGGGCATCGTTCCTAAATGACCTGCTGGAGTTTGGCAGTAGCAGCTGGGTGTCTGCTCAGCATTTGCAGTCTGGATAGGGGGTATTTGCTCGCGGCCCAACAGGGCTGAGATTGAGAGGGACGGTCCACAAGCGCTGCACTGCCTGAAGCACCTCTCTGGCAGAGATGCTGCGGCCACGGGGCTCCGCTTCCCACTCTGCCAGGGGGGCTGGCAGCTGGCAGACCCCCAGGGAGCAAGACTAATATCTCCTCCCCTTGATATGGCTTGGAAGAGATTCGGCAAGGGAGTGTGCATCCGTGTAAAATATATATTCTGCAAGTGTTTCTCTCCTGGTGTCTTAATTGCTGCTCCTGGAAGAAAGCACTAGCGAAGTTGTTCCCTTACGGTGGAGGTAGCAGCAGAAATCTGAACATCAGCACTCTGCCTTTCCAAAATAGGGGGCAAACCCCCGGTGGGCTATTCATGCCTTTCTAATGATGTAACGGAGAAGCCAGGCTGGTCCCAAGCAGTGTTATAAGTGGCAGTTAATCTCTAATGAATATGTTAGGCAAGAAACCACACCAGGCAGCTGCAGCAACCAGAAATATGTTCCTGCCACACAGCAGTAACTGAGGTCACTTTTCAGTTTACTTGAAAACACAGCTTGTGGTGGTGGTTGTTTGAATCCTGGACACGAGAAAGCAGATCTGACCCTTGAGTGGGAGCAAATGCCAGCGCTGCATTTGGTCCATAAATAAAAAAGTGTTGGAATTTTGCTAGGACAAGTCATTAGTCCACCTGCATGCGCTTACCAGCTGATAGCTGCTGTTATTCTTAGTCGTTCTCCAAATTTCCACAAAGAGAAATGGGTCTGTTATTTTTTTGAGGCTGCTGTCGCTCTCACAGTCCTGCTACTGCTGCTCTTCTCTGGCTGGGGGGCAAAGCAGCTCCCTCTAATACTCCGGGTAGTGCAGGTACCGCGTGAGGGGAGGGTACGTGGGAGAAGATGTCAGGAGCTGGCAGGGCTGGTTGTCTGGAACAAGACATCCCACTGCAGCTTCCGCTGCGGGGTGGACAGATGTCTTCTTGCAGATGCAATGCAGATCTTTTCTTCTCCAAACCCAAATGCATCTCCCTCAGTCACGTGTGGAGTCTCTGGGTCCCACATACTTGATCTGATGCCATGGCTCAACACTGTTAAATAAAGACATTGCCAGTCTTCTGTTAGTATCGTGATTTCTTTCTTCTGGGAGCTGTGCTGTCTCCCGGATGTGGCCGACAGAATGAGATGCTCGGGGACTCAGCAGGAGTTTGCACGTTTTGCTTGTGCTAGCAGCAAGGACAGGGAAACTCCTGGGCAGTTTTCATCAGTGGTGTGGTACAGAACATCCTGAGATGAGAAGTACCTTTTGGAGTCTTGAGCCTTCAACGTCCTTCAAGGAGTGATAACACAGAAAACGTGAACCACATTCACCCAGTCTTTCTTGCACTTGTCCTCTTTGGGTCTGGAGCTGTTTTCTTGCCCTGAAGAGAATGTGACTGATACTACCACAGTAGCACATCCCTACTTTTAAGATCAAACTTTGCACAACACTTCAAAATCCAGTCTTGTTTCAGCAGATCATTGTAGCTGCTCCTAGAGTCAGAAGGTGAGGAGGTGGACACCGGAAAGCTGGGGTCTCCTACAGTCATTGAGCTTCACATCGTCAGATCTCCTCCCAGTGGGCTGCCTTCCAAGCGTTTTTGGAGCCATCAGCATTTAGAGAAATCTTGATTTACAAAGGAGCTTGTTTGTTGTTTTTTTTTTTAAAGTTTCTCAGCAAACGGAGCCAAGGAGGGATCACCCATTTCTACAGAGGCCCAGTGTCTCTCTGGAATGACAGGTATTCTCAAAGATATTGGAGATTAAAATGGCAATGCTCCCCAGGCAATATGGTATTCAAAATTATGTTCAGAAGAGCTTCTGATGGACATTAGTAAGGAACATAGTGTAGTCATTTCCATTTCTGTAAAACCGAGAGTAAACGGGTTGTCCCCCTGGAGGAGAGGGAAAGTGGAGATCTAGAAAAAGCTGTTTCAGTTGTTTTTCCCCCCGCCCCGGGAAAAATGGCCTAACAAGGTGTTGTTATTGAAAAATACTGTGTTTCTGCCTGAAAATTGTGCCTTTTCTTTATCTGTACACTTATCTTTCATATCTCTAATAGTTATCTGTATAGTAGTGGAAGTGATTCCTGTATAGAAAAAGATCTGTTAAGTGCATGGGAATATTTGAATGGATAGAGTTATATAAAATGAAGACGTCATCATCATCATCATCATTATTACCACTGCTGTTAGATACATCAGCCATCTATAAGTCATTCTGTAGAAATAACACTCCTTCCACGTGTAAGTCAAGAGTCAAAGAAGATGTAAATTCTCAGTGTTTGCTGGTGTTGCTAAGATGTGTTGCAGTGCTCAGTGAGTCATGGTTACACTCAGCTGAGCAGTGTAAATAAAGTATTCGCAAACGGTTGCCAATTCCAACTCAGGATTCAATCCAACCATGTCCGTGCGAATATTTTTTATTTGCACAAATGTACAGAGAGGAACTTTTGTTCTTGTAAGCATACGGAGTCTGGAAAGGCTTTCTGTGCTGGTGAGTGCCTTAGCGTGCAGACAGAGCTGGCTGCAGGGTACCCTTTGTGCATTTTGGATGGGAGCGCAGCTGCCCGTAGGTAGTGAGGTGAAGGATGGTCTGCGAGTTGGTGCTGGGAGAGGAGAGGTCCTGGGCTGTAATTCCTACCCTAGGGATTGTTGCTTTGGTGTATGCCATGGCTGTTTTGTAAAATACTTGTTATCCAGTTTAGAAACAGGGTCTGGACTTTTTCTTGTGAGCACTCCAGCAACTAAGCTAGGGAGCCGCACTGTCCCAATGTAGGAACTTTTTCTTCTCCCTCCTCTAAGTATGTTGGCTTTTTCACTGTATACTCACCTAGCCTGAGCCAGAAGACTGAGCTACGATCCCTCTCTTCTCCAGCAGCTTCCTCCAAAAAGCATAGGTGTTTGGGCATCTTCAGCGGAGGCAGAAGACACAGCTCAGTCTGAGGAGGGCACTAAATCTGCGTCTATCCTTTCCCCATGAAGAAGAGAGAGATGTGAATTGTGGGTGCTCTTCCTCTTCACTACAGATTGCATCATAGAATTGCTTCGAAGGAGGTGAAGAGGTACAGGCAGGCACAGGCAGGAGGTGGCCATGGAGTTGGCTTGGACATGCCTGGGGTGCTCCTGGTCCCTAAACTCCACTTGAGTTCTTCTGAGGATGTTTGCATGCCTGTGGGTAGGGGGAGAAAGAAGGAAGAGTCCTTAATGAGTCAAGGTCAGTTTAATTGAAATGTGAACCTCAGAGCTGCGTGTCAAAATGGCCCTTCGGCTCCAGTAGCTGCTGGGGTGATTTTGAAGGAAACCACACGGTGTGCTTCAGGTGTCACGTTGCAGGGAAAGGGTTTGTAGCGCTCACCCATCACACACGGGTGTTGTACCAGAAATGTGTTAAAGACTGTGCAGTATCTAGGCATGCCTGCACTGGGAATTGTGTGGGTACCACAGGCAGAAAGAGCAATTTGAATATAGATCCCACCCGACAGCCAATAACTCTAGCTTATGTTCTTTCTTTCCCCCCTCAGTCAGGAAAAAGTCCTGGAATTGGTCTAACAAAATATGACAATGGTGAAAAAAAAGACTGGGAAAGGTTTAGAGTGAGATTTGGGGCAGATTTGGGAAAAAATGCAGCCTTATGTTCTGCAAAAAATCCTTTACACAACTTTAAGCAGAGGTCAAAGTTTCTAGGTGTAATCATAGTTTAAGGTTAGCATCCTCACAAGTCCAGCCCCCCATTTTGGTCAGCTCTTCAAGGGGAATGGCAGAGGATGGGAGACACGACTTCATTAGCAACAAGTACAATGTTGACAGGTTCTGTTTTTAAGTGTTCATTTGTCCTTTACTTTGTCTTTACTTCTATACCATAATAACATTATGGAGGGTAAGGCAGAGATGTGTTTATTTGTGTCTGTCTAAATTCTGTCCTCCAGGAATGGGAACAAGGCTCCATTTATCCTTCAGTGCAGCGATGGTAAAATAGAATTACTGGTTAATATATCAGGTTAAATTATTTTCCTTTAACGCTTTAGGAGAAGGACCGTGCCCACTATCAACGTGACGTGAAAGCCCCTGTGTGAACAGCCTGTGCGCAGTCATCAAAGTCTGTGTTAACTTAATGAATGCCACAAAACATTTTTTAATAGCTGCTTCATGCTTTTCTGTTGGATGCCAGTGCCCACGGCTTAAGTCCATACTCTGATGGATCAGACTTTCTCTCAGTGTACGAGTAAGTTTTCAGAACACCGGACGGACTAGGATTATGCGATGTGGCTAGGAGCAATGGGAAGTTCCTGCAACAGTAACCTGGTGCCCAGAGCTATTTTGTAGCTTCAGCAGGAAAACTTGATTTACTTGCTTGCATGCCTTGTTTTTACCCTTCCTAGTTTTCTTCTCCCTTTTGAAAGCACTTTGTCTTTTTCAACCAAACAGAAGTAGCTGGAGTAAATGTTTTCACTGCAGCAGTAGTTTTGCTGTTAAACAAACAATTAGAAAGTGAAACTTCCTGCCACTTCACATGTTTGTGTTTTGAACACCAAGCTATTCTTTTAGACAACTGGAAAATAAAACCACAAATGACCCCTAAAGAGTTTTGCTCTGCTTCAGCGAGCTAACTGAAATCATAAGAGGAAATTTTCTTTGTCCGGTTATTTTCCTTTCCTCTTCAGAACTATGCTTCCCATTTCCCAGCCCCCTGTGTTTGTCCCCGCTGTGCCACCCAGTGCACCCACCAGCTCCAAAAGCCGGCAGGAGCTGCAAGAGGGGGAGCACGGGAGTTCTGTGACTTGCACAGATGCAGGGATCAAAGATCTACGCAAATACTGTCCCCTGCTTGCTGCCGGAGTGGGTGCTCCGGCTGTGTGCGCCCGATTAAGGAGCCCCATGAACTCTCAGCCCCAGCCCGCTAAACTCCATGTTCGACCTTGAAAAGTGAAGGCGTTAATCCACAGCACCGCGTGGTCCGTCGTGCCCCTAATCCTCTTGCTGATGAAGGACAATATTATCATGTTGGCAAAGTCAATGGTAATGGCTTACGACAGCCTCCCTCCCTGCGGCTGCTTCTGCATTAGATGGACTTTATCTACAGATTGCTGAACTGCCGGTGGAAAGAGGCGGGGGGGAAGGAAGGGATTTCTACCTGACACGTTAGACAATAACCTGCTTCAGAGGCAGCCATCCGGAATGCTAAAGAGCTCAGGGAACGAAAGGGTTTCATTTCGAAGGGACAGCCCCCCCCCCGCCCCCCCCCCGCACCCTGGTTTTCGAAGGCAGCCTGGAAAGGTGTGCTGGCTCCTGGGCTGGGTACCCGCCTCGCCGCAGCGTCGCCATGCCAACGAGAGGAGGGATGGAGCTGCTGCCATCGATTTCTCATTCTCCTCTGTACTTCCTCCTCCCTCCGAAAAGCCACCTCCCCTGGAATTATGAGTGACACCCCTCCATCCCCTGGGTAGCCCTTTTCCTTCCTGAGCTGCACCTCTTCCTTTTGTTTGGAGGAGAGGAAAATGTGCGAATAGGAGGTGGGGAAATGATGGAGAGCGAAAAGCCAGGAGGCACAGAAAGCCGGGCTGCGCTGCTCAGGGCCCAGACGGGACCGGGAGGTTTTCTTTCATCCCGTGCACTACTGAATTAGTTTTGGACTGGAGTAGGAGTAGAGAAACTTTGGGCAAGATCCTGAGATGGATGCTCAGGGGCACAGAGCTGCTCGGAGCCTAATGGTGGTGCAGCAGCAGTCTTGTGCATGAGGGCAGCCCATGGCACAATTCAGCTACTACTGAGCATCTGTCTGGGTTACCATGGGGGGGGACCGGGTGAGGAATAGGATTTGGAGGTTGCAGAATAGCTCATGGCTTTGGCATTTCCTCTGCATTGGATTATCGGGTCTTGCAAAAGCTTTCACATAAAACAAGAGGTGGAAAAGCACCTCGGGGAAACCCCCCTGCCTAGAGAAGTCATGGGGAGGCTCCAGTTGATATGTTTAACTTGGAACCAGGGCTTGTATGTGAAGGAGGCCACTTCGGTGCCGTATATCCCATCTCTAGGGTCAGGAGCTTTCTTCATCCTCCTCCCACCTGCCCTCCCACATTTAATTGTGTGGAGAAGGCAGAAGAGCCCCAGTAGATGAGGCTGAGAGAAGTGACTGCATCTTCCCGTGCTTCAGGCAGTAATTCAGCGCGGGTTGGAGCCTGGCTTTCACATTATCCCTCCAGCGTTCCTTAGTCTGTCTCTCCCTCATTTTTGTCATCCGGGTTTTGGGAATCCTTCGCATCGAAATCAAGCTTCTGTGTCAAATCTACATTTTCGGGCCAAAGCCAGAAAAAAGCAGAAAGAATCCCTGCCGATGGGCCCTGCCTGGCCTGAGGTATCCTCAACACCCACCGTCCCCACTGAGAAACCACTTACTGCTCTGGGAAGGGGTCTTCAGTGATGGTTTCCACCCCTGTCCTGCACACCAGCACAAAGCCCCCTGCTGCTATATCCAGGGCTTTCAGGGCCAAGTGAAGGGTCTTAGACGGACCTTCGGGCTCCTGTTCCCCAACACAGGGGATCAGGGTAGATTTTCCTTCAGCTTGGTGCTTAACCACATGGTTTATTTAAAGCATGTGCTGCACTCTTACTGAAGCCGGCTGGGGTTTAAGCATACGCTTAAAGTTAACTACAACTTTATGAGGCTGCAGACTCAGGAGGCTATCTCTGTTCATGGATATCCTCATGTTTGCCAAGAACATTTGCTTGTGTAGACATTTACAGAAACACCCCAGTACAGATAACCCCAAGCAACTGCTTTCCTTCCAAAAAATGTTCTCCCGTAGTTATCCCTGCCGTGTTGTTCCTGCAGCACTTACCCGGACTCTTCCCCTGGGTACCGTGTGGCTCACCAGCCCCGGAGACACTTGCTGGTCTTCCTCCAGCACGAGCATTTTCCTCCCTTAAATATGCTTTCAGTAGGAATCAGTCTCTGTATTGGCTCGTAGCAGAACATCCAGGCTGCAGGGAGCTCTTGGGGCAGGCAACGCATTGTTTCATCCTCTCCATCCAAAGGCTCTTTAAAGGCTGTCACTAATAACGGTCTTTCTGTGTTTCCTTTGCCTGTAAAGAGCAGTAAGTGAAGGGGAAGACCTGAAGTTTTCTTGCATGATTGGGCAGCATGTAATACACATTAAAGAAGGTCTGAGAGAGAAAACCAACTGCTGTGGGTTGATATCCTCGGCATTTTTGGAGCCTGGCTTTGTCAAACAGACACAGAGCTTAGTGAAAGGAATAAAAAGATCTTCCTTGTCTCCCTCCATCTTTTTACTTCTTTAAATCAATCCCCTGCCCTTCCCACACATACTGGCAAGATGACCCTGCCTTTCCCCTTTCCCACGAGCAGCAATCATTCTCTTTTGATTTTACCTCCAGCCTCTGGGCTACTCCACACTGCTGCCTGACCTTCAGCAGGCTGAGCAAGGGGAAAGCGTTGGTGCCTGCTTGTCTCCAGGGGCAGTAGTAGAAACTGCCACAGAGCAGCATGGCGCTGAGGGAGACTGAAAAAGCTGTTTGCATCCCCCCGGGGATGATAGTCGCCATTACAGGGCCAGATTGTTTCTAATTGCAATCCTGACAATGTGATACGAGAAGTAATGCTACAAACCACTGTGAAAAGGCCAGAAATAATCACAGCAGACAGCAAGGTTGCTGCAGCAGCAGTTCATTGCTGGGTGGAGGGGAACCCACAGAAAAACAAGGCATGGGGTGGGGGAGAAACCAAGCTAGCGGCTAGGCTTTGTAAGCTTTGTGGATAATGGTTCCTTGCTTCTTCGTAGCCTCCCTTCTTCAGCAGCGTGTTTCAGGTTCCCTCCCTTGCATTTGGCTCCAGGACTTGCCCTCAGCACCCAGAGCAAAGCAAGGCTAAACCCTAACCTCAGGGTCTTTGTCGCGGTAGCACGGGATTTTTGTGTGATTCCTTTTGGCTGGAGTTTAATAGGTGGTTTTGCCATGAGGCTTGCACGAGCTTTGGACATTGCCATCCGTGCTTCTGCTGGACGGCATGCCATGTCTTTGCTCAGGCAGGCTTCTTGGACTCCGTGGGAGTTACGCACTGTGGGTGTAGGGCAAAAAACCTTTCCTGGGGCTGAAGAGCCTGCCCTTGGCACTGAAGTGCTTAGACAGGCAGATGCCCGTCTCAGAGATGTACCCTGGTGGAAGGGGTAGGGCATGTGGGTCATACTGAGCCTCGGTGCTGGGCTTATGAACCTTGGTGTGACTCCTGTGACAGCAGGCCTTTGGAAGGGTTATATTAAGGGTTAGGAGAGGAGGCAAAGAAGGGAAAGGTTGGGAAAAGGAAAGGCAAATGCGGATTTGAAGGGATTCTCTTTTACCTAAGACGTCATATGGTTCAGTCAAGAAACAGGATTTTTTTCTTTGTTTTCCTCTTCCTTTACTACCTCCTCAAAAAGGTAGGGCTGAGACAGCCCTGAGCGAGAACTTCAACTATTTTGCACTTTGCAGGGTGTGATGAGAGAAAGAGTTGGCTCCATTTCCATGGCCTCCCAGCCACACGTGCCTTCTGCCGTCTCAGCCAACTCCGGTGAGACCAGTACCTCCCAGTGTTGAGCTTCAGAAAGTCCCAGATTCAGCTCCAGCTCCCTCTCTTCTTGCTGCACATCATAACTTGGGGGGGGGGACGGGGACGAATCCTCTGCTGATCCCCCCAGCTGCTTTTAAGCAAAGACCCTGGGCTGCGGAGGCACCGCTCTCCCCGCCCCCCCAGCCCACAAAGACCTGTAAAGTTTTGTGAGCTTTTCTCCCGTGCATTTGGCCAGGGTTCTTGTCACTGTCCAGACACCCGTTTATGAACAACAACAACAGAGAATAGGTAGGTAAATCATCTCAGGTTTGTTGGAAGGTAAATACCGTTCCCTCCATTGCCCCTGACAGCCCGCGACACAGCTGAATTCCCCCCAGGAGCACGCTGCCATTAATCACCTTCAAAATGGATCGTTCCACCTCGCAGTTTTTGCTGTGGCGTAAGGTTAGGCTGGAAAACTGCTTCCAATCCCACATGCTCCTCGTTTGGGGAAAATCCGACGCTGGAGGGGAGCCAGCGCTCACTTATCTGCCTTGCTTCCAGCTGCTGAGAAGAATGAAATGTTTTTCATTTGGTTGTTGGTCCGTGTTTTTCCTTTCCCCTTCACCTCCTTTTTTCTTTTTCTTTTTTTTTTTTCCCCTTCTTTTAACGAATCTGAGAAGAGATGAGGGGGAATCCACTTATCGCTGGCTGCACAGAGCTCCGGCACTGAGCCGCAGCAGGCGCCACGTGTGCGGGGCCCCGCTAGCACCATTATAGCTTTGGGATTATAAAATGGCAGTCTGCACACTGCTAATAAGAAAAGGAGGAGAGAGGATTATAATTTTTTTCTGAAAGGGGTATGGATTATCTGTGCCAATAAACATTGCCGCGACATGCCTGTGTTTTCTTACAATGGATTTGTTGGTAACATTTAAGTCTCCAGATGCAATTTGTGAGGACGGGCTCTGAAAGCCTGCTGCAGTCAGTGGGAGGTTTTACACTGCCTTCCTTGGGCTCCAGAACAGGCATTTGCTGACTTGTTGTCCCCTCTCGTTTTATTACTGATCTTGAAAAGCCTCTTTGTTAATTTGCTTTTACTGAAAGCTGAATTTTGCCTCCTGCCTCCTTCCCTCCCCGCACCAGCCTCCTCCCCAGTAATGTCCCCAGTGTTCCCACAGCCCCGACCACGTGCTTGCTTTTCTAACCGGGGTTCTGCCTTTCCACAGCGTTGTCTTCCTCCACGGAGTTGCCGAGAGAAATGAGTCCTAAAGCTTGAGGGGAAGCGGGTCCTGAAGGTTGTGTAGACCCCACCACCGCTTACCTTCCACATCTCTAGTTAAAAACAGGTCATTTACGTCAATTCTCTTTTAAGAGCAGTTGTAGCTAGAGGTGGTGGTCAGTCCTGAAAATAGCCAGTCTTGAGCATCAAGGAAGGGGTTTCTGTGGGATTTCCAGAGGTGTGTTGCAAACTTAGCCAGGGCTACATCCTTCTACTACCTAAGGAGAGGGTACACCCCACAGGACTGTTGTCTTCCCTGATGCGGAGCTGGGACTGGTCACACAGGGAGAGGATGAAGCTACATGCCTGGGGACTGGCTCCGGCAGAGGCAGTTCTCCAGCTGGTGCAGTCAGGGACTGTCTGTGTGTCCTGGACAAACGGACTGCCTCAGGCATTGCCCTTCACCAGAAGCCACCAGCACCTGGAGCACTGACCCATGGAGTGCACATCTCTACAGCTAGAAGAGGGAGAGATGTGCTCCAGAGGATGCTTCTAGGGCCCCTAGCCTATGGACCAGTCCATCGCCAGCAGTATGTATAGTGGGAGGACGTGTTCTGCTCCTCCTTGCCCTTGTCTCTTACAAACGTTAAACGTAGCTTTATTTTTGTAAAGGGACCTTGAGGATGCTCAGGTGTAGTCTTCTCACTACGCCAAGCAGTGCCTTCAGTCCTGCAAGGTGCCTTGAGGTTTAGAAGACTCCAGCATCACCTGGCTGGAGATCAAGCCTTGCTCTGGTCTCCCACAAGAGATCTAAAAAGCAGAGCTTAACATTGCCGGACACTCTGACTTGGATTTTTAATGGGCTTTGGACACCTGACTCCTGTGGTCTCCCCAAAACTCCATTGAAATGATGGGCTGAAGGGGCCCAGACCCCTTTAGAGGTGCCAGCTCTGCTAACCAGGGAGGAGCAAGGTGTCACAGAGAGGGAGGAATGGCCATGTTAACAACAGAGACTTTCCTTGTGGAAGCAGTTAATCAAAACGATTACAATTAGCACTTAAAAGCCTTTGGACGCTGTGTGCTGGACTCTCCCTGTCCTACACCAGTGTCTTGCTGGCTCATTACCTGCAACCCCTAATTTTCAGTGCTGCTAAAAATGGCTGCCTCAGGAGGATCCCAGTGCTCGGAAGAGGAGACTGCCTTCTCCAGCAAGGTGCATCCCTCCTTGGCGTTGCTTTCCCGAGGTGTGTGTTAGCCTCAGGGATGGAAGCAGACAGCTGCTAATGAACAGAGCCGCTCACTTTTCTCCCCCTTTTTTTTTACCGCAGGCCGCCTCACTTCACCCTCCCAAGCTCCCCGCAGCTGTTTAAAACACTGTTCATCTTCTCAAAGTGCTATTAATTGCTGCACCTCACCCAGCAGGCTCACAAAAGCAGATGGAAGGCTCAGAGATCTCCTTTGCTGGAAAGTTATGCTTTTTTAAATTTGGAAGACCTCAATTAATAAAATATTCCTCGTTTTCCGAAGGTCAGGTTTAGCAGCTGGGCCTCGTGATCAAATGAGTGCCTTTTCCTCGGGATGTCTGCTTGCTGGAATCTCATTAATGTATGCTCATGCAACATAAGTAGAAACTATATAGGACAGAAAGTGACTATTTCACTTTTTCTCATCTATGGATCTGGTGTGAGGCAAGTGCACCTTGTGCCATTGCATTTTACCCTCTCTGCCCCACTAATCAAATTTATTCTTTCACTCGATGCCTACCCATCCTTCACATCCTTGCAAATCTCTGCTGATTTGGGCAGGACTCAGGGCAAAATGATGTCTGGCAACTAGACGAGGAGTCCTTTGTGCTTCTGGCAGTATGGATTTTCACTGCTCTGGCTGTTTCAATCGCTGTCGTCTTGTGTGAATGAGGCCAGCAGAGTGACCCCTGATTTCCATCCTGCTTAGTTGGAAGCAGAGTGCAGCTCTTGGTTTCTAAATTCATAAGTCACCATCAGAACATCCATTTTAATAGAGTTCAGGCTATGCACCCTTGAAGGAAATCGTTCTGCAATAACCAGCTCATGTGTAACAGTTATGCCCAAAGTGAAAGCTTCTTGCTGCAGTGTATGATTTGACTCCTCCCTGAGGTGTACTTCTTTGATGACTTACTATTATTATTTATTATTTCTACGGTAGCATAAATGTGCATGGCACTTTAGAGCAAGCACAGGACAATATCCCTGCCTTGAAGAGGTTACAATGTCCCTGCCCTTACTTCAGCCAAACTTGTGACATGATACAGATAAATAACTGGCATGCGGGGAAGGAAGAAAGAGTTGCCAGCAGAAAAAAATGTAGCCTCGGTCCCCGCTGCCTGTTCGTGGATGAACTAGCAGGCATTAACTCAAATGCAAACCAGGAAGTAACAAGGAGAAACAACTAAGAAGATAAAGCTGCATAGCACTGGGGAATCCACAACCACACAATATCTCCATAACCAGGAAAGACTTTTAGAGCGAAGGTGGGTGAGCTGTTGAATGAAGGAATAGTACATGCCCCTCTCCCCGTCAACCGTGGTACTCGGCAGTGCATGCCAAGGGGCTGATCTTTGTATGTCCCATATGGGAATCTCTGCCCCAAATGGCACACTGACTCCAGGCAATGCCGTCATGTGCATGCGCAGTTAAAAGTTGGTAAACCCAAGGCAGAAGCCCAGAGGGAAGTGCAGCCCAGCCTGTAGTGTCTGCAGTGTCCTCTCTGGTATGGTCTGGGCCCTGGAGGAATTTCATCCAGAGGTTTTTTGCATGTAAATGTGTTTTACTCCACGTACTTACACATTTGTGAGCACTTTCTACCTCTGTTCCCAGCTCTAGTTAGGAAAGATCCTCGATGAGTGTCTGCACGTCTCCCATGGCACATATTCGTATCCTTCTAGTAATACATTCCTGTGAAAAGAGCATATTCCTGAAATAAAAACTGGGGACCAAACTCCTGGCTCAATCACATGATAAAGGTGGTACATTCGCAGCGTTGCAGTACCCCAGGGCAGAATTTGGGAGCTTTTATTTCTCGTTACACCAGACTGGGTTGAACAGCAGCACACACCTCCATTTTACGGGTCGGAGTCCAGAGCCTGAATCCACGTGTTTCTCCCAGCAGTAGTCTTTCTCGGGCACCACCACCCATCCACCTTCCTACCAGAGAACAGACTTCCTAAGCCCATTCCCCAAATCTCTGGACAGGCTGTGGTCACCCCATTTTACACAAGCAAGCGTCTTTTGCAGTGCAGTTCCAGCAGCCATGGGCAAATCTGGGGATGTGATGGGAACGAAGCCACGGCAAGAGGTTTTGCCATGCCGTGGAGGCAGGTTCTTTAGCACTGTGCAGCCCTTTCTGATGATGCTGCTTTCCTGTAAGCACACTCCTCCTGTATTTTCTGCAGCAGCTGGGCTGAGCAGAGCAACGTTGCTTTGACACAAGCATTTTTGCCAGGGATTTCGCAATTGGCTGCCCTCCCTCACCTCCGAAGTGGGACTTCTTGCCAAGTACGTGTTTCCCAGCAATGCACTTCCAACCCTGTCACCTGCAAACACAATTACTCCGTGCTTTCCATCAGCTTCATTAGTGATGGGGATGGAAAAGGACTGAAATGGAGCATGCTGCATTCACCGGGGGGGACACATTGTTAGCAGGCAAAGGAAAAGGACATTTGCCAAACCAGCTCTGTCAAACTTAGTGCAGCTGTTCTTGGTGAAGCTCTCACTCTGATACAAGGCAGCGAGGCATGAAGAAGGCTTGTGGGAGCTGAAGAAGGGACCTTATTAGTATTGGTATATTAAGCATACAGAGAATGTAGCTATAACAGATCCAGCAATGCTGCTGGCTCTGACTAGGACTCAATACCTTTCCTTCTCAGGGGTGGTGGAGGAGGTGCTGGTCAAGAGCGGCTGTTCAGGGACTTGAATAGGGAGGTTTTCATCTTTTTTCATGGTCTTTGACATTAGAGTTTGTTTTCATGGGGAAAAGCAGGCTGGAAAGAGAAGCACGGTCATTTAGTGCATTGCACTGCGGTCTTTGGTAAGCACAGGAGAGATGATTAAGGCTTTCTTGCCAAGCACCACTTTGAGAACTTTGCTTTGTTTTTTGAATGTATTTCCTAGATTGAGGAGACCTCAAGATGTCTGCAGTACCTGTGACTTTCCCTGCTCCCTCCCTGCATGGCTAGGATGGTGGCTTTGTCATTCTGGGGATCAAGTTTGCTGTAGGGTCTTGACAAGTGCTTCTTCATGGCAGATGGAGTAGAAGTGGTGTAGATGGTCTGTGGTCTCGTGGAACTTGAAGTCTTTCACAGTCGCTTGCCATGTTGTGGGCAGTCAGGGCCTTCCTTGAGAACCAGGCTGATCTCCTCCAGTCCATGTTGCTAGGACAGACAAGTAGTTTGAGAGAGGTGAAGAAAGGAGGAGATGAAGAGAAATCATACGCTATTCTGTGCAGCTATTTTCATGTCAGTAAGTTTGAACCCATTGCTGAAAACACAGCAACAGCAGAACTCTCCTGCTAAAACTCAGAGGCCAACTCCAACATGGGAAGTCCGGTACCCTCTACACCAGCAGCTTGAAGTGCTGAAGGAAAGTGGTGGAGATGGTTGAATAGTCCATTTCTAGTACCAAGTACTGTGGGTTTGGCAGACTGGGTTCAGGCGGCGGTGTGGCCAAGGGACTGACTTCAGTGTATCACAGTAGGCAGTTGTAGCCTGTTGCTACCCATCCCTAGGAATGAAATTTAGCCTTTCACTTGCTTTCCATGTGCATTTTGGGGACTGATACTTCCTAGCCTCCTGTGGCAAGGATTTGAGCTTTTCTGGCCGAGGTGCACTGTGAGAGCTAAGCCCAGGATCTGCTGGCTGGCTCTCAGTACTTTTCCCTGTAACAGGAGTTAAGTGGGCTGCTTCCCTTGTGTCTGTGTCTCACTGGGGTACCATGGCCTCTAGGACTGCAGAGGTCTACCACGGTTCAGGCACACACTCATTGCTTGTGGAAGGACCAAAAATGGAGGCACCTCTCACAAACACCACTGTGTGAAAGCAGGAATAAAAAAATACATGTATTTTAATCCAGTCTGGATTGGATTTTGTGATAACAGCAAATTTCATCACAGAGAACTAAATTTCTGCTGATTTTCAAGTATAGAGTACAAAAGCCTCATGTTCTTCCAAAACAGGCAACATTTTCCTGGCATCCATTGAAAATGCGGTGTCACCACTTTTGTTAATGTCATCAGCAACAAATTTGAGCCCAAAGCAGACAGTAGGCACAGACAATTTTTTTCATGCGTCATTACAGGTTGGCAGGCTACGGACAAACGGAGGAGTGTTACGCGGCCTTAATAGTAGAGAGTCTCCTGTAGTAACTGGCAGCCTGCTTTCAGCAAAGAGCATCGTGCCGCAGGGTTGAATCACCCCTCTGGCAGCAGAGGTGGTGGAAGGGGGCTGAGGAGGAAGCGATGGGCGCAGGGATCTGTCCCGCAGCGCTGGCCTCTTTGGGCAGCGCCAGAGCACATGTCCGATGAGCCGGTGCTCTGAGGCATTCCTTTGGAGGTTGGCTGGCAAAATGCACTTCCCACCTTAATGGGTGGAAACGTGGAGGGATGGTGAGCTGCGTGGAAAGACAGGAAGAGGTGGTATTTGTCACCCTGTCCTTTTCTTTCCTTTGTTGTCCTCCTACTCTTCCTCTCTAAGCTTTTGCTCTTGCTCAAAACTTCCTGTGGGACTGAAGGAGGGAGAGACCATGCAGCTGCACAGTGACCTTCTAGCTGGAGCTGGGCACATAACAACTACCTGTGAGCTCATATTTCATTTCCCCAAGAGCTTTGGGCAAGGCAGGCAGCTTCCAGTGAGTGATTTACCCAGTGGATTTTGAATGCTGGCAGAATTCATTATTTTGCTAGTACGTTTCATTATCCAATTGTCTCTGTGTGTTCCCAACACCTTGCTATCTGAACACCTTCTGGTAGTGCCTTGAGCAATTCAACCAGTGTCTGCTTTGTCTGGTTTGTTTTCTCATCCAATTCCCCAGGAGAAGTCAATGCAGGAGAGTTGAGGGGGGGAAGGTTGTTGGTTTGTTTTCCGTTTATTTATTCATAGCTAGCGCCTACACAGGTTTGTGTTCATGTTAGAAAAAAACATGCTGAGGAAATGTTCCTCACACTTGGAGCTGGCCTTCCTGGAGAGGCTCTTTTCCTGGATTCTGTTTTGCGGCACAGGCAGGCTTTCATCTACCTGCAGAGCCCCCCACGGTGCCACGAAGCAAGGCTGTCCACACAGCCCCCACCTTGGGCTGCGTGTGTCCTAGCTAGCCCAAGTGAGTGCCATGGAGTATCTTCAGAAATAAGGGGCAAGACCTTGTCCTAATTTGCTTCTCTGTACATAGGGAGTCGGCGTAAAAACCAAGAGGCTGGTCATGGCGCCTCATGTTCCTGAGAGACTGTGGTCGCAGAGCTCAAATGTGACCGTAGGGTCTTTCAAGCATTTCTCTCTGCCAACAAACTTTTGCTTGAATCAGCCTCATCTAGACGTTGCTCTTGGCCAAGCACTGGCCCATGTTGACAACAGTCGTGTGGTGAAGCAGGAAGCCTCTTGCAGACAGCTGGCGCTTGAATCCATCTTCTCTGACCAGTTTGCCTTCAAGCTGCTTTTGGTGATGGAGCAGGTCTGGAGAGAGAATGGGTCTTTGTGTGAATGTTGTGGGGGAAGCGCAGGTTCCTGTCGTGGTTTGGGCGTATCCCACCAGGAAGGCCCCCAAGCATTTCTCACATCCGCTGGATCCATGCCACCTTGCAGGCGAGAGAGCAGTACTGCACACTCTTTCATTATCAGCCAGTAGTATGGATGCGACATACTGCTTTCATTATCTGTATTTTTAGCCTCTGTCTCCTTCTAGCACATCTGTTCCTGTACAAGCTGTACACCATTAGCCAGGAGCAAGTGGCCAGAGATGGAGGAGAGAGATCTTTGCTGATGACACCAAGAGGCCTGTGAGCGACCAGACCTCTAGAGACTGCGAAGTAATTGTTCCCAGGTTTATTGCTGCGCCTTTGCTATTGCAGGAAGCAGGACCTCTCTGAAACCTGGCCATCCTTCACACGTTCCCATCTTCCTGCTATGTCCCAAGAGGTGTTTACTGAAAGCAGCCAGCTGGGATAGCTGTCCGCAAACAAGACCTCGCTGCTCCTGGGTCATCCAGGTTTTTGTACAAACAGCAATGCCAGCGTGGCCCCTTCATAATATTCATCCGAGACAGCAGAGCTCTTCCCACTGACTCTTCGAGGGGCTGGACCTCCCCACTGGCTGTCCTGTGGGGCTCGGCAGAGTCACCCGCTTCCGTAGTAGCGCTGAACGCAGTTAGCAAGTGGGTTCTCCTTACAGCCAGAACTACTCTTTCAGCCCTTTTTATCTTCCTCTTCCATATTCTTCAGTCCACCACATCCTCCACACGCACAGCCAACCCCTTTTATTCACATTTAGGTTAGCTTCTTCCTCCACAACCTCTGCTCTCCTTTCCACTGCTCAGAGCTCGGTCTGTAGAGAAAGGACGATTCAGAGGCTACCCTGAAAGAACAGCAGCTCCTGGGATTTGTATTCATCCCATGTCTAGAAGATCAGGCTGTAGAAGACTTCTCTGCAGGTTCTGTGAGGAGCCGCTTGAGGAGCTGAACCCTCAGCACCTCATCTCACTTTAATCCTCCTTTTTAGTTCCCAGTGGATCTGATTAGGCTGACAAAGAAATGAAAGCTGCCAAAGCACTTAGTATAAGCACAGACTGGGCAAAATGAGACTGAAGAGGATGGAGTGAACAGTGTTTCTTTGTAAAGGTTTCCAAACTGCCCTCATCTCATTAGCAGAAGTGGCTTGTTACAGGGAAATAGGCAGAAGCCCCAGCAGTTACCTGCTGACATTTCATTAATTTTAATTCCAGAACATCAGCAAAACTGTTACGATCCAAACAGTTTCCTCAAGACCAGACTGAATGAGCTCTAGGTGGTACCGTGAGGTCAAAGACTCAAGGGAAGGTATATGGTCCACTGGGAAGTGGACTTTCAAAAGAGTTTTTGGCTCACAAGAAAATGTCCAGCAGCAGTGTGACCAAATTGATACGATCACTGAACCTAATCTCCTTTGGTCCAAGTCCTGTTGTGCTTGCAGTAATCCTTGTACAAGTCGTAGAGTCAGTGTGGTCCCCATATGCTATATGAGTTGCAGATTTTTAATGATACTTACAGGTTGTGGTGGCCCACAGCAGAGGAATGTCATTTGTTGGGCACGTAGCAGCTTCGTGGTGCATCAGGGAGTCCAGGATGTGTTTCCAGGATTTTATCCAAAGCAGCAGTTTTCATTTTTGCTCTCAGTTGTAGACACTTGTCTAAAGAAATGGAACATAACCAGAGACTGTAGACTCAGGCGTTAATTCAGACCTAGGGGAGGGAGGTGAAACACTCTGTAAATGAAGACTAGCACAACGGAATGGATGCAGTAAACCTCCCGTCTCATCCCATCCTCTCTCTCTGTGCTGGTATTTTGTCGGAAGGGGTTATTGTTAGATCTCACTATGTAAATTATCAGTCTAAATATCCCCTGACTCACACCGCAAATGCTACTAAGGGAGTCAGTGTAGTGTCAGTGTAAAGCACATCCCGTGCCAGATCCCTGGAGAAATCACTGCAGGATCTGGTTGACCTTTACACAGAAGATGGATCCATCTTGCCTACCTTTGGGCTCCTCGAAGTTAGACTTCCAGGCAAACCTGGTTTTCTGGGCTCCTATATTCAGAGATAGGCAGCTCCAGAAGATGGTCCTGCCCTTCCACAGGGGGGTCCTGAGGCCAACCTCTCTCCAGTAACTGTAGAAGGAGGCTACAGCTCTCTCTTCGACAACCTGGCTAGGTGAGATTGTTGCCACAGGGACTGTACAGCGTGGACTGCTTCCCATTCCCCCTCCCTTTGTCCCTTCTTGGTCACTAGGATACATTATTTGTCTTGAGTACCTACTAATGTCTGAGCAGGGGATTAGGCCTATGATAAGTATTATAACTGAAATCCTCACAGCTCGATGTAGAACATATGTCAGAATGGATTTTTGCTCTATTATTGCTTCTGCCAAAATGAAATTAAATTAATCCAGTATGTGAAAAGTCAGGAAGAAAGCCCTCCATGACACGGCAGGGATCTTTTGCATGATTCTTTTGGCTGAGCCAGCAGCAAGACGAAGCTGGGAAGGTCTGTGCTTCGTGACTGAAAGGACTTGAGACCATGCTCCCCAGCCTGCCCCGGCCGCTCAAGGGTGATGCGCTCCTTGGGACTGTGCTGAGCCAGCCCGAGTAGCTCTCATTGTGTAGCAGAAAATACCCCACAAACACGTGATGGTGCCTGGTTTTTACATCTTGAGGGCATGTTACAGACCCTAAGGAGGTCCACCTCCTCCAAGCCACGGCTGAGTTACTGCTTCACCAAAGGACATGTCTTGCTATCTCTGCTCTGGGGTTTGCTGATAAAATGGTGGCATCTCCATGCTGTTGCTTGGCATGCACCAGAGAGATGAGGAGAGCAACAAATGGGGCATGCAAGTGATGAACTAATCCTGGGACTTGGATTTCCCAACAGAAAGCTCAGCTCTGAGTCCCAGGAAATCAGAAGGATCCTTCCGTTTACCACAGCTTCGAAACGTGAGGGTGAGTGTCTGTGCTCCGCTCAGGCGTTCCCCCTGACCCTCTTGGCACTATGTGTGTCCCACAGCCCGGGGGTGACATGGGCCAGCTCCAGCCAGCTCTTCCATCCTCCTTTTTGAACACCAAGGTTGGCAGCGTGTCCTCCACCCACCTCCGGCCAGCTGCATCCAACACAGAGCCCTCTCCCCAAGCCATGCGAGCTCTTGGGCTCCGGAGGAGGAGGTTGCAGGTGTTTCAACTCTGTTATCAGCCCTGAATGGCACATGTCATTTTCCATCTTCAATGTAGCTTTTATTGATGTGTGCACTGTGTGTGCCTCCTTCCTTGCTCTGAAAAGCCTTGTTTCTCCTTGTCTCCCTGCTGCTCGTGCCTCTGCCCGGCGAGCCACCAGTATTCCCCCTTCTCATCCTCCGTCAGAGTCTTGTTCCGCACTCCTTGAGCATGGCTCTGGCAGAGAGAACCTTTTCAAGGTGCTGGCGAGGGGCGGTGGGGCTGGGCCAGCCATGATTCACAGCGTGTGATGGGCAGGATGAGGCAGGCTGTTTGGCTCTGAGTGATGGCTGAACAAGCCACAGATCCGTACATCCAGGCGCGAGATAGCAGAGTGACTTTGATCGGACTGCTGCCCACTTGCACATCAGCTGCGCTTCTGGGGTGGGGAGTCCCACACCTAAAACACCCACTTGCAAAATGCCAAGCTGAGCGGAGAGAGCCAAGCCTGCGGGTCATGACAGTCATCAGTCTTCTGTCATCAGCAAGGCAAGCTGACTCGTGAGGGAAGAGCAGAAGCAAAGCGTGGAGATGAATAAATGAGCCATCGAGCAGCTGTTGAAGCAACGCCTTGAGCCACATCCTCGCTAGGACAAGCCTCTGGAGCCCCACCTGGCTTGACCAATGGGTGACAAGGTACTGAATTACACCTCGTGTAATGATCAAGGTGACGGTCCCCTGTCCCAGACTTCATTAGGGTCTGTAATGCAGGGGTTCCTCACACATTGCTTGCTCATCTGTCTGGTCAACATCAAATGATCGTCCTAATGTGAAACCTGCTCTTTCCCCTGCTGTTCAGTGCTCAATGGCTGGTAATTTCCCTGGCATGTAAAAGCTTTGGAAAATTAATGTAGAGCACAGGTTCACACCTTGTCACAAAGATGCAAAGTTTAATAAACTGTGGAGCCAAACTGTTGGCTCCTTTGCATTAATGCAGGCAAGCAGCTGGAAATAGCTCTACAGAAGAAACTCACAGCAGGATGCCAGAGTCAGAGCACCCAGAAATTCCCCAGCAGCTGCTTTGCTCAGCTGCTGAAGCGATTGCTTCTGGAAACAGGGACTGTATTGAACCAACCAAAGAGGAACAGCGCCCCAGGCCAAAACAGATAAAAGTGCATGTACAATCTTGTGGAGATCTAGGAAAACATTTTTTCACCCCCCTTGCTTCAACCTCCTGCATCTGCAGAGATTTTAAAGATGAGCCCAGCCCATTTCAAGGTGTCACTGGAGTATCCATCCAGCCTCGAGCTTTCCACAGCCCTGTCAGTCTTCTGTACACCAGACTCCTTCAGACAGGTCCTTTGGTTTGGGTGTGATCTCGTGGTTTGTGTCACCTGCTTCAAGCAGCAGCTGTTGGAGCAGGGATTGTGTGGTGCAGCATCTTAGCGTTCATCGGGGGATGTAGGGGTAAACCAGAACACCCAAATCACCGCTGAACGCATGTCCATAGAAATCTCTTTCTTACTGAAAGAGAAGGGAGATACCTTTTACCACTGAAGCTTTCCTGTGCCTCTTAGGGCAACCTGAGTACTTTGCAGACCATGTCCTTTCCCAAAAATCAGACTGCTCCACTCAAGCCTGCTGAAAAGCATCTTGGTTTTCAGGTACTGATAACTGGTAGAACCAAAGTAAAACAATGACGGGGTTATCAGCTCAGCCACTGCCTTAGCAGCGCATGGGGGCTCTCACCAAGCGCAAAACGCGTTTCAGAGCAGTGTTTGCAGCAGGGAAGCGTGGCGTAGGCTTGCCTCGGTGCCACGGGGCTGGCTCTCTGGGGAAAGAGGGCAGATACATGGCATTCAGCCCCCACGCCCGTGGGCTGCAGAGCCTCGATTCTTATTCCCGCTACAGGATCCACCCACTGCCTTTAATGATTCATATCACTCACTTGTATCACTTAACCCGTTCTTAAATCATGCACTTAAATGCTTTTCAATCTGTTACTTAATTGTATTTGCTAGGCCTCCTTTCCATTAATGCTCCAGCTGGGAAGGCAACTAGTTCAAGAGCATGAACTAGGGAGAGTCATGCACGCCGCTAAGTGTTTTGGCTGTGGGATGGGAACAAATGTATGGACGCTGGTTTCATATCCTAGAATTGCTCTCTTGACTTGCTCTGGCAAAGCATATTAGCGCCGTTGTCTCTGCAGCTCCTCTTTCTTCTCCGGCTTTGTTCAGGGGGTCTCATAAGCTGTGCGCTGGTAAGCGTGCTTCATCGCACGCCTAGCCATGAAGCTCGAGGTTTCATGCATTGAGCTAAGCACAGGAACGCTTTGGCTGCCTGTGGTTCTGGAGAAGGTCTTGTCCACAGGCAGTCTGGATGTCCTGGCACCAGAAAGCAAAAAAAGAGGAACCCAGTCTGGTATTTTTTTAAAAAGTCACATTTTTTAAGCTTATCTTGGACGTGCCTGGCACCTGAATTGTGGTGTTTCACTGCCTGGCTTTGGCAATAATGGAAATATCTAAAAATTCAAATGCCAGCAGGATGTAAATCTTCTGTGGGAAATCTCTCAGTATTAGAGTTCCTCTGGGTTTCAGTGGTGTCTTCATGCTACGTGTGATCCAAGTACTGCAAAATGAGTCAATCTGGGTGTTTCACCAAGGGCAGAAAGTACACAGGGCATACATAAGCTTCTTAAAAGAGGACCAGTGATCTCTGAAGGGATCAATTCATCTATGTTCAGCTTCGCTGTGACAGTTCAAATGGTGGAAAAAATTATCCTCGTCTGGAAGCAGCTTGAACATGCCTTATTTCGGGACTGAGCTGAAAAAGGCCCCGTGAAGAATAGCTCCTGCAGAGGGAAGAGGAAGAGCCCAGATTAGTTACAACTGTCTAACCGGGAAGGGTTATAGCTGGTTTTTATGACTGATTATCATGCACAGCGTGAGGGCTTACTGTGAGAGCTCGCACGCTTCTCTCTTCCCAGCCGTCCCTTGCGCTTGCAGGTTCCGGTGAAGCAGCCGGCTGCATTGTCGGCTGTCTCGGCACACGCACGGTAGGTCACACTTACCAAGCACAGGCGCCAAATCCTGATTGCTCTGCGGGATTTGTTGCACCAGGAAAGATGTCTGGGTTAGACAGTGGCTGTAAGGTGGCCCGGCTCCCGCGTGCGGCATGGGGAGAAGCAGCACGGGGCTTGCGGGAACAGCGTGGCAGGGCATGGGGGCACTGGTAAAGTGCCTTGGCTGAGTGTGTGACATCCATCCCAAGCTGCAGGGGTTCTGTGCTGGCAAACTGGGCGCTCTGCAATCATTCATGACGCCAGGAACACATGGGGAAGCTTGAGGAGAGAGCTTTCTGGGTTCTGGCATGCATTATTTGGCTTTGTGGATCGTTTCTCTTGCTGCAGGCTTCAGCATTTTTTATAGGCGTGAGCTTTTCCCCCTAACAGTCATGAAAAAAGATACCCTCCAACACTTGCTTGAAATTGGAGTAAGAAACATGGGATAGTCTGAAAAAATATTGATGTTTTGCAATTACTAGTAGACATCAAGAAGCTCCAAAAGGCAGAATAAATTAACATGGTGATTTTAAATACGGAGCCCATAACAAGGAGACAATTAAAACGTTCCTTCTTAGTCATGCACACAACATCTGGACGAAGTGCAGGTGGAAGAGATCTATCTTGTAAAGGAGGAGAAAATAAAAAAAAGAAAATAAAAACCAGTGGCATATTTCTTTTAAAACCGCTTCTTTCTTTGATATGTACGATAAGCTGGAAGAGAAGAGGGAGGCAAACACCCAGTTCCCACCAAGTTTCTGAAAAAACTGAGCTCGCACGTGCCTTTGAAAAGCCAGCAAAGACTTTTTGCACGGGGATCATGTGGCAGCGAGCCCAAGAAAGGACCTGTGTTGCTGTCCCCCACCTGCCGTCCCCCCAGCACCACCACCAGCACCAGCACCGCAGGCTAGCAGCACGGGCGCAGGAGCCACGTGCATCCGCCCTCGCTTGCCTTCCGGTGTCCTCAGAGAGGTGTGAAATCCAAAACGTGCACGCTGCTTGGCTGCCGAGGTAGAGCTTAACATTCTAATCTCAGCTTCGTGAACGTGAGAAGCCAGAGGAGAAGCATGGTCATAAAAATACACGGCCATTTGTAGCATTTTAATAAAGGGAATGGATCCGGCTACGTCCCTCTTTAGAAGGCGACCATTCCCACTTTGCTGACGTGACCTCGGGAGCGTCATGCCTTGTGATGGGCTGGGTTGCCATGGAGACTGCATCGATAAATGCACGGTGAGGTTATATGCAAACAGAATATAGGGGCCTTGGGAGTGTAAAAATTAAAATAAAGCAAAATGGGATTTGTGTGAAAGTCAGAACATGGGTTAGGAGATACCTGCATCCGTCAAAGAACTGTAGTCTTCCTTGGAAGACGGAGCTGGGATATTGCAAGAGGGTATGTTATACTAACTGTGTTTCGAGAAGTGCTTTGTGCGGATGGTGGACCATGGTTGGGTTGGGGAATGCCAGCTCAGCTGGAGATTGGCTGGGTTTTTTTTTAAAAAAACCTGCTAGAGCTGTTCACTGTTCTCTCCCATCATTCCTTCCCTTTCCCTCCACCTTTCTCTTTGGATAACAGTCTTTCCCATTTCCCTGCCTGCTGGCATTTTTTCCAGCTTCGGCATCACTCACCTCCAAGGATGAGCCTTTCTGGCAGGCAATGCAAAACCACCCTCAAGCCCTTTTTAAGAGGCGGAGGGCAGTCCTGGCATGCTCTCCGGGACCGTGGGCTACCAGCCTGTCTGCTCCGGGAAGAAGGGTGGGTATGGATTTGCCTGGCAGAGGTTTAGCAGCTCTGGCACAGAATTTCAGTGCAGCACTGGGAGCCCGGGTAGGGTACGGGTGGGTATGAAATCCCGGACCAGCCTTCCTCGCTGCCCACGTTATTTATTTGTAAGCGTGTACTTAGAGGTGGCCTTGCCATGTTCACACACACTCTTTACCGCACAACGTGCACAAAGTCTTGAATCTTTTATATGTTGCATCCTCTTTGTAGAAGGAAGGAAACAGCCTGAGCTGGTTTTTTTGCCTCAAATGTCAAGTTGTTTGAAACAGCCGTGGTCCTGTTTCTGTACAGCCCCTTGCCCAAAGGTGCTGTGATCCTGCTGAGGGCTGCCACCCACGATTGCATTAGAAACAATAAATAGGAATCAACTTTGTCAGGGTTTGATCTTGGCAGCATCCCTGCATGGCGTAGCCTCTCCTTTTCAGTGTCTACACCGAGCTGTGACAACAGCACAACACTGCCGCAGCACTCAGCTTTGATGTGAAGGCCAGCTCCTCTTGCCCAACGTGCTGCACAGCGTCAGAAGGGCTGCGAGTATTCAGCTGTGCGGCTTGACTTCTTCCCAAGAGCTGGCAGGACAAAAATACTGACAATTTGCAACCTTTCGTGTTCCATTTTCATTGTGTGGAGTCACTGGCTGCCACAGCTAGGCACGACTGTTTGCGCTGCAGCGGGGTTTGAGGGTTACAAGCAGCATCAGTGGGTCTGTGCGCTGAGAAGAGGCTTGGCTGGAAGAGACTGTGAAACAGAGATGAATTTTATACCTTTGTTGGTTTTTTGGTTGGTTTTTTTTTTTTTTTTACTCATGAAAAGCAAATGCACCATTTCTTCCTCCCCTTCCATCTCCCAGAACCAATATACAATTCTGACAAATCAGCCCTGAATGCAAATCCAATAAAGTTAGCATAATTGTCTTTGTTATGAGGAGCTGGAACAGGCTGCTCTGCATGAAAATCAAAATAATAAACCACTAAAACATAATGCAATTGGGTGATTGTAAACCTGGCTAAGCGTCCCCAGGAAAGTGTGGGTAGGGGGTGGGGGGAGCTGTGCAAGGGGAGGTCCCTGGGGCTGAGCTGGGCAGCTCCAGGTGGCTTTGTTAAGCTCACTGGCGATTTTTGAAAGAAAACATGCAATGGAGGGAGGGGCAGATTATTTTCATGTATTAATGTTTAGCAGATGAAGAAGTAAAACTGAAGCATTTCATGATCGCAAGAAACAACTGTGAGATCTTGCTCCTTTTTGTGTTAATTGTGTCTGATTTTAAAAGATCACACAAATGAGCACTGCAAAGAAAACAAATGGAAATACTCAAAATATTTTGCTTAGAAAACATAGACACAAAAACAGTTCTTTTTTTTTTTTTTCTTCTTCAAGGAACTGTTCCAAAATAAACAATTCCGTTAACATGAATCTGAAAGATGTGATGTGAGCGAGCACTAACAAATGTTTAGGTAGTAAAAGCATTCACTGCTTGTTCCTAAGCCCCAGCTCCGGGAGTCACGAGAATGCAGGATTGTAGCTTTTGTTAAAAAACACGCAAATGTAAAAGCTGTGGCTTTCCTGATTACGGAAATCCAGAAAATGAAATAATCCCGCTGTGATGCTCGGGAGAGCTGAGCTTTTACCCCTTGTAGTGGAGGCGGTGGCCGTGTGCCCCGGGGGGTGCTGGGGGTCTCCTCCCTTCTCTCTCCCCGGGCTTTCGTCCCCTTCTTTCCCGCCGCAAAGAATCCTGCTTACGTCCACCTTAGGAGCACACTCTCCAACTGCTCTGTAAATAATTGCTTTCAGCAGGTTTCCCCGTGCACCTTGGGGCCGTGAGGTGTTATGACCCGGGAATAATTCTTGCACATTCTCCTGCCTTTGCTAAGCAGGCGTCAGACCGGCTCCCACGCGGGAGCAGCCCAAGCCTCCCGCCCTGCTCGCCCTGCTCCCAGCCCCGCTTGCAGGGAGCCAAGGAGCAAGGGCTGCATCCCGCCTGGCGAGAAACGGCGTCCCAAATATTGCGTTTAAAAGAGGCTTGGCTCCAGAAACTTTGAAAGTGGGGGAGCAGGACTCAGGGCTCTGGAGGAGCCCAGGAAGAGCAGTTTGCTTCCTTGGGAGAAATTGATTTTCAAAGCCATTGATGTTGCTTTTGAAATGCAGCCTGCTGTTCGCCGGCATTTAGATTACCTTTCTTTCTGCGCACCCGCCTTTGTTGTTTTAACATCAAAGAAGCGCTGCCCTGCTCCGCTAAGAAATTGCCTCTCCCCTGCTATTCGGGGTATTGCCAGCCTTACGTTCCACCCGGGGGGCTGGGGTATGGTTCAGCTCCTCGGGGAGAGGCAGCAAACCCGGCAGCACGTGCGCCCGCACGGCCCGGAGACGAAGGTGGGCTTCAGCCCCGCCGCGGGCTGAGAATTTCACCTGTAAGGGGAGGCGTCGAGATGTCAGTGGGGCGGTGGGACACCACCGCGGACGCCGTGCCGCCCCATCTGATGGAGGGCGGGGGTTTGAGTTTTTCCCCTTCTTATACCCAAGTGGGGTTTGTTGGTCTCCTGGTGCCTGTTTGCCGATCTCCAGTGTTGCTTGGTCCCCAGCTCTCATATGGCGTGGCTTTGGGTGGCCCCATTGGGCTTCCGTGGCCCCACGAGCGCCGGCAGCATGCCCATTTCAGCCCATTTCAGCTGCCTCTGTTCAGGATCGGGGCGTGCAGCAGTGCAGCCTTGCTTCTCACAGCTGGCTCTGCTCTGCCTGAGCAGAAGGTATCAGGGGGGTTTGGCAAGCAAATCACGTCTGGAAATGACAGTATCGGCTCCTTTGGCTTTACGTGGTTTCT
Source organism: Sagittarius serpentarius (assembly GCA_034782735.1). Taxonomy (NCBI): domain Eukaryota; kingdom Metazoa; phylum Chordata; class Aves; order Accipitriformes; family Sagittariidae; genus Sagittarius; species Sagittarius serpentarius. The sequence goes on from JAVKLA010000084.1 coordinate 14,882,363, forward strand.
TCTGCCTCCCCCCCAATCTCCTGCTTCAACCTGTGCTCTTGAAGAGGCTTTAGAGCTCATCTGTGCTATTGTGCAAAGGAAACCTAGAAAAGGTTAAACCAATCCAAATTGCTGAGTCTTTGAAATAAAATAAGAGTTCCTCCTAGCAGGAGATTCGCTGAACAAAAGGGCTTCAGCAGTCAGCTTGATTTCAGCAGCTTTTCCCAGAAGATTCAAAGGGATGACCCCACATCCAAATTCCTGCAGAAAGCAAGCTGAAACCCCTTTTAGATGAAGTGCGACTTCCCAGAGAGTCTCTTTTCTCTCCCCACAGTCAGACTCCCAGCTTCTACCCTGGACGAGGTGACTGATACCCTGGGTGAGCAGCCGGGGCTGGGGTGGTGCGGGGGGACCCCCCTGCTCAGCGCTCGGGCTGTCTGCCCCGCGTGAGCTGAATCAACAGGGACTGTCGAAGGCCCTGGCTCATTCTGGGGCATTTCACCTGCAGGGATGCCGTTTCCTCGGCACGAGTGGTGAACCGCGGGGCGGAAATCTCCGCTGGGTGTAGTGTGCCTCGTAGGTACGGATTGGTGCTTTTTGCCTCCACGCTGCAAGCGGGTTTGTGCTCGCAGGTGCTTCTGCAAAAGTGCTCCCTGTTCTGGGTGGAAAATGTGCTCCCTGACAGTTTCTTCTCTTACCTCTTTGCATAATTAAGAGAAATTACAGAGCATTTGGCCTGCTTGTAGTATTTACATCATAAGCCTTGTGATACTTGTTTTTCTTAAATCTTCCCAGCGTTGTCCAGAAATCCCCCCCTCCCAAGCCAGCCACGCAATAGGTAATTTCATTTGTAAGCGTTTTTAGCAAATGCCAATGTCCAGAGCCTGAGCCTGCAACAGTGACAGACACGGTCAGAGACGCTCTTCCACTGTGTAAATAACTGCACGTCCTTTGGGGCACAGAAGGTAGAAAATGAGGTAGAACGTAGGATTCCTGTGGTTGTGAACACCTACGGGAGACCTTGGCCTCTTGCAGTGTGCAACATACGTCGCTGAGAGCTGGGGGAGCGGTGTGGCCTGGCGCGATAATCCCCTTTATGAATCAATCCCTGAGTTGTCTGGGACAAGGACAGCATGGGGGGACCTTGATCACAGCCGTAGGAACTGGCAGTGTTGCTGTCATTAAAAAAAAAAAAAAATATAGCTTTTAATCCTCTTAATTGGTTGCATTACTGATACTCTCTGGCACTGGCTGGGAAATGAGAAAATCTATAAACTGGTCTGGTTTGTCCATCCCAGCTTGTGCCTGAGACAGTGTTGTCATTCAGAGCGAGGGGAGGGGAAAGCACCCAAGCACTCGCCAAAAAAGGCCCCTGCCCTCTCCATCAGCCCTGCATGGGGAAACTGGTCCCACTGGACCAGTTGCAATTTGTCGCACCCCGAAATCGTTTACAGTGAAAGACATCCAGGGTCTAATGAGAGAGGAGCTTTTTTTTTTTTTTTTTTTTTTTTTTTGCTTTTGGAAGAGCCTAATTTTCTTCCCTAAACCTTTGCCAATGACAGACACTCTCATAAAGCATTTTTATTGGATTTGCGAACAATTTAATTAGCGTCTCCGTCCGTGATGGCTGCAGAATTGGTGCAGAGCAGTCTCTGGGGATAGTAAAACAGAAGTGGTGGCAGTGCTCTACGTGCATGGGACGGAGGGGGAGGACAGCTAAAGGGGAGAGAGCAGAAGGACTCAGGCGGGCAAAGAGAGCTTGGCCGTACCTCCTCCGAGGGCTGAGAAGAAGCCAGGTGCATTGACATGTCCACCTGCCTGCTTTGTGCTTTCTCGAGGGGCTTTGCAGGGTGGGCACGGCCCTGAAAGGTACAATCTTGGTTGGGCTCGCTCCTGCTTTGAAGCGGGGACTTTGCTCTGGAGCAAACCGAGACGTTCCCCTGGCAGACGCGCTTGGCCTTGGGGCAGCATGAGCGTATCCAAAAGACCAAGGAGCTCACCAGAAGTCCAGCCTTGTTCCCTCTTCACCCCTTGCCATGGCAAAGCTGCCTTGAACCACTATGGGCCAGACATTAATAAACTCTTGTTCATGGACACGTTGAGCAGAACCTACCCTGCTACCTCCTACGCCGTGTTTGAGGAGCGTAGCTCAAGGTTCCCAAGCCCCATCGGGATACTTTGAGACCAAGTTTTGGCAGTTGCGGTCACCATCCTACATGGGAAGGCCGCATGGGCCACACTTCAGCCCTGCCCAGCCCACACACGAACCCGCTTTTTCCCTTGCAGCCCACCACAGCGCGGACATGTTGCGGCTGGACAGGCCAAGAGGAGGAACGTGCTGGCTCATCGTGGAGCTGCTACGCGGAGCAGGCAGCAGCGGTCTCTCCGCAGCCCATGTGCTGCCGGTTGTGGGCCTGACAGCTCTTTTTTTACGTCGATTTTAGTTATTTGCAGGAGTACAGATACAAAGGGAATCGGGGTAGCTGCACCATGCAGAGGCAATATGTTTATGAGCTTGAATTCCAATTAATACCCAGGGGCTGTCTGTTTTATATCAGTGCACGGCACTGGCGTTCAGCTATTCTTTTATATGGATAAAGTACGTGCTGCGTGATTCATTTAGGGCCCGCCGAGTCACACGGGTTCCTGCATCCCAGCAGCAACATCTGGCTGGCGGCCTGCCACCCGGGCTGTGCCGAATTCAGGGGCTCGGTGCACCCCCACCCAGCCGTGCCGCCCCGCGCCGTGCCGTGCCGGAGCCGTGCAGCGGAGCTGGCCCCAAAGCTGACTGATCACCAAATCCAAAAGCAGGAGATGAGAAGCAGGACAGGAAAGAAGAGGAGAAAACAAGAGGGTGAAGTCATGTATTAGGGAAGGGCTAATGGAGAGCAGCCAAGCTGAGTGCTTCCAGCCTGCTTCCTGACACAGGATTCGGAGGAATTCTGCAGTTTTGCGGCAGAAATAGGTGTTCTGCACCCCAAATCTTCCACTCCCTCCGGGGATGGGCCTGGGAATTGACTGTTCCCTGGAACAAAGCCTCTTTTTCAACAAGACTTTGCTGAAAAACAGGTTTTCAGCAAGGAAAAGGAAAAAAGAGAGATTCTGGCTGATCTGGAGCAAGGGAGGGAAGGGTTTGCTTATGGGGGAGTTGTATTTAATTTTATCCAGTTCATTAATACAGCTTCTGTTCCAAGCATAGGGACAGGCCGCAGATCATTCTCACAGACCTGTTGCAATCCTACTCTTGCAGGTTTTCCTGCCTGGCTTTCAGGGAGTTCAGAAGAACCCCTAAAAGGTTTCTTCCAAGCTCAAGTGAGTGTGAACCAGGCACTCAGCCCAGCCGGCTGGTGAATTTTGTGATGCTTTTCATGCTCCATCACGCCTAAATCCCCCACTGCGGCGCTTGGGGCAGATTTTCCTTGGATCAGCCCTGTATTTCTTTGGGGATGAGCTTTCTAGGAGAAAGCTCACCTCCCTGCGCCTGCCGATGCGATGCCTAATGCTGCGCAGCATCGCTGCCTTCGCTGCCAGCACAGACTACCAACCCCATGGCGGGCAACCGGGTAGCCTAGACCCAGCTAAAAAACCCTGGGTTAACTCTGGGCTAATCTGAGCTGCTGGACTCAGCACATTTAAGAGCTGTCAGCTGTTTTCGGAGGCAGATTCGCCCTTCCCTCTTTCCACCCGTCGTCTCTCAGCTCTCTGACACGGCTAATGGATTGCAGACCTGTTCCCCCCAGGTCCAGGCGGAGCCCCCATGTTTGAACTGCACTGCTGCTTGCATTAGGTAGAGATTTTTCTAGGGAGCACAGGAAGGTAATTTCCCCTTGTACAGTGGATTTGTGCTAAAGGAAGGGGGGAGAAGCACCGAATGCTTTCACTTTTGTAGTAAAAAGTGGTGGAAATTACTCCATCGCAGCAAATCTGTCCCTGTGGGTATCCTCTTTGATGTGTAAAGGAAAGGAATGTTTTAGCTGATCTCAATATTTTTAATTCTCTTGCTGATTTCGAAGCCTTCTTTAGCAAGAGCTACCAAAGGATTGTAGATTACCCTATAAAAGCAGTTTTGTTACTGTCTTTCTTAACCCCAGCTAGCCTTCAATTTCCTGCCATCATTTTTATTATGTCTTTTTTCAGCTGGGTATGAACAATGAGCTTTATTAGAAGAAAAGGTGAGAAATGTAATAAGAAAAGCCCCTCCTGCATCATGCCAGAGGCAGACACCCCAGTTGGGTAAGCGATGCCATGTGAACGCAGCACCAGACTCCTCCGAAACCCACTCGTGCTCTCCCGCCTGAAAGGAGCTGCAGGAGCTCTCCGCTAGCACAACTTTCCTAATTCAAAAGATCTGATCAAAAGTCTTCCAGCGTTCTTTTTAGTATTTCTGTAATAGATTCATGCCTACGACAGCTTTGGCAATTTGGTCAAATCGTGATCCCTTTCTGAGCCAGGTTCTGACTCAGGTCTGCTCCTCCTTTTTCAAGAGGAAAATGTTTTTCTTGTCATTAGCACAGAGGGAGAGGGGGAAAGCGGGAAAAACGCGGGAGAAGGGAAGCTTCTCCTGTGTTTTTTTTTTTCCCCTCCCACAGAAAACAGTTTCTTTTTGCCCCTCCCATCAGTATGGATTATATTTGTTCAGTGAGAAACAAAGGAGAAACTGCCAGGGGAAATTTCCTATTAAGTGAGCCCCCTACTCATTTATTTCTAAATTTTCCAGAAATATAATGAATGTCTCTTTCATTAAGCTGTAAGAATAAATTCAGGCCCTTAAAAGCCTTCCCTTGCTCCACACCCCCCCGCCCCGCCCCGTTACAGTCTGTTGTGCTACTTCTGCATTTCCCCTACAAAACTCTAACATTAGAAGAATATTTTTGATACCAGGACCAGGCAAATGTCTCTTTACAGCCTCAGAATACTAAAGATTTTTTTCGCAGTGGAAATAGTCAGTAAGGTTTACAATTAAGCAACCAAACGCTGCCTAAATTTCAGTAGATATTTGCTTCTGACATTCAATATGTTGTTCACGCGCTGATTTTATGGTGCCACTAGTAAAGTAAAGAATCTTTATCCCTTATATTGAAGATTTCACTCCCTTTCCTTTGTAAGGGTAAGTCTTTATTTGCACCAAGATTGACTCTTGATGATACAGCTTGCTTACTCAGTGGATGGCTGTTTCAGATAATTGTTCTATTGCTATTAACACAAGTTCAAATGTTGTTTAATTGTGGGAATATACAGAACATTGTTGCCGATCAGGGTCATTTGGAAGCCGAGCTGAATGCTGATAGGGTTGTAAAGGCAGCATTTACGCAGAGAGCCTCGCTCGTTCTCTTAACGTTTTATTTTTCATATCATTTTAAGATTTTAAAATAGTAGCTGTCTAGGTACGCTGAAGGGCTTAGCAAAGGAAGATCGACTGGCAGATATCATACAGCGCAAAAGCCTCGGCTGTAATGGAGCAGTGTTTTTGAAGTAATAATATAAGGTAAAACTAATGTGCGTTTCAAGATAAAGGATGTTCTTTGGGTTGTGGGTGTTCAAACAGAACACAACAACATTTCTATTCAGCACACTCTTTAATTCTCAGTTAAAATAGATCGCATATAATTGTAGCTTAATTCTGGTTGAAAACTCCTTGACAATTTTCAGTAGAAACCTGAGTTTTATCGGAGAAATGTTTTCACTTTCAGATCTGCTCTTCTTCAACATTTGGTTTGCTAAAATCATCCAGCAACAACAAAAAAACCTCAACTGCTGTAAAATGCATCTGGAACCTGACAAACAGATTGGGGTTTGAGCCAAGAAAAAATCAGCAGCTTCCGTCAGATTTTTGTTTGCTTGAGGGCTTTAGGGGGAGGTGGCAGGTTTAATACAACAATTCATAGTTGCTGTTTGCAGGGTTTGGTTTTCCAACACATAAGTCAACACCATCTCCTGAGAATTGGAACAAAGACAAAATAAATCTACTTTCATTTAAATTTTCAGCAGAATAACGCTGCTTTTTCCTGCCCGTTTCCCCTCTAAATACATGGTCTAGTTCCACCTGAAGTAAACAGTCCTTCAGTACAGCGCGGTCACCACCAGACTTGCTTCCAACACCAAGAAGCTATCCACGGAACTTTCCTGGCCTGGCTCAGAATGAGGGGGCTCAATGGGGATGATTTTGTTTCTCCTTTCATTTGCGCTTCCCCTGCTTTCGGGTTTCTCACCAAAGCTCCTGGAGAGTACCTTTTTGCTGTGAAGGAGTAACCCAAGTGAGACCGGGAAGGTCCTGCCACCTCCTGGATTAACCTCAAGGGTGGGTAGAGTTACCATGAGGTGAAATGCTTTTCTCTTTAAGGACACGGTTTAGAAAGTCTGCATCTCATTTCCCAGGCTTAATCTGCCAGCCTAAACTTGGGCTAGCATCGGGACTGGAAACCTCCAAGCCGTTGTGAAAAGAAACTGGATTCAGCGTGGCTCAGATGGCATTTGTTTAGCTGGTAAACAGTTTGCTCCAACAAACTCACCCCAGTTTTTCCCTACGGGGAAAAATCCACTTGAGTTTAGGGTCAAACCCATCTGCTTACAATTGGGTCTGGCCATGTTGCTTAAGTTTGTGTCTTGGTCCAGCTCCCTTTTATAAGTTTGGCGGAAGGAAGGAGGTGCGTGTACCTGAGCAGGCTGTATTTGCATGACCCGTTGAACAGGGGCAGCTCTGCCAGTGCTCAGACCATGGCATCACTCTGCCATGATGGGGACTGGCCTTGTCCTGTTGCACGGGGCCGAGGACCATGTGTACCCCCATAATTCCATACCCTCAGGCCCTCAGGGAGTATGAAAATACTGCTTCATCCCTCCTCAAAATGGAGATTAACATCTTTAGAGCATAAAAAGCCTAGTTTGCAGGCTGACACTTCCCTGTAATTGCCTCTCCTCTCTCCGTGCTGCACAAGGACGTCAGCATCTCTCTTTAATTGTTTAGCTCCCTCACCTGTCGCATCTCTGTAGAGATAAAGGGCTTCATAAGAAGCCATCCGTCGAGAATGAACCCTTCCTGCAGCGGCAGGTAGACGACCCCTATGCAGCACAACCCAAAGTGCCTGGTTCCTGTAGGACCCAACTCCCTTTTGTGCCTCCTGTGGTCTTTGCCGACCTTTTGTGGCTCTTCTGTGGATTGCAGTGCCGTGGCTAGGGCTGAGGTGCAGGCAAGCGGGAGGACCAGGAATGTTCCCCGTTATCGAGCGGGCAGCGGCGGGGGGCGGCGGGGCTGTTGTGGGGCCCCAGGCACAGATCAATGCTCATTCCCTGCCAGTCCCTGCAGTCAGTGGCCCATGGCTGAAGTCAGAGGGTTGCACCGCTGTGCAATGATTTGTAGGCTGTAATTGGCTTAATGCTTGGCTTACCCGTTTAGTATCGCTAAATGGCGTAACATCAGCCGCCTTCCACTTGCACCAGAAATAAAGCTCCACAGACGTGGAAAACTTTGCTGGAGTTCACGCTGCAGTTTGCTCGCTAGCCTTGTGTGGCGGTTCCCCGTCTACTCCGAGGCTTTAAGCTGCACGTAGATGGGCAGCAGCTTTGGGCGTCCCTCAGTCGTGGCATTGTCTGTCCTGACTCCAGGGGGAAGGGGAGGGTTTATCTGCTGCTCAGTCTGTCTCTTGCTCACCCCATAAATCAGCCTGCTGAGGTGCCAGGCTGAGAGGGCCCTCCCACCCCCGCGGCCTCAGAATAACACGGTGAAAGGGGAGAGGAAGACTGTGGAAAAGAAAGTCCACCCATCTTCGAGACCCCTGCAAACTTCACCCAACAGGCTGGTGCCTCCAGCAGCAGATGTGTTGGGCTGATGGGATGCAGCACAGCACTTAATTCCGCGCCCTCTTTCCTTCTCCCCAGCCTCATCTAAAGTACTGACGGGCCAGACAGCAGCACAGCGGGAATGTGCATGTGCCTGTCCTTGCCTCCAGTTAACGCCAGCACAGTTCCTCACTGGCTGTCGGAGGAGGCACTTGCCCAGCTTTCTTCCTCACATCCCAGCTGTGTGCAGTCGGCCTTCTGCCTTTGGGCTCCGCTGGAGGAGGTTTTCATCTGGAGGGATGGGTGAATCTGGTGCGCCCAACTCACAGAGCCTACAGAGCTGATATTAAGAGAAGTCCTGGGCAGAGGTCGCAGGCTGCTGGAGCTCGTGTCCTGCTGTGGGCTACATCAGAAGGTCCCCTGGCCTGTCTTGGCCATCTTGGTGGGTGTGGAGTGGCTGTGGGACTGTAGCAGGTGGGCAGGGGACCAGGAAAGCAGCCGTGGTGCCAGGGCCCTGGGTGCACCTTCATTGCTCTGACCATCCTCAGCTGGGATCTCTACTCACACACCCTGTGCCAGTGGCCCAGCAGCTACATTTAATCTCCATTTTGTCTGGAGCCGCCTCTGATGTGCCCAGCAGTTGAGCTGGGACATGCCAAGCTTGCAGGACTGGCACCCTGCCTGGGGACAGGGCCGGTGTCACCACCGGGCTGCCAGGGAGGCCGCTGGCACTGGTGCCTGCGGCAGGAGCTTGTGCCGGTCTTGGATTTCCGACTACTGGTGAAAGATTGCAGGTCTTGACCGGGGGAGGAGGGAAGGTGTCAGTTCTTGTCTTAGAAGCGTGTAAACAAGATTAAACCCCTGTGAATTGAGGAATGCTGATTGGGTTTATCTGCAGGAAGGTAGGAACTTATTTCACAGTGCTAAGTGATACAGGTAATATTTCCAAAACAAAATCTCCAATTTGAAATCCAATTAGGGTTGCTAAGTAACAACATAGTTAACCAGCCAATATTTGCTAAACCCAGGCTTTTGCAAGCAAGAAAACAGCTTCAACAAATTGCACTAACAATATATAAATACATTAATATTAAACCAAAACAAAAATTTACGGTTTACTGCAACACAAAACCTTTTAACACTGACTGCTAGGATTTTGCTTGTTATCTGTGTGATTTCGGAAGCTGTTTTAGTGCTTTCCACTTCGCTGGCTGGGAAGTACGGGTACAGACCAGTACTTAAACTGCGGTATTGGTGGGACAGGGAAGGAAAGTGTATATTTAGTTTACAAGGTACTATGTGACCTTATTGATGAGCATATATCTTACGTGCCTGAACTGAGGGTCTGAAAAGTAATTTTGATGAAAAATAGTTGCTTGAGAATGCTCTTTAATTGTCAACTACTTCAGTGTAACTCATCTCCCCCCAAAAGTTACTGCAGGTTTTACTAAAACAGGTTGTTTTTCAAACCCGTTCTTGGCAGACACGTACATTGATTGAGCCCTGTTTGGCTCTGCTCAAAACACAGCTTTCTGAGGAGCTTCAATGGCTCTCCTACCTGCCCAGTCTCCTGCAGCACCAGGCGGTTGGTATAGTTCTAGGCTTGCTTGGGACAGCTGCACACCCCCATCAGGAGGTCCCAAAGCGGGACCAGTGCTCTTGCTCCAAAACACCGTGGGTCAACTTGCAGCATCAACTTGCAGAGTCTGCCGGGCAGCCCTCACCACCTCGAAGTCTGCCTGTCCCTGCAGCTGTATTGGCACAATGCAGAAACCTGGGGCTGAGCATCTTGGTTTTTATTTTGACTCCAGTTTTACATTTTAAGCACTCTGGGGTCTTTCCTGTTCAGTAGGACTCCAGATTGGCCGAGGGATTTGGGTAGGCCCTGTCAAAGGCTCTTCTCTCTGTTCCTATAGAAAAGCAGGATTTCTCCAGTAGAGCTGACCTGGGGCTGAGACCCAGATCTGCAGTGAGGATCGTTTCTTCTCTTGTTCAGTGGCTTTAGGACTTAAACTTTGGTCTCTTCTGAGTGTCGGGGGGAAATGCTCCACAGGGGTCTGCACCACTGCTCCACACCCCTGCCGCTCTTGCAGCCCAGGTCCCCTGCCCAGCTGTGTCCAGCTCTACCATCCCGTGATGAAAGGGAAATGCCATATGGGATGAGTGGCCAAACTCTCCCAGCACTAATGGTTTGCTGCAGAAGGCAGCGAGATCAGGATTTTCCTGGCTGACAAGGCTCCAAGATGCAGATAAGCTCTCCGCGCTTGGCTTGCGTGGATCCTTCAATGGCTGAACCACGCTTGCAGCAATCGAAGATCCTTGTCGTACTGAAGAGGCCTCTTCTTGCTGCCTGCTTTATTCTCCCCTGCCTGCTGCTTTGTCCTGACTCTGTAGGCTAGCAATCCTCTTGCATTTGTTAGGCTCCTTTGGGTCCCCATAGGAATGGAAGGCCAAGGCAATGGCCTATGGTTGACGTGGGGCGCATGTTAATGTGCCTTCTGCGGGGAAACCTGCTGCTTTGTTTTTGTGAATGCTCATCCCAGCAAATTGCTCTGTCTCTGTTCAAGGATCTTTGTAAATATATGGACTAGAAATGGCAGGAGCTGCAAACTAGCATTTTTTTACCAAGGAAAGATTGTATTTCAAGACTTCCTCCTTTATATCAAAGGATAGCAGAAAATCTTTCTTAGATCAACCTGTCTTGAAGCAGATGTCCAACTTTGTTACCAGCTTTGTCCTTATTTGTGCAGTCCTGTGTATTTGTTCTGTCTAGCAGCTCCTTAGCTTGAGGTGAGGCTTCCAAATTCCCTTTTTGAAAGGGCTTTGCAGCTCCAGCACTGAACCACGTGGAAAATGACCCCTCAGATAAGTGGAGCACGAGACTGTGTGCTGTAGCTGGTGAGAGGAGGCTCCTGGTTTGGCTTGTGCCCGCTGCAGTGATCTCTTTGCAACCCTGAGCAGCCCAGGGACTGCCTGCCCCGGCTGTCTTCCCAGGAGGAGGGCTGGGGAGAGGCGGGAGCCGGTGCTTAAATGCATGGAAAGAACCAGCGGAAAAATACCTACATTTCCAGCTCTCTCCCAGCGTCACTCTGATAGGGAGTGCTGAGGAGAGAACCCCAACAGTATGGTAGAGGCTGAGGATCGTATTGTTCCCGATCCAAGTAACTCCTCTGAAGTTTTCCGGAAACTTTGGGAAGTTGGGCAGATATGCCACTGGAAGAGCTCTGAGCCCAAGGACTCCAGGCTGATCAGTGATACTCCAGCTTCTCTAGCTCATTCCTGTAGCCAGCGGCTGCTTTCCAGCATCTGAAGCCTCTGGCGTTGGGCTACTTGTAGGCTAATGTCACGGTTGTATAAGCTTCCAGAAGCTGAGCTGACGCTTGGAAACTTCTCTGCTAGCAAACTGACTTGACACCTGACCGTCCGTATCACATTGGCTCCATCCTTCAGCAAATTAAAGCATTTCTGTGCAAGGGAATGGGAACAGTATGGACTATCCCCCAGTCTGCTCGTACCCACACCTGCCTCCTGCTACAGAGATGAATATGGTTTGATGTGGTGGAGGAGTGGAGCAGTGTCCTAGCAGACCCATGGCATTTGCACCATGCAGAAACCAGTGCTCAGGTGTCAGTGCTGGTCAGTTTGTTGCCATGACACGTGTGCAGCTGGGACTCCAGCGACTAGAGCATCAGGCTCTTGCCCAAAGTCAGCAGCGATGTAAAGCGTCGTGCCAGCCAGCTGAGACTGGATATAATGGAGGTAATGAACAGTGCAGCTTCAAATTAAAATAAAGCTAATGGAAAGGGCAAAGACCTTAACTGTCACTCTGATGCATCTCAACAGAGTTGCTTATACTATGCTGAGCTCACCAACTCTGGGTAGCGTGACCCTTTGGGTCTGAGGCTGCTGTGCCATTCTAATGATGAATACCTACCCCTCCCAAGGGGAGCAAGGTGAAGGGCTTGAGGATTGAGGGCTCCAGGGCAGACACCTTTATTTAATACACCATGACAATGCATAACTAAAGCTCTTTATCTCACCAGATTTTGCTGATAGGTGGCAGTTCTAGCATGGGTCTGATGAAGTCTGTCCCAGTCTTTCCAATGACACCGCTTTAACTTTCATCCCCTTAGTGCCGCTTTCCTGTTGCTATTCTCATTTGGAGGTGAGTGCTTTGTCCCTTAAACAAGGAGACTAAGCTGGGAGACCTTATTAATATTGGTTCTTTTGCCCCAACTTGATAAGGGCAATGAAATCTCTCCCACCCACGTGGTATCCTGCCCCTTCACATAGCCACCTACCCAACAGTTAGGAGCTTTTCATCATGGGAGGGGGAAAACAAACAGAAACTTCCCATTTGGTTTCCTTGAAGGTCTTCTCCAAGCAGAGCAGCAAAGTGGGGTATGAGGCCAGTCTTCTCTCCAGGTCACCTCTCACAGCTGCAGCTTTGGTTTGAAAATGCACTCGGAGAGCTAGGGAATGAGTATTTGTCAGGAGAGTGCTTTTGAGGAGGAGGGCTTTGTGTCTTGGATGCCATAAAACCACTTCTGGGAGCTTTGTCTCACTCCTTAAGAGGTTTTGTATCTAATTGAGAATTCAGCGAACACTCTTGTGGGTTGAGAAAATAGAGCTTGAACCAACTGCATGTACAGGAGGATGACTGGGGTGGGAAGAAATCCATTAAGGACCTAAGTGTGAAAACTGCTGGGTTATGACCCTCAGGTATTTTCTTCCTCAGAAATGCCTACCACATTGCTGTGTCCTTCTCTCAAAGGGGAAGCGGGGAAAGTGCTAAATGTCCTTGTTATTTGTCCAGATGGTTAAATCCCAGGTACCACCCTGTCAGGTTTTCCATGTAGTGACAGATGGGGAGCTTGCTGGTTCCCCTGGGTCTCGCTGAGCACCTTTCCCCTTCCAGAATGGAAGAAGGATGCAGCAAAAAATCAGACTTAATCTCACTTTTATGCTTCACCATGAGCCTCAGTCTTGAGAGTGAGAAGCGAGAAGACCTTCACCTCCATTTCCCGTTGAATGTGGCATGCGGCCACAACAGCTGAGGCTGGGATGGCTGCAAGGGCTAGACTGGGACTTACTGGGGAAGCCGTGGGGTGGAGGGGCATAGCTTTTGCCCCACAGCTCAAAATGGGGAGCATCTTTGTTACAGCAGGCATCCAGCTTGAGCGCAAGCCACTGCAGGTGGGCAGAGCTGGAGGCCAGATGTTGCGGTACCAAACCCGAGCAGCATCGCGCAAAAACCAGAGCGTTGCAGGCACATGGTACCGTCTGCTGTATGTGCATGATTGCCAGTTGTTTTTCATGCAGAGGTGGAGTTGTGTGCTGGACTCCAAAGCGGGGGAGTGTGTGTACAAACGATTATTGCAAGCTCCCAGGTGCGGTGGGGGGGCCTGTACTTCTCCAGCTTCCAGCACAGACTAGGCAGAAACAGAAAATGCCTGTTTGGAGGAAAAATGGTGAAGCAGCACGGACAGGAATGGGAAGGAGATGGGCTGCATACAATATAGCTCTCCTGAAAGCTTTGTGCTACTGCCTCGCTTTGCAACCCTCGCCCCTGTGCACCAGAAATTGCTGTGAGGGAGTTGCACACGCAGGGCTGACTTGGGGCCTCTCCGGAGGCTCCACGTGCGCCTCTGAGCCAGCGTCGCTGACTCAGACCCGCTGTGGTCTGCCTCTGCTTTCAGCCCCCTGGCCCAGAGCCTGGTCTTCACAGCCGACGTCATGCTCCGCGCTGCTGGGATGAGGGTGGGTGGCTGCATGCTGCTCCTGAGGAATGAGTAGAGCTCGCGGGTGCTGTCCTCGCACCCCTTACAGCCCTTCAGCCAGACCAGCAGCCCCTTGCAGGGCGCTTGGCTGCCGCTGTCACCTGCTATTCCTCTGGGCTTTGCCCTCCCCTTTCCTACGTCTCGCTGAGACAGGAGGGGAATTAAAACTCTGAGACCTGGCAAGTGGCATCTCTGAGGCCTCGACGTAAATCGATCCGTCAGTAACCTGAGCAGAGGGGCAACTGCTGACTTGGGTGAAACAACCCAATGATAGATTGGATTAGAAAAACCGCTGGATATTGGCGCTTGGGGATGCAGGACAGCAGAGGCTGTGTTAAGGGAGAAGTGGCATAATAAACGGCTCCCTCTTGGAGACTCTGAAATGCTACCTTTGCAGCATGTGCCGTTCAGGTTTCACAAGGAGATGCAAAGTGTCTCCGGACCCTGGCCTTGCCCCACAGACGTTCCCAGTCCCGTTGCGGGTATGGCCTCTGGCTGTACTGTGCAGGGACCCTACACCTGGTACCACTTTCAGGAGTGCTGCTGATAAATCAGGCTGGTTACTGCAAAGGGGAAGGTGGAGGAGTGACATGTAGCAATAGCAGGTCTCCATGGTTAATAAGGGATTGTGAAAGCAGCCCAGGAAATCGAGCTGTGTGAAACGATTGCTCTGTCTTGCCTGGAGGAAGAAGGGAGAGAAAAGGCTTCCGAAACCCTCTTTCTTCCATGGGTCCATCTTTCCCCAAAAACCTGGTCTGCTGTGTCTGTCCACGTAGTAAGAACTGGGCAACCCGCAGGGAAAGTGGGGCAGTGCCTGACCCGTCAAAGTGCTTATAGTGGTGTGTGGGAGGGAATTCTCTTACAAAGCAAACCATGACAGCTTTGGAAATGTGGTCCAAGCCTCTTTGCGAGGTCTTCACTGAGCCTCCAAGACATCTTCACAGTGGCTGTGCCCAAAACCTCACATGGGAGGGGAGGGAAGGTTGACTGGCTCAAAGCCAAAAGAGCTGGTGCAGGTGAGACAGCTCTGCTAGGAACTGGGCGAGTGAGGCGACAGGGAGAGGTACGCGGCAGGGCTGTGGGACAGCCTGCCAGGGCTGCATCTATTGCCGCTTAGAGCTGCGGCCGTCTTGAAGTCAACTCAGGAAACGCTTTCTTGCAGCTCAGGCATTTCCTGGAGGAGCAGCAGGATGACAATCCTGATTTTGGGCTTCAGCAACAGCCCCAGTTCTGGCAAACTCTCGGTGCCAGCAAAGTAGCATCACATGGAGGGCAGAAACTCGGTGGTGCTCTTTGCTGCAGTGCAGCTGCAGCACTGCGGGACCGTGCGAGAGACCTTGCTGGAGGTCGCGGGCAGGCTCACGCTTCTCCTCCGAGAGGGGAGAGCTAAGGGGGAGGACTGAGTCATGCAACATTGCTTAAGCTGCTTCCCAAGTCCCTCAGAGTACAGCTTAAGGCAGTGAAGCGATCTTTGCAGCAGGCTTGAGGAGGAATTACTGAGCAGCAGGCAGTCTGGCTGGGGTACGCCAGGCACCTGGGGCGTGGCAAAGGGACGGCCATGGGCCTGTAGCAAGGTGAACTCACATCTTGCTGCTGCCCAGAAGGGTGAGGATGTGGGGAGGTGGAGAAGTCTGAAAGGATTAGTACGTGTCCCACGGTGGGAAGGAGCCTTGCATATGTATTTCTAGTACAGTGGTTACTGCTGATGTTTGCATGAGCACTGCTTAGTTCTGGGATGCTTCTGCCTCTGTACAGTGACCCAAAGGAGCTGAGGATGGGATGCTCATCAGGAGACTCAATGGAGCATAAATACGTCCCGCATATGTAGCGCAGTGCTGCGAACCAATAGCTGCATGAATATTTAGCATCTGCTACTCTCCGCTCTGAAAAGATTTTCATGCTAGGTCCTCCTGCTCCTCTAGAGATCGTGTTACTCAGTTCTAGTGAGGATAAGGCTGTGTGTGGGTGAGGGCTGGGAAAGAGCCGCTGTTGGGAATCGTGTGCCATTGGGATGTGCCTTTCAGAGGAGGATGGAGACAAATGGCATCACTAACAGCTTGTGTGACAGAGAAGCCAGAAAACCGAGGAACAGCTGGCACTGGGCACACAGCACTGCTGAATGCATTTGGAAGGTATGGATCTATAAAGCTGTGTGGGTAATAAACCACGAAGCTGTCGACAGTTCCCCCACCCTTCCCAAAGCAGGGGAGAGGAGGAAATGGGTTCAACCCTTGCTCCTCCCAGAGGTGGGAAATGGATTCTGACATGGAGCTAAGGACCGTGGGCTCCTGCAGCATTGATCAGCTTGAACAGCTTAATTGTAACGGCTGGTTTGAAACGAGGTCTGGAACTGGAGGAATACAGAAAACCTTGAAACCATGTTGAAACCATGAAATGCCTGGGGAAATCTGAAGGAAACAGCGTAACTTTTGAATGTGTAACTCTATCCGGAAAAGTTGATTAAAATGTCACTAACTCCTAGGAAGAAACAGGTCTTTATGCTGGCCCCTAATACTACAAGCTGATCTGGAAAGGTGTGGCTTGCAAAAAGGCACCTCCTGGAGAGACACGGTGAGTAGCTGGGTTGTGAACCAGCCTGAACGAGGCTCCAAGGAAAAATAACTGTGCTCCTTCCCTTGGCCCTGAGAACAAGAGGGCTGGTGTGTGCAGTCAGGCTGGCTCCTGTCCCCTGCCTGTCCCCGGCACGCTTTGGGTGCGTAGCTCTGCTCAGACCTCCCCATCTCCTGGGACCGTCTGAACCCCACTGCTGTGCTCCAGCAAACCTTTCCTACAGCACTTCTCTAACTGTGCAGAAGCTTTGTAAGCTTTCTGACTTGTTCATACTCAAATGAGCATCTTATAACTTCCCACCAGCTTGGACTATACTTGGGACTACGTCCACCTAGCAAATTCCTCACCCCCACCTACCTCCCCTGCCCTGGCTGCTCAGCTTATGAGTTGAGGGTCATCAGGAAACTGGGTTGCCGATACAGGTTTACGGTATAAAGCGCTCTCTGGCAAAGGTTCAAAGCAAAGGTCATTAAGATGCAAGACACCTTCCCGGGGAGATGGAGTTTGCTAATTAAAAATGCATTAATAAATCCAGTGTTTCGGTCATAGACATAGTGAAGGAGCAGTCAGGAGCTATTAAGCATAGTGAGGAGGCAGTACCAGGCGAGTCAAAGTCTTGAGCACTTGGCACGCTTGGGGATCAGAGCGTCGGGGCCCTGCCTGAGAGAAGGCACCGAGGTGCTTGTGGGTGGGGAAGGGAAGAGATCCCGGGCACTGGGTGGGAAGAGCGCTGCTTGTCTACAACCCAGTGAGGGGGTGATGGCTGTGGGTGAGAGCTGGGAAACGGCCTGATGTGCCCGGCAGCTGGAGCCTGTGACTTGCTACCCTGATAACCTTGCTGAAGCCAAAATGGCCCAACTAGCCCAGAGGTACTGTTAGGGTCCTGGTAAAGGCTGTGCTGCAGGTGCAGGCGGAGTATGGAGCTGCTCACAGGTGCGCCTCAGTGCTGCATTGCCTCCTGCGTGGTATCAAACATCTGTGCTGCGTTCCTTCTTCCCGTGTGTGAATTTTGGCAGCACGTCCTCACCTCGTCCCTGGAAGGACTCGTTGAGTAACCGTACATCTCGGGCAGCTTAGGGGAGCTGAGTGAGCCTGTGAAAGGTTAAGTGGTGTCGCTGTCTCCTGGGTTAATGATGTCCCCAGATGATGCAGGCAGAACATTATTTACTGAGGACACCAAGCAGGCAATCTTTCTTCGGGAGAAAGTGATAAATCTTGTTACGTCTCAGTGATCCCATCACTGTTACTTTCAGCAGCAGCAGCGTAGGGCTGTGCTTGTTCCAGGGGCAGGGTGGATGGATTTTGCTTTTATTAAAGCAGAAGGACATGTTAATAAACCAAACGCTGGTTTTTGGGTGGACTTTCTAGGGAGCAAGTCTAGGGGAGGCTGACCATGGGGCGCTTATATCATCACTGGAGAGTGGTCAGCCAGACCAGCTGTGTGGTCAAGCTGCCTGGTGACATGGTACAGACTTCAAAGGAAAGACCTCACCCACAAGGACACATCTCTTTAGCTCACAGCCACCTTTTCTGCCTGCACCGGTAGCGCTTCTCATGAGAAGTTTGCAGACGCTGGTTGGTGAGTCGACTCCCCGGCTTTCCCGCCCGCTCCCAGCAAGTCTGGTGCTCTCTGCACCCATAAATTATAAGCCGATCCCACACCTTCTCAGTGTAAGCTTTGTTCTAATAAAGCATTTGTCAGGTTGAATTGCTACCAGAGCGATTTGCCAGCAATTAATGCTTTCCATTGAAACCGCCACATGCCAGGAGCAGAGGGTGTCTTATTTATGACAGCAGGCTGGCCTCCGACCTCTGCAGACCACGTGCCGCGGCAGAACTTGGCTTAGCATTGCTGGAGAGCTTCACGCAGTGTGCCGGCCTCCCTCGTGTCTCCCTCTGTTTGTAAGGCTTCGGTCACCAGCTGTGAGAGCCTCTGAGGTCGGTGGCTCATGTCCCAGTGACTATGTGGGGCAGGAGAGTCTCAGCCCTGACTCCAAGGGAGCCCCAAACACTCTAAAACTGACCCAGCACCACTCCTGCAAACCTCCGGGTGGTGGTGCAAGCCCTTACAGAGTTGGAAGTGGAAAGGGAAGAGGCCAAGGATGCAAAGACAAAAGCCATTGCCCTGCAGAAGTGAGGGGATTGTTCACGTGCTGGAAGGCAGCAACATCATGGAAGAACCTACTTGGGTTTAACAGCTCCTGCTTGAGGCTCCTTCGACTAAGTGACAAGAGCATTTATGGAGCAGAGGCCAGGGATAAGGGGAAAATAAATGTACCGTCATACACAGTTGTACAGAAGAGTCACACTGACAAACTGGAGCAGCTGTAAGCTCCATTTTCTTAAAAAAACGTTGAAACTCTTCCCTCAGTCTGGCACCAACCTTCAGTTTCTACCCTTCATCCTTTGCTGGAAGATGTGACCTTATCCTCCTTGGGAAGAGTCTTCTTGGCTGGTCGGGAAAGGCATGTTTCTGTCTTGTCAACCTACTCAAGCACTTCAGAGGGGGAATGGCCATCGATAAATGGATTTTTCTTGGCTCAAGCCCTGCCCAGTTTAGTTCTTTGATAATTTAGTGTGCCATTTCCTGATGCGCTGCTAAAATTTGTAGCATGCAGCTGGAGAGAGAGGAGCCAGATCTTGTCGGCGGAGATGGGGGTCATGTCCTGATGGAGGAGGGGATGTAGCGGCATGTCACTGAGTGCAGCCTACGTGGTGTCCAGAGAGGATTGTTGTTAATTGAATTGAAGAAGACAAATGGCCATTAGCTGAGTCTCCAAAGGACAATAACTGTACTAATAATGAAGCTGAACTCCCTAATACTGATCTCTAGTATCTGTGAAGTTATGTAATTGATGGAATATCATTAAGTAAGAGGAAAATGTCCAAATACAGGTGGGGAGGGGGGGAGTTTAGAGAATTTGCTGAGATCTGATGCTTACAGCAAAACTTCAGTGCCAGCTTTTCTGAAGCACGGAGACCTTTGAGTCTCATTTTTTTATCCTCCTTCCCCTCTTTCTTTTTTTTTTTTTTAAAGACAAAATTACATTCCAGGCAATGATTGCAGTGACATTAAGCTCAAGTGATCAAAAACTGTTTTGCTGCACCAATGTCAGCTGTTGAAGGGACAAGTGCCTGTGATGAATGTTTGATATCTGCCCATCTTCCTTGATATGTATCCCAGGAGGAAGACAGGAGGCAATCTGATCAACTCAGCAATCCCCCTGGCATTTCCATGGCCTCTGGAGCCGTATTTCTCAAAGAGCCTCAGGCCGTCTTTGCAGGGAGGGACCACACTTGATGCTGCTTTGACAAGCAGCCTTTGGCCACGGCTGTGGGGCAGAGGAGGTTTTGGTCAGAAAATGCCAGTTTGTCATAATTGAACCTTTTTGCAGGTTCTGAAGAAAACTTAGTTAGGAAAAAAGCTTTCTGTTATTAATGTTGGGCTGGAACTAGAGCAGCAAGCAAACCATGGCACCATCCTGCATGCTACCATTTGGCCACCGGTCCCAAGTCCCTCCAGACCAAGGAGGGTGAACTGGGTGCATCTTGGAGCTGCGGACGTGACGCATGCTGATGATAAATTGCTACATTGCTGGGTGATGATGCGATGAACTGTATTCATCACGCCCTGCCGACAGCCCCGCATGCCTTCTGCTCATTGCACCACATGGCGAGGAGCGCTCCGATCCGCAGAAGCACCTCCTGACAGCTAAGAGCTGCAGAAGGGACTGTAGGTTGGTTAAAGGCACGTGGGCTCGAGAAGAAAGCCTTCCTTAGTCTGCGGGGGGCTGCAGGCAGTTGGTGGGGTGCACGGGTAGATTTGCTTCCCTGGAAGCAGAAATGTTGCCGCTACCCCAGAAACCTTTGCACAGTCTTCCGTAACAATCATGGTCTCGTAACTGCATGCTCTCCAATAACATCACCTAAGTGATTTCCCCCTAGGCAATAAGGTTAAGTCATGGGAAACAATTTCTATTTTTAATAACATTTTTGCTAAATATCCTGTCCCTGACTTTCCCCAGAGGCTCAGAATCCATCTGCAATAAGGGGGCTTTAAAAGGGCTTTAATAATAAATATAATACCGCCATTCTTTTATGCTTGTAACTATTCATGCTTGAGTGAATTCCCTGATCTTTTTATAGGTCTGTTGAAATATATTGCGCAAGTCAAAGGCAGGCCTGTTTTTAAGCTTCTTGTGTTCCCCTACTTTAATTCTTTTTATCTCTAGGTAACAGTCTGGGTAATGTGGTCCTAGTGTTGCATTGATCCACCTACAATAGCACCCAACCCCAGACAGCAGCATGCAACCTTGCGGTACCCAGGGAAGGGAGAGCCCTGTTTTCCAAGACGGCCGTGACTACCCAGTGCTGTCTCTAGAAGACCAGAAGACCTTGCCTACAAGTACTGCACTGAGCCGCAGCACCTCTGAGAGACCTCACCAGTGTGACAAAGGGGGGAGAGAGGGCCCCTGCCTTCAGTCTGCCTGATAGGCAGCCCCCCTTGATTTGGCAGGGAGGTTTAGAGCCGTCAGAAATGCATTCTTACCCTGTTTAAAAAATGCAGAATTCTTCTAAATGTCTTTTCAGCCCAGTCCCGTATATGTCCTGGAAAGGAAAATTTTCCCTCCCCATTCCTTTTATTTACTCTTAGATTTCAAACTGCCTGGGGGGGGGCTGGTCCTGTGACTTTGTCCTGTGACATTCCTTTAGAGACTCCTCAAGAAGCTAACATCCTCTCTCTGAAGCTGTCAGGGCCCTATAGGCATTAATTGCCATAGGCAGCCTCACCTGGGACCTCCACCCACCCGTCCTCCACCAGTTGCTCCACCAGCTCCATTTAAGCTCAGGTCTGAGCCCTCAGGGCTGGCTTGAGCTGTGCTGTAGGTGTGCCTGTGTCAGCCCCCCTCATCTGCTGCTGCAGAACCTCTGTGGCTTCTTTCCTTGGGCTTTCTTTTTGCCCCCCCTCTGAGCTATTGCTTTCTGTCTCTGACCCCTTCCATCTCAGAGCTTTCTTCTGCTGAACACCAGGCTTGTGGTTTTGCCCTAGATGTGTCTTTGCTCAGCTTTTCCTCATGCATGAGCTTTCATCTGCGGGAGCCAGTGAAGTCCTTGGCTGACTCGGTGGCAGAGCTGAGGGAGTTTGCCCTCTGAGCATGACAGGCAGAAAGATGGGAATTTCTGAACTAATTTGCTGTAAACAGTGATCCATAATAGGTCACTTCTCTCTTCAGCAACTCAGCAATTAAATCCATCAGAGACATGAATGTAATTGGACTGCTGGCAATTAGCACTCGCAAGTGCTGGAGGAGTCCGGAGGGCCCTTCCAGTGATTTCCATCCTATTGCTTTGGATATTCTTTTTTGTCTTTTGGCTGAGCTGCTTGAGCCCAGGAATCCCACTGCCTTGGCCAAGGGTACCGGAGCACCCAAGGATTTGAGGTCTGTAAACCTGAAAGCCCCTAGGTAAGGAGAAGACGTGGGGTACCCTCATGATGGTGAACCTTCATGCAGAGAGCGTGGTCCAGGACTGACTCCCACTTAGCCTTGGAGTCTGCTATGTTAAAGCAAAGCTAAGTGCTACAGAAATGCTTTTTCATTTTGAGAGAGACCGCCTGATGGTGGGTCAAAGCAGGGTCTGTTATTGGGGGTCTTGGTGGCTCTGCTGTGCCTTGGCTTCCCCCTGAAGGAGAAGGGGTCAGTTGGGAGTACGGTGGGAACCCTTAGCTGCTGCCTGGCTCGTGTGAGGTGTCAGAGCGGGGCTGGGGACTGCCTTACAGCAGGTATCTGGGCCACCCCTGCCCACCTTCCTCGTGGCAATTGCAATGGACAAGCTGCTGGAGGTTGGAGATGCAAAAATGACAAGAAGTCACTGATGACTTTGTCGCATCCAAGCCAAAACCCAGCAATGTGGACACCGGCGGAGCAATCTCAGGGTTTTGCTTGTGCCTTTGGTTTCATGACACCCAAAGAAGTAGAATTTCTCCCAGGTAAAAGAGAAAGAAGGAACTTATTAGAAAAAAATCTCGTTGATTCCCAAGAGCTGGGACTAAACAAACAAACAAACAAAAATTGATCTTGAGTGAAAATGTTGCTAATCCTAGGTCGGAAGGCATGAAGGAGCTCTTTGAATTCAAACTATGGAGCAGAAACTTTGCCAAGATCAGCCTTTGCCTAAAGAGTTTGGATTGGAGCCAGACTTGGAGGCCTGCTGCTGTCTTGTTCGACAGGTCTCTGGGGACAGCTTCAGAGTGCCTCGCTGAGATTTTCAAGAGTGGCCGGTGATGACAGAGGGTCTGTTTGAGACAGCTCAAACCAGTCACCTTGAAAGTCGGGGACTTTCATGTCATTTCCAGTTGGACCATTAAGTATCGAAGCCCATAAAATCATTCATCCTCTTCTGCTGTGGCCTCTTCATTCAGCCTCCCCCTCTCCTTCATGATAAACTGTTTCATCCAATAGGGTTTGTCTGAGGTACTTTGGATTTCAGCCATATATATATTATTTTTATCTATCCTGTTATTTTGCTTGGATTTTGTACATCCAAGATCACTCTTTTTATCTGTAATTTCAACAGTGAGGATGTGAATTAGAGGATTTTTATTTCACTTGTGGGTTTCCATTCACTACTGTGTATTAAACCAAGCCTTGCTTGAACACAATAATAATAAATATCCTTTGTCTTCCCCGTTATAATGTAGTGATCTGTTTGCCTGTATGAGAGAACAGGTCTGCAATATCATCACCCAAAGTCCCCAATATCTCTACTGTATCCCGGTTAATTATATGATGCTGCTGTTTCATATGGACCCCAGTAGGATCATTTTGCTGCAGACATTTTTTCAGGAGGAAAGTAGATGCTATTAAGTTTAACAAACAATTTTTTTAAGGGATCAAACCCACCCAAATCTGGCTTTCTTCAGAAGTCCCAGGATAAATCTGTGCTGCACATGTACATGCTGGTGTTGTCAGCACGAGTGGAGCTGGCAGGATTTAACCAGAGAAGCACAAAAGTTTGTTGTTTGTTTTCTTTTTAACTGAAAAAGCTTACTTTCAGGGTCGCAGAAGTGATTGTCATCAGTAGTGGACTGGTTTAGGGTCCCCACTGTCCTGCCAAAGCCTTGCTAATACAATGGGTTTCACTGAAAAATTGATTAAAATGTAGTAATTCAAGGAATAGAAAATGCTGTGGGTTTTAGTGGAAAAAAAAACTTTGGAGGGGCCTTTCATTTTTGACGGGAAATAAAGTGTCACTTTTTGGAGGGGTGCAGTTGGAAAGTCACATAGTCATGTATTTGTGCAGCTTTCATCGTATCAGACGTAAGCGCATTTGGGGACCGTCTCCAGTGACACCACCTCTGGGCAGACGTGCTGATCCTTCACTGTAACTGTGTCTGTTGAGGTCCAGTTATCTAGTTCACGTCACTTTTAGCCTCCTGCTGGTTCTTGTAATTGTCTATTGAGGATAGTGCCTTGGGTGTCCGCTCTTTGAAGACGGTGCAAGTCAGCAGCAGCCCTGGCTCAGAGCACGGCAGCTTGAAAGCTTGCGGCAGGAGGAAGGCAAAGAGGTTGGCATGGCTTAATCTCAAAGTTTTGCAGGTCGGGTGTGTTCATTGAAGTGTTGAGAAGCCCTTTCCGCCTCAGTAGGAGTGGTGGTGAGAAGGGGACACTGCTGACTTCGGGTTATTGAGGGACATGGGATGTACTTCGGGCATGTTCTGGGAAACCCTCTGCAAAGCAGCAGAAACGAAGCTTGACCAAGATAAACAGCAAGATCTTCCTGATCAGCCTGGTTTTAAAACTCGGTCCAGCTGAGAAGTAGTGATAATTACTGATCTTTTCTGTAGCTTTTCTGAAGAGTATTTCCATTTAAATGCAGGGCCTGACCTTCCTCTCAGGCAGAATAAATAACCAATAAATTATTCAAAGCAGCATTTAACATAGGTGGAAATTAACACTTGCGTCAGTGCAAGCGATCGGCTTCTGGGCAGGTTCGGCACTGGTCCAGCTGCAGGATGGGATGGGAAGCAGCCAGGAGGTCCACAAGCCCTCAAATCAGCCTGTGTGGGAAGAGCCACTTTCTCCCCAGCAGCTCTTCTTCATCACTGCCCTCCAGGCCGGCTTGCTGAAGCAGATATAGGGGACATGGGATGTTTCTTCCAAGGCTGGCAGGAAATCCCAATGCCTGGATGAAGCTGTGCAAGGGAGATGGAGCGAGCAGTCGAAGAGGCACTCGTGTTAGCTCGTGATGAGAGAGGCTGAGACCCAAGCTTGCAGGAATCCCCATTGCCCGTGGAAGAAAACGGCGGTATCTGCCAGCTCCAGCGGCTCTTGCTCCCTCTCGTAGAGGAAACAGGTCTCTGTTTGCAAAAGAAAAAGGCAGGTGAGAAACTAGATCCCACTGCATGGAAATCAGGACGAGGCAGAGGAGCAGATATTACAGCTGCACCCTATGAGGCTGTCTCGAATCTGGTCATTAAAGGTGACTTTTATCTGCTCATGTCACCATGAGTAGCTGTAGCTGTGGGGTGTGGAGGCCTCCAGGGCTTTCTGGCAGCCCTTCAAAGCAACAACCCTAACACTGTGCAAGCTGGTGCCGCGCGTGCCCTGAGGCTGGTTTGTCAGAGGACGTGTGCCAGGAGATAAAAGAAGCATGCGGGCCACGCTTGAGCCCGCTGTAGCGTTGATCTGCACATAGGCATCCGAATTAGGGCAGTGCTTGGAGCTGAGCGTGCAGTCAGGCGGTCCCTTCTGTTGCTGGTTGAGCTGGTTTGAGCAGTTACTGCCCTGACACTGGCTCCTCGGTGTTGTTAACCCCCCCCTCTCCCCATCAGAAGTTGCTTTAGTCCTGGTGGCACAACCGAGCTCCTTAACTCCCTCCTGTTAGTCGAGTTAAAATGGATGCAGACATCGTTTGGTATGACGTCCTTTCATATTTAATCCCTGCTGGTAATTTTTTAAAATAGCAAAAAATAGTCAGGACTCGCTAAATCACACCGGAGGCAAAGCGTAAAGCGGGGAGGAGCGGGGACAGGCTGGGCCAATATCTTCCCTCCTGCAGCTGGGGCCGTTTTCCTCCTGGTGCCCAGGTTGCTGCTGGCCCTGGGTGCGCAGGAGGCCGTGCTCGAGGGACTCGCTCCAGGTTGGCACACGGGGCCCGGCAAGGCTGGGTATGGTGGTTGATTCATCCTGCTGGGGGCCGGGAGCGTGCTCCCTCGCGCTCACCTGCATCATAGTGCTGCAAGCAAGGTAAGGCATACTTGAACAGAAAAAAAAGAGTCGTATTAGTGTAGTGATGAGACGGCAGTTGGGGAGGAGGTGTGGAAAATACACAATTCCAAATACAGCCTTTATCACAGGCTGACTGGGAGGTTGGCAGTGAAACGGGGTCTGAGATCACCCAGTTAGCCTGAAAAAAACATCTCAGGCAGAACCGTGTTTGGCACTGATCAGTATTAGAGTGAGCTGCAAAACTGAAGTCCATCATAAGTGAAAAAAATCTTGAGGGGAAAAAAATTTTTTCTTTAGAAAAAAAGAAAAAAAATGCAGCTGTTCTTTTTTTCAGTCTGTCTCTAGCCCAAGGTCTTGCCGAGGGGGTGGAAAACCATTTCAAAAGCTGGAAGCAAAAGTGTTTCTTTCATCAAGGGTGGCAACAGAGCAGACTGAAAACTCCTAAGCATATGGTTTTTTTGATATTAAAGGACTTCTTGGACAAAAATGACTTTACTGAGAGAACACGGATCACTTCTCCTAATGAAGGAATGTTTGCCCCAGTAGGGAGGAGGTTCTCCGAGGGCTGCAGGACACGGGCAGTAGGGGCTTGGACCTCCTGCGGTCCCCAGATGGTCAGCTCAGGGCCCGAAGCCGAGTGCCGTGGGCGAAGAGGAGAAGCAATGGGAGCTGGTCCTGCCTTTCCAAGCCTGGCTGGCCAGATCAGGACACCCGTGGGAAAACGTGACCTGAGCAGACAAAGAAGCGGACAAAGACCTGACAAACCCAGGCGTCGTGCTCCCTCCTGCAGGGCCACCCTACCGCTGGTGCTAGGTTGTGCACGAGGAGGACCTTGATGCTTGTCTGTGGGCAGCTTTCCCTCTTGTCCCTTGGCCTCTCCGTCTTTGGACGGAAGGCAGCGGAGTGGTATTTTGGGTCCTTGCTTGCAGCCATACCTGTGGCAGCCACACACCCCTATTGGTCTGAACCCTGATGTGCGGACTCAACTGCGCAGCTAGACCTGCCTCATCACCGTGGACTTGCTTGGTGACCTCAGCCCGTCTTGTCTGCAGTGCTTCTTGTAGAAATCCCGGTTTCTGAGCTCACGTGCACAGAAGAGAGCCTTTGTTTTCATCTGCAGCACTTCTAGTCCATGCGAGCTGCTCAAAAATGCAAGAACGCATGGCCAAAATGCACCCTAATGGCACAAAAGAGTCCCACGGCAAGTAAGATGCAGCATTCAATTATTATTTTAATCTCTTCCTTTTTTTAAGCGGCTCTCCTTGCTTTTCTGATTTGACTGAAGATTTGAGAACTCTGGGGAGCAGCGCTGCCATTTCTTCCCTCGGCTTATCAGGCCGAGGTGCCTGCTTGTCTGTTTGCTCCAGTATGGCAGTTAGGTTATCGGATTGCTCTCCACCATTTGGCTGCAGTGTGGAGGACATAAGAGCTTTCTGCAAGTATAATTTATTTCAAGGATAGCCCTGAACCCTACAGCAAGAAAACCTGAGCTCCCTGCGTAGGCACGGGTTGATTTCTGAGAAGCAATGGCCTGAGCAAGATTGCAGCTGTAATGCTGAGCTTGCTTTTCTCCCTGTCTCTGTCAGCCCTGATAGGTGTGCTGGGTGAATGGAGTATTTCTTCTTTAAAAGGTTTAGGCGTTTAATGTGGACCGCTTTGGCTTTTGGGGGGGAAAGCATCAGGACACTTACTAGATAGGGCCAAGAAAATCATCCTGCCTGAAATTGCTAGGTAGTTCCTATAATATTTTAGGAAATACTAATGTGGGTTCTCAGAAGGGGCATTCCGAGGAGACGGAAATACTGAAATATTCCAAGAGTCCATTGTAAAACAAGGCACGAGGACTTTGCCAGGGAGAATATCTTTTCTAAACTAAGCCAGATAACTCCAGAATAAAAAGTAGCTATTAATATTAAAATCAAGTGTTACCTGATGCTGTAGTCCCCACAGAATTCAAATGCTCTCAGAAAGCACAAAATTAAGAGGGATGCTTATGGCAGCTAGCACAGGAAATGTCCCAGTTGGACTAAATATGAAACCTGAGGAAAAACTGTCCTGTTGGTGCTGTACCGAAGTCCATGGTTTTCTAAAGAAACAGGCATTTCTGTAATACTGGAATGATTCTCTATATGAAAGAGAAGCCTCTCTTTTCAGAGAGACAATTTTCACTATTTTGGGGTAAGAGAGGGGAGAAGTTCTCAAAAAATGCTAATGATTAACCGAATTACATTTTTCATGACTCACAGATTTTGTTCCCAAGGAAGACAGCATCCCCTAACCAGCGCCGCTCCCCGACCCTGTCCTGCTGACAATGCCAAGTAAGTGGTTTTCTTGCCCACTGCCTCAGTTTCCCCATGAGCAAACTTGAAGTCATGGAGACCAACTTCAACCGATGAAAGACGCAGAGGTGAAAGCAGCAGTACTTACTGTTAGCTATAAACTGAACAGTTGCTTGTTTCATGCTAATCCACACACATAATATAAAAGGTCACTCCAGCTGTAAAAGTGAGATGCTATTTTTAGGCATAAAGATTATTACTAAAGTGGAAATGGAAAATAACCTGAAAAGAAGAACTGAAAACACAACACAAATGTTACCCATATTTCACTGAAAACAAGAAATTGCTTGAGTCTTGACAGCATCCTTCCTCCTACAAGGATGGATTTTTATAACAGTGCATTATTAATAGTCACATCAATGCATGACTCAGAGGAGAGACTATCTGGTAAACAGAGGCTGGCTGGGATATTGCCGTATTACATTAACTATTTCTGTTGGGCCAAGTGTTTCTACCAGTTTGGGATTTTTCTCTTTTCCTTGTCAATAAGGGTGTTTGAAATCGTTTCCACAGAAAGGCCCATTTCTTCTCATCACAAACGTTTGCATTAAGTCTACTCTGCCCACAGAAACAAGATCCTTTCTCCTTCGCTACAAGTGACGGTCTTAAGCCGAAAATACCTCACTGGAGCTGGAAGGGTTTGACGTGATCCGGGAGGGTTTTGCTGTAGATCCGTGTATCTCGGGTCTCCCCTGCGAGCTCAAATCCGAGGGGGCAGGTGCCAGAGCAGACATGTCCACCCTGAGGTGCTTCTGCCTTCTGGGGAGGTGTTCTGCTTTGGGGGCGGTTCTCTTAAAATTGAAGTGCTTCCAGAAAGCTTAAGCTAAACTGACATCTTCCATCTAGATTTTCTGGGATAAACAAGCCATCCCTTTGGGAAGGAGCCAGCTCTTACCCGTTCACGTCCTGGAAACAAGGTGTTAGGACCAGCAGAAATGACCCTGATGCAGAAGGTGCCAGATCCAGGCACTGGGTCCTGGTTCCCTCCATTTGCTAAGCCGTGACTCTGCCAAGAGGAGTAATACCCCCCCGTTTCTTTTCAGCTTGTTTATACCGAAGTGCTGACTCGCCTCTGGATCTTGCCCAGTCCTTCCAACAGCACTCGGTACGTATTTCTTTCAACACAGCCGGAGGCACGGAGAAACAGGCTGCTGGAAATGTGATTTGTAGGTGTTTTGGAGAGGTGTTTTTCGAGACAAAGATGCCTGAGCAAGTTTTGATGCCGGCATTACCGTGGAGCTCTTCTGCTGCTGAGTGGCTCCTCTCGTGCCTCTGTGCCCAGGGAGCCTTGCACTTACACGGGCAGGTGTAAACTTTGCCTTGGTGAACATGTTCAGGGGCTGTTTCTGCAGACACCTGCCACCAGCTGCAGTATTTCCTGCTGTAGGTAACACTGCTGCCTTCTGACATGATTAATGGCGCTAAGCCCTGAGCTTGAGTAACAGCTGTTGCCAAGATCAGGCCTCCAAATTAGGTGCCAAATAGCAGTGAAGCAGGGAAGCCCCCAAATCCAGGGAGGCCTGAAAACAGGGAGCTGGTTCTTGTTTCTCTGCCCCAGGGTGTAAATCCAGAAAAACCATGAGCACAGCCAGGCCCGGAGCGGGGGTTTTTACGGTAGATGCTCAGGAAACGTCAGCGCCACGGCAGTTGCGGTGCCCAGCAGCGTGGCTCCGAGCAAGGGGCCAAATTCCTCCCTGGCACAGGCTGCCTCTGCTGCAGCATTTCCCAGGGAGCTGCGGAGGCCGGCTGTGTGCAACCAAGGTGTTATGCCCAAAAAAAACAGGTGTCGTTTCTGCTCCTGGATGTTAATACTATGAGCTGTCATCTTGGCTTTCTCTTTTTTTATTATTTAAAAGACAGAGAACAAATAAGAGAAAATGAACTGCAAATAATGACTAACAGCACTTCCAGTCCAAATATTTGTCCACATAATCATGTGGAAACTTTGAAGACTTGTGGACGGTTCTGGCGCTGTTTATAATACACCTTGGCCCAAAGACGGTCAAGATGCTCCTCTCCCAATGTCAGAAGAGCCCTGGCCACTGAGAGCTGTATTCAGGGCTTCTCACCACTCCCTGGTCCTTGGAGAAGTGGGGTAACAGAAAGATGGTGGAAACCAAAGGTGTCGTAGTGGATCTGCTGTCTGGGAGCATCCCTTCTGATAGAAAGCTGCAGCTCTAGGAAGCTGTGTGCCCCTTGGACATGTTGGCCAACACCTCTTTGCGTTCAAACAGGGCTGCTTATAGAGCGTGTATTTGTGTTTCCTAAGTTTGAGGCCGGGGCTTAAACCAACATTACCCAATTCATTCTTCTTTTTTTTTTTTTTTTTCCCCTAATTTCAATGCTTGGAAGCTGAACCTAATCTTCCAGCCGTGCAGCACTGAGCAGGAAGGTGGTGGTCACTTGGCTTCTGGAGCAAAATAATGCAAACTTTCTTATTTCATTGCAGGTTCAGTTGTTTTATAACCCCGTGAAAGTACAGGAGCCGTAGCCCATGGCGAGGGGAACTCACTGATGGAGAGTGGCTTCCCAACTCGCCCAGCGGTGTTGCAGCTGGCTACACAACCTGGCATGAGGCTTAGGTGAGTACCCAACCATTTGACCTCTGATTTCTTGAGAGCAAAGCAGCCAGCCAGGGTGTGGACCTTAACCTGGTGGTTTAAGCGCTGTCACACACAAGTTAAGTGAGTTCTTGTCTCTTGGCCATGCTGTCTGATACAATAATTATAAAAAAAACCCTCATGGAAATATAGAAGTCCTGGTTTTCCCCATTGTCACATTCACGGATGTGCTAGCATCCTTCTTGGCACCGTATTTAGCTGTGAACATGTAGGTTGGGCTTTTTTTTCCTGTATCTGTGAACGCTGGTCAGAAGCAATGCCTGGAAGAAGAGGATATGAAGGAGCCTTGTAGGGTGACGCTTTAGAAATCTTCGGAAGTGCCTCCTTGTCCTTTCTGGGTGTTCATGGCATGTCAGGAGGTACCTGGCTCTTCATCAGTAATGCTGCTGTGGGCCAAGGGAGGAAGGCTGCACAAGGCCCTAATGGCAGAGCCTGATGTAAGGTCCCTTAGAGTCTTCTCTCCCAGTTACAATGGTTTTTGGGGTTGAACAGAGAAATGTTAGCATTTATCCCAATGCCACTAGTGACAGCAGGACTTCTGGAGCCAGTGTTGGTAGAACCTGTAGCCTTCCAGGTCCTGGTCAGCAGTACTTGCTTCCTCCCAGCTTGACTTTTGGCAGCTGGGTTCAGCAGAAGACTTGACCTACTCATGCTCAGTTGGTTCAGCACACGGTGTCAGGAGGTGGGGAGTGAATAAGTCTCCTACCATGGGCATGAATGAAGAGGAGCTTGGGCACAGAGCTGCTGAATGCCCTTCCCAAGGATAATTCTGCACTTGCGAGAGAGCCAAGCCCGAAGTGCAAGGGTTTGGAGATCTTTTCACTGAATATAATTAATGATTTCACTTCTTGTAATTAAGGAGGTGCAATTGAGAGTGATACAAATAGCAAGGTAGCATTTGGCATTTACAGAAAAACATAGGCTGTGTGGTTTAGGATGTATTGTCATTAGTGGCTAGGCATTTCTTGGCCGTTAAAATATCAAGAGATCCTTTACAGCACTGGGTGCTGTTGATTTGTGATCAAATCTTGCATGCAGGTAGCAGGTGGCATTTCTACAGTTCCTGCAGGGAATATATCCCAAAACGTCAAATTAGATTATTCGGCTCTTTCTATTAGAGAAAAATGTGTAAGAAAAGGACTGGGGGAAGAGGAGGAAGGAGGGAGAGAATGTTTTCTCTATTTTAAAATTATTATTTTAGCTTACAAGTTTTAAGGTGTCTTGCAAAAATTAGGAGGCATTAAAAATCAGAGTAACAGGGGAATGTCATTTTCTCCTTGTTGCCACCATTTTCTCTTTGACTCTCGAACTTTTGTCCGTCAGAGAACACGCATCCTTTCTAGACAAAAATACTTAGAACTTGTGAAACTGTAGGAAGAATGTGTTTTTCAAAATGTGCTTTTGGAATGAAAAATTCCTGACCCTTAATGCATTACTCCCACATTAATACTTTCTGAAAAAACACCCAAACATTGTGATTGTAACTAACCCCTGTTTTTCTTCCACCAGTATTTTTCCTCAAAAGGCATTAAGCCACTACCGGTCCTGACTTTGCAGGGGCCAAATGTGCCTTCGAAAGCTTCCTCTATAGCATTATTGCCAAATCCACTTTTAAATGGAAGGGATGAAGAGTAAACCGAGCTATTCCCACCCACAAAAAGGACTAACTCCACTAACTGGAATCCTTGCTTAAGTAATTGTTATTGCATTAATGCTGGCGATAGCCTTATGTTGGCGAAAGCTTTTTTTTTGTTTGTTTCCTCCACCAGTCTTAAGAAATGATGATTCATTGCTGCTGGTAGCCGGTACTTGGTCTCATCCCAACAGACAAGTGCAAGCAAGATACTGGTGCGCCGCTGGCCTGGCCTTTCTCCAGCATCCCTGGGAGGCATGTTGGTGTTTATATCTTCCTTACAACTAGTGTGCCTTGACACAGAGAATGGTTTATCTCTCATTTTAAAGGGGATCGCCCTATTATGGCCCTTGTACAGCGTTCGCTAAATCTATGACGACCGTTAATGAGATTTGTTCGGTACCAGAAGCTGAGCTGACAGATGGGCAAGGACAATGTCCTGGGTTTTAGCATGGCTGGCGTGGGGGGAATAATTCTTGTGGGACCGTTTCTGCTTGTTCGAGCATTTCCAGAGCATCTTTAGAAGTGCCAGCCCCTCCTCTGTCGTGTGTTTTTTTTCTTTGTAAATCCTGACTGAAGAAGGATTTCAGCTCAAACATAAAGCTTCCTTTGACCTGAGCGGCTCAGGGCAAATCTGGGATCAAGCCTGTGAAGTGAAATGGGTTTATTACCATTATAAATTTAATCTAGAGCTTTTAGTAAAAATAACCAACTACCCTGCAAAGTGATTCTGCTTGAAAGCAGAGTTGCCCAAGCTGCAGGTCTCACGGACATGATAAACCTGAAAAATACCAGGGAGTTTGGACAACCAGATCCCTCTCAGCTTGCTCTGGAGGTGGAAGTGACCCACCCAGCCTGGAAAAGTGCCACCAGCAAAGCAGTGATTTCTCAGAGGCTTGTGTCTCCCTCTCCTTAAGGATGGAGGGAAGTTTCCAAAGACTTCCCAGACTGCTCCAGGTAAAGCTTCCCATCCTCAGGCACCCCACTGCATCCCGTAGGAGAATGAAACAGGAGAGAAATCCAGAGGTGACATTTGGCTTCCTGCTACCAAGACACCTTCACCTTTGGTCACCCTGGCACCAGAGGAGAAGTTTTCTGTAACTGCCCAGCATCGCCCCGTTTCGTTTTGCTCTTGACAGCTGCCGTTTGAATAATTTAACCCAGCGCCCTGCTCTGCCATGCCTTGTGGATCGTGGTGAGCGGTGTGTCGGCCAGGACATGCTCCGTTTGCTAGGGAGAGCCCAGGAGCGTGCTCGCCCTGGCGAAGAGGGCTCACCACGAGCAAGCAAACAAACCGACAGGAGCCTAATAAACCATGGGGGTGCACCGCTCTCAGCAGCAAGGGGTCTGGACGCGGGCCAGGTAGTCCCTCCCTTTGTCTCCTTCCATCTTTTCATCTTCTCCTTTCCTCCCGCCCTGCGCCTTTTCATTCATCTCCTCTCTTCCGTGGGCTAATTCACGCTTTTCCAGGTGCCTTTTATCACTGCCACTTTTTTTCCGCTCGCCCTTGATCCGCGGCAAAGGAACGAGAGTGTCAATTGGCGGGGTCTGGGGAGGGGGGGCCGGGGCGGCAGATGGCTGCGGCGGCGGGGCCGAGCCGGGGCTCATCCATCACCGCCGTGGGCAGAGCGCCTGGGCGGCAGTGGGGCCACCACTGCCATTTACAGAAGGGCCGGCGTTCGAAGGGTTGAGCCGAAATGGGTAATTGTTGGCGGAGAGGAGGCATTTTTCACCGTTGACGAGGAGGAGAGGGACGGGGCTGGGGTTGTGCTAATGCCACAGTGAAGGATGAATTCATCATGGTTTCTCCTTTTTTTTTTTTTTTTTTTAATTCATCCTGCTTTGATCGACGCAGTAGTACTCCCAAATGCCAAGCAGCTGGCAAGTCTAAAACAGAAACCTTTCCACGAGACAAGCCGCCAGGAAGCAGCCAGGCTGTGCTGAGACCCGTGCTGCTCTTGTCATTGTCATCCTCATCACTAAAGTCAAAGGGTCAAAAAGTGTCCACCCCCCTCCCCCAGGGACTCTGGTTTGGGCTGCGGTGCTGCAGCGGCGTTCATCTGCATTCGATCTGTAAGGTGCCGTCAGCACGCAGACTGTGCACGACTGTGCAAAAAGGCACCCCAAAACATATTTCCAGCAGAGACAGGCACCTGTACCAGGGCTTCGCTCCTGCTGGATCCCAGCCGAGAAACCCCCAGGGGCTTTGTGACTCGGGGACCTCATACAGGTGACAGTCCCACAGGCAGGACCAAATTTGGCGGTGACACTGCTCTGAGGCTGCTCCGAGGCATTTTGGTGTTCACGCTCGCTTTTGGCTTACTGGAGTTTGTCATGGTTGTGCTTGGATGCCGCCCAGGGCTGTCAGTTAGTCAAGAATAACAGCAAAAACGTTTACTGTGCCCAGGCTCGTAGGCTGGATGTAAACTTAGAAGTGACCCCAATGTGAGGAGCAAAAAAAAAGAGAAAATAATTAAGGGAGGAGAAAAAAATCATGTTTCCCTCTATTTTTAATTTTAGACATTTTCAGAATCCAGCCAGTTCTGAAGCT
This sequence comes from Sagittarius serpentarius, assembly GCA_034782735.1. Taxonomy (NCBI): domain Eukaryota; kingdom Metazoa; phylum Chordata; class Aves; order Accipitriformes; family Sagittariidae; genus Sagittarius; species Sagittarius serpentarius. Next base: position 14,916,843 of record JAVKLA010000084.1, read on the forward strand.
GCTTTCTAAAATTATTCTGCCCCTTTTTAGAGAACTTTTTGCATTTTTTTGCCCCAATTTAAGTATTTTTTAAAGTATTTTTAAAAGCGACAGTCTTGGCCAACTGCGCAAAACTACTTAGCCTATATCAAAGTTATCTCACATTTGTGTTTAGGAAAGAGATGATAAATAAGAGCATTATAATGGGAATTGGCAGGACTATACAAGTCTATATGCAGCAAAATCTGATTCTACATTTCAGCTGTGATTTGAAAACAAATCCTAAATGCTGCTGTCCTCCTCAAAATGTATCTCTGTTGAAAAGCAGTTCTCAGATAGTTTCAGGAGGGAATTTTCAAAGACTTTAATTCATCATACCCCTCTGCTCTGCTGCAAATCATTCACGCAGCATGCGGGAGGGTGGTCATTCATCTAACTTCAGCCATTCAAAACCGAGGTTTTAAGCCTAAATTCGCTGTCGTGGTTCCCTTGTATTTCAGAGGGAGAGTGGCACCAGCAGCACCCGTCTCTCCTATGACCGCTTCAGTCAAGATGCTCCCATCTGCAGATGACCACATTCAGGGAAAAGCACGTCCGCTGCCCAGTTTTTGCTATCCCCCCTCATGTTTTTGGAGTAATAGGTTGGGTTTTCCTTTGCGACCTGCCCTGTGGGCGCTCAGTTTACGCTATCTGCTTGAAGACATTCTGACCAAGGCACGAAGTGCTGTTCCTCGCTGTAGACACCGATTTAGCAGTGCTTTGCTTTGACTTGCTGTATTACGACTTCGGCTTCGCCGGGCTGCAAGTTACTCATTATATGCAAGCTGCAGAGACAATTGTATTCGTTCCTCTTCCTACTTGTGGAATATTTTGACATTTCCTTGTGTCTGTTGCAATTCAGTCCCGTCTTTAAATAAATATCTGGCTTTCCCATGGGAAGAGGTCCGGGAGCTCCTACCTGGGATGCGCCTTTCCAGCTGTCTTGAGTTTTCTTCACTGGTGTATTCAGCTACGGAAACACAGAGGGGTTTGGGGGTCAGGGAGGGGGGGTTGGTTTTAGGCAAAGAAGAGCCACACCAGATCAGCGTTCCAGCACTTTGCACCCACCACCCTCCGTGTTTGGTTATCTTTTGGCCAAAGACTTTCAGTTTTCAGGTCAAACAGACAAGTCACAATTTTCTAAAGGGGGGTCGGGGGGGAATCCCTGTGTTTAATGAAATACTCTGCTAGGTAGCAACTGGGGGAGGATTTTTCCAGCCATGAACAGAAGCAATTCTCAGATTTGGGAAGAGGGAGATTTTCTTGCTGTCCTTCTCAGCATTGTGGTTTTGGCGTTGATGTGAATTTCTGATCATTGCTTGTGAGATGTCTGGCTTCTACGGAATATGTCTTGTAGGAGAGGGCTGCGCTTTTCTTTCAGCCCAGGCTTTGACATTTCCTGGGTACCTGGAGGGATGTTTCAAGGCTCATTTGAAGTACAGAGGGGAGGTAAGTGTCGCTCTTAAAAACCACTGTCCCATCCATGAGATCTTGTGAAAGCCGACCCAGCTGGCAGGTGGGAAACCGCTGGTACTGTCTTCCCTTCCCGCGTTTCCAGGCCAGGCGTCCTGTGGAGAACCAGAGCATCAACAGCAGAAGTCAATTTGTGACAGACTGTGAAAAGGGCCAAATCATCCTTAAATGCCTCGAACGCTGGAACACACCAGACTTCCTGCGGAATGAGACGCTGCAGCAGGTGGGGCTGTCTGCTAGGGGTGATGGTTACTGGTACAGGGGGAAAAGTCCAAGGACAGGTCAAATTACACCAGTTAGGAATACCCCAAAAGGACAGGTATCAAGGATCACCCAGCTCAAGTGGGTTTTTTGGCAGCAGCTACCACCTGCCAAGCACACCGGGATGTTTACTCCCTCTTGTTTTTAAATTTGCCTGCCTTTAGCCACATCTGAAATGCTGATGCTGCCCTGAGCCACAGCGCTTCCCACCTCCCGGAGAGCTTCTCACGCCTTCTTGTCACCTAATCAGCCAGGTGGGATATTTTACCACTTGCCACCTGAAGGGTAGGTCTTTGCAGGTGGGCTTTCACTAGGCTTGAAGCGTGAGTGAGACCTGCCTCAGCAGAACCGCGTGTATGCACCCCAGCTTTGGAGGTGCCCATCCTATCAAATCCATAGCAGAAGTGAAGACAGAAGTGGCTTTTCAGCAGGTAAGAAGACTGATTGTGGTTAGGAGCCCTGATGGTGCCGTGTATTTTGGATGGTCTATTAAATATCTGATTTTTAACTAAAATTTCAGCTTAAATGTGGACAGGTTATCACACAGCTGCCTGCTGTAAAGGTCTGGAGGTTGCCCTGAAGCATCTGGCTGCAGGCAGAGGTGGGGCCATGGGCTGGATGAACCCTCTGCCAGAGCGTTGCCAGCACCCGTGGGGAGCACAGACCAGGGCAGCCTCCAGAAAACAAACTGTTTGCTCCAAATTATGCTTATTGACAAACAACCGTGTTGGAAATTAATGTTGTTACTCCCCAGATGTCAGCACTCCGTACATTTAAAAGAAAAATCCTTGCTCTCATTTTAATGTTGTTTTTTTAGCCCTTACTTTCTTGCAAACTTTTTATTAAAAAAAGGATTTGATGTTTTTCAGTGAGCACATATGGTTCGCGGTAGCCAGACGCGCTGAGTGATGCTCTTGGAGCCAAGATAGGCATTTGCAAGTGCACACGCCCGAAAGCAAACCGTAGGGTGGGTTAGCCCGTGCTATTCCCATGCCCTCACCAGCCCACACACAGCTCTTGGCCGTGCTTAGTCACTCTTTGAGCTCGTGATGGCTTGCCCAAGCTGTGCAGCAAGGACATAGGCCAGCCTCTGCGTTCTCTTACCCTTCCCTTGCTGGGAAGGACGAGGTCTCTTGCGGTGATGTGCCAAGGGTCTCCGCGGCAGCGTGGCACTGCCCCGCCGGCTCCACGGCGGCGATGGACACCTCCTCCCTGCTGAGCTCTGCGGGCACAGGTATGGGAGGGAGGGCTGGTATTTCGTCCTACCGCCCAGATAACTCAACACAAGGCGGGAGGGAAGGCAAGGCTTCGTGCTAAATTGAAAATGCTTATCCCAAGCCCCCGCTCCATAGTCCGGGACGCGCTGCCGGGGCACTCACAAATAGGGTCACTACTTCAGGGTGAACTTGTGCAACTGAGGATAACAGGTTGCTAATTTTTTTCTTTTTTTAACTGGAAACTTATAAGCAACAGGTTCATGTTTCTTCTCACATATGCCTCACATATTTGCCTTTTGTTGTTTTGGCTAAAGCTATCCTCCCAGGACCCCACAAGCACACCGAGCAGCATATGGCCTTCTACTTGCTTCATTTCCAGCCCTCATTTTTTCCCACAGTAAACCAGACTTTTTCAGGCAATACTAATCCCTTGTGCCTGTCACTGGTAGAGAAAAGCATTAATAACTGCAGTTATCCTGGAAATATCTGTCACCCACATTTGTTTTTCGTTTCCCTCTGGGTAATCATGCTCCAGATCTAATTACTGCAGAAATTTCTTTTGCTCCAACGAGCAGCATTTTGGGTTACCTCCCTGGCTGGTTGTAAGTTTAACTCCGCCGATGATGGGAGATCCGTATTGATTTACATCAGCCAAGGATCCGCTGCTTCACATCTTTATTCTGTGTGTGGCTTGGGGTTATAGAGATGGTGGTGATTGATGGCTTCAGAAAACCATGGGACTGAACTTGCAGTAATGCAGGGCTGGGTCTGAAGTCCAGTAAAGTCAGGGAGAGACTTCTGTTGGTCTGAGTGGGCTTGGGATGAGTCGCTGGGAGAGCAAGGAGAAAGGAGAAAAACGTTTTCATCTTCTCCCCGCGGGAGCCCCTCTGTTCCTGTGGGCTCCCGCGTCGGCACAGGGGGCCAGAGCTGCCGCTGTGACGATGGCAGCAGCTCTCGTGACACGGGGACAGTGCCGCGGGGCGGGGGGGGGTGGGGTGTCTCCCACTGTCACACACATCAGCGAGGACGGCGTTCGGGGAGCTACCATCAGAAAGACCGAGTCTGAGCCGGATGGTTTTTCCTCCTCTTTGGCTGACTCACATCTGTGAGGCAAAATGTCAGGGCTGAGGCTTGTGAATGCGCAGAAGAGCATGTTGCAAATACCTGAGGGTTGCAAATGCCAACTGACAGCATTTTTCCTGCGTTTCCTCAAGTTTACATTCGGTTTTTGCTGGATCGGCGATGACGCATGCATGCAGAGGCACCTCCTCCTCCGCCCGCCTGCAAAGAGGGACCGATGGCACTGTCCCGTGGGAGCGCCCCGGGCACCCTCAGGTCGGGTACAGCCAGCCACTGGGTGAACTGGTCAGACTGGGGAGAGAGGGGAGAGCTGTGAGAACAGTCAAACTGTAAAATAAACCTCTGTGTAATGCGACACGTGAGTTGGCCACTGAATAAAAGGGTGAAAAATAATCACCCGAGACAGAGGGTAGTGGAGCCGGGCGAAGGGGAGCTCGGGCAGCGTGGGGACAGCGTGGGGACCGAGGGAGCGGGGCAGGTGGCAGGGCAAGGGGTGGCACTGGTTTTTAAGTGTAATTCGCTTGCACAGCTGGGACTGGAGCAAGCTTGGGAGCAGACCAAATAGCCCGAGCTGTAGCAAACACAGCGCTGTGTTTGGGATCTTAGGCAGACGGGACCGCGGACAAGACTATTGCACCATGATAACCGTAGGTTGTGGTTCCTAATAGAAGCAAATGGTACAAGGAGCACGTCTATGAGCCGGTGCCTGAACAAAAGCACCGAATTACCCCGTGGAGAGCAAGATGGATAGCATCGTGCGACCCTGGAAGCGAGTCAGGGACAGGACACTGTCCCCTGGGATTGGGGCTGTAAGTCTGAAACGAGCACTTAGAGCAATCATAAGTCGATGGATTTGGGATCTTTCCTGGCTTAGCTTTAGCAGCTGAGGCTGTGCGAGAGGATTGATGTTCAGGACAAAGCTCACACAACCACTTCCACTTCCAAAGAGGCAAAAAAGATTTGATATATTAACCACAAGAGGGAAGAGGAAAGTATTGAGTTTTGCTTGTTTTGCTCCCTAGCAGTATTCAGGACATGAATGGAGAGAACGGGGCTGTAAAAAAAAAACAAAACAAAAAACAAAAAACAAAACACGCAGGGAAGGGGGAAACAGAAGAGAGACAAGATGTCTTTTCTTTTTTCCTTAATTAATCTTGGAAGGTGATGACAGCGTAGGATGAGAAATGGGAAGTAAATGCTCTGCTAGCCGCCTTTCATAAAGATCTCTGGGTTTGACAAATGAGCTCAAAGCCACAGGACTAGGAACCAGTCCATTACATGCCAGTACATTAGAGATAATCCAGCGGTCAGGGGGAAGAAGGGGCTGGGAGGGGGGGGAAAAAAAAGCCCTCAACCCCCTCCAGAAATGGCCCCAGCCTCCCAACTTGCAATTACTGAGGTTCCTCAGGCTGCAGATTGAAACCCACCTGGTGCCTGCTTGGGACTTGTTTAAACATTTGCTTTTGCTCGGTGCCCTTGCTGCTTTGACATCTGTGCCCGTGGCGGCAGCTTCCCTGCCCAGCTGAGCAGGGCTGTGCCCTGCGGAAGGCTCCTCGCCTCCCACCTGCCCATCCGTACCTTCCGGGCAGGTACTTATTAATCGGCGTTTTAGCAGCAGGACCAAGTGGATCTGACCGAAATCTCAGTGGTCCATCGCTAGTGCTGGTAGTTGAGGATCCAGAATGTATCTTGTGCCTGCCATGGATTTTTTCTATTTTTTTTTTTTATTGCTTTGGACAAATCGCTTGATCTTTTTGTGCTTTTAGAGGTACCAATCCCAGCCTAAGAGAGGGATTGTGAGAATAAATGTAGGAAAGGCTACAAATATATTAAGGGTGGACTTCATAAATTTCAACATTTTGTGGAACAAAATAGGAAAGAAGAAATAGAAGAATTAAACAGAAGGGTGGCATGGGAATTAGAATAGAAACAATAGGAATAGGAAAAGGAATAGAATGGAATGGAATGGAATAGAATGGAATGGAATGGAATAGAATAGAGTAATTAAAAGGGGTTTTTTTTAAGCAATAAAATCCTACATTTGGGAGGGATTACTTTTTAATTTGGTCATCATTGCTTTTCTGGAATTTTGATTCCAAGACAAGAACCAAATTTTGGCTCTTTGCTTGGATTCTGATTATTCATCAGCAAACTGGGGCTGGCAATGGCCTCTGCAATTGCCCGAGAGCGGTTAGAGACACGTAGACGTTACTCCCCCAGGACAACCCAAACTATAAACTTTATTGCCCTATAAAGAGTAACCTGCAACATCAGTGGCTTTTCAGGGATCAATAAAATCAGTGTTAACTAAATCGTCAGCAGTCACTATCCCTTCCCCCAACCTGCTCTGCTATTCAGCTCCAATTACGCTAAATTGGGACTCTGAATTTTGGGTGAAAGCCAAACTGTCAATCCCGTCATCAGTTATGAACAATGTAAGCAACGTCTATCTAATCTGTAAATGACCAGCTGAGTCTGAGAGGCTCCTATAATGATGCTAAAATAACCACTGGGTTGGTAATTATTCATGTCTGGAAAGAGGAAAAACAAAAAAAATTCCCCTTTGGGAACTGTTGGTCCCGGTAGTTCGGAGGGCTTCAAAACCCAGTGTAACACTTTCCCTCCAGGGTTAGTAGAAAGTGTAAAAAAATGGGGAAAAATTTCAAGGTGGGGGTGATTTCGGATATTTTTAGGGGCACAAATAGGTGCCCTGTGAATCTGCAAATGGCCGTGTAGGGTGGGGGCAAAGCTGGGGCACCCAGGGGCTTCTTGACATTGGGTGTGAGATGATACGAGCCGTTTGAGCTCGGTGAAGTACTGCCTGAGATAAATCATTTTTCACCAGGGCATCTTCCTGTCAGCCAGTCCAAACACCTGAATATTCAAGTGTAGGCAGCAAACAACCCCCTGCAGCGAAGCAACTGCCAGCACGCTCACAGATTCCGGTTTAACCAGGCCATCGCTTAATAGGTGTGAAAAGAGGCTGCATGCAAAATGCAAACAGCTATCGAGGAATGCCGAGCTTCGTTTAGTGGAGGGGCAATGGCAAATTGTGCAGAAAAAACAAGTAAATAACATTTACTCGGAAGGGTCTCGATGGCAAGGCGGTGGTGCTTGCGAACCGAGCAGCGAGATGAGCCTGGATGGAAAACACTGCAGAGGATGCTCCCGCTCGCCGTCGCGGGAGCTGCCTGGCACAAGGTTTGGGCCAGGAGCACAACTTTTGGGGGTAATTTGGAGGAAAGCCCACAGCGCAAGCCCATGGGCGAGCGCTGGCCGTTTTCCTGGGGAGGGTTCAGGGTCTGAGCATCCTCTGCAGACCTTGCACAGGTCAACAGACTCGGTGGGAAAGGAAGGGCGCGCTTTTGGGAGGAAACACCCCACTTTTTCCCCGCTATCAGGGCAGGCTCTGCCACAGCGTAAACCGTGCATGAGCATTCGGGAAAAATTTCCTAAATTAATCATTTACCCTTGAATACGTATCAAAGCCTCTGTCTGCTCTAATGCCTTTTCTCATCTCCAGCCAGCCATCATCAGCACAGGTAAGAATACCAACGATAAAAAATTAAAAGCTACAATAAACATTATTGATGCCATTCCTAACGAGACAGAGAAAGAGAAAGAGGGGACGCTGCGGTGATAAATATCGTCTGTCAGCAATAAATTACAGCCGTCATTAGGTTGCTACAGTGGGGCCTGACAAATTATTTTGTGGAAGTACATGCTTAGCTGCGCCTTACACAGTCTCAGCTATTCCGAGACTGCATCTTAAAAAAAAAAAGATCAATTAAATTGATTCTGTATCAATCTGAGATGCAACACATAGCGCTGGAATAGTGCTCAGTGCTAGGTACCGCTCCCGCCCAGGCTGAACTTCTTGGGTAGGATAAGGAGCATCCGTGGGACTTTTTGCAACGGCAATGGATTGGATTTCATGGGGTAAGGAAAGGGAAAGGCTGGGCTCTGTACAGCTGTGCAGGGCTTGCCTACAGGTCCACAGCCGGGTTTGCAGGCTGCCAGGACCCTGCCGGCTTCCTAATTTGAGAATTTGCGCTCTTTTTTTCGTAAAGGATGGGCTCTTCCTTGGTCATACAGCGATGACAGCCAGCAAGGACACGCTATGCCCTTTCAGGAGACTTGCAGCAGTGCTGCAGAGCCACGCCAGCCCAAATCTGTGGGTGCAGGAGCTGTCTGAGGCTGCACCGTGGCAGTGAAGTGGGCAGCAGCCTGGCCCTAGCAGACGAGCAGTCCCGACTTTCCGATGGTTGTTTGTCCGTCTGTGACCCCCCCCCAGCCATGGTGGCACCCCTTCTTCACAACCTGACCCTTCTCCCTGACCTTTAGGTGATCTCGTGGTTAAAGAAAGTGGGTTTGATATGTTCAGAGGGAGCACGCTGCAGGATGAGTCCACCTCTCCCTCGTCCCTGTGCACGCACATACCACTGCAGCTTCAGCCTAGCTTCCAGCTCTCTCGTTGCTCTTGCATCCCATGCTCTGAGTTTCATCCAGCCTCAGTCCAAAACACCTTGTCCCGCGCCTGCAGGTGCCAGGTCTCTTGCACGGAGCAGCGACTCCTGAGGTCCAGCACTGGCACTGCCGAAAGTGGCCCCGGGATTGCCTCTGCCGCACGCCTTACAGACCTCAATTTGCAGAATAGCGGAGAAAAGGGGAAGAAACCACGTTGCGGTGCCGTCTTTGCAAGGGCCATTCATCCCTGTGCTCTTACTAACAGGCATCAAATGAGATTCCTGCAGTAGATGATTTGTTTTGTCCTTCTCCTGCCGTCTCAGATTAATCTCTGCTCCTGAAGTAGTGGTGTCATTTCTTGGAGACATACGGCGGCAGGAATCACGGAGCCCCATAAATTAGAAACAATTCAGGATCCATCCGTCTTCCGTCCTGCTCTCCGTCCCCGCGCCTTTCTGCAGGGCAAGGGCAGGCCCCGCAGGTACAGGCACAGCCGCCTCTTTGTAGACTAATAAATAAAAAAAAAAAAAACCCTCAGGATGGGAGAGGTTCGAACAAAAGAGGGATTCTTGTGGTCAAAAGCAGTTTGCCTTCTGCTGTTTTCCTTCCTTCCGATTCGGAGGAGGAGCGGGATCGTGCCTGTCGGTGAAATGCTGCGTCCCCCAGAGCGTCCCTGCTCTCCTGGCGCAGCCTGCGCTCAGCAGCCACGCCAGCCTCAAGAAGCAACGCCAACATTTTAAAGGCTGACAGGATCCCATAGAAAAATCATTCCTCCCAGGTATGCTAATCACTGTATTTCTCTGGGTTTTGCTCAAATGAGAGCTGAGCTTGATTTTTTTTTTTTTATTATTATTATTTTATTTTTTTTTACCTCCCCACTGGCAGGCTCTTCTGTCAAAAACCAGTTTGGAGCAAGAAAAGTATTTTTGCATCTCTCAAAACTCATTGCAACGGCTGGACTAAAAGGGCCGGGGCTTCAAAGGAGGGAGCAAGCGCAGGGCGATGGGATGCGTGCATGGCTGTAGGAACAGTACGGGAGCGGAGGAGCTCGGTGTGCACCTGGTACATTACTGTCCTGCACACAGTGGTCTCAGACCTGTCCCCTCTGAGTCCGTATATTGGTAATATATACACTAAATATATATATATGTCTGTGTTTATCAACATATACACAGCGTGTGTATATATATATATATACACACACACACATATAGAGATAGATGTATTTTACCTGGGTAACAAAATGAAAGCTTGGAGGAGACAGGAACACCACTATTTATTATTTATGGAGCCCACATTGTGACAAGCAGTGTACAGGCGTAGCAGCAAGTGCGGTCTCTCCCCTAAGGAGTTTACAAGCTTGCTCAGACATAGACAAACTGGTTCGAGAGCCCAGAGGGCTGGAAGGAGCCGGCCAAGGCTGGAGGAAGGGGACGAGGCTTCGGCACTCCCAAAAATGTATCTGTTTCCTAAGTAACCCGTTGGCGGTCATCAGCGTAAGGCAGCATCAGCCATTGTGCTGCTCCATCGTTCCCGGAGCCGCCAGATGCTGCTGAGGATGGAGGTGTCATGGGACACCATGAGGGTGAGAGGGACCTGGAGGAGGACACGTCCCTACCCTGGGGTCACGCTCCTATCAAAAGCCATCACCTGCCCATCCCCTTGCCCAAACCAGCCACCCCCTAGAAACAGAGCGAAAGGCCAGCTATTTATTTTGTATTAATTTTTAAAGATGACTTGTTTCGGATGAGTGCCTGTCTGTTTCTGTCTATTTGCCACTGCTGAGAAGATTCATTACTTTGATGGATTTGTGTAATTTTTTCAAGTGCTTCAGGTGACAAACAATAAAGCACACTTCACACTCAGCTCCAGAGCTGCACCGCGGCGAGGGGCTGGGGGGAGAGCGGGGGATGCTACGGAGGGGATTTCTCCCAGGGAAAAACTATTCATCCCACAGTTTGGGCTGAGCCCCTCTCCGGCTGTCAGCACCAGGCAAAGCCCTGCAGAGCAGGGGGAATTTGGGGGTTTTTAGCGATGGAGCTGCCGGGAAGGGCAAGGCCATGGGTGTGAGCAGGCTGCTGAGGCTCCAAAATTCAGTCCTCCCCCGCCCGGGGCTGCTCCGTCCCTCCGTTTCTTCAGCTGCAGCATAGCAAAGAGGCATGAGCCACGGTGCCAGGAGAAAGGGTCAGGAGAGGGATGAGGGTGTCACAGGGAAGTGGGCAGGTGGGGATATAGGGTATATACGGATGCCGGTGGCTTATGGACGCTGCTGTGGTTTTTCATAGGAGCTCTCAAGAGGGAAAGATTTCAGCCCGAGCACTGCTCCTTGAGCAGATGATCATCTCTGCTGTAACTGCATGGGCTCCGAAGGAATAAATTACGCCAGACAGGCTCAATCACTGTTCGCGACAGAGGCACAAGATTTACGGCTATGAGGATCACGGACGCGGGAGTGCAGCAGGGCTTCAGAAACCCGTTGTCTGCGATGACACTGGACCCAGACAGCAGAAATGGCGCAGTCCCATAGCACCCATGCCAGGTGAGTGGAGCAGGGACAGGGCCAGGGCCAGGGCCAGGGATGGTAGCCAAGGCTGTCCATGATGGTGAAACCAGGACAAGGTCGAGATACGGGTCAAGTCCGCAGGGCTCTGGCTGAGGTCACTTGAATGGCATTTTTCTGTCTTGCATGTTTTGTGGTGCTCTGGAGAAGTGGAGGGGAAGAGGCTGGGAAGTGGCTTCACCTGTAGTGGAGCCAAGAGCAAGCACATTCCTTGTGCTCAGGCCGTGCGTGCAATTTTAGCTGCTATCTTTGGCTGGGCTTTTGAGGTAATGGGGTTCGTATGACGAGAACAGGCTGCTCCAATGGCCAGAATACTCGTCCAGCTTTGGCTTACACCTTCCCAATTCCTCCCCGCTTTGTAACAAGACTTTCTGTGTAATGTTGGAAAGTCCCTAAGTGCTCTGACTCACAGGGCAGGAGGAACGGGACTGCGATCGCTGATGGCAAAGTGATCTCCTCACAAGGCTGAGCCTGAACTGCAGAGGTTTACCCAAATCTCTTTGGTACCCAAACGCAACCCAAGAGCTCTGCCTGGGCGCCCACAAGCGCTTGGCCATTTGGGTGGCCGCTTGGGAGCTGTGGTCTTAGCCTTCCATGGGGCCAAGACAAGACGAAGATGGAGAGGTCACCGTCTCCCCAAAACCAGCCCACAGGGAGCAGAAGACAAGTGATGTGCGGCAGGAGGACACACTGACTGGAGGAGAAGGCACCCCTAAAGGCTCCGCAGAAGCAAAACCCACCCCACCTGATGGGCGAGATACTGAGCTGCCACCTTCGAGATAGAGAAGAGTCTGCATCTCCACCTAGGCTGTGTGTTGTGGTCTGAAAAGAACCTTTCCTGTGCCGTCTGCCAGCGTTAAGCAGACCTGGGCATCTCCATCCAGATCATGGCATGCAAAGAGGAGCATCACAGGCACCAATGTTTCTCAGGTCCAGAGCATCAGCCAGAAGATGTTTGGTCAATTTGTACAAACAGGCAAGGGCAAGGTCGGGAAGCAGAGGTATTTGCTTGTTCCTCACCCTTCATGTAATAAAAAGCAATAACTAAGGAGAGTGGGAAGGACAGGCACTAACAGTCTGGATTTATCCAGCTTTTGGAGAAAAATCTCTACTGCTGACCTCTAGACGAAAGTGTAGATAACTGTTTTAGTTTTCTCAGAGGATAGCCTCAATTCTTGCACGAAAAAACTATTTCTAGTCTTTGGGGGAAGGAGCAAGGCCTTGATCTATAGCTCTGGCTTCCAAAGAGCAAATGAAATGCTTTCTCTTTTCATCCACATCCCAAAAGGACTAGCCATCATGAAAAAAGCGAGCACGTCCCTTGAGGGGAGATTACCAGCACAATTTCCCATCTGAAACCCTGGCTTCTGGTTGATGCTGCTGGCACAGACGCATGGTGCCCTAAACCTTCTCTTGCCTTTGAGAGCCTTCTCCTTCAAGTGTGCGGTGGGTGATGGAGAGAAGGAAAGGGAGGGAAGACCAAAGGGAGACAGAGATTGGGGGTGGGGGGGGAGAGAAGGAGAAAAGAAGAAGAAGGAGAAGGAGAAAGAAGGAGAAGGAGAAGGAGAAACAAGGAGAAGGAGAAACAAGGAGAAGGAGAAGGAGGAAGGAGAAAGGAGAAGGAGAAAGAAGGAGAAGGAGAAAGAAGGAGAAGGAGAAAGAAGGAGAAGGAGAAAGAAGGAGAAGGAGAAAGAAGAAGGAGAAAGAAGAAGGAGAAGGAGAAGGAGAAGGAGAAGGAGAAGGAGAAGGAGAAGGAGAAGGAGAAGGAGAAGGAGGAGGAGAAGGAGAAAGAAGGAGAAGAGTCTCGTCTGAGAGCAAGTAAATGCTCCATTACGTGTAACAAGGTAACATGTTTAGCCACTTGCAAAAATATCCTTGCTGCTCCCCAGAGGACTCCTGACTCTTCCAGTAGTAACTGAGAAACTGAGAAAATGTGTCAGGAAACTTTTCACCAAGTAGCCTTGGGGTTTTGTTTTTTTTGAGCTGCGGATGAAGAGTTTCACTTTCCTCTAGGGCAAAAGAAGCCATGCTCCAGGCTGGCCAAAGCAAATAATTTTTTGAGTATTCTTTGGATAAAAGAAATGGAAGTGAAGCCAACGGTTTGAAAGAAATACCAAAATTAGCACCACCAAGCAGTTCAATCTCTTTTATCCCACTGTCTTTTGACCCCAGTATCCTCCAGCAGTATTGGTACTAAGTCCCAGGTTGTTGGTTTTTTTTCCCTCTGCCCTGCACACCCACTTGCTGGGCTGAAACCCATCAGTGGAAGGTTGATTTCACACCACTTTATTCCCAGGAGGCAAGAAAAGCAACGGCTGCATTATGCCCAGTCCCCTTCATTTGAAGTGGGCTAGTCTGAAGACTCAACTCCCGGAATTCCTGGTTTATTAGTGCGGTTACAGGGCACTGACTGTGCAGGACTTGAGCACCCGCGTGTGGGGATTGCTCAGGGAAGGGACGTTTCCCTGAGTTGGGGCTGACACGTTTTGCACTTGAAGATTTCTGGGAAAGGAATAATGGATTTGCTAGAGTATTGTTATTATTTAAGCGACAAGAGTGAAAATTGAAAAGAAAATCTGTTTACCAAAAATAACAATAGCAGATATTTGTCATCTCTGTCAGATATTCAGACCCATGCAATTTCATAGGTTTCATAAGCTCTCGTTAATTTTCTTGTTTGGGAGGATTTGCTGTTTTAATGAAACCTATTTACACTAGTGACTGCTGGAAAATCATTCATTAGTGGACAAGAACTATTGATTATTTTCATCCAACTACTCAGCCATGTTCTAGCCAATTACTGTAACCAATAAATAAAGAAATACCAAGCTTGCATTCCTGCCACTATCTCCAGTAGAACTTTATTCCCCTGGATAACGTGTCGTGCAAGCCTCAGGGAAACGCGGTGCCAGAGAAACCTCTTTTAACATTTATGTCACATTGCCATCGTCTGCAAGCTTCTGGAGAGCAGACTAGCCCCGAGAAAGAGAAGGCTGCTAGTTAGTGCTTTAATGTATTTACTACAGAAAGTATTTAGTGGGCACACAGCGAGAATTATTGAAGAAAGAGTGCGAGGTTTAAAGAAATGCCTGGCTGATGGCCGGATCTTAAACTCCTTATTTTATTATGCAAATAGTTGGCCTGATTTGCAGAAGTCCTAAACTCTGGAGAGGGGGATTCATCTCACCTGGCTAAGTAAGAAATCTGGGTTGTTCACAGAGGTGGTGGTCCCCAAAAACCAGACCAGCACTGCAGGCAGCCGTGGCCTGGGAAGGCTCAAGTTTAGGCTCAACACCTCACTTTAAAAAAGCAAACCTTAAGCAATTTAAATTTGTCCATGCATTTTGACTTGTGGCTTGGTACTCAGCCTGCTTAATAGGGAAATGTTTTATTAAAATATTATATTGTGGTAGGAGCCATGGCTTTAAAACCTTGGCCATTCACATACATTTTAATGGGCTTGGGGAAAAAAAAAAAGAAATCTGTCTCCCGTTTTTTTGACAGAGTTGTAATTAAAGAATATTTTTCATTGAGAACATCTGTTTCTCTTGACAGATATATTCTTGTTGGGAGAAAAAGAAGTGCCTAAAAAAATAGTTTGTCAGTCTGAGCTTTTTATAGGTTTTCATCCAAGAATATTTATCTTGAGGCTTTTTTTTGACCAAAAAAAGTTGATATTTCCTGAAACGAAAGCTTTTCTGATCAAGGTTGAGTTTCAGCAAATGTTGCCGGGGCGGTGGCAGCCCCGGGTCTTTGCCGAGCTGCCTCTGCTTCCTCCACAGCCCCTAAAGTGGGAGAAAGGCAGCTCTCACCCTTCCCAGCTGCCATGACAACAAATCAAATAATTAATACATCATTAAAAAACAAATCAGAGAGGTGAAGATGAATGGCTGGCCAAAGGGGTCACACTCTCACATACACATGCATGCAAATGTGTGTGTGTGTGTGTGTGTGTGTATACATATATATAAAGAGGGTTTTTTTTCCTACTATTTCTTTCCAAGCTGAGAGCACTGAAAGTTCCTCCTGAGTAATTTCCCAGTAGTCCTCGTTAATTCCTTAAGATTTTCCCCACCTCTTTTCAAAGCCTAAAGTTCAAAGACACAGAAAGGAGCTGCCTCAGCATTTTCTTCCCCCCTCCCCCTTTTTTTTTTTCCTTTAAGTTTTTCAGCAAAGTCCCATCAAGCCTATTAACTCCTTTCTTTCATTTTTTCCCCCCTCCTTGAAGGGAAAATGGCCGTGGGGCTTGGCCAAGGCTGCCAGATGCAACCGTCTGGAGCATTTCCCTCTCCCTGATGCTGCAGGAGATGATGCCCTATTTCTTGGCAGCCGCATCCACGTGGATCTGCTAAACACCCATAAATCCTCTCCCTGCTCCTGGAGGGCTCCAAGCAGGGGCTGGCCACCCTGCTCTGCCCAGGAGGAGCAGGACAGGCCGGGGCACAGGTCCCTCTGCAGTGGGGTGAGCTCCCCAAGCCCCCCAGCGTCTCCCAGTGCACGCTCCCTGGTCCCAGGTCAGGCAACACAAGGAGACTTTGCAAGAAGTCCTGCAAGTAAACATGCATCACGTTTTAAGGTGCCTCAACCAGCTATACACGCGTCCTCCTCCTTACGCCTGCTGTTTTCCTCGATTTTTCCCTTTTGGTATTGCAAGAATAAAATTGAAGACCCTTGCTTGCTTATAAAGCAGCACCCTGCCTGCAGGCTATGCACAGCAGCGTCGTTCCCGTGTAGGCATTTCAATCGACTGTGGGTGCAAAGTGCTTTGGAAAGTCTCAGCCTCTCCACGGAAGGCACAATAATTAATCGCAAGATTGTAAGCAATGATTTTCCATTGCCCCTTGGGATGCAGATCTCTTGGTGTCTGAACGGCTTGCTTCACTATATCACCCTGAGCATTAATGCAGACTGCAGACAGTAATTATACCAGGCATTAAAGTTCTGTAATTGTATGTACTGTTCACGTATTTATAATGCAACAGCAGTCTTGGAGCCGTTGCAGTACTTCTTGCTCTGCAGCACTGTGTGTCTGTGAAAAGGCAAAGGCAAGCCACATAAAACATAAAATAAAATCCAAATATATAAAGGTCAGGGTAGTAAATATAAAGATAAGCATCGCATGCCTTTAAATATTTATCATTAGTGACATTTTCATTATTGGAGGGTTGGGACTTACCAACTGTGTAGCAAACGTGGGCACGGCAGGCCCCGAGTCTCGGCTCAAGGCCATGAGGGCAGTGAAAAAAGGCTTTGACATGGGATGAAAACATATTGAAAATGGGTATGGATTACCGGCGTCGTTATGCCCCCTTCGAAGCAGCTTTAGGTTAGTAGGTAGTTCACTGGAGGTGCACCCCGCTCCCCAGGGTAACTCCTCGGGTGGCCCAGGGCACGCTGCTATCCTGAAGGAAATATGGATTTGGTTTGGGGGATTGGGAGTAACCCTCCCCTGCCCCCTTGCCTGCTCATCACTCCCTTCATGCAGCAGGGACCTGACCTAAAAAATGGAATAAGAACCTGAAGGGCTTTTGTATTTGACAGAACAAAGCCACGACTCTGACAAAGACGTGCCAGAAGGAGAGAAATGGGATTGAAAAGCAAGAATAAAAGTGGGTGATGTCCAGTTCCATGTAAAATGCCCCATGCACACCAAAAAAACCCCGCTACCTTGGATATGAAGGGAAAAGATTCACTATGGAGAAAGCCCCATCCTGGGAGCGTACGACCACCCTCGTGGAGCAGCACCAGCAGACGTGCCCGAGCAAACCCCCCTGCCACGGCCAACGCCACTGTACGATGCACCCTTCGCAGCAGTGATGGAGACCCGCCAGTCCGAGCTGAAAAAGTACCCCTCGAATAAGAAACGCTCCTTTTGGGGATGGCTCTTGAGAAGGGTTTAATATTTTTAAACCCCTTGACTAAGTGCCGATTCATCAATGCATTAGAAACAGAACATTAATCTGTTCCTCCCGTCCGTGCCTTAATTGTAACATTTTCCTTTTAATGAGGTGAAGCGGGGAAAATGGGAAGGTAATTGTGGCAGTGCTGATGGAGGGTTTCCTTTACAATTTTAAAAGTAACGATGACATGAGTCGTGTATGATTTCTCTTCAGCAAAGGGCTTTCTCCCCCAGAGGAGGTAGATTAGCAGGAAGGGAAGCTCTGACCCCATAGATGAGGTGGGTCTCCGTTGCATCTGCCCTGCTGGGGTGGGGAGGAGCATCACTGAATTCTGGAGGGAGCGGGGTACGGGGCAGACAGCTCCCGCTGCTGCAGTGCAAAAGTGGGTGAGTGTATGTAAATGGGTACATAGATATGTATTCACCAACCTTTCCTCTGACACCGCTTGTGGCTTCCCTAGAATAAAGCCGGGCTCCACTGGCAAGGGACATGTATTTTGCGGCTCTTTTTCTGGACAAATCCCAAGTATTGATCGTCATAAATGGCGATGCACACTCCTGGGTTTCCCTCTGGTCTCCTGTAAGCAGGAGGAGTGATGGAGACAGTAAAGTGCTCGCACAGAGCTCATTTCCAAACCAGCTTTGAAGCCGTCAGGTCATTCTCCTCCGCAGTGACTCTTCTCAGCATTTTCTTCACCCATTGGTTCATGTTGTCCTGCAGCGTTGCCTTGGCCTCTCCTGCCCCTGTCCCACACAATCAAGTGGCTTCACACCTTGCTTTGGGGTCCAGGAAACCCTTCAGTAGTTTTCAGAGGAAAATCACAGGGACAGGTTTGGGTAACGTTGCTCTATACAGCGGTGCTGGAAGTCCTCAGCATCGTTTTGATCTCCCACCTGCATGGCCTGAGCCCCCGGGCAGCTGGCCAGCAGCTTTCCGTTGGTGCCTCCTTCTCAAATGTCATCATCTTCATTTCTGCCTGTGCCATGGTGCCCTGGGCATAGATCCAGCCTTTCCTACAGTCCATGCACAAGGCAGGAACCAGAGTGAACTGCTTCCAGGACCAATTATTTTTTTTCCTCCTCCAAATCTCTGCTAGCAGCAAGCAAGCCAGCAAGGGTCTCGCTTGGCTGCAGAACGTGCATTTTCATTCCTTTCTCTTCCTCTGTGCCTTTCTGCCTGGCTCTGACACCTCCGTCTTTTTGTCCTCCACTCTGGGAGGCCTCTGTGGAGGAGTCACAGACTAATTGGTCTTCTGAGTGTTCAGACCCATCCCTTTGAGCAGAAGCTATTAATGTTAGTTACTGCCATTGTGTGTGGCCCAGGAGGGCGTCCTGACCTTGTATAGCCTATTCTGCACCTACAGAGACATTCATGAGTGCAACCGTTTCATCACCAGGATGCATAAATTGCATTGAGTTCAACTTCCCAAACCACCATCCCACAGGGAAAAGGGGATTTTGCCGTGTTGCCAAATTTGAGGACATCTCAAGCGAACACATCTGTGTGACAGGAAAGGGGGACCTTGTGGGCTACCCCCACCCATGACAGGCAGAGCTGGATGGTGCCCAAGACTGGGAGGATTGAGGATGAGTCCAAGATGTGCGCCAACAACATGCATGTTGCAGCCACATCCTCAATCCTTTGGCTAAAGGTGTAGAGGGAAGGAACAAACAAGGGGATGTCTGGATGGGAGAGACCCATAGGCCTGGATGTCATCAGAGTCCCCTCACTTCATCTTCTGCAGGAGCTTCCTTCCGATACGATTGTGGCAGGGATTAGCTCAGGCCAGAGTAGGGTGCAACAGGCAGCAGAGGTGTCCTCATCACACGCTGACCAACTTACGCTTGCGAAAGATCACTGGTAAAAGGATTTTGTGCCTTCTGGCTCCGAGGGCCAGAGTACATTTGAGGCTGATTGATTGGTAGCAGGACCTGTTGGTGATCCAAAGACCTGAGAAATGACTGGTGCCTCCAGGGATGTGGCTGAGATGTTCTCATGTTCCTGGGGCTCTGCGTTGACAGTGATAAGGGAAGAGCTAAATCTGCCTTGGAGTGGGATGGCACGCACAATTCTTGAGTCTCTTTCAGCCCTATTTTTCTCTAATTCATCTAGCAATCACTTCTACGCCATCACTACAGGATGGTCTAGCCTTCACCTACTGCAAGGCTGCCTCCTTTTCTACCCGTTACCAGGTGAGTCAAGGTAGTCAGGCCTGGAAATTTGCCTCACACTTTTGGGGAACTTTATTCCTCAAAAATAAAAGTAAAATATTTTGGCCTAGAAACTCCAAATGTGATTTAGTACCTTGCCCATAGCAAAGAGTGTTGCCCCCAGAGAGACTGGGGCATCTTCCATTATTAACAACAGGATCTGCGCATGTGACGAAGTCTGCATGGCAGATACGCACATCAGAAAGCACTGGTCAGGGCCCCACTCTGTAATTGTTATAATTATGCTGGGACCATGAGAACTGTTTCAAGCACTGTTGGTCTCCCCGTGTTGACTGCTCTGGTGTGACATCTGTAGCGGTGACCTCGGAGAGTCAACGCAAGCGGAATTGCTGATGGCACGGGGGGAAGTGTGGTGGGAAACCTGCTACGGGCACACCTGGGGAAGTTTTGTCTTGAAAACGGATCAGAAGTCAAAATAGCAGAACACTGCGACAAATTACTAGGTCATGGATTCGGAAAATTTGTTTCAAGTCTCTGCATATTCACAAGTCTGCTGGAGCGGTGGCCCGAGGACAGACCGAAGACTTCAGCCCTCAGGCGTCCCCTGGGAGAGGAGGTGTCCCAGATTCAGCTGGGCTCTTGAGCAAGCACTGAGTTAAACACAAAGCCATAGAAAAGGCTGCAGGAAGACAGGCCACCAGGACATTTCTGCAAAGGATGCATGGCCCTTCCTTCATCGCACCTTGTCCAACCTCCCTGTAAAGCTGGCTGGTGGCAGAGACACCATGCCCTCCCCAGGCAGTCTTAGAGCGTGAAGGTCAGAGACATTTCCCAAAGACCCAGCCTACAGGATGACCCCTCATCCCCTTCCCTGTGGTGCCTTTCCTGGTGAACTGCTCTTCCTTGGCGGTGTTTTCATGTCCCCAACATCCTTGTCACCCAAGCACTGGAGACCGGTGGCCCAGCCCGCTTGCCCTCTGCTGATTCATCCCTGCTTTCATGTCTTCCTCCTCATGCACCCCATGTTCCTGTTGTCTCCTCCAGCCGCTTTCCTTTCCCCTCTTAGGGAAATGCTGAGACTCGGTGTACGGCAGTGGCTCTGCCTTCCCCATCTCCCCACCTCATCTTGTGGTCGTGGTCCCTCCATCCCCTTCTCTCCACAGCTTCATTCCTGGCTTTGTTTTCAGCTCCACCTTCTCCTTCCTCCCTCTCAGTAAAATGTCTTAACAAGCTCAAACCTTACTTTGTATTAAATTGAAGTCTGAACAGTATGCAAGGGCTCAGGAAAACATGATTTAAATGGTGCCATGCCCATTCACATCAGATTAAGTCTATAGAGGTAATTTACTGCATATAGAAACTGGAAGGCAGAGGGCAGCTCATTAATGTCTAGGATTATTATTATTATTGTACTAAAAGAGAAGATCTTTTCCATTTTATTCCTGTTCCTAGTGAATGCAAATTTGTGATACAAATAAGAAAGCCCGCCTCTACCAGTCCTTATGGGTCATTATTGATTTTGGGAGGGGAAAAAAAAAAAAGGAAGAAAACCAGCAGAAGAAGAATATGCCAAGAGTCTAAAACCTCACAGAGGCAACAATTTAAAGGATTTCAAAGGCTGTTTTCATAAGCCTTTTGGGACTCAAATGTAGCATATTGATTAAACTTCGGAAGCAGCTAAAAGCAGCTTCAACATGGCTAATTAATACAGTGATGCCCTGATGCCCCTTCTACTTGTTTTACCAAGCTTCAGCCTGTCAAATCAATTAATATTCACAACGCTGATGAAAGCAGAAACTCTATTTATCATTTGATAAACCGATCAATGTATTGACTCGCTCAACATAATTAACTGACCTGTCCTGTGGGGTTGAATGTGGTGTCCTGCAGATGCTTTTTGGTGTGACACAAGGCAAGCAAACTCATAAAGACCCTTGTTTTGACTCTGTAATCAAACCGACAGGGTTTCTGATTTGAGGCAGCGTTTGATGTTCAGTCTGTGTAGCTGGTTCTCTGTAGACAACGACATGTCAAGGAGAAAGGTCTGTGATTATTCCCTGTTTGAATGGAGCTGCCTGTCCTTGTAGGACACCCTGACGGCATGTAGGATGTGGTCTGCTGGGGTTCAAGGACAGCACGCCCTTCTCTGGGGAAAATCCTTTTACTTCTGACATTAAAGGCAAAATTTCACACGGGGTTGCGATACCGTCTTTTGCATGGGTGGCTTCCACTCACTCTTTGTTGTAGACCACCACACGTGTTCTCCATAACATGCCTCATTTCCTCATCTGCACAAGGAGAATCATTTTTCCACTTTTTCACCCATTCAGTGGAGCTTGTGGCAGGTGCTGTCTCTCGCTGTACGTCAGTTCAGAACTAGCTTAGTGCTGCCATAGCCAACACAGCCGGGACTGCAATATAATATTGTACAATGGGGTAAAATATTCTAAAATGGGACTTTCGGTCTCCCACGTCTCCTTGAACTGAAGGTCATGCCTGGCTTCGGATTCCTGTCTTCTAAAGTTCCTCATCTGAACCCACTCTGAAGAAGTCAGATGCCTTCATGAGACCTTCTGGAAGGTCTTTAAGGCAGTCCTATATTTATGCACACTTTCTTCTAGGACTAAGGAGCCAGATTTACAGCCTTCTGGCTCGTCGAAGAAGATGAATTACTGGGCAAAGGAATGATACAAGGCAGGACCACGCAGAGTGCATATCGTCTGGTTGCTGTGCTGAGCAGGATAACACTAGATGCGGTGGAGGAATATGTGCTGGCTGTGGGTTTGGGGAGCCTTTGGTAGCTCCAACATGTTTTGGGGAGTCTTTGGTAGCTCCCAGGGTGAGCTGGAGTTTCTGGAGAACTTGTGACTTTCAAAAGTAAGGCTGGGAGGGATGCTGGTTCATGTGCATGTACTTTGCTTCGGATGAGGCATCAGCTTTGATTTAGAGCAAGTTTTTGGTACCCCCCAATAAACTGCCACGAGCTATTTATTGAGTTTTAATTCAATGTGCCTCATAAAAAAAAACCAAGGGAAGAAAAGGGGGGAAAACAGTTGAATGGAATAATTTCAGCAACATCTGCTGCCTTTCTAAGATATTTCACCAAAAGCCTATGGAGATCAAATATTTTCCTCTAATTAGAGCGCTTTCCTCGCAAGCAGCTCCCCTGTATGCAAAAATATATCGACACCTCCCTCACTACCCAGGGAGCCTCCTGGGACCCACGGCATTGCCAACACAGATAGACAAACACACATCTCTCTTTTAAGTTATCCTCGGTGCAAATACATAGCTTTCCCAGGAGGTAAAATGTTGTTCACCACCCCTCTTCCTCCCTTCATCGAACCATGCTCTCTGATCCTCCGTGTGGTTTCCCTCAGCTGGAACACTTGCTCCCTTGGCCAAACAAGCCAGTGTGCCCCAGATGCCCAGCGATTGCCCTGCGGAGCACTGCTGATCCATTCCTGATAGTCGGAGAGCCTCTGCTGTTTCGCTTCATTCGTGACTGTTGGGGAGAGCTGGTTCACATTTGCAAAACCTTCTCCAGAAACCTGGTCTCTATATTTTTGGTTGCACTGGCTGTACCCCGCTGCTGTTATGATAAATTGCACTACGGCCATGATGCATTTACTAAGAAAACATGGTTTACCGTGACCCTTTGTGAATATACATGCAGGTAGATAAAGCATCCAGAGTGCCTGAGATGTCCCACAGTGAATGAACCCTTCCACTTCCCTAGCAGTGACCTGCCTCAGGTACCGGCTGGGTGACTGTTCTTTTCAAACGCCTGAAGATGCTCCAGTTGCTCACAGGTTTGTCAGGTCGCTTTCCGGGTCTAGCACAACACAGATCAAATTAGCTGCTTTTTTATAAAGCCTTTAAGGAACAAAAAGAGGAAGGTGAGATCTTCGGCCCAAAGGTTATGTCATTATGCTAAGGCATGCTCCTGGGTGGAGCTGGTCACGTTTCATGGACTACTTGGGTTGCTGGAAAATCAGTGTGAAAAGTTACTTGGGCATCTGCCATTTCTCCTAGCATCCTCGCAGCTGACCCTGCGAGCATCCTTCAGAGCTTCAAAACCCAGCCTTTGGCTGCTGCTGAAGAGGATTTCTACCACATGCTGTGCTCCCAGGGAGAACAGGTTGGTGACATGGCAATGATGTCACCTTTGAGTGGCCAAATCCTGCCTCAAAACCCTGAGGAGCTCCTTGGCCTGCCGGCAAGATCTGTAGGGTGGGCAGAACGCTTTCAGAGCGATGGCAAGGAAATCACCCCAGTCTCTGTACCCCAGGACGTGGATATACTCGGGGGTGGCAAGCTTTACCTGGGAAGGGACTGGTTTCTCCCACTCCTCTTCCTTCCCTTGTTTTTCCCATAATGAACCTTATGGCAAAAAAAACCAAAACAAAACTAAACAAGATTTATTGTGCTGGATCAGAAAAGGAAAAAAAACCCCCAACAGTTTTTAGCCTTTGTGAAATAAATGTGTTGCAGAAGAGAGAAGGATCACTGTTTCTTTAGCCTCTGGGTTAAGACAACCAATTCAGATCTGATCCACATGGAAATTTGCAGCCCATTCCCATGGACAGGGATGTCAGGGAAGAGCTCTGAAACCATCCCAATAGCCTGCAGATGATTTGTGAGGCACGCTGTAAAGAGCAAAGGAAACCTCGGTTGTTAGCTCTGATATTTAGAGATGTTAAACAACATGAAAGGGAGATTTTTTTTTTTAATGCCTCTACACCGATGCAAAACAAGTAATATGGGCTTAAATTAAGAATAGGAAAATATTGGCTGAATGGTAGGGGAAAACTTCCTGGCAGAGACGTCTGTTATGAACAGATCTACCGATTGACTTCCCAAAGGAAGGGCTCCAAACCCTATTCCCTCATCCACCCAAAGCCGGACGGGCGTCCGTCGTGCAGCAGAGGACCGCTCTGCTCCTCCAGCAGAGATTCTCTGCAGTGCCCATCGATTCCCCACATTTTCCAAGCTCTCCCATGCAGTGCAAGTGCCCATCGATTCCCCACATTTTCCAAGCTCTCCCATGCAGCAGGAGCTACCATGGACCTACCCGCTGCCTTGCAAGAGCAGGAGACCTGGAAGGGTATAAATCCATCATCCTCTCTTTTCCATGGGGAAAGAGAACATTTTCCTCTCTGATTTTTCTTGCTCATCCTTAGATGGACAGTGTTTTACCGATACCTGTGTGGGCAGCAGCAGCAGCGGGACCGCACAAACCATTACTATTTTGCCTGTGTTCTGTCCTTCGCCCGCAATCACTACAATTAATTCCTGAAATACAGCAATTATTTAAAAAGCACAGCACATACGGCACAAGCTGCAGCTTGGCACAGCAGGATTCCAAACCCCAGGCGTGCAAGGGGACCCTGAATCCAAGCAGCATGCAAACAGGAGTGACAGCCCCAAACCGAGGCAAACACAAAGCTGCCTTAATTACTGCTCCCGCTGCAGCCCGCTAATTTGCTGATACCAGTGTCTTCCAACACAGCCCCTGTGATCTGCTTCATAATTGGGATACTTACAACAAGCTGGGAGGACGAAGCCAAAAGGAGGGGTTGGGGTTTTTTGTGTTTTTTTTTGCTTCCCCCACGTTCTCTGGTAATCTTTAATCACAGCATCTGCAAAGGTCAAGTATATTCCTCATTAGCCTCCAGACCAGTGTCTTCATGAGAGTCTGGAGTCCTTGAGATCAAAGGGAAGAGGGAGGTATAGCATCAAAGGGGTGGAAGACACTTTAAGAACCCAAAAGCCAGAGGAACTTCCCCCAGGAGGTTGCTGGACAGATTTATTGCCGGCACGAGTCCTTCACAGGGTGCAGGGACTGACCTGCTGGGAAATGTCAGGCAAAACATCCCGGTGGCCAACAGGACAACTGGGGAGGTTTACTGGGGGCCCAGATAGTGCCTGGGAAACCAGAGGGTATCCTGACACTGAAGGTGACAGTTCAGATGAGAAAATGGGTTTTGCGGTGAGAAACAGCCTTTCCCAGAAGACTTGGTAAAAAATGTTGCTTCTCCCTCTGCACTTTAAAAATTACCACCAACATCAGCGTTGGTTAGAGAAAAAACCTAGGTGGTTACAAAACAGCGTTTGTCAGTGAGATATTTTAAAATGCGTTTGAGAATTATTCCTAACAAAGATGCATTAATAATTTCGCAGAAAAATGTAAGGAAACCCAGAAAATAATTTCTCCTTTTGCATTTGAAACTGTATTTTCATGGAAACAGTTTCCCTTTGCAATATCCTCTCCGAACCGAGAAGTCTACAGCAATTCCTTGAAACTGCCACTTGCTGAACCTTTCCTGGTGCCATCACCGCTGCAGTTTCTCTCCATCCTTTGAGGAAAGCGATGTTTGAAGGGAGGAGGGCACGGTTTCCAGCAGCACAGCGGAGCGCAGGGGCAGGATGCTACAAGGGCTGGATAACCCCGCCCTGAGGCTGCAGGATGCATAAGATGATGTGCAAGATCCTTTCTACCTTGTTTTAGTTCCCTGATCCTCTAAATATTCAAGTACCCAGCCCCCTTTCCAGGAGGCCACAGGTGTCCCTAACTTACCAACGCCCTACCCGAGGAGCAGCAGTAGGACTACCCTCCCTCTTCCACCTCAAAATGCTGCAAGGGCGGTCGGGCCGCGCAGCAGACACAATCGTCTCTCCTTTGACTGCACGGGCTACGTGTGAAAAACCAGCAATAAAAGCACACGTATAACCTGCAAATACACAACCTTACCCTCTTTGACGCTGAGCAAAGAATGATGCCCGCGCTGCAGCGGCCCACCCGGAGGGGAGGGCCACCGCGCTGGTACCCCGCGCCTGGCGGGCAGGGTTTCTCTGTGAGGGAGGGGTTTCTTTGAGGACCCGCTTCTAATTAATATGCGCGGGGTTTGATTCTGCACTCGCCTGTTGTGGCTTGCAAATCCCACCCGTAAAAAGATTCCCTGAATTTTCAAATAAGTCCAGGGCCCACTTTTGGGCTTGAAGCCGTACATTAGTCAGATCATAGTCAGATTCATTTGCCTAGGAACATGAAAGTCCCTTCCTATTTATCTCCTCATTTGAACTACATAAATAGCTCACAGCAAAAACTCCTCATCTTTCCACTATTCCAACAAATAGCAGCCTTTGAAAAAGAAAAATTAGCGGCGGGTAATTATTTTTGAGGCAGATACCAAAATGATAATTTCTTAAACAATTACTTTGAAATATTAACAATTGTTCCCTAAATTCCAATTTAATTCCTGATATGAATTATAGTTTGTCAGATCTGTGCTTCTGAAACATTTGTTCCTTGAAAAGAACATAAAAAATGCCAGCGTAACCTTTTGCCTCCTCGCCCTCCAAGCAGAGTAAAATGCCTTCGCTCTTGTTTTATCAACACAAATAATTAAAACACAAGAGAATGTTTGGGATTTATACAGTTGTTTTTGGCATCTTATTCGTATTTATTTGATCTGTAAGATATCATTTTAATTAAAAGCTCACTCTCTCTTCCCACCCCCGCTGCCCAGAGAATAAATTATTTATAATACCCTCGCTGGCAGGGTACGCTAGCAGATAGACACCGCTCGTGATGCTGGATGCTGGGGGTGAACTACCCAGCAGAAGGGGACCCAGGGTGCCAGGCACTGCCACGGGCAGAGGTCTGCCTGCCTCGGCCCCTCTCTGCCGTTGGGAAGGGTAAAACCACCCGGGGTGATGGCTGGGTCCGTCAGGCTGCCTTTTCCAGGGGAACTCCTTGGCAGAGTTTTCCCCTTGAAATAAAAAGGTGTTTTCTTCTCTGCGAGGGTTACGTTTGTTTAAAAACATCTCTCTGTTGCCGCAGTTTGGGGCAGGGGTTGGGATTACTCACACACGCCCCCGTAAGCAGAAGGCAGCCCAGGAGGATTCTGCTTTGCCCCTGCGTGGTCTTTCATGCGACGCACACAGGACCCCAGCCAGCAGCTGGGAAGTCTCTTGCTGAAGCACAGTTACTAACTACAAAGACCTTTTCATTTCACTTTTCTCTTCTCTCCCTTAGCTCCCCGTTGTACAACTTGACTCGCTCCTCTTCTCTTCAGTGGGCTTTAGATACAGCTCAGTGCAGTGGGTTAAAAAAAAGAAAAAAAATGGATTTATTTTTTTTTTTTATTCCCTTTGAAGTCTGAGGGCTAAATCTAGAGAAGGAGCCTTCCCACTGAACGCAATGCTTACCAGAGCCAGCCTGAAACCCCTTAGCTTAGCTGGAGTTTTCCCATGCATGGGTGGCTGGCGTTTGCACTGGGTAAGGGCCTAGTATCCTCTTTGCAAGCATGTTATTTAGAGGTAACAGGGTCCTCCAGTTTGCAGAGCAGAGTCTTCAGCACGTACCAAGAGCCAGGTACCTCGGCATTACTGGGAAATATTGCTCTGCTCATAAATGGGCTTCTCTGGGACTCCTGATGGTTAAAGTGCAGCTCCCAATATAGGCATAAAAGTTGCACTGAAGTTAAATTATCCTTGAGTGGTGCTAGTATTGATAAGAAGCTGCAGGTAAGCATTTGGGCTGGGTCCCCATCCCTCCCTTTCTTCTCTACGGCTGCTTTGACAGCAACTCAGTGGCCACTTAATACCCTGGTCTCCATTCAGAAGGACTCTGATCTCCATAAATGAGGTAAAAATTCCTCCACAATATAGGTCACTTAATTAAATAGTAGTACCTAGAATTATTTATGAGACTTTATAGCTATGCAAATGGAGCACTTGAAGCATTTTCGTAAGCATTTATGAGTAACCACGAGAAGATCAACCCAAGTCACCAGCTGAAAGCAAGGGTTGGGTTTTATCTAAAATTAGTCGCCCGGCTTGTTGGTGAGAGGGCTTTTTTCCAGGTTAACAGCTGTCCTTACACCTTTGGGAGACCTGCTTTTTAGGTTTTATTTTTTAACACGAGGAGTTAGAGGTTAAATGCCACCAGTTTAATGCAGAAGCAGAGGCCGTTAACGTGGCTACAGGGACAGCGTGGAAGAACGTGCCATTGTGTCTTTGCAACTCAAGGGCAAAGCCCAGCTGCAGACCCGGTGGCAACGGTGGCCATGGGCACATGCACATTCCTGGCCGGGGGGGCTACAGAGGTTATGGGGACCATGGGGGGGTTATCAGGGTCACGGGGCACCTGTCAGGGGTTTGGGGAGCTCTTCTTACCCTGCAAAGGCAGCATCAGTTGGGGCAGAGCTGGCCCATGGGTTTGAGTTACTCACAAGATCTACTGGTGGTCCCTTGCACCATGCCTCGTGGCTCCAGAATGGCCACCTCCATGATGTGGCTGCCTTCTTCCAGAGTCCATGTGCTCCCAGTACGGAGGCTAATTGGAGAACAGGGTGCTCAAGGAAAAAAATTAGGAAAAAAACCCAAACCACCAGGGTTAAATTAATGGAGTGCTGCAAGGCAACCTTCAAACCCTGAGCAACGTGAATCCCCGGTGGCAACCTCCCCCTTTCAAGCTGCCCGCGTAGGCTGAGAAGGGAAGCGTACGTGTCTTAGTGAGCTTTCATTGCTTCCCATTCTGAATCAAAACCCGCTGGATTAAAGAGGGGGCAAAATGAAATAAAAGTCCTTCTCGTAATGGCTCTGAAGCAATTCCTTTAGGAGATGCACAGCTACAATAAGGGTGAGGACCAGGGGAGTCACACAGAAGATGCCTCTGCTCCCCACATGGTCTGGTTTTACATGTAATAAATACAGCCAGGCTCAGAAACACCCTGTAAGGCACCGTGGGTGTCCACTTCCCTCTGCACAGCAGCTCGCTCATGTCCAGCAACAGCCACATCCCAGGCCAGCATCACCACCGCCACCTCACACCCATGCAGACACATGCGCACGCGCATCCACACGTGTGCACGCAGTCCTGAGCTCTCGACGCAGGCAAAAGTCAGTGCACTCCTCCTTCATCCCCAGAGCAGCCATCCTCTCCATGGGCATCAGCCCATCTCCCCCCCAGATATGGTACTTCAACACGGTGCCAAGCCCAGACGTCTCTTTCTCCTTGGAGAAACATCAGCGAGCAGAAGCAGAACTTTTTTCCAGCTCGGTTTACATTTATTCTGTTCATTTTCCATGTTATTTCATCTTCACCCAGCTCCTTTTTTCCCTTTCTCATTGGCCCCAGTCTCTAGGTATCTCCAAAATTTCACAAGGGAAGAAACTGCTTTCAAGTAGGAATAAAACAAACAAGGTCATTGGAAAAGATAAAAAATAATGAGTTCCTTTCTGTAGCACTCCTTGCTCATCTCTCCCTCTCCCTCCCCCCCTTTCATCTCACTCCAGAAAAAGAAAAATAAATCTTTACTAATCCCTTTGGAGCCCTGCCTCCAGATCCACCTGCGCTGCATATTGTAGCCACACTGAAAATGGCAGCGTAGCTTCAGACTCCATGAAAATCAATTTATTGCCCATTCCCCAAACCCTTCCCTCTTCCTCCTCTCCCAGACCCACCGCCCCGTGCAGAGGCAGCGCAGCCCACCTCTCTGGGTCAGGCTCAGACCAGCCAATGGCCGCTGATGTGGTGTCTTCTCCTGTTTGATATAATTTTTTTTTAAATTCCTAGGGATTTGGAAGGTGATAAAAGTCTCCGAGCTGGGTTTTCAATAGTTGATTAAAGAGCAGTCAGCAGAGAAGTAGGAGGAAGCTCTTGGGGAACGAAGATGATTTTGGCCAACCTGGGTTGCACGGCTCCAGCGAGGTCAGCCCCACCCCGGGGCTTCTTCACACCCCCTTCTCCAGGGGCTTATGCTGCCATGGGGCGCTCACCAAAAAGCTTCCCAAAACCCGTGGGTTTTTTTCATCAGAAAACAATTTTTTTCCTACATCTATGCGGGGAGAAAAAAAGTTTTGAACTTTTTTGCTCTGCCACTTTTAAAAAAGGAATATTATTCTAGTTAATGTTCTGAAATGACATTTCAGTCTGAAATTGAATAAAGCATTTCATTTGATCTAAAATTAATCGGGGTGGGGAGGAGAAGGGTTTATTTTGGTCGGGAAAAAAAATCAAAGGGTCTGTACTTTGCATTGATCCAAACCATTTCTTATTTGAATTTTTTTTTTTTGTGGAGGATTGGGCAGCGAGCTGAGAAGTTTTTCATTTGTCCAGCTCTAATTGGAAGCCCTGAACCGGTGAGTACTTTACATTTGCAAAATGAAAAGCATGAACAGTCCCAGTGGGAAGAGTTTGGCCCTGCTTTTGGATTCCCTGTATTGGCTTGCCTGCTGATTTTAAGCCTGAGATGCTGGGCACACGGGGTGGGGAGGAGGTGATCAGATCAAAGAAAGACCGCGTCGTCGTCTTACCGTCTTCAAGGTGCTGCAGAGGCTCCTCCTTCTCATCAGATTTCCTAAAAAAAAAAATCAGTAAGTCCACTCTAATCGCTAATGCCACATCATGTTTTACCTCAAATGGTGTGTTAGTATTAGCAACAGAGTTTGGAAATGCCTTTGGCTGAAACGTCTTGCCCAGCCGAGCTCAGCAGTCTCGGGGATGCCTTCGGGTGTGCTGATGCCCTGGAAAGATGAGATGGTTGGACATCCCCAGCTCTGGATTGACGCTGCAAGTGTTGGTCTCACAAAATATATTGTAAGTAAAGTAAGGTAAAAAAGAGTCGCTCTCTGCAGATTTTAGCCGTCAGCAGCTCAGCCTTGATGGAGCAGTCGTGGTGGCACCTGTGCCAACGCAGTGCCTTTCTGTACCAGGGCACCGCAGATCTACGGCAGCCTCTGTGGTTTAGTCGCTGTTTTGCCAGCACTGCCAGACAAGCAGACTGCCAGGGCAGGGAGCCATCCAGCTAACAGCAAAACCAGGCTTAGATGCATCGAGAAACTGGCCCGAGGTTGGATGGACCAGCCAAGCTAGGACCATCTTGGCTTCAGTTCTGATGGCCGGCCACCTCCAAAGGAGACACCCTGCCCTGCGGGACCAGCAGCGTGTCACATCTCCAGCTGGACGCCAAGACACCCCTCTATGACACCAACTGCCCGAGTCCTTGCGCTGGTCTGGGCTGTAGCCCCAAACTCCTCTGAGCCAGCCCAGGCAACAAAGGACCTTCAGACCCTCCTTTTCCTCCCTGATGCCCCCAATTCCAGCCTCAGCATATGCTCTGCAGCATCGGCCTGCTCTGGGGCTGGAGAAGGCAGATTGTCACCTTCTGCATCCAGCCCCTGGCAGCCCTGCCTGTACCCCTGCCCACAGCCCTGCCCAGCCCCGGGGGCTGCCTATCCCCCCAACAGAGAGGGCTGTTTCCTTCTCTGAGCCGAACCACGTCCCTGCCAGGCTGCCGACACGGCCTGCGCTGAAAACCGCTGATGGAGTCCAGAGCTGATGAAATCAAAAATGCTTTAAATGAAAATTGCTCTGAAAAGCACTGCGGGGAGGGGGGGGGAGGCAAGGGGGGGGCAGAGAGGAGCTCCACAGCTGTTTTCTTTCATGTCCTTGAAAGCTCCCGTTATGTTGTTTTTTAATTAACATGTTTTTTAGGAGGCTGCTGGGATTTACTGCTCCTTGTCCTTGACGGAGGCGAGGTGCACAGAGAGCATCCGAAGGCTGGTGGGGGGACGGGGGAGGCAGCACCGCCATGCCAAGCCCCACCCCCCGCCAAGCCACGCACAAGGATCATGCACGGGTCCGACCTGCCCTGGCCTTACATGCACAGGTGAAGGGGAGATGCAGGGAGAAAGCATCAGCCCGACATGGATTCTGATTGAGACCCTTAGACAGGGCAGAAATAACTCCCAGTCCCTGTGCTTGTGCCTTGCTTAGCTAAATGTGTTGCTCTCTACCGGCCCTGTGGCTTAAGGTTGTGGCTGGTGGATGAGCAGCCCGGCTGCATCTGCTTGTGGAAGTGCAGATCTGCGTAAAACTAATTCTTTCTCATGGTAAAACGTGCCCTGAAACCCTTGCCTTTGTAGAAACGCTGTGCTTTAATCCCAGCCGGCCTGAATTTTCTGCGTATTTGTAAAATAAATTATCTTTCTGTGCTTAGCCAAAGCAGTTATTAATGTTTTCACAGCAGAAGAGACACGCATTGCAATTTCAGTACCTGCTAGTGATGAATAATGAACACGTAAAAAAAAAAAACAAACCAGCGTTTGTTTATAGGACATCGGTAACAAGAAGGCAGGGTTACGATCAACAGTTAAAACCACTGTTTGACCCGTGCTTGGATTCACACACCACCCCCCACCCCCCACCCCCCCCAAAAAGCTTCTTGGTGAGACAGAAACCTTATCACAGTCCCCCTCCCTTCCTCCAGCTGTAGCACCCGTCGGAGGCGAGGGGATCTGATTGTGGTAAGTGGGTAAATGATAGCAGCGAGATAAGCAGCGCTCCGCTCCACGCCAGGGCTTTGCACAATATCATGGTTCATTATAAAGGAACGCAAATACCCTGGCAGAATCCTAAGCTAATGAAAGTCTTATTTTCCAGAGTAACAGTTCATTACTGGGCTTGCTGTGCAGTCTAAACCCCTAAGGTGGAAAAAAACCCCAAACAACTATGCAGGGCCGCTGAATGCATCGTGAAATCCTGGTAGGCTTGGACATTTGCAATTCTGCTACATCTCTCTTTGCGGGAGGGAAGACGCTGCTTGCTCTGAATCAAAGAGGTTTTTAAGGACTCTGAGGGGTTTCTGAGGACTCTGTGGGTGTTTTAGGATACGGACGCTGTCCCCACGCGGTGGCAGGTGAAACGCAGGCACCGCTGCCCAGCCCGGTACTCACCCGAGGACAGGCGACCTCTCCCTGGCTGTGCAAACAGGGCCGTCCGTAAGCAGATATCTGTGTGTCCTGGCACAGGACATCTGACTGGCAGCTTGGAAGCCTGAATTCAAACACATTTACCAACATGGCGAGATGAGCTGGGAGAGCTACGGAGCCCCACGCACCTGACATCAGTACTCCTCCAGCTCCTTGCAGGAATCTCGGCTTTGCAGGCTGCTCTCGAGGCACTGTCTGAGAGCAGGGCGAGGGCTATGATTACAGGGGAGACTTTCCAAAGCCGTATATGAAATAAAAGGGGAGGACAACCCTTCCCCGGCAGCACGTAGAGTCACAGCCCTCCCGCTCCCCAGGACAGCCATCACGGACTGCAGTCTGTGGATGACCTGCCAGGAGCCTGCAGAGACACGTCTGGTAGAAGAAAGCTGCTCATCCTTGCTTCCAGCAGCAAAAGAAGGCAAAATATTGTCATCTGTGCCTTTTTCTTCCCTCACCTGTTCACAATGAGAGGGAAAAAATAGCAAGACAGCCAACTGAGAGCCTCTCCTCTGCAAGGGTGTGCTGGGATGCCCAGCCTGGAAGAAGACGCACCCCCCCAGTGAAGTGATGCTTTCATCCTGGCCCAGCCGAGCACGAGCAACATGGTGGGAGAAGACCATGAGTCCAGCCCAAAACAGTGGCTGCTTCCACATCCAGCCCACCTTTGGGCTCTGCAAGCCGGTGTTAATCCAGGTGACTCAAGAACAGATGTGTAACACATTCGCACTCTCCTCCAAAAAAGAAGGAGGAAAAAAAAACCCCAAACCTGGCAGTGGTGCAAAGCAACAGTAACTGATCAAGCAAATGGACAGAGAAAATACTTTCCTATTTTCTCCTTCAACCTTACGCAGAAGAATCTGCCCTCCACTTCGGTGGTGCAATAGCTACATTTTCCAGTCCACCCACATGTGGCTCATGACTCTCTTTGCCAATAGTATTTGGGGACGTAGGAGACAAAGTCCCAGTGGCTTTTGGTAAGACTACAGCTCTTCCACGGAAAATGTAAGGAAGGC
The DNA here is from genome assembly GCA_034782735.1 of Sagittarius serpentarius. Lineage (NCBI taxonomy): Eukaryota > Metazoa > Chordata > Aves > Accipitriformes > Sagittariidae > Sagittarius > Sagittarius serpentarius. Next base: position 14,950,785 of record JAVKLA010000084.1, read on the forward strand.
TCTTTACTCACTCAGGTCGGCAACACCTGGCGAGCACCGAAGGTCTGGACATTGACTCTGAAGCCAAGGAGGGAGATCAGAAAATGCAATCACGCTGCCAGCCAGAAAGCGGCAGTTACGCTCCCTTTCTTCACTCCAGTTTACAACCACCACCCATCTTCTTCAAATGCATCAGCTATTCCTGTCAGCTAAGGCTGTTTGAAAAATGAAGACTCACTGTCAGAAATTTCGTGAAATTACAGTTATTTGTGCTTTTTCCAGGAGGAAAAAGGGCTTGTCTCTGCTAACAGCACCAACTAAAAGTTACATATTTAGTCTAAAATTTGTCTATGCTTTCTCTATTGTCAACAGGACGAAAAAAAACCCCAGAGAACTACTGAATCCATCCGTCACGGACACCCCTTTGGGACAGGACAAATCACCTTCTGGAAGAAACGCTTCTGCATGGACTACAGAGAGCGCTAAAATGAGCATGCACCTAATTTTTACATGATTGGTGAGGTGAGAGGAATCCCAGCCCATATGTTTAAGCACATTAGTTCTTCCTTCTTGACATCCTTCGCGATTATTAGTAGCGCCTCCTCCCCCCTTCTTTATCCAGAATATTATTGAACATGTCCATCACTGCAACAGGGAGTTTTGCTGTAAATAATAACAAGGAAGGCGTGCTCCTGCGTGAGCTGGCGTAGCCTCCGAGCCCTGCTCGCCCTTCCCCAGCACACTGGCACTTTCTCTCTTTTACACCCTCCTCCCCAAAGTCAGTCTCTGTAGGCTAAGCCCAAACGAAATGCAGTAATTCCCTTCTCCACAGCAACAGTCTCAGGTGACAAAGACATCCATGAACACATATTTACTGATACCACCATTAAACCAGCCCATCTTTCCTAGTCCTACCTGGCTATAACTGGGATCCTTCTCAATCATGAATGTCAATGCCAGCTCCCAGCAGAGCTCAAAAGAGCAAGAAAACAAAAACTAAATCACTCCTGGCTTTCACTGAACAGGCTGAGGATGACACGGTGGTGGAGGAGGGAGATGCTTTACTGTCTTTTAAAACAGGGACCAGCAGACCATAGGCACTGCAGGAAAGAGAGCTCTGGTCCCCTAACCGAGGGTGCCCCGCTGGTGGGACCGCTTGTGGCACACATCCATCAGCCACGCAGAAGGGACACGCTCTGATGTGGGCAAAGCCCTGGCACTCGCCGCCTGCCGAGTGTCCCGAGGAGCCTTCCCCATCACCCGTGCGGGACCTTTCCCAGGGCAGACCCAGGTGGCAACGTCCACGCAAGGTCCAGGGAGGAACAAAACACTCGGGATCCAGGTAGGGAGGCACTTGCTGGAGCTGTGAGCTTCTCGACGCTATCTCTAAGCAGACGGAAGAGCTGCTCCACACGTACAGGCCAGGATGGTGGTGCCTGGTGGTTTTTGGATCCTCAAAGGCCAAAGCATACCATATAAAAATAAAAAGCCAATGTGCTCGTCTCCATGTCCACCGTAAGCTTGAGGGGTGAATGCAAGTGATGCTTCTGCTTCAGTTTCCCCTGGTACAAAATAGGACTAACTGCATCAAGCCACCTTCAGAAATCATGCAAGGTTCTTTGGAGGAAAGGGAACCTAAAACTGTTTGGTCTATTTATAATATTTGCAGGTAATGGCATGCTAATATGATTCATTAACACTCAGACACTGCTCATTAGTGTCTTTTCACTCTTCCTTCGCAAGGCCCATATTTCTATTTTACATATAATCTGTTTTATTAAGCAGTTTCTTAATAGAAAAGAGTATTATCTTCCATGCAGGTTTTTTATAAATCCCCTTGAATTTAATTAGGCCCCAAAAGGTTCAAGGAAGTTTGGGTACGTATCTAAACTCCAGAAAACTCGCTTGTAACTCCACCACCAAAGCACTGAAGTTTTACTGATCACTGCTACGTGCTCCACGTTCTTCCTCCACGTGACGTCAGACAATATAATTAGTCTGGTTTTCAAAATCACAGTTATCCTGGGAAAGCAAAGGGCTTTTGTCATATCTTCCAATGGGTAAAACCTCAGGACCAGCCTCTGCAAGGGGCTCTGCCCACCCTTGGAAAATGAGAACGTCCATCTTCCATCCCCTGGAAAATGAGAACAACTGAGCAGGACTTTTAAAGCCCTTCCCAGCTGATTTTCTGCACTGAAACGTGAAACCTCCCGGGCGATGGATTCTGCCCCTGGACTCGGTTCTCCTTGCCATTGGGATGCTGAGGCTGAACCCCAGGACTGCAGCAGTGGCTGAGGCCAACTTCAGCCGGGTTTGATTCAGCACTGGAGAAGGGAATGAACTAGAGCTCATTATTTAGCGCATCTTGCTTGCTCCTCACAGCAGGAGCCAGGGCGTCTCAAAGTCATCGGGGGAGAACTCAGCCTGGGACTGGCCTCACACCAGACCCCGTATCCTCGTCCCATCTCAACTCACAGACTTGTGTGTGGCAACGCCACCACGGGACCGCTTTTCTGCTAGCAAAGTTTGCTGGAGGAAACACCCCACACATGAGCAGCGGTGAACCTGCAAGGCCTCCAGTCGTGCCCCCGCCAGCCGGGATACACCCCCGGCCCCGGACCTGGATCTTCACCGGCGGCCCCAGGGGTTATCCTTCCCAGGGGCAAACATCCTCAAGCTCTCTGACGCTACAGCGATACAACCCTATGCAACAGAGGCAACACACATTTTGAAGGCAAGCACTGTCGCCTTGCAACCCACAGCCTCTTTTCTAGCTGTCAAGCTTTCCTCCAGCAAGCAGGATTTGCATTCCTCTGCAGCCTTGCCGTCCCTTTCCTGCTGCTAAAACCTCCCCTCCCTGCCAGGTAGAGGATTTTCTGAGATGCCATCCCTCCTCATTACCATAAAACAGTTAGCTATGTATTGTTCTACTTTATGCAGAAATTGCAATTTCATCTGTAGCTTTAAACAAATGGGAAAATGTTCTAAAACATGGGCTTTTATTGAATTAAATATTAACATAAATACAGAGCTGAATGCAGCACTGGATTATTAATTTTAATATTTAATCCAACAAGAAACCTTATGGTTGTTTTAGGGTGGTTTATTTTGTTTAATCCAGTTCATTTCCCGTCAGCACTAAAATTAAGTTTTCTTAATGAAGGAAGGTGATCAGGAAAGTGTGCTCTCAGGGTACGGAATATTAGGGGCTGGTGAGTGAGAGCATACAAAAAATAAAATGAGAAAGCAATAACAGTAACGATACCCCTGTGTTGGCATGGACAAGAATAAAAAGAACATAATTAATACGATGCACAGCTCAGATGAATACGAGCCGGAGGGGATTAAAGAAAGCAGGGGACCCTTAAGTGTTTATCCTTCGGAGTGAAAACAGCACAGATGGCTAACTTTGAAGGAAGACATTTTCAAACACAAGCTCACCTACCGGGCAGTAACAGAAACATTTAAGGAGACTCCTGCGGCCGAGGTCCGTGCCCTCCGACCGGTGTGACCGTCCCTCATGACACTGAAGGCGTCGGGCTTAGCGGGGATGTCAGCAGAGCTGTGGGTGCCAGCTGCAGAGCCATCCTTTAAGACGACGCTCCTCCTTCCAGCTCGATCCGGCGCATCCGCCAGCTGCCGGGTCCAACAGCCCCCGTTGCCTCTGAGGGATGCTTGCTGCGTGCTCTGGAGGAGGGGTACTGGGAGCGCTGGCAAAGAGAACTGGTTGGCCTTATTCATGGGAAGGGTAGCACAGCATTTCTGTCCCCAAATTTGCCCCGGGCTTGACGTTTCTCAGCCGTCCTGCTGGCTGCTGCTCCCCAGTCAGGCTGCAAGGGACAAGGTGGGGCAGGCTGCATGTCTGGATTTTAGGGATGACATTCTAAGTTGGAGGAAGGTAGAAAAAGAAAACCAACCCAGGCAGGAAAATGCTTTGGGAAAAGTATTTCACAGCAGCTGCAGCTAAAGTAAACCAGTCTAGCGCTTTTTTTATTTACATGAGCTGGGGATCCGGTCCGGAAGCCTGGGAGGAGTCTCCCTTCCCCAAATGGAGCAGCATCCTTTCTTCCGCTGCCTTTTTTTTTTTTTTCATCCCGGCTTTAGACAAGCTCTTTTCTCTACCCTAATAACGCAACAACCTGGGGTCAGTTGCATTTCCATAGGACACATTAGGGTGGGCAGAAAAAGCCACCTTTTCTGCCATGTGATCTGTCTCTTGGGCTTTCTTTGGCTGCTCGGACAATTGCTGCTTCTCACAGTAACTACGAGGTGGGAGGTGAAGTCCTTTCTTTGGAAAGTTGCTCTGTGATATGAGCTGGGCACACAGAGAGGGAGAGAAAGAGACGGGGAGCTGCTGAGGCCGGCAGAGGAGGACGAGAGGCAATCAAGAGTGGAGGAGACCGAAGAAGAGAGGCCAAGCCGGAGGCGGGGGGGGACGGCGAGGCTTCATTGGGATTCAGAGGCGCGCAAGCGAAGGAGCAGACAGCGGCTGACCGCCGATGCTGAATAGCAACAAGCTTCCCCGAGCACTGGGCCAGCTACCTGCAATTATTTTCAGGCGGTGCCGTCCAGCTGGAACAAGGTTAGGAATGGCAGCGCCTGGGGTGGCTCTTCGGAGACCATGTGCCGCCTCGCCCTCCCCCCCCCAAAAAAAACTTCTCCAGGAGAGCCCGAACCCTGCCTGCTATTCCCCCCCATCTCTGAACACACCCTACAATAGCAACCTCCCGAAAAGACCCCCAGCATCCAGCACCCACAGACGTTGGCATCGAGGGAGAGGGAGAAACCATGCAAAAAGGGCCGCCGGACGGATCGGGTCAGCAGGTGTGAGATGGCATGACCCCCTTAGGATTAACCCTGCTCGACTAGCTGAAGGTCTGCCCGTGTGTCTCACCTTCCCAGCAAGCCAGTGAAGAGCCCTGGAGAGGTTGATCAGCTTGTGATGGCGAGGCACAGGTATTTTTCTCCCCAGGCTGACGCCGAGCAGAGCTGCGCACGGGCTCGGCAGGCAGGGAGAGGAAAGATGGCCCGTCCATGCCAACACATCCTCATGTTTCGTTGTTTAAGCTCTTAAGCACCTATTTGAATTTGAGCTGTAAAACATGGAACTGATTTTAAAAAAAATTAAAAAAGCCCTCCTTAATCCGGAGAGGAGGGCTGGATGAATGTTTCAACCAGCTGTGTCTTTGCTGCATGGAGGAAGCTTTCTCCATCAACTTGGCCATTTCCCAGGGCAATGGGAAGAGGACCCATCCCTTCCCCACCGCAGAAAAGCCAAAGCTGGGTTCTGCCAGGTCCCATGAGTCTCCTGCCCGGTGCCAGCGGCTAACGGGGCAGAAAAGGCAGGAAGAAATATTGCTGTGCTACTGCTTCTTGCTAGAGAGGGGCCTGCAGTGCAATCCTCCCACGGTACTGTAGCCTTCAGATTATTACCTGCCACTACAGTGCCAGCACAGCACACTGACCCCCAGCATCTGACTGTTGGGGCCTGGAGGTGAAAGAGTGCCAATACAAAGGCAGCAAAGCCTGCCTTGGAAACAGCGACATGATGATTATTGCTGTTGCTTATAATCACACAGAATGATGCCACAGGAGAGTGCTGTGGCCATAGGGAATCAACTGATCACCAGCCCCTCCAAGTCCGACAGAAAGCAACGGAGACAAATGTCTCTAAATGCCAAGGCACGTCAACGATGAGCGTGTTCACATCTTGGCCACAAACTGGACACCTGCGTTAATGACGGTGTCTCTTGGCCGGCTATTGGATCGCACGTCGTGGAGGAAAATAACATAGTTGTGGGCTGCCGTGGCGGTCCTTATTTATGAGGTTTCAGTTTTTCATTTTCGTGCATAGACGGTTGCATACCATGGTGCACAAACAAGCCCTGGGGCGATGAGCGCGTGAGCAGCTCATGCCCACGCTCACCAGCCTGGCCCAAACCAGCCCTGTGGTTCTGTGCCTCCCTGGCATAGAAAGGCGTGGAAAAACATGGCAATCATAGGTGGAAAACCGGGGCTGTGAAAGGGTGTGACTGCTTGGAGAACAGCTGGGGGAATGATGGCTGGCACTGCAGCCGCTTGAAGGTGGCGCAAGCTTGGGAAGGAAAAGGGATCTAATTTTGCGCGGCAGAATGGGCTGGCCCTGGCCCGAGCACCGTGAACTGCTTTAGCACTATGGAAAGAGCTGACGTGCCAAGGTGGGAGCATCTCCCCCACAAAGCCAGGAAAAGCCAGGGCACCTGAGCTGCTGGTGCTCGAGGCAGCTTCGGTCTGGTACAAGACCAGGCTTTGTGCCCGGGAAAGAAAAGAGCTGGGACACTAAAAACCTGCCCAAGTTTTTAGCCAGGTTAGCCCAGACGTGAGCTCCGTGCAAAAACAGCCGCACTGCTCCTGTGCTGGCACGGCTGCACGGGGCCGAGCTGAATCCCAGCGACTCACCCGAAGGTATCTGCTAGCTCTCCGCCACTTCCACCTTGTTCAGCACAGGCAAGCCAGAAGGATAAACTCGTGAGTAACTGTGCCTGGCACTTTGGCAGGCCCCAGGCAGCCTTGCGGGGCAGAGGGAACCTGCAAAACAACAAGAAGCGTGAGCCTATGAGGCATGGTCAGAGGTGGGTTTTTTTTGTTTGTTTTACAATGATGATTTTTTTTTTTTATTATTTGCACCTGGTTACAAATGCTAATAAAACATGATTTTCAGCAGCATTTTTCACTCTCCTATTTTTTCCCAGGCAGAAGAAAAAAAAAATTGCAACAAAAGTTCTCCACTTCAGAAGAGACTCCCCTATCCCTGTCACTGCAAAAAGCCAGTTATGAGACCTTTTTGTTGAGATCTAGAAGTGACTTGAACAAGACTGCTGCTTGGGAGGGGAAGATAACATCACCACGACCACACTTCCTACTCCGCGGCAAAAGGGAGCGAAAAAAGGTAACAGGGGACAGAAAATATTGGTAACCTGATGATGCCACAGAGATTTCTTGCAGGGCGATGTATACAAGGAATCACTAACCATGCTCACAGGAGCAAGAGAGCTCTGGCACAGATGTACCGCAGAGCATCCCTTGAGAGGGGCTTTGCGTGGGACGCCGGGGTGCAGCAGAGGAATGAATCCCACTAACCATGCCATCTCCCAGTAAAAACCATAGCTGCTCCAGCACCCGCCACCACCCAGGCCGCGTGTCACACGCGGTTTGAAGAAGGCATGGTGTGGCAGATGGCTGCCACTGCAGAGGCGTGGGAGGGAACGGGGGCTGGAGGCTCTGGCAGGATGGACAAGAGCTCAATGCTACCCTTCTCATACATATATTTACATCCTATTTACCCTCCTCATATATATTACCCTCTTCATACATTGTATTTACATTCAGCTAATCCTTATGGCAGGAAATTCCTGCTGGCTATGCCTTTACCCTGCTCTAACACTCTTACGGACTCTCTACCCGTCATCCCTGTCTGTAGCTATTTCTTGTCCTGCTTTTGGTTTTACCTGTCCCGTTTCGCAGAGACGGAGAGAAGCCCTACCAGTGAGCTACCGGGAAACATGTACCTGGGAGGGAGTGATCCCACAGGCCATGCATACTTAAAAAAACGGTGCATGGGTGTGAGAGGCTTAAGCCCCACATATTCAGCAGTATGGCTGGCTTAAGCCCCACATATTCAGCAGTGTGGCTGGCTTAAGCCCCGAAAGTCTTGCCAGAGCAATCAGATGCCCAAGCTGCAGGTCTCCTTCGTTAGCAGGGCTGGGAAGAATTTGCAAAGCCAGCTCAGCTCCGGCAGGGATGGACACTGCCTGCCCCAGGGCACTGTCAAGGCTGAGCTGTCGGAGCGCACATTGCAAATGCACAGGGCTGATGATGAGGCAGCGGGAACCGTCAGGCTCCCCGTCTTCCTCGCACCCCTTTGCAGACAAGAAACTGGTCATCGTTGCTGTGCACAAGCTGAACAGCAGGCGGGGTTGGGGCGGGGGAGGGGGGGACAGGGGGACGAGGAGGTGCCTCCTCTCTACCCAGTTCTTCGCAGCGTTCCCTCTGCGCTGCTCGAGGGTCCCAGGGGCGACAGGTTAGGCACTTCTGAAGGCCACCTTAAACCTCCTCGTCTGCATCCTCGCCCCTTCCCTCCCCTCCAGCTGGTGGAAAGCAGTGTTGTTGCCCACCATTACAGGCACTGGGATGCTGTCTTACAAAACACAGCTCTCTCTAGACGCGCACACTTTCCTGGGACAAACTGGTACCAACCATTCCTTTCCCCATGCCTCATTTTCTTCTTCCTTCAACTTACTTAAATCAGCAATGGGCTTGGAAAACCGAGCGCGACCAGTGGCCTCTAGCCTGCTACATTGAACAGCGTGCAAAGCAAGCATAGGGCTGTATTCCTCTCTTAGCCTGTATCAGGGGGATGGGGACTGCCGAGATGGCTTCACACGTGGCTGCAGAAGTAGGAAGCTAGAGCCAAAGAGGTTTCCCCTAAAATGCCCACCCAGTTCCAGGACACCCCTCTTTGCCTTCCCTTTTCATGGGTGCTGTTAGCACGGCCGCTCTGAGGCTGCAGAGATGCCATTTACCACGAGAGGACACCATCCTACCTCCGACTTCCTCGGCGCACAACGGCTGGGTAAAAATATCCGTAATAATATTACAGGGACCGACTGGAACACACATGTCGGCGAGGAGAGCAGGAGAGAAAGAATATGTTTATCATCCTGCTACACCCAGCAAGAACGCTGCCCTGCCATTTATTTATGCAGCCAGTACCCCTTTAAATATACAAATCACAGGAACATTAGGCTGTAATAAGCGCAGACCAGGGATTAGTCTGAATATACTTCGTTTGGCGATTCGTGAGTGCCTGCGTGTGAGAGGGTACGTATGTGTGCGCGCGCGCGCACGTGTTGGTTGACTTCAAAATGGAATAAACCACATTTAGCAGCTAGGTAGCTATGGAAACATAACCAAAATTGTTCTACCACCTTTCTGCCGCACTGCTTTCTGCAGCCCTGCAAATACTGTCAAGGGAGGACTGAATATTGTTTCTTATAAATAATAGAATGTAAAGAGCTACAGAAAGAATCATTAAATTAGGATCTTGAAGTGGGGATAGTTTGGGAAAAAAATGCCCAGTAGCTGTAATATCAGTTTCTGATGACTTAGCAATGATAAGGGACCTAATTTTATTCTTTTGTCTGTATTTTTGCAGTTTACAGGAAGATGCAGGCTGAGGAAATACACAAATTTTAGTGCATGTACTTGTGGGGAGGCAAGTATGTGTGTATACGTATATAAAAATATGTGCACAAACACACTCCAAACAGCGTCTGCACAAACAGAAATAGATCAACAGCATTTTGGTGTTTAATAAGCAAAGGACTTCACTTGCTACCCAGCTTTTTCTGCACACTGCAGCCACAACCAGAAGCAATTTCGGCTCTGCAGCTCCGCTCTGCCCCAGCCGGGCTCCCCGGTTTCTCTCCCGACCTACGGATTTGCCAGTAATCCTGCCCATGGCCCTCCCGAAGCGCTGCCAACCTTACTGAGGTATTTAGAGGCTGAGAAGACTGGTTATATATCACAGCTGATTTTAAAGAGCCTTTAAAACTGGGAATTAAATTCTGGCCCACCGGACTCAACCAGAAAATGCTCAGTTGTTTTCACTGGGGTCAGGATTTAATCCTCAGACGCACGGAGATTTTCCGGGGCTGAGCAGTCAGGGTGAGTCCATTTAAGACTTTTAGGGCTGAAGTTGTCACCCGGCGCAGCCCAGGCGTGTCCAAACGGCACCTTTCTGCTACTTGGCTTGCAACCCTCCTGCGCAGGGTGGGGCTGACTGGGAATGGCCAGGACAAGGACAGGGGACAACGTGGGGCTTGCCATCCTACAGGCAAATGGCAGCAGGGGTCCGATCAGGTGTGCCACTTCTTACTCCTGTTCCCCCGTTGATCTATTTTTTGGGTGCTGGCACAGTTAGCATTCCCAACTGCCAAATACAGAGCGCCAAATGTTGGGGGTCTCTATACAGCCTCGGCCCTGGCCAGAGCAGAGGTCCATCCAGCTCCACGTCCACCTCCTCCAAGCTACCCATGACTTTCTTCCTCTCGTTTGCCCCTTCGGTCCTTTTCAGATCAAGGTCTCCTGGTCACTTGAGGTCCTGCTGCTATGGCAGGTATTCTGCAGCTTCCTTTCACATCTTGCCTTGTGCCTGAGCCCCTGAGACACGGACACCAGAACTACACAAGGCAGCCGAGCACCACCGGGTGCACCGTGGATGGATTGGGTCGCACAGTGACAGGCTCCGTTTCTATCCTCCGTTTCTTCCTCTGTATTGCCCTTGCCTTTGTGATCACTGCTGACATCTCCAGAAATGGCCTGCAATGCCTCTACCATCTCCTTCCAGGCAGGCGATAGGTCATTCAGACCATGCCGCTGTATAGGTACAGCTACTGTTGATTTTTCTCCACGCGCAGTTGCCAACAACAAACCTCCTCTGTCGTGTCATCACGTAGCCATCGGTACACCGCAACCCTTCTGCACTTCTTCGCAGTCGGCTTTCGTTGGCACCGTCCTGAATAATGTTGCATCCTTGCAAATGTCATTTTCTCTCTGCTTCGCTTTCCAGGTCGCTTGTGGAGAGGACCGCACAAGCCCCACCACGGACCCCTGGAGGACTTCACATGCCAACCCTGCCCACGGTGCAAAGGGATTGCTTTTTCTCAAGAAAACGTTGGAGAAGGCTGTTGGTTCACAACAGCACCTCCACTCCTATCCCGTGGCAACTGGTTTTGAAAGCTTTTTTGGAGGACTCGGAAAAGCAGCTCAGCGCCCAAAATGTACTGAGCTCAGGGAAATACTGCTTTATGCCAGGCCCATGAGCAATCAGCCCTCTCCTTTTCATCTTGGTGCACGTGCACACTTGCGTTCTGTCCCTCTTCTCCCTTCAAGCCTAGCGAAGGCACTTCTTACCCTGCTCTCACATTCGGGGTCTGGCCCATTGGGTAAAGCTCCCTGATGAACCAGCTCCTCACCCACCAGCCTTGCCTCCAGCCGCACTCGGATTTCACACCCCACTGCAGCACGAGAGGAGGTCAGAAGTTTCTCCTACATCCGAACCACTGACCCTCCCGTGGGATCCGCCAGACACTCGCTGGATGGGAACTTTTATCAGGACTGAGACTTGAGCCAGAAGGTAACTTGCTTTGGGCTTACCCAGGGCTCGAAGAGTTTAGTAAGGTGCAGGAAGCCCCCCCCACCCCTCAGCAGAGCTGCCGTGCTTGCAGTCAGGGCTCTCCAAGGGAGCCCAAGGAGGTGGGTGCTGTGTTTTGGGGTCTGAAGCGAGATCTGCCTCCGCAGACGTTAGCCTGTCTACATGTCAGATGTCAAAAAAAAATTTGATCTAGAGCTCCACTACAAGCTGTGGAGAGAGGTCAACCCCTCTGGAGGCTGACTGAACTCTTCTTAGACAGGACAAGTGATCCTAGGAAGTCCTGTCTTTTCTCCGCTGACCCCAGGAGAAGCCAGGCCCCCCCGCTCAGCGCAGGAACCAGGCTGAAGTGGTGACGTCAGGAGAGGACCCACCGCCCACAGAAATTGCAAAAAAAAAAACAAACAAAACAACCCCAACCCTATGGAGCCACTTTCACAGTTCAGAACTAGGTGTCAATCTGCACCAGTGGATGCCTGAATATATTTTTGCACCCAGCCGTCACGTGGGCTCTGGGCCTGAACCAGCTTCGGCTGCTGTGAGGACAGAAGAGCTGGCAGAGATTGTCCATCCTCCAGACCCATGCAACATGCTGGAGAACTTGGCTCCCACCAGGGCCTCTTAGCAGAGATGCCTTCTGCCAGGGAGGAAGGAGAATGGGTGATGAAGCAAATACCTCTGGCAAGCTTCGCAGAGTTAGTGCTGCTGATTAGCAAGAACAGAGGGCTTCAGAGGCAGCTGTACTGCTCCATCCCCTCTGCCATTATCAAGCCAGCCTTGAGAGACAGCCCAATTAGGGATGAGGCCCTGCCCTTCTTCAGATATTGGATTTGCCAGGCACGGAAGCAGCAACGCCAACTTCTTCATCCTGCCTGACGGAGGGAGCACTGCCCAGTCACATCACAACCCCATACTGTCATTCTGGATTCAGAGATTGGGAGCAGGTCCCTCTCCAGCCCGACGTGTTGTTGCCTTAACAATCAGAAGAATGGAAAAACAAAACCCTTTACTGTCTATTGTTAAACTTTACTGTCTAATGTTTTAATAAACAGTCAAGTTCTTCCTCCGATCATTAAATCAGCAGTAAAGCAGGATGGAGACTGGTTTATGAGATTCTATCTGCATCGCTAACATACAAATGTGAGGTCTTGGCAGCTGCGAACAGCTACTCCCAGTTGCGTGGCTTCCTGCCCGCTTCGAGAGCTGGATCTGCTGCTGGTTTGGAAGAGGTACAGCTCGTCCCACCTCATGGGAGATGGGCAGAGAGCGAGACCACTCAAGGGCCCTCCTTGCCCAATCCTTCAGCGGGAAGAAGACAGTGCAGACATGATGTTCTGCGCCCAAGAAGAATTAGGAAATCCTCCTGGAGATGGCGAATGGGGCACATCTTCTCAGAATGGCTCAGGACAGGCAAGCTGAGCAGTGCTCTTTACTCCTAAGTCTCTGGCAACTGGGTGGAAGCACTTAAATGGCACCAGTTGACCATGTTCAGTGGTCAGAGGCACACTTCACAATTAGCCCACAGCTCCTGTTGTACTCACAGCGTCACAGAGGCCAGGGGCTCATCAGGAGCCTCAAAGGAGTTGGTTGATTTACTGGATGGGAATAAAACCACCTACAGATATGGGCTTAAAAACAGAAATAATTAAAAACACAGGTTCTGGGGTGAGAGGGATGGAGCATATTATCACATAGCTGGATGCAACCCCCACGGTCACCCTGCATCAGCAGATTCTGGCTCCGTGTTCTTCAGCACGAAAGCCGGGACACTGCTCAGTGGGCTTGAGTGCCACAAAATTAGACAATGTCTAAAGAAAATTAAACCCCTTGTTATCTCTGGGATGATTCGTGTTTGCTTGAAAGCATTAACACCCTTTAATCTTTGTTTTTCCAGGAATCCCCAGCCTCCAGTTCAGCAGCTGTGGGCCGTGTGGACCCGAGCACAAGCAGACATGGTGGTCCATCACACCCACTCCATGTAGGACTAAATTCTAAACACCTTCCAAAAAGCTTATCTGCCACTTTTACTCTGAAAGTAATAATGATCATCCTACCACCCATCCCCAAAGTAATTTTTAATAGCTCACAGTCATTGCATCAACTTTGATTACTAGCAGTGAGGTTTTATCTCTTCAGGGGTGGCTCTGTCAGCAATAGATACCAGGTTTCCTGCTTACCACCATTTGTGGGCTGTTCCAACCGTTTGTCCAGTCATAAAATTATTAGCACATTATCCCTGGGCAATGGCTTGTAATTTTCTCTTTTTATTACTCAATAAACAGTTTGGAAGCCAACCCCCCAAATGAGAATAGAAACTAACTTACTACTTACACATACATAACTGACGCCGCAAAGAGACGGCGCAGGAACATGGAAAAGCCATCAGCAAAAGAAAAGAGAGGAGGCTATTTTGTAAGATTTTTTTTGTAATGAAAGGAAAATGTGATATTGGACATTTGCAGGGGAATGAGGGAAAAGAGACAAAGTCTTGAGAATTCCTGCAGGAGAGGCTTGCTGGATTAAATTTCCTTGATAACGGTTCTAGCAGCACACGCCCTGGTTTTCCATACCTCGGTCCCAAATGCCAGTACTCCCAACTGAACATACCTAGGTACCTGGAGAGCCTTGGGAAAGAAAAATACAGCAGTTAGCTGACACAGTATAGCTAGTCATTCCAACTATATTATAGCTATATATTTCCAGCTATAGCTAGGAGAAGAAGCTTTGATGGAAGAAGGAGATTGTTCTAAATGAAAAAGAAATGCAGTTTACAGAGAGTGAAAACGAGTCCTAAATCTAAGCCTAATTGAATTATAAATAGCCTGGATGCTTGCTTTCCATTCACAAGCTGGTTAAACTTCCAAATATATGTATATATAATCCTACATTTTCTAAACATTTCTGTTCAGCTTTCTGTTTCAACGTGACATTTTCTCATTCAAAGCTGACCTATTTTGAGGAGTAAGAAAATTAGCTGAATTCCCCCAAATCAAAATGCTTCTCTCTGGGTTGAATAAAATATTGGGAGAGGGTTTTTTTTTTTCCCTTTCACCAAAGAAGTATACTCCTCACTGGGAGCAACCAGAACAGATTTTATTTATTCTTTTGAAGTCCAGTTCAGCCATGGAACAGAAAAAAAAAAAACCAACCCTCTACACAATTTGCACAGCAGTGACTTCCAGCCTATTTTCACATTTCAAATTAAGCTATCTAATCTATCCCACGGATTTGGGATATAGGAATTTGAAGTGTAACTAGGGATTGCTAAATTGAATAATGGTTTTTTTCTATAACAAAGGTTGCTTGGGACAATACCTCTCACAGAAGAACTGACCGTAGCCTACTCTGTCCGGACACAGATTTCTCGTGATACCCATCACTGCAGTTTGTTGGCAGCCTTGGAAATAAAGGTGAGTGAAGATTTTGTATTGCATGCCCGTCTGGCAGGCCAGTCTCTGGACAAATTCTCTCACAGTCAAGTGGCAGCTTTTAGGAGTCATTCATCGAATATTTTGAACACTTCCCCTGCCAGTATTTGATTAAAGAGATTTTTAATCGACGCAAGATACCTTACAATACAGCCGCCATTGTTGTGAGAGGAAATAAAAATCTCACAATGGTCCTGAAAGCCAAAGATCTGTATTAGAGCATCTGTGCAAGACTGCATGTTTCAGTTTGTTGTTCTTGGAGAGGCTTGTTAATAAGGATGACTTACTCTTTGCAAACAGCGGCAATGCTTTTGGTACATGAGAGATGGTCCTCGGGAGAGCTGGGAAAGGCTGTCTCACTCGAAGGTCTGGGCAAGATGACACGGCAGGAGGTTTTCTTTCTGATGCAGTTTTGTTGGTTTGCCTTTTTTTTTTTTTTTTTTTTTTTGAGCTGTCTCGATGCCATTCTCCTACTCTGCAACAATGTGGGGCAGGAGAGGGAAAAAAAAAAAATCCATTTGGATTACTATTTGCACATCTCAAACACTTTGCTCCAGGCTGCCTGGAGGCTGTTGGACAACTCTGCACCATCACCAGGTTTCCTTGACAATACCTACAAGATTTTTCTTTCTAAAGCCAGACTCCGAGGCACAGATCTCTGCACACCGGCCCCTGCAAACCGGTCCTCATTTGAAGAGTCAGTAACCAGAATACGTGATGGAGTGAGATCTGTGTAGCTTTCCGACAGCATAGCACGGAGCTCAACTTTCCAAAACTTTTCACAAAAGGTTGTGTTGGGACTGCTCGGGTGCAATCAGTGCATGAGCTGTTGATGTGGAACTCATGATTGCTTGCAGCAATCACGGGGTCTGAAAACGCAGCAGGATTCAAAGGAAGATCAGCCGCTCACACAAGGTAACAAGGACATCTTAAAATGAGCAGTATTGAATTGGGATTGGGAGCTAATTTATCCCAAGGGAAGGTTATTTGTTAACTGCCTCTTGAAGAATTTCTGATAGAGCTGACGGAAGGGTGACAATTCCTCTTCACAATAACCTCCAAGGATTATTCATCCTCTTCTGGAATGAAAACTAAAGCTTCTTGAAGGAGGGGGATGGGGACTACAGACAGCAGCACAGATGTTTCAGGTTCAAATCCCTGTTGCCTGAGCAAGACAGAGGTTCTCCAGCCCCAGAGACCAGGGCTGACACCTCCCCGTTTGGGATGTCCCAGGGTATTGCCCCCAGCTTGCTGCCACTCCCGATGGGCACCAGCCCCTCAAGGATGCTACGTCACGTCTGCAGCTGCCGTACAGATGCTCAGTACCTGTCACTGGTCCCAACAACCATGGTTAGGTGCCTGC
Source organism: Sagittarius serpentarius (assembly GCA_034782735.1). Classification (NCBI taxonomy): domain Eukaryota; kingdom Metazoa; phylum Chordata; class Aves; order Accipitriformes; family Sagittariidae; genus Sagittarius; species Sagittarius serpentarius. The sequence continues at coordinate 14,966,746 of JAVKLA010000084.1, forward strand.
ATTCCTACCCCAAAATGTCTTCAGCCACATACTGGGCATTTGAGAGACAGACAATCCTCTTATTCAGGCAAAGATGCTTCTTCTGACTCCACTACCATTCACACCCCCTTGTTTCGATAGGCACCTGTCTAGCTGACTTGCTAGACCCTTGGTTGGCCAATTCCCAAAGCCAGAAACATCACAAATACGTCAGTCCTCACTTCTTTCCCTTAAATTACTTGCAATATTTCCCAGTCCTTCTTTTAATATCTCGGTGAGATCACCCGCCTGAGACCCACCTGGGCCCTGCTCACCTTCAGGCACTTCGCCAGACACAGTGTGTTTCCGCATGGACACCATTTCACTGTCTTGTGGAGAAGAGTTTTCTTTAAGCCGTTCGGAGGCCTAAGGACACAGTAAAGTTGGTCAAATGGAGTAAGTCCCGCAAAACATGGAGGACATGAGGTTGAGATGGAGAGGTTCAGTTTGAACCGCCAGTTCTGGATGGCTCCAGAAAGTCAGAAGTCTGTGATTAAGAAGCAGAGTTATTTCCTCCTAGGAAGTCTGGTGGGTCATGCTCCTCACCCAAACTACCAGCCCATTCAGACCCAGGCAGAGCCGAGCATCCTTTTTAATCAGTCCCCACATGCCCTACAGGACGGAGACAGTTTAACCCCTTAAAACCTCAGGTGAGCGGACCGCAGCCCTGCAGAAGGGAGGATGCCCTACATAGGCGTTGCATCCTGGCATCGCCGCAGGAGGCATCCGGCCCCGGGGCTCCACTCCAGAGGCAGCGACCGACTCCGAACACGAGGAAAGACAAAAACGAGGCTCAGGCAGAGCAGTACAATAAATCAGTGACAGAATCTCAAAAAGAGACAAATGAAGTTGAAATTCGTCCTTGTTTATTTTAATGTTTAGAATGTTTTCGAGGTGATTTATGCCCCCATTTCAATGTGTTTCTCTCTTTGTCTCTCTCTCTCACTCTCCCCTCCCCTTTTTTTCTTTAAAACAGAAAAAAAAAAATAAAATTTGGGAGTTAATTGGATTTCCAGGCTTCGCAGCCAGACACTGTAATTGATCTCTGAAGAGATGGATTTGTCGGTTAGCTGGGCATGAATTTGACAACAGGAAAGGGAAGGGAAGAAAAATTTCCCCCTGCACACAGAGCAAAAGGGGGGGTCACGCTGGCAGAGCCAGCGAGCCAGGGCGAAGTCCCCTCTTTTCCCTGACCTTGTCCCAGACTTCCAAGTTAAACAGCACTTGTTACTTTGGGCCCTTCCAAGTAAGATGGCCAGGAGAGCTGAGCTGACTGGGACAATATCCTTGTTTAGAGCTACGTCTCAGAGGAAAGTTTTTTGGCTTCTGTTTTGTTCCAGCTTTTTGAAACCACACAAGGAAAAAACGCCTGTTTGCCATTCATCCATGACATGGGATACTCCTTGCCTTCCCATTCCCTCTTTTTTTTTGTCCTGCCTTGAAAGTCCATTATCTCCAAAGCATGGATGCCTCAAGCAAGACCCCCTGTAAGCCAGCTCCTGCCACCCCACGCATCCCCCCAAGTCAGCATTGCTCCTCATCCTAGCCCAACCTTCACCCCAAAACCCACGTCACTCACCCCTACTCTCCCCAAAAGGCAGGTGCCATCTTAAATCTTCTTGGGTTTCGTGTCGCAGCAGACCAGTTCACACTGTGAGGTGAAGAAGAGGCACTGAGTTGGGGGGTACAAGAATGCACCCGACTACCCATACCCATTTTGCCCAACCAGTTTCCAAGGGTCCCCACTGTGCCGGGTTCACACTATCGGGCAGCGGGCTGGTCGGCAGCACAACAAACCTTCACCACGCAACAGAGGTTTCTCCTCTGTTGTATGTAGCAAAGAAATTTATATTCTGGTCTCAGCTTAGCTACTGCAAGAGGCCTGATCCCGCTGTCCTGGACAGACGTATATTGGAGGATGCTGTGCCTGAAGGTACCTCACTAAAACCCGTCACGGTCCCCTGCTCTCCACTGCCCAGCTCCGCAGCAGATGGCAAGCAGCCGTTCCTGACAGACTGCAGCGTGCTCCGGCAGCGCCCGCGGGGAATCCAGGCTCCTACAGATCTCTGCAGGTAAGCCCACGTGGGAATTTGGTGCAAAATGCACAAAGGAGCAAATTTCCAAGAGTCATCCCTGTGGTTTAGCAACATCTACCTCCAGAGCAGACAAGAAAGGCATTTCTGGGAGCGTGGCCACACAGTGCAGCCCAGTGCAGCAGGGCAAGCTCTGGCTTCCCAGGCAGAGCATCCTTCTCCCATCAGCGAGGTGCACCCATCCCTCCATCCCTGCACACTCAAGCCCCAAGCTACCAAAAGACCTTGGTTATCATGGTGAGTGCCACATCCCAGCGAAAAAGCTCTCTGCAAAATTCGTCTCTTCAGCACAAGACTCTTTGGCTCATTTAACTTGTTGCTGCACATTTATCTGAAATACCAGTCTGGCGGTCCACTGGTAGAGCTTGCAAGGAGCCAGGAAAAATCAATAGCCCTTCTGAGACAGACATCCCCACCCCCACCCCCACCCCCCCACCTTTCACCTTGCAGGTAACCCAAAGGAAGGTATCACATTCCCTTACACCTGCCAACCTGCGCGGGAGATGAGGAGTTGCAGTCCTTTTGTCCGTTAAAGGCCTGTCTGAAAAGCCAAGCACAACCCAAGCCTGCGCTAGTTATGCCGTGCTGATGTTTTGCTGTTCAGGAGCAACCCTATAATAATTGACCCAGCATTTCTGTGCTGCTGACACCACCCTGGCACAGCGCTGCAGAAGGAAACACGGGGTTTGCACAATGCATAATTAAAACTGTGGCGCTAACTTCCACGGGAAGTTGTCGTGGCCAAGAATTTCTGACATTTCAGAGAGGAAGCAGGCATGTACGTGGATAACAAGAATAGCCGGAGTTACAACAGCTAAATACCAACATCTCTGCTGAAAGTGATATTAATATTGCAGGCAACCTCCAGCTATTGGAGATGATGAGCAGATCTAACAGGGTGCAGGTTTGCCTTCTGTTGCACCTCCCTCTGCAACACCCGCTCCTAGCCACCCCTCGGAGAGGATACGGAGTTATGCGGACCCCATCCAGTTCCTGCAGTTCCCCTTTTCTAGTTTTTTTTTTTTTCTAAAGCCTGTGTCAAAAATATTATGCAGTCTTATTCTGCCATTGTTTGCACTGGATATAAAACTCTGTGTAATGGGAGCTTTCTGGAATTGCAAAGCAAGTTTATAGGCAGGAACGCTGCTCTGTGCAGGTGTAAGATATCACTCACTCCCGAGCATTACAGCTACTACAGACTGTGACAAGGAAGCAGCTCGCAAATGGTCACGCAAAGGAAAACATCTGTTACGAACTAGCAGGTACACAGATCATCTGCAAATTGCACAGCTTGTGCCTGATTTTCCCTTGCTTTGTTTAGCAACTTGCAGTGCCGCGACGCGGGAGGCAGCGGCTCGCAGAAGGGACCGCCGCGGCACAGAGCTGGAGACGACGGAGGCAAGGCGGAATCAGGCTCAGCATCCCCCTGACCCTGCAGAAGATGTAGGTCGTGCCACAGGCGTTATTTAACTCGGGACCACTCCAGAAAGCCAGGTTATACTTTACAGCAGGCGTAGTGCCCCTTCCCCTGCAGAGCCAGGTCTCTCCTGCCCCAGAGGTACCTGATTTTCCCTTTGCACGGGCTCCTCGGGCTGGCAGCACGCAGAGCCACCGTTTGCCTCCACCTCGCACACAAAAGATTTCCTGATCTCAGCTAGACCTTTACATCTGCTTTGTGTTACGGGGCTTAGATCAGGAAACAGAAGGATTCTGTTTCCATCAGGCAGGATCTCTGGTTGATCTCTGGCCAGCCTCGGGACTCAACCACAGTTCCCAACACCACGTGAGATGGCTGGAAAGGAGTATCCTCCCGCGCCTCACCTGATCACCCACTCCCTGTGTTCCCACGCGGGTAAAAGGACTCAGACATCTCGGACGCAGACCACAGGGCTGGCTGTGTCCAAAATCTCTCTGTCTGCTCAGGATCCAGGCCTCTGGAGTCCTTCTCAGCCTTGCACAAGCTCTGCTCCCATCCATCAGGGAGCCAAGGGTACAGTTTTGCCTCCTTTTTTCTCTTTAAAAATACTTTAATGATATTTATATGCCCTTTCCTCCTTGACCAAAGCAAAGGGGGGAAGGAGGAGGGGACCCATCCCTGGCCCTGCACTGCCATCACCTGCTTTGAGCTCCAGCTCCCCTCGGCTCTCCGTCAGACACATCAATGCCTTTGGCACGTGATTTATCGTGTCAAGAAGAGTTCACCACTTCTGACACTGAGCAGCAAGACTTATTAAGTCCTGGACACACACCTTAGCAATCAATGGGAATTTCAACTGTGATTTCATTGAGAAAGGGATCAAACCTTTTAAGATCCCATTCCTCAAACACAGTGGTCTCGCGTGTCGCAGAAGCCCCACGTAAACACTGGGGCTTCTTAAGCATCTGTATGTGCTCGGGGTGGGCAAAGGGTCACTGTACAGAGTCTGGTGAGCCTGCATGTGAAGCGCTGTGCAGTCCTTGTCACCTAAAATCGGGGTCAAGGATGCTGAGCTCCGACTGGAACTGGCTCAGAGGAAGGCTATCCGGACCATCAGAGCAAAGGTGGCCTTTTTACAAGAGTCAGCTGCTAGGAGAGCCTGACTTGTTAGTCTAAGAAAATGAAGGTGGAGAGGTGATAAAATTGTTCTCTCTCCATGTATCAGGAGGTTTAACACAAAGGAAGAGAAAGTGCTGTTTAAGGTGAAAGGACAACATCAGCAAAAGGTCATAAACCACCCATGAATAAATTTAAGTGAGAAACTAGAATAAAGCTTCTCGCTGTCCAAACAATTAGGGGAAAAGCCAATGCAAGACGAAGGGTTTTTTCAGCCTGGGAGAGGGACGAGATGCTTCATCGGCTGCAGTAGCAGAGAGCAGGACTTGATGGCTCGGAGGTCCTGCCCCAACCCTGTTTCGGTTGTTAAAGCAGCATTACTGCAGCCGTGCAGACTAAGGACGCCAGAGAGGCAAGGTGTGCTGGGAGAGAACAACACATTTGTGCACGGTCAACTGATTTAATTGGAAAAAAACGTGACAAGTTTGAGGTTTGGGTCTGACACAGAGCAGTAAAAACCAAGGGAAATACAAATCAGCAGACTACGATAATGCACAGAAGCCAGCTGACCAGCCACCGAACGCTGGGGGAAGAGAGGGCAAAGCACGAGCAGCTCTCTGCTGACAAACCAGCTCTGGCTGTCCCGTAGCAGCCCACATGGAAATCCATATAGAAAATCATTAAACAATTACAACCTCCATCGGAAGAAGATCATCCTTTGAAGACATTTCCCCAGAAACCTCTGTTCGCAGCTTTCAAATAACTCCCTGCCTCATCAGAATAACTGCCAGGAGTAAATGCTTTGTAGATCAGCACACACCAAGCAGAAGGAGGGCAAAGCAAAAGGAGCGAAGGCAACCCCACAAGCTCTGCCTCCCTGCAAAATCATGGGCCCCATACCGGGTTGTACCGAAATACCACCATACCCAGTGCCCCACGGAGACGTCACCGGCCAAGCATCAACCCTCGCAAGCCCAGGTGACGTCCAGGGAAACGGTCTGTCTCCAGTGGAGGAAGGGTTTGGGTTGGTTTTTCTTTTCCTAAAAAAATTACTCTGTGCCAGCTCAGCGGTTTGCCAGAGGAAATGATCCGCCTGAAAAAAATTACCCAGACAAAAAAGTAAGGTCTAATACACTGGCTGATTTAACACACAATATTATCACTCCCTACAGACAGAAGCTTCTCTTATTTTGAAGGTGCTTAAGCACCTGATTTCAGTTAGGCCTAAATACTTCTCAAAAATCTGGCCCTTCATGCGGAACCAAGATAATCTTTGAAGACACAGCAGCTCGACCGGCTTTGCTAAACCAATCTCGCTGTTATTTTCTTCAGCGTAAAAAAAGTTCCCAGGGATCACATTTCTACAAACTTGTTAACAATTTATAACTATCACCTTAATCATTAAAAACAAACAATGGGAAAAAAAAAAAAAATTAAATTAATCCCTGATCTGGAATCCCAGAAGAGAAAATGAATCATTTTTCGAGACTGTAAGAGTTAGGGGCCAGTCTTCCAGATCGTGTAAAACCGCGAAGAGCAAGCGTACGCACATGCCGCCAGGCAGCATCTGAGGCTGCTGCGGGACGGGGCGGGGGGGTTGCATTGCTTTGGAGCTCTTTGCTGTCACTCTCTACGGAGCCTGGCAGCCACATTGTGATAGAGCGAGGCGACGTTCAAGGCCGGACGAGCCTTTTCGGATTTCAGAGTCATTTCCAAAGGAGCATGGGCTGCGTCGAGCACTTGCAGTTAGCGTGCTGGAGCTGTGCCACGGTCAGTTCAGCCTGAGTAAGGAGAGACAAGCCCTGCAGAAACACCATGAGGACCTGGACCACAGCTTGCCACCCCTGGGCTTCTGGGGAAAGCACATCCCCGTTTCCTAGGGAGCTCTGACTGCTCTGCCTCGCTGTGTTCCCATGAAAATTAGCATCCCTCCCACCCATTCATGTTGCTGACAGCCGAGTGGGCTCCTGGTCCCTGACCAAACTCATAAATAAAGGCAGCAAGGCCTGTAGGAAACATTAGGAGCTTTTATTAGACCAGCTGATAGAGACAGAAACAAGGACGCATCTTGGATTCTAAGGCTGCTCTTGTCTCACGAGACTCCAAGCCCACACACACTTCTCAGGTTTGGGCTGGATTTTTTCGTTGGCTTCCCCCCCCTCATTTGGACTAATAAAGGTATTAGCTATCCTGTAAAAGCCATAGATCACCACAAGGGCAAGCCTGGCGGCAGGATCCTGACCTCAACCCCAGCCCAAGGCCTTGCCAACACACACTTCGTGTCCTGCGTGTAACTGAAGGGGATAATGGGAGTGGATGGACTACGGCGTGACAGCTGGAGGGAGGAAACACGCTCCCCAGCTAACTGCATGTATGCACAACGCCGGAGCTGGGTCACGCACTGTGAGGCTTGGAAAACTCAGGGTTTTTTTCGCGCTTGGCTGAAGGAAGCATCCTTCTTCAACACAGCGAAGTGCTGAGCGGGCTGGTCCACCCAACAGAGGGCACTGATACACTGACCACGGCACCAACCTCTCCCCATCCTCCCCACCAGCACCCACCGCCGCCCCCTCCCCTCCGCACCAGCGATGACCTTCCCACTATCAAGTTCTCCATCACAGGCCTGGCAGGGGTTGCCACGTCCCCACCCAACACAAATCAATGGGGCGTCATCTCCGTGGGGCGAGAACAGGAAGGGAACGTCCCAGCACCCTGCCAAACCGACTTCCTCGCGGGTGCTGCCGCGATGTGAAGGGGCGGTCGCAAGGAACGCTGGTGGAAAAACCTGGGCGGGGGGGGGGGGGG
>JAVKLA010000084.1:14974294-15045919 GCA_034782735.1 Sagittarius serpentarius
CCCCCCCCCCCCCCCCCCCCCCCCCCCCCCCCCTTCACTTTTTCAGGCTGTTAACTGTAATTACCCTGGTTTCTGAGATGTAATTATCTCGCAATCTCAAAGCAAACACCCTGGAGGAAATTGCACAGTTAAAGACAGCATGGCACTAAAAATAAATTATGATAGTTCTGCCCGCTATTGCTGCGGATCTGTCTGCATTTTCACTCTAAAAGCCCCAGCCTGGGGGAGCTGGAATCACCCAGCTGTGACTTTCCCTGCCAAACTGTCTGCCTAGACAGAGGATCGCGCCGCGTCCCTCTTACCATGCGGAATTACAACCAGCCGCCCCCCTCCCCAGCCAGGAGACATTCAGCTTTGTCACAGCCCAATTACAACATTGCTGCACTTTGGGGGTGGGGAGGTTGTTTTGTTTTGGTTTTTTTCCCAGAGGAATTAAATTCTGCAGGCTATTTAATACAGTGCACGAACAAAGCGTGCTAGGTGTTTGGAAACAAGTCAGCTGCTAACAGATCACAATATTCCTTCCTCTTGCAGAAGGAGCTCCCGAGCCTCCTCTCCCCCTGCCCTTTTTTTTGCTGCTTGAGTGATTCCCATAATAGGACTGTGCTTTATCCCAAATCGCCATGCCCAGGGACTCATCCTGGGAGGTGGAGGAACCCAGGCAGTTCGAGAGGTGGAGTTAATGGGGTGCTGGGTTTCCCCAGAGGCTCGTGGCTCATCCTTTGCTTGGCTCCCACCCGCAGAGCTTTGCTCAGCCTCCAGCTCTGTGGCCACGCCACCGCTCTGAGGTGCGTGGCTGAAGTGTGGGTGAAGGAAGGGAGAACTGGGAAGCAGGGCTGGGCTCCTCACCCAGCCATGGAGGCCAACAGGGAGGACTCAAAGCTTGCTGTTGGCTCGCTTCTAATTCTGAACTCAGGCATACGCCTAAAGCCAGCAGAGCTATCCTGGCTTAGCTCAGCAGAAGACCCCCGCAGTGTCATCCCAAAGTGCCTTCCCTCGTGGCACTCCTCTCCCATGGCAAGTCGCTTCACGTAGGCAAAACTCCAGATCACAGGAAGGTGTGGGTGACCTCAACGGAGCACGTGCCCCAACGAAGACAGGCTGCGTCGCACAGAGGGGAACATCCCAGGAAGGAAGCCGTACCTGAATGGCTTTAAAAGCTGTAGGCGACGCTCAAAACACCTCCTTAACGTCCGCAGAGAGCCGGGATGTGCCAGCATCTCCAAACCATCACACTCATTACCCAAAACACCGTTTCATTCATTCTGCCACAGCTGAGTTGGACGAGGGACTCCCAGAAACATGCCGAGCCCCCAGTAAGGTGCTGTCTCTACAAGAGATGATCCAAAAAAGCCCACCGCTGTGCCTTTCATCAGAAATACAGCTTCCCTCAGGATTCCTGCAAACGGGCTTCAGAGCAGAGCCTTGCCCAATGTTGTGGGTAATTAGCGGGCGCTTCTGGAGAACGAGATACAACCTCCAGCAGCACCAAGGCCCACTTAGTTAAAACTCTAATACTTCTTACGGTATGAATCAATCCCACTGCCTCTCCTCTCCACATATCTAGTCACTCACAGGATGCAAAGAACAAGTCTGGAGAGCCCATTAAAAGCCACTCGACTGGAAAATAGTTTCTGGCCTAATTCTAGCACTGGGGTCGTAGTCGGGGAGAGAAATCTGACAGCAAAAGCGTGTCTGCGGGGAGGAGGAGGCAGAGCTGTTAACTACTTCACCAATCTAATGTATAGCACTCTCCAAGAGTAATTAATAATTAATATTCGTAGCCTGCTTAAATCTGTTGACTCTGTAAACCGCAGCCTCTCACTTAAAGGACTCTCGGCATGCTGAGACAAACTGAAGAACATCCCCCACGGAGAGACTCAGCATAAACAAGAGCAACGGCAACTCCCAGCTACTCAGCCCTAGTTTTAATCCCTCTGCTTCTCTTGCCCTCTTTATCTTGTTGAATTAATCGTAACTCCTTCGCAGTGTCTCTGACCAGGGATGGATGGAGAGTCCAGTACGACGGGACCTGGGTCTCTGGTCACTGCAATGCTACTACCAGTGCTTTAGTGGCAGCAGTAAGATACTGGCTTGGCACAGGACGCTGAAATCTCCAAGCCCAGCCTCCTTCAGAGGGACTGCGCAGATGTTCCTCGGTCACGGGCCATGCGCTGCATGCCAGAGGCCATGCAGCACAGCAGCGGAGGCTCTCTAGTACAGACAAATGCTGCCAATAAATGGTGGTCCTGTCTCCTTTCAAGCACTTGGGGTTACCAACCAAGACAGATTATCAGATTTATAGATAGATTTATCCGATTCAGGAGTTGGGCTTACTGCATCAAAGATCAATTACAGCTTTCTGAAGACTGAAATGCATCATTAGAGCATTGCAGCTCATCTTGTGGAAGCCCCGAGCCTACCACAACTGAAACCTCTGCCCTCTTTTGCAACGGCCAAGCAGTGAAGGACTTTTTGAGAAGGCTGAAGCTCTGGACGCTTCCCTCAGCAACCGCTGACCGTATTAAGATGGTGATGACAAAGTGGCCGCCAGCCCTCCCTTAGTCTTCCCTAGTAAATGTTCAAGCACAGCTCCCTGCCTGCTCTTCGCTAGCAGCCAGACTCACTCTAAACCCTGCACTGCAGCGGGAGATCACAGCTAGGCAAGGTAAATGCACAGAGCTGGGTGGTTTAAAGGGAGCCCAGGCATCTAGTTTGGCTCACGGAGATGCAGCATTGTAAGCTGTCCACGTAAACCTGCCCCTCTGTGAGCATATTGCTCAAGGTCCACTTCTCGAGTGACCGCCGGGTACCAGTGAAGTAAAATGGCTCAAAGACAATGTGATACAGTCAGGGCAATAGCAAGGTCTTTCTGAGAAGAAAAGGCTGCTCAGGCCCACGTGAAAAGGCACATCTTTGGTCGCAAAACTCCAGTTCGCTGCCTTCACTCTAACTTTCTCTGGTGCAGCCCGTAACCCACTTAGCCCACATTCAAAGCTGCAGACGTAATTCACAGTTTCCCTCTTTTCCCCACCTCCCAGCATTGTCACCACCTTAATCTGAGTTTCGGCCACCAAAAGATGCCTGATGTCTGGGCACCGTGGTCATGGTACCTGCGGAATCAGGGCTCGTAAGAGTTAACAGCATAGGGCTGTGTATCAACAGCATGCTGAAATCGAGCTGTGAAGCTTGGTAACCCACTTTAGGTTACACACACTGAAAGGTGGAGGGGTGGAACAGGGCAGGACAGGTCTTCTTGATGGGAACCACAGCTCCTGAGGAACAAGATCTTCTCCTCCAAATGTCACAAACCAGAAGAACCTGAAGGTCTGGACCAAGAGTTGGGCACCTTTGTGAATCTGGCCTATGGGCTCACCCAAACTGCCCTAATTTTGTCTCTGGGGACAAGATCACTTCCACAGAAATCACAGATCACCTTTTATTTTGACTTTACACAAGACTTGAAGGAGACCCTTAATAACTTTTAAATATCACGCACTGGGGTAATTCAATATACACACAGATGACTTGTTTTGCAGCAGATTTGGGTCATTCATTATGTGTGTATATTACCATTTCTGCTGTATTCCAAGTTTGGTAGAACACGAAAAATTCCTTTTTCATTATAAGGAGTATTATTCTATCATCTGCGTTACGAGTTGTATTTTATCATAGTTACGATTTAATCTGGTGATAGTCTTCTAAGATACAGGAAATAGTTTAACTCAGTAAGTCACATTTTATACCTTAGTTCCCACGTAAACTCTAAATTCTGTTTAGTTACTTTAATCAGTATTCAACAAATACAATCCCATTGAAATTTGTTTTTCTTTCCAAAGCGTAATGGAAAAAGGCCTGCTTTCTAGCATTCAGATGTGAGCACACCTAAAAATACCTAATATCAGGAAACAATTATACATCTTCCCTTGAATTAATAATTTGCGTTTAGAAAGGAGGAAAATATGCCCATAAATAATTTTTCCCTAGCTTCCCATAAAAAACAAGGACAACCAATGTGATTCGGTAGTTAAAAAGTACCGAGGACGTGGTTGTCCTGCAAAGATGTAAGTAGGTTTTAAACACTGAGAAATCAAGCCTCGTGAGAATAAACCATGGATGAATGTGGCAATTTTTGCACCGTGGTGCAAAAGATCGGTATTTTGGGGAAAAACAAACAAACAAACAAAAAAACAAACCTTGCTTCTTACTTGCCTCTGTGTTTCTGCATATTGTCTTCACACTCCCAGCCAGTAAGACCTTCCCTCTGGAGTCTCATAGTGAGATAGATACTTAACAGTTCTGGTTCCCCCAAGATTTCAAAAACTGAAAGAAAATTAAGAAATACTTTTTTAATTTCCTTTTTACTAAAATGAGAAAAACAATCATTTGGGCTTGAATGAAACCTATGATTCAACTTAAACAAAATGCTTCATTTGGTCACCAAGCGTCTGTAAACAGTTTGGTAAGATTTCAAGAAAAATGTATGCAAGTGTTGAAATACGAAGTTCAACATTTTCATTAGGACATGAAACAGAAGGCATCAAGCTAAACCAGGATTTTTTTGGGGGTGCAATTTCCCTCCCATATCCCTTCCCCTGAAATGAGGGAAATCTAAATGAATTTCCAAATGTTTCAGGGTTGCCAAATTTTGGGAGGGAGGCCACAGAAAAAAAAATACTCTTATTGAAAAATACAACCTACCCAGCCTGCCTTTTTGTGTTTGTTTATCAAGGGAGACCCAGTGGGTCCAGATTCTCTGCTGGGGCTTCCAGCTGCTGGTGAGATGGGTGCCATGGTGCAGGCAATGGGACTGAACATCGCTGGACACACCTTACAGCAGCGGAGTGCTTAATTCCAGCCTTTTCCTCTTCATCCGCCTATCTCCATCATCAGAGCAAAAGCATCTCTTCAGGTGCAAGCAAAAGGGAGAGGTATCAGACTGTACTGCCAGGAACAGACCTAAGACACACCAAACACAGAAGGAGCATGGAGAAATGGCTGCTTTCTCTGATTTCTACTGATGTTGCCATTAGCAGCTTCCCCAAGCTCACCGCTGCTAATCTTGACACCCACCAGCACTCCCTCGAACCAATTTTTCTCCATCTAATCTCCGTTCCACCTTTTCCCCCTTAGGTTCAGCCCTCCTGAGAACAACAATATCCCCCTGTAAGAAAGAGGGAGCAAGCAAGGTAGGAGAGCATGAGCCTCCTCCTGAAAGCAGTCCCACAGCCGGCAGCTCTGGACAACAACATCCATTTTGCTAATGACTGGAATAATGATGGCATTCTTGTTAGTAACTGTGGAGATAACAAGGCAAACAGTAGTCGTAATTATTGTAAAATGTGCAGAAGGCAATTTAGCATTATAAACGTTTCGAATTCAGAGAGCACATGCGCACACAAAGGAGCCCGTCGTTAGCTGGGTCTCTCTGCCGGTGGCGTACAAGGGCCCTCCTGATTGCACTGTCTGGAGCAACAAGTCATGTGGCGGTGCTCGAATTTAACAACGCCAGGTCCCCCCCACCTCTGCCGGGGTAAGCGGCACGTGCAGGGTCCTCTGCTTGCAAGGCATCCTGCCGGCTTTCCAGCCAAGACAAAAGCTGACCCAGGCCCCCGAGAAGGGGAGGAAGACGCAAATGCTCATGGGAAGCTGGGGTGCTCCGACGTCTTTATGGGCTTGTGTGGGCAGTGCCCGCAGCCGCCCCGTGCAGGTACCGTCCCGACAGACCAGCAGGATGCACGCCCTCTGCCTGGCCATGCAGTAAGCTCCCACGTTCAACAAGTCCGCTATCGAATGGCGACAGCTCTTCGTGGTGGAAGAAGGCTGGTTCCCACGCACGGGCCAAGCTCTGCTCTTACAGCAAGCAGCGTTTGAGGTGTGATGTGAATCATGGGCAGCAGTAGGAGACGAGAAGCCAAGAAAGAGACCAAAGGGAAAAGAAGAAGAAGAAGTGTGGAGTAAGAAGAGGGGTCCAGAGGATGAGCGAAGGGGATGAGGAAAGCCAAGGAGAAGAAGAGGGCGCCTGGGAGACTCTCATTTAAAAAGCTGAAGGCTCCCTGCCAAAGCAAACAGTTGGACATGTAGGGCTCTACATGTCTCTGGTTAATTTTGACCATCTGGCACTTATTGAAATTGCCTCCCTTTGTGTTTTCTGCGATGAAGTGGTTTTGTATTCCTGCTTTCTCTCCCTCCTTTCTCCAGTCTCTCAGTCCAACGTGTAGCTTCTCTCCTCCCTTTCATCTCATGCATCCCTGCGCTAACCGTTGAGCAAAGAACACGACCGTGGGGAATGAATCCCAGGAGGGCACCAGGGATGGGGAGCAAATGCCTGCATAAGGACGGCCATGGTCCATGGGCTCTGCCAGCCCTGCTACCCCTCGTCTTACGTACTTCGCTTCCCGTGGCTCTCAATCTGGGAAAGTAACAGACTGGGAGGAAAGATGGAAAGAGACATTGGAGCAGAAGTTAAACAGGAGAACAGAAAAGCAGGGAGAAAAAACCTTTCAAAAGGTGCAACTGCAAAGTGATGACAGGCTGGTGGAAGGGAATTAGCAGAGAGGAGGGCTCTGTTCACGTCCTCCTCTCCCTGAACTGCCGCGTGATTAGAAATAAGCCAAAAGAGCCATTTTGTAGGGAACTTTGGCATCAGCCGCTCTCCTGCAACAAGGGCGAGAGACTGAAATAATCAACATTTTCTGCGGCACAGAAATGCAAACGTTCAAATTCACATCTGAACTGACAGTTTCAGTCAAAATACATCACCCTGACATTCTTCAATTAGAAAAGATTCACAGACTCATTTCACGGCATAGCCTGCAGTCCCAGGCCAGATTATACAGCCACACTGCCACAGTTTATATTTCCTATAAGTCAGCGAGAAACCTCTGAGGCTCACGATGTGCTCCCAAGCCTGTTGCAAGGAGGAGCTTTTGCAGGAGTTTTCCAGGAAGCCTGTCCCAGTGGGGGAAAAAAAAAATTAAAAAAAAAAAGAAAGCAACACAACCACAAGGGTGGGGAGAAGTTTCCTTTGCCCTGCTCAGCCTCTGAACACTTCGGAGCCAGAACATTATTCGTCGCAAGACCTTACCCACCAAATGCACGCCCCCGTCGCTCTGCTTGCCGCTGCGGTGCTCCTCGTGGCCGCGATGCTGGGAGGTTCGCGCGCGCCCCAAGGACTGCAGGCAGAAGCTCAGCGGCTCTGCTGGCACAAATTAGCGGAGCTGAAACTTCAGATCAGTGACAGAGAGAGTCTGCCTCCTGGGAGCAGTAAATTGCGATGCTGGTCCCTAAAGACCCTCCTTGCCATTAAGTGATTAATGAATTCATTAACACCTCTAAGAACACAGGAAATATGACACAGCCTGCCTAGGCTTTGCAAAGTTTTTTTGGTTTGGATTTTTTTTTCCCCTTTTAGGAACAGCAGAGGATAGTGACTAATTAAGCTCTACGGCCCATGGCAGCACTACTACATTGATCCAGTGGAGATGAGCAGAGCGGTGAGATTCTCTGTCTGATGCTCTGACTAGCTTTTATTTGACCCATAACGAGATGCTAAAATAAGGGGTTTATTGCTATTATAAACCTTTCATTTGAAAGGGGAAAAAAAAAAAAAAAAAAGACTTTTTACTGTAATGGCTTTAAATGACTTTCCCAGCATTCCCAGTCAGGGGTGGAATGGTCCCAGGGTAACTGGAGGTAACAGTCAGGGCAAGGAGAGGGGGAGGAATTGCACAATGGTCTCTCCAAGCCCTACAGAGAGCCTTAATTCTTGCCTTAAAGTTACGGTCACATGCTCAAGACCATTTCATTGACAGTTTTATTTACCAAATGTAACATAACCAACAGGCTAAACACTTGGGATAAAGTGTGAGCTGGGCTCGGCGTCTGGCACCTGCATTAAATCGAGGCACGAGGTTACCTCCCACTGTACATCAGCGGGACACTCCTGGTGCTCCCATGGCTCCAGCCAAGCAGCTGACAAGAGGCAATCCCTCCCTGCCGCAGCGATGCCAAGTGCCTCTCACCCCGCGTGCGCCTTGGGTGGGCGTCCCAGGTCCGGCTTCCCCCCTGAGCCTGCGATCGAACCCCGCCGACCACGGGCGAAGATGCCCCCGCAGCAGCCAGGCAGGGTTAGCTGCCTCGCTCAGGAAGGGATGCCCACCTTACCCGCTCTGAAGGGGCAAATAGCTGCTACTCGCAGCTCATTTCCCTTCACTCGTCTTGGGCTTGTTTGTCCTTCCGTCACATGCTTGCTGTCTTGTTGCAGAGAACGTGGGATTCACCTCTACAGCCACCAGTTACCGCAGAAATTCCTTTCCCGAACCCAAGTGGAACGACTGGCCTTCACCCCAAAAAGGCAGAGCGGCGTTGAGGCTGGCCTGTGCCGTGGCTTTCAGGGCCCTGTAAGACCTGCCGTGGGAACGCAAGCTTGGGCTGCATCACAGTTCGCTCCCCGCACAGGCTGAGGCTGCTGGTGAAGAGCCACAGCAGTCCAAGGAGACAAGAGATGCTCTGCAGGTAACTCTGTGTGCCTCTTGAAGATAAACGGAGGTGGCAAGGAGCCACCATGTGTTCCTGCGGTGGACAGGTATAGGGGCTTCGGGAAATTTGAAATTGTGGAGAATCAGGCCCAAAAGACAACTCACTTTCAAAGACAGATAGTAAATTGGAGAGAGCTCAGAGAAAGCCACCACAAAGATTAAAGGGCAGGAGGTATTGATTTACGTAGGAAGATCAAAAGAGCTATATTTGTAGATAGCAGTTTAGCTAAGTGATGACTAAGTGTTTAAAGGGAAGAGTTTGAAGGACATAAACCAAGAGAGGGACCATTAGGGTGAGTGCAGTGAAGAAAGCTTAACGGGAGCAGTAGAGTGAAAGAAAAGGAAGGGAAAAGGGGGCGATCTCAGCTGCCTGCCCACGGATGCTTTTTTGGCAGGGAGATGTCAACAGTCCCATTGACACCGAGCCCCAAGCCACATTTGGCAAACCAGTTTCCCAAGGCATTTCAAGCCCCGTCCGGCACCTTGTTCACTGCAGCTCCACCGCCAATGCAGCCCGCGCCATGCCGCAGCATCCAGGAGCATGTGGTACTCAGGGTACCATCACAGCCCATGCAGCACCCTTCAGATCGGTGATACCGAGGTACCTCGAACTCCTAACTGTGCGAGCCCTGTGACTCCTCTAACTCACACAATACCCCAGACAGAAACAGAAACAGAAACAAGGCAGCTATGTAGCTCAGATCCAGTTCTGAGGACTCCACTGTCCTGCTCCATCCATTCCAAGGCCTAAGGATCTCATCCCCAGTCTTTAAACTTATTTAAACATTATTAGAGATATTGCTTCTTGTCTGGAAACACTGTTTGCAAAGCATTAACCTGAGTATGGCACAAAACCTAATCTGTCCACATGGTCCAGCGACATCCCAGCCTGCAGGGGACCTTCTGCTTGATTCTGCTCACACTGCTCTACCTTAACTAAGCTAGACAGGGTTTGCAGGGCTAGGGCTGGGACCGCAGCCAGGATACCCAAAGCTATTCTGTTCCTCGAGGTAATTCAGACCCAGGTGAGAAAAAGTTAGTTAAAGCAACTTGTTAAAAAGTGACCTACCCTTACCCTCCCTCTGTGGGCTCAAGTTGACAGATGTCTCCCCGGTGCTTCCAAGAGCAGCAGCATCCAGGAGCGTTTCAGAGACTGGTACCTTGGAAATCCTCCATGGAGAAGAAGCCTGTGTGTATAGGACAGGCAAGAAACATGTCTTTCCCACCCAGGGGAGTCTGACGGTGAACGCCAAGGCACGAGGGTGTGCCGGACTGGAGCTGGGGAGGACCTGGAGGTCGGATGTTTCATTAAGCAGCTGATTTTTTTAAGCTACCTCATAGTCTTATGTCTGCTTACTCTGCTAAAGGCTGCAGCTGCCCATGGTAGCAGTGCCTAACCAACCGTTTAGAGGGGGCATTTCCTACCCTGATGGAGAAGAGAAGGGAAAGATAAGCGAGACAAAGAGAATCTGATAAGAGAGCCTGACTGAATTGCTCTGCCATTGCCTGGGATATCCTGAGAACTTTACGGCCTCACTTCCTAGTCCAAAAACATCGACAAAAAGCTTTTGCTCTGGGATGGACAGGGACTTCCAGGCAGCTTAGATCAATGCCAATGCTCTGCTCTCTGTCCACATCATTCGGCATTTTATCCGCCATTTGCTGGAGTGATACTCTTTGCTGGGAACATTTATAGACAGCAGAAAGAGAGGTCATGCAATAAGTAATGATGAGAACAGGGCAGGTTACAGAGTAGGGTAAACAAGATCAGATACAAGGGGCAGGATTCGTGGCCCGCTATAGAGCCACTAAATACATTTTTGTCACCCTATCCTATCAGATGTCAACAGAGCCTACCCCTGACCAAAGGCCCCTTGATCTGTGTCACCAAGCATGGATTCAAGAGGATAAACATTCATACGTGGTAGAAGCGGATGAGACGAGACGCAGGCTGGTTTGTTCAGCTATATGTGGTCCCATGACTACAAGCTGCTCACCCCTGATCTACACTGCCTAGGTATATTACTGTGGAAAAATGCATTCTGATGCAACTAAATGCAAGATAACACCTCTGGGAACCAGGAATGCAAATTACAGCTACTTACAATGTGAGGGATTACCTCAGAAAGCCTTGACTGCAGCAAGGACTAAAGATGCTTTCCATGGAGTAAGTGAATATTCATTCAGGCAGGGACAGGAACCAGGCTTTCCCTGGCCATTTGCATTTGCTCCCTCTCTTACTCCCCCCCCATTTTGCCCCTCTTTTACCGACATTTACATGACTCCATATGAAAAAAACACCCCCCCTCCAATATTTTAAGTAGAGGCTCAGAGAGCCCTTGTGCAGAGCATACCACAGCTCTGCATTTACAGAGCTTTTCCAGGAGATGTGGGGAGGTCTTTGGCCGAAAATACAACTGTCCCTTCTTCAGCAACCTCATGAGCCACTCAGAGGCAGGTGACATCAACACGTCCCCTTCCAGGGGGGCGGTGGGGCTACGGGCAAGCGTGCCTGCTGAACCCCATGAGGTTAACATAGGACGCTGTAGGTTTGGGCTCAGCACTGGCTGCTTGACCCTGTGAAGTCACTGCCTCGGGGACTGGCCAAGCAGGACTCGGGGGTGACAACAAAGCTGCTGAAGATTCAACCGTGTCCAACCGGCTTGTGCGAGCAGCCTTCTCTCACCGCCTGCTCCCCCACAGACTGTGCCCCAGCCCTTGGTGTCCACGCAGGGAGGGGAGACACCAGGGAGCGGTCAAATGGAGGCCAGACACACGGCTGAGCGCTGAAAAAACTCGTAATTCTTGACTTGTAACTCAGCTTGTTCAGTTTGTCAAAGAGCTGCTTAAGAGATCACAACATGTCTAGACATCTCAAACATGGAAATATCCTGGGTTGCAGGGAACTTCCCAGCCTTTTGACAAGGACATGGCAAGAATCAATGCCTGGAAGTTCAGGTCAGATAAATCCCAAAACACAGTGCAATTTCCCAGCAGGGAGGGAAACTGAACACTGGAGGACCTCACAAGGGTGTGGATCCTCCTCGTTTGACACCGTTAGCCTAGCGAGTAGATAACTTTTGAACAGCTAGGCTTTAATCCAGCTCCTGGGAGAAAGTCCAAACCCCAGGCTCGGAGGGAGTGGGGCTGGATGGTGCAGGGCATACCTCCGTGCCCCTGCTCCCTTCCTTCTCCCCTCAGCCATGACAAGAACAGGAAATTCTACGTTATCTGCTGCTCAGCCTTGGAGCTCCTCATTAAGCCCGTACCTCCAGTCCAATCTCGTTGCCCAAGACCTCAGCTGGTTGCCTGCAGACATAAGGAAGGAATTCATTTATTTGTTTTCCTCCTCCAGGCTCATTTGGGCAGACAGATGTTGCTTGCTGCTACTTTTCCCCCCCACCCCACCCCCACCTTCCTCTGAATCATCAGAGATTAGCTGTGTCTGGAGACACCACACTGGAGGCAGAGCCCAGGCTCTGCAGATGTGCCAAAAGTGGGGGTTACCTTTTCCTGCACCCTTTGGGATCAGTTAGTGCCACCTCACCCGGTCACCCGGACAGCATCTGCTGTAATGTGGGTCATAGACGTGGAGGCTCAATGAAGCTTTGTTACGATGGTCGGTATGATACGCAGAGTTCATAACCCGTACATCGGATGCTCTAGTCTCTCAAGTGACATCGCTGCTCAGAGCCTTGCAGGACTGCCTAAATAAACATAAGTAAGAGTTTAAATTCAACCTCTTCCCTGCCTTGTCCCCTGTAAAACTCTTTGATGACTAAGCCCATTAGGGGAGGAGCAAGTCTCTTCAAAATGTCACAGCTGATCTCTGCTGACCTTATCAAAGTGCAGGATCAATACACTGACCCATTCGGAGCAGGAAACCTTAAGCAAAAGCCAAAGAGAAGCAATTAAAGCAGAATTTCAAGAAGGGGGGGTGGGGAACAGGGAATAGAAATACCCCCCTGTAACGTCTCCAGAGAGTGAAAAACAAATGAGCCAAAAGTAACCATGATGCTTCAAATTATCATATACATAATTAGTATTTGATAAAGCAGGAAATAAAACATAACATCCATTCATCATGCTGACAGCTGCAACACCATATTGCAAGGCTCTCAAGTGTTAGTGGGGTGTGTGTGTGCGCCTTCAGCATTGCAGGTACTAATCCACGCCACCAGCTCGGGGAGCCGAACGTGCCGTGGGCTCTGCGGGATGCTGGCGGCACATCCCAGGGACTGGTTCTGAGCACGCAAGACATGATCATGTGCTCTTGCCTGCCTGGATTCGAAGGATAGAGAGGCATCAGTAAAAGTCTTGGTAGCAGCTAACGAGCTTCCAGTGAGTCTGTGACTTCAGGCACACAGCAGGGACCTTCAAGCATCCTAGAAAACTAAACCAACTTCCCTGACGTCTGGAACTTGACCTACTCCCCCATCTCATGACTGCAGCAGTCCCTCTCATGGTTTGGAACCGGGCCAGTTATCACCATTTCAAACAACGTCTCGTTCTGGCCTGGAAGATGGCAAGGCCATTTCAACCAGACAGCCTGCGGGCAGACAGGCAGCCTACTGTGGAGGAGGAGCATGGACAGGGGCCAAGGAACGGTCCTGGGTACCCAAACAGATGCAGCCAAATGGTTTATGGTCAGACATGACCCACTTCCTCAGCCGCTACAAACCGTAAAGTAGCACCTCCACCACCTAATGCCTGGGCCTTATGATTCTCCGTAAGACAGAAAAGTACTTTAAGTTAAACTTGTTATTAACCTTCCCATTAAGAGGGCAATAAGCAGGGTAGAGGCCCCAGGGTGCAAAGAGGAGCTATGGCTCCCATGGAGGAGAGTTTAAAGGAGCAGATGACAGAGAAAAGTCTAAACAAAATCAAAGAGAGGACAATTAAAAGGTAAATAACTTGTAGGACCGGGGCGGGGAGGGGTGTCTCTCTCTAGAGCAGCCCTCTCTACAGGGCTTTGCCCAAATGAGAGAGGTTTTTTTCTTCTCTTTGAAGATATTTTTAAGATTTACCTTGCCTCACAAGGGTGAACACGAGCCATTTGCCAGCGACTCGGTGACAAAACAGGAAGAAATCAACTTCTGCCTCGCCTGACAAAAATAGCCGAGCGCCTGATGGCGAAGCCACACACCCGTCCTTGCTCTGCCTGGCTGGAACGGAGCTGTGCCGCAGCCTCCCGCTGCGCGCGCTGGTGGCCAGATTGCCGACTTGGGATAGGTCCCTGTCCATCTGTCGAGACAGAATTATTCCACTTGAAAAACACTAAAAAATTCCCCGGAGTACTGCAACTGTCCCAATTCCCACGTGAACTGCCACACCGTTAACTGCAAGCTGCTCGGAGGATGGGAAGGGCTCCAGTCCCAGCCCTTCCTCCTTCCCTCCCTTTTTTTTTTGCAGATAAAGCCACCACCGCTAACGTAATCTTTTTTTTTTTTTTTTTTTTTTCTGGCTGGCTCTTCATTAAACTCACCTTGTTAACCCAGCGTAAGGCAGAACCCTCAGCTCTCCAGCTGACCACCTTTTTCTGGCAGAGAAAGAGCACTATCAACAATCTCTTTTGGAGGTTATCAAAAAAGCAATCAAAGAAAGTCTCTGCTGTCCTGGGAAATTTTCTGTGCACTGGGAGTCTCATCAAACCAGGGGACAGAAAGCAATAGTAAATTTAACAGTGCCATCCATAGCAGACACAGATGGCTGCAGTTCCTAAATAAGCATTACATTAGTGCAAAGGAGAGGGGAAAAAAAAAAAAATTAAAGGAAGAAAAAAAATGTAACAGCTGTATCTTAAGCCTGGAGGCTGATGCTAAATCTATGTTTGTAAGTGCTTTCAGCACTGGCAATAAAAGTCAAGTTGCTTCCGTGTTAAAGGGGCACTGCTGAGTGTTTTATGCACCGTCCTCAACCTGCTAATCCTTTGGTGGGAACCTCCTCCAGCTGTCCGGCAGTCTGGGGGACACGCGGCAGAACGGGAAGAGATGGGGGCAGAGGGGGAAGCAGTGGGGAAAAGCATTAATATCTAAAGCAGCGTTTTGCACTGCTTTGAATGGAGTGTTCTGCTTAAAAAAAAAAAAAAAAATCAATAGCGTGCGATGGCCTTCACTACTTTGACAGAAAAGATCATTCGCCTTCTTGTCGTTGCTGTCAAGCCGAGACCACAGCTCAAACAATTTCCCCAGCCCATGTCCTGTAATTCTGCTGGGCAGACAAAAAGAAGGTGAAATAACCGGGGGGCCTTGACTTGTAATCTTGACCCCTTCGATGCAGAGGAGGCCACCGATGCCTCGCTCTGGAGGGAACGGGGAGCTCAGGCAGGGCTCAGGGAAAGCTCTGCTCTCAGCCCAGCGCCGACGGAGGTTTTTCTCCACGATCTGGAAGGCAAAACATGAGCTTTCTGCCAGCAAAGATCACAGCTGACACAAATATTGGAGGAGCAGCAAACGATGACATGAATGGGTTGGTTAGAGCGGACAAGCTGTGTTGGCAGATAGGCAGGCTAAAAGCGGCCTTTGAAGTATCCACACGCCAGGCTGGGCCTGGGAAACAAAAGGTTATGGTTGCACTTACAGGTACAGGCAGTTTGAGGAGTCAGCCTGGGCCAACCTGGCCTCCGCATCTGTGACCATGTCCAAGCTGCAGCGAGGCCAGCCAAGCGCACGAGAGAAGCGTTTTCCTGAGCAAGCGTCTCTCCCGCGGAGGGACGGGGACTGCTGAGGAGCAGCCGCCGGAGTGGTGCGCAGGCAGCTCCCCAGCGATGCACCTGCTCTTCGTAAACAGAGGCAACTTAAATCACGTAAGATCCCGAAACACCGAGCCCCAGTGACACGCGTGTGTTGACCTTCGGGGGCTGAGGTGTCTTGCAACCTCACACGTCCGTTCTTCCTCTCCCTTGCTTTTTAAAAGCACCCAGTGAACTTTCATTCCAGCGAATGTTTCCATTAGTCTACGACAAAGTGCAAAATTTCCCGTCTCCGCCGTGTCACAGCTGTGATATCTTTTGCTTCTTGTTGACCTGGTCAACTTTTTTTTATCACATTAATTTCTTTTTTTTATTACATTGCATTACAACATTCATATCCTCTAAGATAGCTGGGTGCTTCAGCAAGCCCTCCTTGGCTACCCCGTCACTCACAACTGAAGAATTATTATTTTCTTGCTATCATATGCCCTCTCTGTCTACTAAGTAGCTACACTGATTAATTATCAACCTTTGGATTGCTCATAGAGCACCAGCCTTGAGGCTGAGGAGTGAAAAGGATGGCATTACACAAGTGGGCAAGGTTTGGCTGCTCTTACCAGAGCTGCTTGGGGATTTTCCATCAGGAGAACGTTGCTTTCTTGCAAAAGAAACAACTCACCTGGGCATGCCAATACCAACACATTCTTGTTTCCAAATGAAAAAATGACCTGAGTGTTTTGATAACATCGAAACATCATGTTTCATTATTTTGAGGGCATAGAATACTTTGATTTTCAGTCTAAAAAAACTTTTCACTTGGAAGTTTCTCTATTCCAATTGCTTTTAAATGCCAAAATTGACTCAAAATATGTGAACAATTTTTTAATGGTTTCACAGGGACATTTTGGAACAAAAAAAAAATTTTAAATTAAACTCCAGAATTTTGCCATGAAATGGAAAATAAACTTCTTGCCTAGCTCTAGACATCAGCATAACACCTTGACGGGCTTTAATATGACTGGGAGAACCCTCCCAGGCACGATGGAGAACCGGGCTAACGCGGGCTGCTGGAGGGCACGTAAAAACGCAGGCTGAGCTGGGAGAGCAAAGAGGCAGAAGGACGAGCTAAGAGCAACGCTGTAGGTCAGGGAAACGTGAATTTAGGATGCCAGGCAGGGTATCTGCACGTGGGCCAGCTTTCAGAGTGTTTGGGGGTGTGAATGGAGAAACTGCCAAAGAAGGGCATTTCGGAGCACTCATTTCAAGGGCGTTGCACTGAATCATTTTAAATCCCATCAATTAGCGGAAAAAAAAAAACCACCCAAATTTCTTTCCTTTCTCTCCGAAGCAGACTTCCTGCTGTGCCAACGCAGAGTCGCACAGGGGTGCTCTTGGTGGCATCAAGGAGGAGATCTGGAAGCATCATCTCCATCAGCCCAAGCTGCTCTGAACCCTGGCTGTCACCGAGAAAGTGGATCAGTACCGAGTAGATGGCTGGGATAAAAGGTATAGCCATGCTTTAAAGCACATTAATTGTTTATTAATTACCCCATTAATCATGGTGACACCTTCATCTGCATTCCCAGTTGCAGTTAGCTGGGACCGTCACACTGCTTTGTGTAAACTGAGCTCGGTTTACTGCCTCACTCCAGACCCTCCTGGGTCCTGAAGGGTGAAAAACAACCCCCCAACACCACCACCACCACCACCACCCCCCCATCTTACCGAGCATCCCAGTGGCATCACGGCAGGCCTTGACCCAGGGCAGGCAGGTCGGAAACATGCCCCCTCAATGGCAACGGGCAGGCCAAGAAAATGCAGATGACAGGGGACCTGTAGGACAATGATGGCCTGAAGTCCTCAAAGTTTGAGATTCGGGCTGCAATTTGCAAAGTGCTGGCTTACGGAGCCTGTCCAGGGCTTTGCTGCAGCTTCCCACAGGCAACTGCAAGTTCCCATTAAATCACAGAAAGCTGTAAACCAATCACCAGGGAAAATTTCTGTTCCATCACCGGTGCTTTTTCTTTATTTTATTATTTATAGCACTCTCTGATTTCCAGCAACTTTTTTATTATAAAAAAATTATTTTCTTTGTCTGAAAATTGATGTAAAAAGAAATCCATCTCTCAGCCGTCATTTCTCTTAATGATGTTTACATCAGCAGATGGGGAAAAAATCACTTTTTAAACAGAATTTATTACCCGCTGACCCAAAGCTTTACCATACATCACTGTGGTTTCAGAAAGTTAGTTTCCACAGCAACATGATGTAACTCTCCAGTGTGTCTGCGAGCTGCTGATGTTAACTCCTCCATTCCTAGCTCTGTATTTTGCGAGGGGGTATCTTGGCCACACGGCAGTCACTAGGAGACCTCAAAGCTGGGAAAGGTGGGAACGCTCAGGCTCAGGAACCCTGTGCAAAGAGGGCCATCTTTAAATTCCCACATTTAATGAGATACCAAGTAACAGCTCCAAGCAAGAATGAAAGCACCACCGTCCCGAGGAAGGGAAGGGCTCAGGACAGCACAAGGCAACTCTCTGCTCCTCCGAGGACTCGCGCTCTGAGACCAGCTCCGTGCTTTGGCCCCACAGAAACAGCCAAGCTTCAGACACAGGTGGCTTTAGCAAAAAAGCTGGCTACGTCGCAATCAAGGTTCAGCGCCAATAGAGACAGTTGCACCTATCACTGCATTTATTGATTGCCGGGATGTTGATAAACAATTGATTTTTTTTCTGCAAATGTCACCTGGAAGGAGTTTTATACTTCTCTCTACAGGGAGCAAGCAATAGCAAGAGCCTAACAAACACAAAGAAAGCAAACTATCTTCTGCTTAGGGCAGATGATTCCTGGTAGCAAGCGGCCAAGTAATAGAAATAAGTTGCTTCTGCTGGGATTTGGGAGTCTAGCATGGTGGGAGATGGGAAAAGCATTTACTCAGTGCTTTTGGCTCAGATATCAGAATGTCACTTTGGCACCTTATCAAAGAAATCCAACATCTACAGCTCCTTGGCTTGAGCCAGATACAGAGCAGTAATAACTGATCCACCTGATGAGAGATGTTAATCAGCTTTCAGTGCATGCCTGTGATAGATCATAGGCCAAGAGAATAAAGGCTGTTGGGACCATGGGAGGCATATGACAATCCACAGAGACACAAATTGTGCAGAGGAGAAAGCAGACCCACATAAGCCAAGTTCCGAGAATGCCATACATACAGCTCTTGAGAAAAAAAAAAACAAAACCAACCCAGGTGTATAGAGAGAACACAAGCAAATTGCAAGTTACCTGGCTATAAGACTACCTGAAAATTGATGCTATATATCATGTTAGAAACCAGAGGAACATTTAGAGGACCATGTATCACCCTAACTCGAGAAAATTTTAAGAAGCATTCACAAGAGACAGCAAAGCACACAGGGCACCAACACACTGGAAACCAGACCCTACCAGCTCTGATCTCCCCAGAAATCCTCGGGTGTTGCAGAGCTCTGCTGGGAGTCTCCTCTAAGGAATTCCGAACATACTGTGTGATCCGGGCATTTCTCTCTCTGGACAACAGCCCTGTGTGTGCTGTGCAACCACGTGCCGACGTAGCTGCTGTCAGGGTCTACAGAGGTAGAGCTTCTTTCCTCCACCAGGCTCAGGAAGCTCTCAAAAGCTTGCTGCAGGAATAGCGCTGCCATCACCAGTTCAGTACTACGGACCACGGTCTTCCATCTGTTACGCCGGTGGAAATCCAAAGAGACGCCCTTGCTTTGTACCGGGCTAAATGAGAGCAGACCTTCGCTTCAATGAGGTGCAGAGGAGAAACATCCAAGAGAAAATGGTTTCCAGTGCTTAGGCTCCCATTCGTCTCTGGGAGCCAGACCCCTTCCCGGGCCAGCTGAGCCCTGCAGCGTGGCTCCGAGATGGGGACAGCGGGGACCATGCTCGCCTCCACAGAAACACAGCCACAGCCAGACCGGAGTGAGCAGCTCTCGGGAGGAAAGCTTACCGCTTTTGTTCCCTGCCATGCCGCAGCCTTGCTTTTAATGGTGAGCATCCCGCCCTGGAGACCAAGGTTCCTGAGCCTGAGAAGGCCTAAACCCACACCCCCACATCCCTGGCACTTATTTAGCCAAAAACACGTGCTCCAATTGATTTTTTCCTAAAAACAATTCAAGCTTCCTTTTCTGCATTCTGCGTGGCAGCTCTTACACAAGTTAAAGTCTCCAGTAAAGCTACTCTGTGCTAATAGGCACTGGTTCTGCCAAAAAAGATACCAGCCACATTTTCAGACGTATGAGCAGTACACTGATGGGGTTAGTATCATTATCAAAGATCAGATACGAGATTAGTATCATTATCAAAATCAGCCTATCAATGCCATTTCCTCCACTTATCTTAAAATCCTTGAGTCTATCAGAGGATTTTGACCTTTATATCAAAAAATGTCGAGCAGCCTATTTATTAGAAAGTTTCAAATTAGATGACCTAGAAGGAGAAAGCTTTTCCAGAAGCAACTCCCACCCCCTTCAGCAGGGAGGTGGTCCACACACTGCAAAATGCACAGCCAGGTTGGAGCCTACGTCTCGGGACGGCAGCTTCAGGCTCGTGCAAAATAGTCTGCTTGATTGAGGGAGATGTACTAATCGATCGGGCAGCGCGGTCATGAGGTGTTGTACAATTCCTGCCGAGGACTGAGAGATACATCCATCATCACAGCTGGCTATGCCAGGCGGGAGCAACGCGTGCAGCGGAGCTTTAAAACCTTGGCCTTTTTATCAACGCTGTCCCGTGATACGAGATGAGGCTTGTGACTGAGCTTGCAACGGAGGAAGCCTCAGCAGCACCACGCCGTGTCGAGGGCAGGATCGCAGGGCTGGGAAATGTGCTTTCCTGCCTTGCACCCTGTGCAAGAGCCACAGTCCTTCTCCTCCTGCTCAGGGACCCTGTGAGAGAAACCGCAGTGGATGCAGGACTCTGGCCTGGGGTGTGGATGTGCATTCCCACGCCAAGGACAGTCCTTTCCCGAAGCCTGCCATAGCCATTGCTCGGGTCAGGCCAAAGCTCATCTCCAGCTCCGACAGTAATTTGAGATAGTGAAAAATGAACCTGTTGGCAAGAGAAGACCAGGATACGCAAACCATGACCGCGGCTCGAGCTCTAGCAGGTGAGAGGTAGGAATAACCCCACGCACGCTCCCAGCCCTTTGAGACAAGGCATGCCAGCGTCCAGCCACCACAGGCTGGCAGGCATCTGGGCAGGATTTGCCTGTGATCATCTGCCCATCCTTAGATCCAGCAGCCCCCACCGATTTCCAGTGAGCCTGAGGTCCTCCCAGCTTACCCGCTCCTACCATATAGCTGGGGCCACTCGAGATTTTGCCACTGGTAGTACATGCCACGGGCTCCTCCTTCGCAGCCTTTCTGCTGGATATTTTTGCTAGAGAGATCTGTCACTGAACTCGCCCCCAAAGTCCTGCACCGCTTAAGCAAAACTCCCACTGGAGTCAAAAGGAACATAAAATAAAACCAGCTGCTCTTTGCTGTCACAGCCTAAGTGCATTAATGCCTTTTTATCTACATGGGGGGCACTGCGGCCAACCCCTGTTTCCATGCAATTGGTGTTAATAAAATCTCTCTCTGCAGAAGTGACAAGGGAAAGATACACTTCAATTGGTGTGTTTTATCTGAATTGAAATTTGAGTGCAAGTCTCATGTTTCATAAAAACCTCTGTTGATAACTCTCATCCATGACCCTCCTCTGAGACCAGCTTTTGGGCTGATTATTCCTGAAGAAAACACTTAGGAAATATCTATATAAGGCAGCCCCTAGCTTTGGCTTACAATCAACAAGTCATCTTTGAAATACTTATTTCAGCCACTTTAGGTTATTTTCACTGCAAAATTAAAAGCAAAAATTGTCCGGAGGCAAAGCATTACAGAGAGCGTATGGGAAATAAGATACAGAATAGCTCTCGAGTCTTGGCCAAAAACT
This sequence comes from Sagittarius serpentarius, assembly GCA_034782735.1. Lineage (NCBI taxonomy): Eukaryota > Metazoa > Chordata > Aves > Accipitriformes > Sagittariidae > Sagittarius > Sagittarius serpentarius. The sequence goes on from JAVKLA010000084.1 coordinate 14,995,505, forward strand.
GGTTAGTTTAGATTTAGGTAAGAGTCCTTGGAGCTGAGAGGCAGTAAGCTGAAGCTAGCCCTGAGGAAATTAGAACAGCTGTTACAGCCTCCTTTTCGATGAGCACGGGTGAAGGAGAACAGTAGCTATGGGCTGTAGCTGAGCACAGGTGCCCGCAACAGCTCCACGGGAGGAAGAAATGTCGTTGCAATAGGTGGGAAAGATGAGGAGAACCAGGTGCACAGCTGAGCAAGAAACACACCTGGCTGGACCCCTGGATGCAGCAAAGGCGAGAAAGCTAGCAAGTATTTTTGGCTAGCTACAGAAGTGGGAGGTGGGAGGAACATCTCCGAGGCACAAAGGGTCGGCTCGCCACGTGCCCGAGATGTGCGGAAAGGCAGCAACGTGGAAGGGAAGCAAAGGGATGCTGAAGAGGGCCAGGTTAGCAGCACCCTCTCGTGATGCCATGGAAATCGGGCTGTAGTCCCCTGCCGTCCCGACACACACCCAGTTAAAGGCATGTGGCTGCGTCTCTTAACGTGCTGGTAAGCTGGGGGTTATGCAGGCACTGTGGCTCTACCCCGTGTGCCACCTTCTAGTTAAGCCTGAATGGCCAAGTGCAGTCCTTAAGCCATTTAGAAATTCTTCTGGGGGCGTTTCACTGGAGCCTTGATGGCCTGAGGACCAAGGCAAGGCGTGGTCTTAGTACCTGTGTTCCCAGTGGCTTCTCTGATCTCCCCAGCTATAGCTACTGGCCCAACCTTTTCCTTTTTCTGTCTACAAAACAACTTCATCCTGCTTAGATTTTCCTCTGTGCTCTTGAAATTATGTTCGTAGGGTGCTTTCTTCAGTTTCAGACTACTTCCGCCTCTTCCCTGTAAATCGTTTACTCTGTTTTAAATTGATATTAACCATTTCACCAGAAGCTCCTTCTCTAAGCAAGCTGCTATTAAGAGCAACTGTATCTGTCCATACCAAATGAAAAGAAATTATGAATGTGCTTCATCAGTCAAGGCAGAAAAAGTGATAGCAATGCGAAGAGACAGTAAATAAGCAAAGCATCCACAGAGTATTTCAAAAGTAAATCAAGTTACGGAAACAATTAAAGGAAACAGAGAATTTGTCGGCAATTACTAGTCATATTGTTTCTCCCATCCATACAGTCGGTTCTGCAGTATGAAAATAAAGAACTGACTTGCATTTTTAAAGTTTCAACATTTCATCAGTAATAGCAGGTTTTTTGCAATTGGGAGAACAGGTGTAAATCTCCCTCTCTTCTTCTCCATTTAGCCAGCTCTGCTGAGAGGGAACTCAGCTGTAACAAGAACATTAGATACAAAAACGGGGCAGGACTGAGGCTACAGTGGTTGAAACCCAGCAAGGACCTCCCCACCCAGGGGCCCAGCAGAGCTTTTTGCAGGACGTGTTGACAAAAGAGCAAATAAATACACCCCTACAGCCTCCTCTGCTCAGCAAGCTGCAACTGAAAGAATTAATTTGCCGTTTTCTTGGTGCATTTTTCAGAAGTTCAAGTTGTAGCAGGTGAACCCCACTCTTCCCAGCCTATATTAAAGCAACGACAATAATGATTTCTTGGTCTATGCGATTCCAGCCCAGTGCACAAACCATAGTATTGCTGCCTTGGTATTGAAAAAGGCTAAAATATTGACTGGCCCTGTCCAATTGATCGTGGAAGGCAAGTGATTATAGACTGGGAAAGAAGGCGGTGATTCGTGTAAGTTTTACAATTAATCTAATTAATAATCCTCAATTAATTTATTGCTGTCTCTCAATAAGTAAAAAGGAGAGGTGTGACTGCTGCAGGTCAAGACACAGCCCAGCAGCTCCAAGAACGTCAGGGTGACACCTCGAGCTTGCGAGTGTCACCACTGTCCCAGGCACCGCTTCTGAATCCAAAACCCCTTCTGCGAGCATGGGGGAACGGACCAACGCCCCGCAGAGACGTTCCCCGACAACAAATGCACTTAAAAGTCCTGATGTGCTCAGACACCGAGGGGACAGAAGCCAGGACAGAAGGACACGTCTCCCCTGCAAGGGGCTGGAGCGTAGCAGCCCAGAGGGGTCTTGGAGAATGCCCTCGGAATGCTCTCCCGCTTGTTAAAACCTTGTACGCTTTGAGCTGCCGGCAACCCCTTCCGTCCTGACCAAGCCACTTCGGAAAGTCAAATCCTGCGGCAGAGATCCTCAGAAGTAAAATAAACATGGATTTTGCCCTCAATGTGGAGTTTTTGCAGGGGTCATCGGACCTCCCTATCTCTCCATAGACAGGCTGAATGAAATGTTTCAGGAAGCGTTGGCTGCAGAACGGAGATAGAGATCCCTCACCCAGTCCAGCCTGCGGGAAGGGTCCGACTCCCCACAAGACCCCGCAAAGCCCCAGTCCCTCGCTCTCAGGGTGGCCTGGGATTTTAAGGAGCAAGAATAAGCTGAGTTTCTTTCACTGCAGCCAGAATGAAAACAATGATTTGCACAAGTCGGAGACGGCCTCAAGGTTCAGTCAAGACCTTCCCTAGCATCGCAACCCGGGCTGTGGCTCCCGGTCCTCGCTCCCACCCTCCTCTTTCCTACCTTGCTGCAACCTCCAGTCTCCCGTGTGGTCACCTTGGTCGAAGTCCCGGGAGGGGTAACATGGGGGGTTCACATCGCTGCCTCATTATTCTAATCGTTCTAGTCACCTCATTTAGGCACCTCACATTTACGGCAGCATGAGCCCGGCGTGAGGACAGAGGAGGAGAGGAGAGGCAGCCTTTCTCGTCATCAAGCTCACCGCCCTGGGGCGGGAGGGAGACAGCCCTTCTGGAGATGCTGCTGGGCGAAGAGACCCTCTAAAAGGCAGGAAGAGAAGCCAAAAGCGGCTAAAAATCTGGGAGACTGGAGCAAGTGACACAGGACGCTTGTCAGACACACACGGCAGTGTCAGGCTTTGCCTGGAGCTTCCCTACCAGAGGTTTCCTGCCTCCTAAAAGAAATGTGTCAAATTAGAGTAGGGAAGCATATACTGTTGCTGTCCTGCAAATGCAGGGGAGACGTTTTATGTATTTCCCTCTCAAAAGCCAGACAAAAGGTCAGCAATTCCCAAAATTTGCAAAAATGCAAAGAAAACCCAGTAGAGACGAAATTTGATCCAAGGACTGCGGTGCTGCAGTCTGAACCAGGGCAAACTTCGGTGCATCTGAAAGTCCCTCACAGCAACTGGAGCTTTTAATTTAAAGAGAATATTTTAAATATCCCAGATTTGCTGCTTGGTTTGTTTTGTTTTAATCAAACGAGAAAATAAATTTTTTAAAATACTCCCTGGAAAAAGCAGGTTTTCAGTGGAAAGCTTCTGAACTGAAAAAATTTTTTGCAGGCTTCCTCAGAAGAGGAAAAGGCATTACGTATTTTTCATTGAAATGGATGATACCTGTCTTCTTTCACGATGAAAGAGAATGGTGCTTCTGGACAAATCCTGAGCTGGTGTGGAGGTGCCTTATAACCAGCGCAGCTCCAGCCAGCAGCAAGGACATGGTATGAGGAGCCCAAAGAGCGCTGTGCTGCTGCTTGCTTAACCGAGTCAGACAGATGTAATGGAGCTGCACCCAAAGCGAGACTCAGAACAGCATAGTGAGACTCAGAACAGCATCAAGAAAAACTCCGTTTTATCTTAAACTGGGTTGCTGCGAGATCATTTCGGAGCCGGACTTGTATACTCTGCACTTCTGCAAAGTCGCGGGCAGTCGTAGGAATGGTAGTTTGGGATCATCAGACTGTTTTCCAGGGTGCTCCTTTCCTCTGGCTGAGAGCATGACAGCAGAGCACAGGGAAGACGATCTCACCCCAAAGAGGACAGCCCATGCCAAGGAACAGAGCATCTCCGTTACAGTTCCCCCAAACCAGTCCTGGCAGAAGCTTTCCAGTGTTGCACTTGCTCCTGACTGCAGGCTGAGGTTCATTTAAAGCAAAGAATTTGACTCAACTAAAACCAAAACCCTTCAATTTGGATTTGCCCTGGTTGGTTTTGGTTTTGTTTGGGGTTTTTTTGGTTTTTTTTAAAGTGTAAGCTAGAAATCAAGAATTACAGAAATTGCTATGCCCGTGTAACTAGCTCTGCAGTGGAAAATTCCCATCCAGCTCTGAACCCAAACTGAGAGCAGGTCCTGCGCACAGGCTTCACTTTGAAGAACCAAATGAATTTTCCCCCAAGTTATCAGGAAGCACTAATGAAATATCCTCTTCTGGAATAAAAAAACCCACCCTGCTAACTTCCAGCAAAAATCCCAGCATTAAAAAGGTTCATTAATACAGGCAAGATTTGCCCTGCCAGACAAGAGCAGTGGTGCCCTACCAGTGCAGAGCGTTGTCTCTGGAAGTGCTTAATTCCATATGCTTCAGAGGACAGGAAAAAAAAAAAAAAATAATTAAAAGGCTCTTAATGCATCTGGCCAATTAAATAAAGCTGTAAATGGTGAGGAAATAATTCCTTCCTGACCCCTGCAGCAATCAGCTGCTGACCTGAAGCATGAGAATTGATTAGCCTTATCTTACCGTAGCATGTATAACTACAAATGTTATTATTGGCCATAAAATCATCCAGCCCTTTATGGAACCCATTGGTGGCATTTGGCTCCATGACCTCCCAAACCATGAATTTTGCTAGCTAGAAGAAATGTCCCCATGGTGGGAGAAGCCCTGCTCTGCTTCCCTGTGAAAGTGGTTCTGGGGGGAGATGGTTTCCGATGGTGGGCAGCACTGCCCCACTTTGCCTCCGTCCAGCCCCCAATAAATCTGGCCACGTGCGGGGTAAAGCACTCGCAAGAATAAGATGAGGCTTGCAGCCCTGAGCTGCTGGTGTCATTCTTCACTGCCGATGGCGTGGCCTTTGTGCTGACGTGGGGGCGAGGAGGAGAGCCCAGGCTTCGCCTCGCCGCCTCTCACTCAATTAATAACATGGCTGTCAGCACCAGGCAAAGTGAAACTCCTCGCTTTTCCCTCAGAGACAGCAAAGCCCGGGGTAGGATCTCCCCTTGCCTTCCTCACCAACAAAATCCTGTCCCCTGATGTAGGTGCTCACTCAGTGTCTGCCCTGGAGCGGAGCCCCCCCAGCCAAATGCCACTTGCAAAAGCTGGAGCATCTCCTTCTGAGCTAATCAATAAGTAATTGCCGGCTTTCTCGCAGCGCAGAGTAGCCTCCCCATCTGTCATGCCTCTTCCCACTTCCTCCCTTAACCTTTTGTGCTGGACTGGACGCACGGGGAATCACGTTTGGTCTGCAGGAGGCCTGGGGAGCAAACTGCCAGGTGACATTAGGAATAGGGAACAACTTACCTCCTTTAAGAGCTGGGGCTGTGTTATCTGGTGAGCCGAGCTAGTGCCGACAGCACTGATACGGCTGCATGGTACGTTCAGAAAACATGGATATACAACAGCACTTGGTGATTTCAGTACCCAAAGGGTACGGAGGGTATGGTCTCAGTTGCTGGGTTGTAGCCCAAAATCTGTGGTCTCTGGTGAGTTTTTGTCCAGTTCAACCTCTCAAGACCATCAGGGCACATATTTCCTGCGTCCCAGACAAACCTAGAGGACACGGGCATTTGGAAAGGGATTGCGCCGTGGCATGACACAGAAGGCCCCATCACGCTTCAGCCACCACTATAGCCCTGGAAGAATGAGAAACAGAGAGTGTTAAGAGTGCTACCGAAAGTGACGGTGCTCTGAGAACATACTTACATTTGCACTGCACTGGGAAGTGAGTCTGGAAGAGGAATGACCTGCCCTGGCCACTGCAGGGCACCAGCAAAGCCCAGCCTTTAAGGCCCAGCAGTGTGAGATGAAGTGCTGAAAAAATACCGAGACGGTACAAACAATCAACGCACAGGTCTGATGCCTCTGGGGACCCAGGGCAGCAGCCAAACAGAAGCAACCCGCCCTGTTTGGGGCACAGCGTTAGAGATTGCCTTCAAGTGAGAGGTCAGAGATTACCCGGAGGGATGCTGAGACACAGGCTGGAAGAGACGGGAATTGCGTCAGGCTTCCTCTCCCTCGCAGCCTTCTCTAGAGGGCTGGCCGCGGACAGGAGATGCTCCATGCCAAGGAACATACCCCTGGCCACGCTTCCCAATACCGGTGTTACACCATCCCCTCAAGCAGCAGAGCCCTGCGCTGCGCTGCGCTGCACTGCCTGCGTGCCTCTCTAAAGTTACTTGGGTACTGAGCTTCACCCCTCCTGTTCCGGGGAGCACATTTACATTCATAACCTCAAAATAAAGCATTTATTTAAAAAAAAAAAAAGGGGGGGGGGAAGAAATAGAGGCAAGAGAAGAGAAAGGAAAGGCAGAAGGGGAAAGGGGACAAAAGGGAATGGGCAGCTGCACACTTCAGATCCAGACCTGCTTGAACTCAGCTCGCCTGGAAACTCATTTCTTTTGATGACAGCCCCAATTAGCGTGTGGCTGGCTGGCAACCCAGGCAGCAGGGAGTTGGTCCCTAAGGAGAGCCAGAGAGGGAGGGAAGATTTCATTCACCCGCATGGCTGGCAAAAGCCTGACACGCTTAAATCTCCTAGATAGCTGCCTGTGGTCATATTTAACATTGCCACATGACTAGAGCTGAGAAAGGTGGTGAGCATCTTGACTTGAGTCGGTGTGAATAGGCAGCATCCCAGCAGGCTTCTGCTCCGGCTCTTCCCTCGTCGGCCTGCGTCGCTCAGGTCCTGCTCGGAGAGAGGCACACGCCACGAGCTGCCATGAATTTGCAACAGAAGGCAGGACTCGCACGAGAAACATGCTTTCATGTGATCTCTTCGAGGACCTTCCTACGATGGCCATGGGTGAAGCACGGCACAAAGGCCAGACAGGCTGGGCCTGAGCCTCCGGAGCCTCACGCTTCCCCTTCACCTAAATGAAGGGAAGGAGGAGCAGGAGTGGGATTTGCCATCCATTTTGACTATCAGAAGCCTGAAATAAAAAGTGACCTGTATTTTGCTGGTTGCATGTCTCCTACCTAGTACCAAATCTCCCGCACTTCTGGGCAGGGATGTGCCCCATCAGGGTCATGTGTTATGGGCAGATGGCAACTCTGCAGTCTGGGTGGCAGATGCCAGGAACAGAGAAGCAAGAAGGCAGCGGAATAAAGAGAGCAAAGAGATGGCAGTGAAGAGAAAGGAAGCAAAATAAAGAGGCGAGCGGGCACAAGAACATAAGGCAGGGAGGGCTCACTGGATCCATTAGAGGAACCTCTTGCCAGCTGCTCCCTGCCTTCACCCTGAGCTTTGCAGGAGCTTTACAGCTAAGTCCAACAACAAATACCCGCGGTACCAAAGAGATTATCAATGTTTAAACAAGCAAGAAGGAAGGAAGGCCTGAACAGGGAAACAAACGGCATTCCTCAGGGCTGAGCAGGGTGTTCCAGCTCCTGGGTGCTGGTGGTTGCTGCACACGCCATTGCTCAGCCCATCACGGGAAGCACTACTGCTGGGCAGCCCAGATCAAGGGCTCTCACGTTCAGATGTCAGGACTAGGACGATGTAGCCTAATGCAGGATTTGATTAAATCCTTTCAATGACCTCCACAAGCTCTAGATTTCAGCTTGTTTTAACCACACATGGCTGCACTTGTGAAAGCTTTAGCTTACTGGTCACTCTGGGGTGAAAAGGAGCATAATTTTGGTTCACACACATACGCCCAGATGAATGTTATTATAGGTACCTTTAGCTGCCTAAAGGAGATCCTTAAAAAGAGCAGTACACTCTCATCTAGAAAACCAGAAGATTCAGTAATGAGGTGGTGCTGAAAAACCCCTGAACAAGTCAAGACAACAAATGAGATGCTATGGTCAGAGTTAAATATCATAAATAACCTTAACTCTGCCTTCCATTTTCAAGCAAAAATCAAAACACAAGACAAGCCTACAAGTACACTGAGGTGTTTTCAGGAAGCACGCAGGCTTTGAAAAGTGGCATATGGACAACAGTACCATTGAACAAAACATAATGAATCTCCCTTATTAAATCTCGGCCTGCAAAATCCATTGTACAAAACACATGGCTGGGCCTTCTTATTCAGTCTCCCCTCAGCTTAAATACATCATCCAAATCAAGGCAAGGCTCCAGAACATACAGTTCAAATAAATTCAAGTGTTTCTGGAGTTTCCCTGCCAAGCAGCTTTTGGGATTCCGAATTATAAACCAAGTTAGGAATATTTCCCAGAGATTAAATAAAATGCTTTACTAGACTCCTTAATAATATGCACCTTAAAAGAAAAAAAAAAAAAAAAATTAATAAAATAAAGAAGAAAAAAAATAAAATAACTGCCGCTGCATAAGCAGGTAAAACTGGATTGGATGAGTATGTTCAATTACGGTTAATTATTTAAAGTTCTCTTTATGTTTCTATGTCTCCTCATCCTCACTGATGCCATGTGAGTGCAGACTGAGCGTCCAACAGCATGACTAACATCAGTCACACATGGTACCTTCTCTCGCATCCTTCTGTCCCGACCTCACCTCACCACTTCTCCCCACACACAGAGAAGGAAAATTGTGCAATGTAGTATTTTCTTTCACTGGGATTTTCATTTAGGGGGTTTTTCTTTTACTTTCTATTCTTCTAAACTGATGCTTGACTTAAAAGAGGGCAAAGTATCACACTCATGTTTGAAGAAAAGCCAAAACGTAGTACTCTCATTCTGAACATGCAATTTTTGCATGATGCCACCTTGAGTTATTTTCTTCTTGTTCTTTCAGTAAATACCAAGAAGGGAATAAAAACATCTGAGGCTGAACAAAAGGGCTCCAGCCTAACACATAACAACCCACTTTTTAGTCAAGTTGGGCGAGACCTTGAAAAAATCCAATAGCCACTTGACTTAATGCTGGAATCCACTAGACCACTTTTTTTGATCTACTTGTGCGTGTTTCCAAGCAGGAAGGTGTAAATACAAACACAATACAAACACAAGCACAAGAAAGCACTCGCAGGCATCATTTGGCGGCACTGAGAAGCCTGTTCTAGTGGCCTTTGTATGGGACCTTGCAAGGTACCGACCTAGTTCTGGCGCTTGCTGGTGGCTCAAATCTGCTGAGACCGTGTCATGGCAGTTTTTATGCCAGGTCAACTCCTTTTCTTCGGCCAACATAAACCCTGTGTCATGATATCTGGATAATTCAACAGAGGTGAAACAAGATGCCAGCATCTGATCTGAATCAAAGGCACACAACGGGTAACCAGAAGTTCCCAGATTCTGAAACCACAGCTCCCAAACCCAAATTCTCATGAGCCGTTACCCCTTGTACTTTGCTGAACTTCCAACAGGTAAAGAGAATAAACGGCACATGACCTAATGAGCCCATCTGAACTAAATTATCTGCGTACACATCGAATGCATTGAGCATTTTTAGGAGATTCCTCAGAGTAAACCCAGCTTGGTTTGCAGCTTGATCGCTCATGTCTCCCATTTCATAGGGCAACGAATCTATACCAAGTCATTCTGGGTGCAGCTAAACTTACAAAGCAGCACAGACACATCACACTGGCACTGCATCCAGATACTTTGGTTTCCTCTCTCTACAGTGAAGCTGCCATGTGGCCAGCATACAGCAACTTTTTTTTTTTTTTCATTAAAACTAATTGATTCTAAGCAGGAAGCACTTTTTAATTTCCTTTAGCATTAGAAATAATGTTAGCCACCATAAATGAGATGAAAGACACCTCCCAAAATGCATTCTCAAATGTTCCCTAAATAGCAAATGACATTCAAATCGGATGCAGCCAGAATTGTAATTGGAAGCTGCAGAGAGTCCTCCTTCAGGATTCATAATAATTGCTGTTTTGCTGAAAAGGTTCATGTAATAAAAGCCTTTGCAAATAAGGGCCAGCTTCTCCAAAACACGCGGCTAATTCTGGTCACTCAAGCAACACAAAGTGCCCCAAAACTCTCTTTAGCAGCCAGGTAAACTACATGGATAGTGTCACTGCATAGCTACAGCGGTGCAAAGCAGAAGGAATACAGCAGGAAAAGGTTCACAGAAAGACAACAAGTATGACGTAAGGTCTGGAACGGCTTCTCTGTAAAGAGCAGCCCAATGGGTTGGGATGCTTCAGCCTAGGAAAGAGGCAGGTGAGGGGGATTTAAAAAAATCTTGAGTCCACTGGAGGAGTGGGTGAGGGTTACTTGTTAACCATCTTGTCCAACCCAAGAACCAGCAGTATCAGAGGAAAGCAATCAAACAGGTCCACAGCAAATGAAAGGAGATGGTTCGTCATGAAACAGGCAGTAGATGCTTGTGGGAAGATGGGGGTGTGGAAAGTTTACGGGGGTTCAAGGCAAGGCTGGGCAAGTACTTAGATGGGAGATCCAGCAAGGATTATTAGACAGACGAGTCTTATCAGACACAGAAAAGATCCTTAGCTGAAAATAATTAGGGCTCAAGAGAGTACTCGAGGAAAGTATCATAACTGCTTGCTTCTTCTTACTGTTCTCTAGGAAAGCAATTATGGCCAGTGGGTTTCTGCAGAGGGTTTTTTTTTAGCAACTGCCTTTACTAGGTCCTCCCTGCAGTGCCAGGTATCAACCTGACCAAGCTAACCCTCAACGTTCTCCTGGAGAAGGGCAGAGCTATGCAGAAATTTAAAAAAAAAAAAAAAAGAAAAAAAAAAGCAGAGAAACCAACTGATGTCAGGGGACAAGAAATGGGGAAAGGGGAGGTAGAGTGAGACCAACACAGGTGTATATGTTTGTACAGATTCCTCTTACGACTCTAATCCGGGTCTTTCTGACTTCAAGTGAGAGGGAGGAGAGGGCTGAGCTTCTGTAGTTGGGCTGTTGTAGCCGTGATGGTGGTAGGAGAAGAGGAAGGTGAAGTTTACAGGGAAAGGTCACATCTTCAAGTAAGGCACCTGCTCAGGTGGGGGAAGCAGTCAGCCTTCTGGATATGCAAACACCCTATATCGAGCCTGTGAAGAAATCTCAAGTGGCCCTTGTGCATCCCAAAAGCTCACCTATTTCACTCTCACCCAACTATATCACACTTGAACTAATAGAAGATGCTAATTCTCCCTCCAAATCTTGACTCCCTGAGTCTCAGTAAGACAGATGATACCCAAATAAGAATCAATACATAGGTTGTGAGTAAGGAAAGATGTACCATGTAGCAAATGGATACTGAAAAGGGCAAGTTCTAGGGAGGGCTAATGATTGAAAGGGGGGGGGGGGTGCAGGGGAGCAGAGGAAGCCACGCTGCTCAGCTCTTCATGCCTTCAGGAAGGGAAGGTTTTGGAAGGATAGCCATATCCAGAGGACTTTGGCAGTTAGGATTCCAAATGCCAGTGAAAACGCACTGGCACTACCGGAGTCCTCCTGTCTCAGTGCTGTGGGGTTTAGACAGCAGGAGGGACAGATCCAGGAACCAAGGAAGGAGGTAGCAAGTTACAAAAACAGGGACGTTTCACAAAGGTAGGGGCTCGTGCTAGTAACAGACAGCTCAAGAAGGGATTGGGAAAAAAACCCAAATCCACTCATCTCAAAGTCCCTGTCTAGCTTTCCTCTAACATCAGACTAATTTTCTCTAATTATCATCTCCTTCCAGTCCACAAACCTGTGCCCAGCCAGGCTGCCGTCACACTAAGAAACCCATTCCTTCAGTCTTGTGTCTCCATCAGGATGTGGGGGGAAGACAATAAATACACCTTTTCTAACAGCAGCTGCACAGCTTGCACTAAACACAGGGTGCTTGGAGTAATGTTACCTCTGAGGAAATTATTAAAAGAATCAGGTTAATTTTGTAATTCACACCTGGGCTGCAAACGTGAAAGAGTCTGCAATAATCTCCAATGAAATATTACATTGTTTAAAGAGTTCCCAGTGAAATTCGCCCTTAATTGATTTTTGATCTGTGAAAAAACACTGCAGAGAGGGAGAGAGAAGATATTAGTCATACTCCTGTTCTATCACTCCTGCGAGCGTTTTCCTTCCTTTGTTTCCTTTGTCTCCAGAGAATCAACACGACACTGAAGAAAGCAGCCTGGAAGATACTACAAAACTAATAAATAATACTCGAATGGGAATCCTGAACAGCACATCCTCCTAAATCATCCTGGAAAAGGTGAAGTAGTCTCCTAGGACAACTAAAAAATTAGAGAACATGGGTTCGTAGCTAGCACTGTCCTGGGCAAGCCCCATGGGCTGAGGTCTTCTCCACCCCCAGGAACCTCCCCGACAGGACCCAGACCGACCACTCGTGCGGATGCATGTTTCGTCTTGCTCTTAGGATATCACAGGGGAGCTTACACCAGAAATGAATGACATACAGCAACGGCCAAAAATATTGACTGCAAAACGCTGACAGAAAATTCATTACAGCATTAGCGTCCAGATCAGGATGCACCCGGGCACAAGCAGCTGCTGAAGCCAAGGAAGCAGGTCAGTATTAACTCCCAAGTTAATTCACTGAAAAGCTCTTCCAAAAACCAGCAGCAAACTGTCATAAAGCAAATGACCAGGCAGTAAAATATGGCTGGAAGAGACAAGAGGAAATGCATCTATAAACATCACCAGAGACCAAAAAAAACTGCTGAAAGAGAAGAGTGTAAAACACTAGCCACTCAGTAAGATTTTAACTAACATTTACAGCAGCCAGAGCACCTGCTTCAGATAAACCAAAGTTCGTAACAGAAAAAGAAAAAAAAAAATAAAACAACCTAAGAAAATGATGGGCAAAGGTTTTCTTAAGAGCTGCTGTGAAAGACTTGCCAGCCAAACAGGCACGGTAGCACCTTCCATGGCAAACAAGTTGTGACGGGTGCGACAGCAGGCTGAAATCTGGGAGGCTGCTAAGTGAAGTGGAAATCCCTGCACATGCTGAACACCTTCAGCAACAAAGCCTTTGATAAAAAAGGGAATATTTATTAAAGAATTAAGGGGAGAAGAAGAGTCCTCCAGAATGATGGAAAAAACAAGTAGCGTTAAGTTAGTGAAAGAGGGACAACCCACCTGACTGCAGTAGAGGGTGAGGTGGTTTTCCACGGACAGCAGGAATCTACACAGTCCCAAGCAGATTGAAAACACCTTAAAAAATGAAGTTGTCTGGAAAACATGAAGCATTAGTAGCATTCAGCAAGTAGCAAATGTGAGATCCATCACCTAACAGGCTGCTGGAAAAATGTGACCAGGGACCTGGCTACAACTCTACTGCAGAGAGCACCACGAGCTGGGATGGTCACACAGGAGACCAAAGTCGTGGGACAATTCACCAACTATTTTTCCCATCTGCCTTCACAGCTATTTCCCAGTCTGGCCCCCATTTTTTTCTCTAATTCTCCATTCTGTGCCCAAGAGATTCTGTCTCTCTATGACCTCTCACAGTCTCTACCTGGCGTAACGTATTCTGGCATCAAGCAAAACCAGACTCTGCCCGGGCACCGCGAGGCCAGTGTACCTCCACCAAGGCACTGAGCACTTTGGATTTCCACTTGTACCTCATCACTTCAGATTCCGAGGTTTTCATGTCTTTAGATTAACTGTCTATCTCCTTCTCCCCGTGCAGCTAAACCCCAAGCACGTTTGCTCTGAGTCACCACCTCACGTTCTCCCTGTGTTTGCCTGCTACCTGTCAGCCCATTGACTTCATTCACTTCTGTCCGAGATCAGCAAAGCAAGGTGAAAGCTTGGTGAAGCCGCAAAATAACAAGCGAAAAGACCATTTAGCAAATTACTCATTATGGATGAAGCTCGCTCCATCCATACCCAGCTCAAATATTTAGCTTTGGGGGAACTGGACCGGAACAGCAGCTGTGGGGAAGTCCGATAAACCTTGGCTCCTTTCAGACTCAGCAGAAAAGGCTCCTGCAAACCTTGCTTAACTTCTGACACCGTTTGCAGTGCTCCTGCAGCTTCTGAGATGGGAAGGGAGGCCCCGGCGAGGTATCCCACGGCGTTTTGCACGGCAGCCTGTGCAAGGCTAGAGCAGTGGCCTAACCAGCGCCGAGCCCCCGCGCAGGCAGCCAGACCCCTCGGCGAGCAGCAGCTGCAGAACCTGCTGGTGCACCCAAGACCCCAACGCAAACTGCCGTCCAGTCGGCATTGTAAGTAAATGTATTTGGACAGGGTGAAGTCAAGATTCCCTCAACACTGTCACACCTTAAATTTCAATATTGGTGTTCGCTAGTTTAATTAATCTTTTTATTGATTTATTATATTTGAGGTTTCTGATGAGTGATTTTAAAAGTACGCAAACTCCAGTTTTACTGGGGGTGGTGCAAGATGTTAAATACTTACAGCAAATTTTTTGTGTAGTTACGCTAGTTAACCTTGGATCCAACATAAGAGGATGGTTCACCTATCTAACAACTTACTGTGTGCCAGCTGACACATGGTAACCATCCACGTGCTTACTCTCAGCCCACAATAAATGTGACGCGAGTTGATGAAAAGGACATACCTCACAATTGCTCCGATCAGTTGCTGCTCAGTAACTTGTTTGTGTGTCTAAACCTGGGATAACAGATAATGCAGTTCCTTCAATTTTAGATCACTAACGTAAGAATTATAATGGTTCTTATGGGAACGATCAGATCAATTTTGCCTTTTGTAAAGCATGTGTTGGCTCATAGTCCCAGCAAGGGGTTGTGCAATTCAGCTTCAGCTGGAGCACTTCTCCTTATCATTCAGTTAACACCCCTCTGTGAGAACTAGTGACATTTCAGCCTCAGATGTGGGGCTGGGGGAATCAGCCAGACGGGATTTGAACAAAGTGGTTCACCCGTGACCGTGGGTTTTGATCCTTAGGTCGGACTCAGCTGGGATCAGTCTTTCCTCTCCAGGAGTGGAAGCATCGAAGGGAAGCTCTGCCTGGAACCTGTCCATCTGAAGGGCTTTTCTTGTCCGTACCAATCAGAGGAACTTCCTTCTGCCTCTCTCCCTCGGTTGCATTGTCTAGGCTATCACACCGGGCATCTGGGGCATTTCATAATCATCTCAAGAAGCACGACCTTAAGTTCTGTGTTATGGAATGACCTGCAAGATTGTCCAAGAAAAATGTGGGCTTGATTTTAAAAACACACAAATTTCTCCAGCTCAGATTTTCCTAGGCAGGTCCAAAACCATGAAACATTTTCTCACATCTGCAAAGAGCCACTGTATGCGAAGTATATTTCTTCTGCCTCAGTTTCTTGGGTATAATCTTGCACAGTTAATTTTTAAAAATTCAATGTGAGCAAAACCATTTCACACCTTGTACAGCCCTTTGCCTTCTGGAAAATAATAAGCAAGGAACCTGCTACATATAATAGACATCAGCAATATCCCTGGAAGATGACAGGTGCCAAGACAGTCCGTGCAGAAAGGACCTTCAGCTAGCTCTTTTGGAGCTAGTCACATCTTCACATCTTAAAAAGCATCTTTTGTCAGGTGCCTGCCCTGTCTCACGAGCACAGAAGCTAATGCACAAGGACGTACAGTGATCTGAGCAAGGTCACGAAGCCCAGTGGCAAGGACGCAACCGGGAGCGAGGTCTCCCGGGTCCCAAGCCACTGCCCTATCCACTCTGCCTGGATGTGGAAGCACTTGCTTTGTTGTTTAAGGCACAATTTAGTGTACTTCTTACCTGATTCTTTTGAATATAATGGTCTACGCTCTCAGTTTGATTTTTCTGCCTTGAAAGTCTGCTCCTTACTAATTCACATTCATCTGTCTAGTTTTCCTTGTTCCTTGTACACTGTCATTTTTCTAACTGCGACGTATTCAACTACATCATCCCAGGCATTTTATTTGTGTGGTTCTGCTCTAACGGCTAGCTTAGCTGTTTCAAATTATGCCTTGCTTTCAGTTTTGCTTGAGTGTAAGAATGTCGTGTAAAACCGAACTGCCCTCTGATGAAGGCTTTCAGACTTTCCATTTGAGGAACAGCATGCAGCTTTTTTGGGGGGAGCACTGGGAGAAGGATCAATCCAGCTTTTGTTTTACAGATTGCTACAATAGATAGCTTCCCCGTAGGAAGCATTACAGTACTATATTATGCTTATATAAAGAGTAATGACTAGGAACTTGGAGAACTCTACCCTTAGGAAGTGCCTGACGAGCGGTAACAGCAGGTGTGGAGGAAGAAGAAAGCCTAAATGTCTTTCTGTCCTGCCTTTCTCTTCTTTTGTGTTTGGAGACTGAACTCAGTGTCAGAAGCCAGTCGTCTCCTGCAGGTACATAAAAGCGGAAAGGTAAGAATGCGGCGAGAAAGAAAACCCAAACAAACAGGGGAAACTGCTAGTAGTAGGGCAGCAGGGCCCCAAACCCTGTCCCTGAGCAGGTGGCCTTGAAAGGGGTTGTGTTCAGCCACAGGACACTCTTTAGCTCACTATGGGAAAACTAGGGAATTACAAGAGGGGCTGGATAAAGGAGAAAACAAAGCGACAGCAAGCGGGCTGCTAAGGGGCAGTGGGGAAAGGCTGCTTCGTACTGCAAGAGCCTCTGCTCACGTCAGCAGCAAGCTGAGAAAAAAAACCCACATAAGACCCTGGCTAGGCTCCACAAAGCCATTTTTGACCCACATAAACCTCAAACGAAAAAGGTGTCATCTCTGCCCTTGTCGACCTGATGCTAAATCTGCCTTCGTGCTGCTAAACAGCATAATGAGCCGCTCACCACAGGAAAAAAAAAAAAAAAGAAGAAACCAAAAATCAAAAGAGGTACCTTTTGCTTTGTGTATAGTAGGCACAAAAGATGCAAAAGCTCAAAGGGGAGACCCAGAAAATTCCACCAAGACGCATGATCTGCTAAAGTCTGAACTGCACGGGCCTGCGGTAGACAAAGCTGACTCGGACAACAGATCAGGGAAAGCATGCGACGGTCTTCCATGAAAGCAAAGATACAACCCGGCGCAGAGGGAGGAGAAACGAGCTGCAGGCTGCTGCTCCAAGCCCTGCAATGAACAGCTCTCCGGGCGGAATGAGAAGCTGCCGCTTGCCTGGTTTGCCCCTGACGAAAACACAGCCTGGCTCTAGAAGGATGGGTCTCCCTCCTCTTGTCCAGAGACCTTCGGTCATCTCAAAGGTTGAGTCAAAGTTGTAACGGGGGCTTTCCCAGTTTGGGGGGGGGGGTCACACCTGTCCGGATCACACCCGTTCCCTACCCCAGTGCGTGCTCAGCTCCACGATGTCCAACTTTTGGGTGGCCTTTGAGAACAACTGAAATAAACACAATTAAGTAAAAAGCAGCAGGAAATTCCCTGAATGGAGACTTGTATGAAATGACCAAGGAACAAGAAACCCCCTATGTGTTACACTAAACACTGTAAACCTTAGTAAAAGCAGCCTAATAAAGGGGCAAGAAGCCGCTCGGACAACGCAGTATTGCACGTTTGCTCAGAACATGGACTGGAACAGCCTAAGGAGATGGTTTGCATCCCTTTCCAGGCTGAGTTTTATGAAGTCAGTAGTTCACAAACAAGCAGGCAAAGAGATGGTGAACCATAACATCAGTGAACATGCTGGACAGCAAAGACCTCCCCGATGCTCTGTGAGGAAGGAGACAAAGATGTAACAAAATACAGCCAAATTAAAATGACTCTACCAGTCACAGTACCATGAAGACAATACGAGTCATAAGCTGAATGCCAAGGGAAACTGCAGAGACTGAAATACTAAGTGGTACAGTCAGCGCAGAAGCTGCTACACGGAGCCTAGAATACAACTTCATCCATCCTGCTGCGACGTAAAAGCTGCAGGAAACGAATATACAGCAGACACACATGCAACAAGAAACTGAAAGAGGGAGTGATCTCCGCAATCCCCACATGGTCTCTGCAAGAGAAAGCATCAAATGGTATTCGAAGGAGCGGGACGGCTCTCCAGCACGCTACAACCAGAACTGGGCGAGAGGAGAGCAATATAGCAATACTCTGCAATAGCAGCGTATAGTCGGAATGCACTGCATTAAAAGAAAACCATTATGAGAGCAATAGACATTTCTGATCCAGAAATACTCCCATCACAGGGTAAGGTGCAAGGCAAAGGGGCCTAGCAAAAAAGTAAAATATTTGCGTGGCACAGAGCAAAATCACCCCTGGTCAGAGAGCTCACATCCAAATACAGGTGACTGAGGAAATACTAATTACTTTGGCAAAAGCAAAAGGAGTCAGCAAACTCTAGCTCTGGAAGCAGAACAAGCAAAAAACACGCACTTCAGAGCCAGGGAAGCAGCGGCCTTGCCATAATCTCAACACTGGCGGTCAGAGGTGCGGGGACAGGAACGCTCCCTGGGATCCAGTCTGCAGGGGAGGATCTCCAGTGCCACCGGCAAGTGGCACAAACAATGCTCCAAGTGGTTAGGATCCTCTCTGATGCTGCTACGCTGTACGTTCGAGCTCCCCACACGTGGTTTAAGCTTAAGCATACAAGGAGTAACTCCTCTCTGACTGCTGGAAACAGCTGGGAGGGGAGAGCTAAAACCGAGATGACACAGACAGAGGATCATACACAAGCAATTTCCCATCTTCAGGTGACAACCCCATCCCACAAAGCGAAAGCAGCACAGCTGACATCCAAAGATATTAGAGAGGCTCAGAGATTATTGGGACTTGTGAATGATCTAATAAAACACCTTCCTAGTCCTGCTGTCCCCCAAAGGCAATGCCTGGACAAACACACATTACAGCTGCATTAAGACAACACAGCTGCTATATAAAACAAGCAGCTTTTTCAGAAATGCCATGATGTGAATGAAGGTGAAATCAAACTGCATGATGGCAGGGAACGGGGGCCTAAGTCATCCCTTATACAAAAGGAACAGCTAATACCTGCGGTCATAATAATCCCTGGAACAAGTCTGTCTTGCTGTAGAGCCTGCATACAAAAAGAGATGCAATATATATTCAAAGTCACTAAGGCTTCAGAAAGGAAACCTCAAACTACTGCTGAGTGTTTTTTTTAAAGCCGCGGTTTGCAGCCCAGAATATCTCCTGTGCCTCCCACTGAATCTGAAATACCAGTGCTTTGCCATGCGCTGCTGAAAGGAGGGTTGTCTTCAGGGATGCTTCTCTCCCAGAGCATTCTCCCAGCATCAGATGGGGTGCCGACATCGCCACACCAAAATTAATTCAGAGAACCGCCCAAAGACGTGAAAAGCGTCAAAACAAGCTAGCCACTTTGCCAGCCTCAAGCCAGGCTTGGGTAGCCTCCAGGAGCTATCCAAGACCAAGCTTTCCTCTGCAGGAGCTCCCATTCCTCATCCCGTCAGGATGGGCAGAGACCAGAGCCAGTGCCGTGCTGCCTCCTCCACTGCTGGGCTGCAGGGAAAGGCTGAGCACGGAGCTCGGTGCTGGCAATGCAGGCACAACACCGGGGCCGTGGTACAGAGGGGCTCTCTGGATTAGGTCAGAGCCTTCCAGGCGCAGCTGGAAAGCCAGAGGTGCCATAAAGCTATGGCAGATAGTGCTGGAGACTGCTAATCTTTCTCCTGCCCCCAACTCTACTGGCAGTGTTCCGAGATCTCCTTTTCTACAGGTTAAGTTGAACAGGACTAGGGATGTCAGAGGTCCGGCAAGTGTCAAACGCATGTAGAAATGCTGATCAGAAAGCAGAGAGAGGCATACATGAAACACATGCCATCCTTGAGAGACCTTACAGCAAAGTAAGGAGGCACTGAGAACAACACCTTATCATTAACCTCTCCTCTTCAGCCTTCCGGAGAACCTTCCGATAGGGCTGCAGGAGGCACGACAGAAAACACAGCGAAGCCATTTGGCAGCAGGTTAATGCCAACACACGCTCGTTCAGACAGGAGGCTCCGCTTTACTTGCTGTGCTTTCGTACCACTTACCTGGGAAAGGAAACAGAGCCAGATCGTTAGCACCAGGCCACAGTAACAGCAAGAGCAGAATCAGCAATTCAAATAGCTATGAATTAGCTAAAGAAAAGCTGCAGAAGAAGAAGAGGGAAGCAAGCCACTGCCAGATGGAGGAACACTCCTGCTTGGGCAATGCTAGAAGTCTAATGCAGCATCTCTCACTCCCGTGTGACTCCAGCTAGCAGCACTGGGAAGAGTAACAAACAAGAGATAAAGACGACACATAGGTGAACATCAGCATTAGCGGAATAAGCAACCTAAGAGTCCCAGAATTACAGTCTGCCTGATCCTGGGAAAAACAACCCTTCTCCTCGGGACCAGCTACCCGTGGGAAGCAGGCTTAGGCTGAACACGCAAATCCCCACTCCTGAAATAGCCCCAGACCACTAGTACGTTCCCCTCCGCAAACCTAAGACAAAAGAAATGAGTGGATGAAGCTGACACACCGGCGATAAGAGACGAGCGGCGGGAAAAGAGGAAGGAGAACAGGTTGACGAGTCTCCCAGAGATGCTGGCAGAGGCCCTCACCCTCGTCACAGCCGACAGGTCTCGCGTGCAGCAATTTCCTGCCACCACGGGAAAGATGCTCCTGCCCCAACATCGCACCACCTGCAAGAGAGATGCTCTCGCTGCATTTTTAGGCAAATGCCACTGATGACAAGACACACACTGCGGCGTGCAACCAGAGCACCTCGCACAGATGGAGCACATGGGATTCAGACTGCCGCCTGCCATGCCACAGGAAAGCAACGGTGCTGTGACAGATGGCAGAGGGCACTGGGATAAACTGGGACAGCGGGGGGGACCAGGAGTCTGCCAAGTCTCCATATTTGAGGATCCTGAGAAGAAGATGAGACTCATCTGTCAGGGACAGTTAAGCAGCGCTGCTCTGGTTGGGGTGGGACACTAGCGAAAGCACCCCAGCCTGCGCGGCCGAGCCTCACCTGAGACGGTGGGACCTTCCTTAGAGCCATGAAGGCAGCAGAGCTCTTACACCCCGGCGTAAGGTACACCCACCTTCCCCCCCAAGACCTTCTCGCCCATGCAGAGGAGCAAGACATGACGATGTGGGGGTTCCTGCCAGCTGCCGTGAGCCCAGCTGCTTGCAGGGAGCGGCAGCAGCAGGAACCGCGGGAAGTCTCCCCGCAGGGCGCTGTGGGTGCAAGCAGGGAGGAAAAAACCCCATGACTGCTCCTATACCCCAGCTACGTCTGAATACAGATGTACCTGTTTAGCAACGTAAGTCAACGTTTCAGACCCTGGGTTTCCATCACCGGGACTGGGACAGGGGTGGGGATGATTATTCCCATTTGGCAAGCGCTGGCGGTGTGCTCACTGAAGCCAGAGCTGCATGAAGTCAATGAGAGAGGTGCTGCCTGCATGGGCTGGAGTGGTTATTGATTTGCTACATGACCTTGGCTAAGTCACTTACCCTCAGTTTCCTCATCTGTATATTGGGAATTATGGGACTTGCACAGTGCCACAAATTCATCAGAGGGAACTACTTAAGAGCCCTATTATGATTTAATGGGATTTCCCACTTCAAAATTACTCCTATGAGGATTGAACCAGCTGGACTGGGATATTCATAACCTGACTCCTACTGCAAGTGCAGAGCTTTTTTTTTTTTTTGCTTTGGTTTGTTTTTTTTTTTTTAAATGGTTTCCCCAACCCCTAAAAACACCCATGTAAATCTTATAGCTCAGGAGCACACCGTCTAAGTGCGTCCAGGTTCAAAGCTCTTTACAAACACTTATTTAAATGACTTTGGCCTCGTCAGTCATCCATGCTAACAAGCCCCTCTCCTTGCCCGATTCATACGGTTTCAAACATACGGAGTTTCACACCATGAGCTGTTGTGTTAAGATGCTCAGCTGGGTACTCGTGGTGTGAAGTCTGCTCAAATTAAGCTGCAAACTGTCACGTAATGGCTCCCTGGAAGAAGCGAAAATCCAGAGGATCATCTTAAAAGCTAAAGGCAGTAACAATGCCCTGGTTCTCTCAGGAAGGCCAGGTCCAAGGTCCAACTTCACCTGTGGTGCAAGTAAGTGCGATCCCACCATCCACAGAAAGGTTTAACTCACTCGTACCCACCGCAGGACCAAGCCCGCCTCACAGCCGCATGACGTGCCACCAGCTGACATAAAATAGGCATTGAAGTTTCCTAAGAACAACCAGTGCATCAATTTGCAAAGCAATTCAAGATACCTTGAGGAGAAAGTAGGCTATGGGGTGAGAAGCTTAAAACAAAAGGCTTCTCTATGGTGGATGCTTTCCCAGGCAAGCTAAGATAAAAACATACAGTGTTTGCACCGTAGCACAACTAGCACTTTATAAGCACACTCACAGACCAATGCACACAGCTGCACCACTTCAAGACCGCAGGGCTAAATCTAAAGAGCTTTCCTGGGCTAACTTCTCTTCCACGGGGAACTTAAACGCTTCTGAGACTGAGGAATACCTACTTCTGCCCCATCACACTCCCTTGCTCCTTCCTCACCCTTCCCCTCATCACCCACACAGTCACTTTGTATTTATTCTCTTCTATTTTATTTGGATTTCCTCTAAGCAGAGTCATTAATCTTCCCTACAGATGCACAGCTCTGACAGCAAGGGTCTTGACACCTCCAATGCCAGTGAAGGACATTCTCATACCCTTTTTTTTCCTCCCTCCCTTCCCCCCCCCCTTTTTTTTTAAAGAAACCCTTCATACCTCACCAGCCACAGGGTTTTGATTAGAAGGTCATGTGAACTGGAGACAAGGGGGCTGTGGGGGAGGAAGGCAAGGGAAGAGGATGCAACTCCCCCAAGGAACTCCCAAAGTCCCACTGAAAAGGTCAGCATGCTTTTGAGTCATCTGCACTGCTCCCCGACACAAAAAAATATACTCAGCCCAGTGCAGAGATACTTGATAAAGAGTCTAATGAAGTGGAAAGAGTGTTGTAGGAAAAGAATAGTCCTCTCTCATCCTGACATCCCATGATGCTCCATCTAGTTGCTATGGAGACTTAAAAAGAGAAGGGGTTTTGTTGTCTTGAAGGGCCTTCTCCCTTCCCAGTAACCTTGACCTTTTCCAGGTTTGTGTGTTTGTGTGTGCATGTGTATGTATTTACAAAAAAGAGATAAGGAATTCCATTTCTTCTTATCTGGTCATGGCTCAGTGGCTGGCACTGATGCATGTGGGGGGCCGTCAGCTTGTCTCAGCACGTAGATTTGGAGAGGATAAGAGCAAGAAGATACAGAGGGGAGCAGTTAATTAAGGCTGTTATTGCAAAGGACATTGTTTGCTGAATAATGAATTCCATATGCTTCAGAAACACAAGTGCAATTAAAGGTGTGAGAGATGAAGGGCAGGAGAGAAGCGATGGGTCATATATTACCATACAAAATGGCCCCACTGGCCCTCCAAAGCTAAGGGCTCAAACAAAAAAAAAAAAAAACCACCATCTATCACAACCAGAGATTATTTCTCATAAACAAGGCAGAGGTGCTGCTGCCGGTTCCCACAGGTGAAGAAGGGTTACCAGTAGTTGACAGCCATTACAGAGTGATGTGAGAGTCATTTAGACAGGCTGAAAGTATTTTGTTTTCTGTGATACCCAAACAAAGCAAGATGCATATGGAGTTAAGCAGACAGGCTAATGCAGAACAATGCTGCATACAAGAAGTTCATGTTCATTCCCTCCCCGTTATCTGAAGAAGCTATCTACTTCCCATTTTCAGCCAGCCCTACAGTCAAACTAACAGAGATGCTCAGAGGTGGGGTTATCACTAGGAGCCCACCATTTGCATGCTCCATTGGCCCTCAAAATACCTGGGCCCCCCCCCCCCCCCCGTCTATGTCCCACAGAGATGCCGTCCACCCTCCCGATCTCCTTCCCAAGGCAGAGGGGGAGACCTGGTACTGGAGTTTGTGCCTTCAGTTTGGGTCCCCTCCTGGCTCTGAGGCCACTACAGCTCCTGCTGCTTGCTCTCCGTTTGAGGGCATAAGCTTGTGTGTCCCATCGTGTCACGGGGCAGAAAAACAAGGGGGGAAAGATGATAGAAAGAACGTATTATTTTGTGGGCCAAAAGTCACAAAGCTTGGCTTAGAGAACTTGGGTATCAAGAGTGGAACGAAGACATGAACTGTCCCCTGCCATAACCTCTACAACAGAAGAGAAAACCAGCCAATGGACTCTAGCTGAGAACACAACCACCTCCAGGAATAAGACCTGGATTTGGACGGAGTGTCGCACAACCGCATCTTTGACAAATGAGGATAATTCATGTCAGATAAGATGATCAGAATCTGACACCTTTTTGCAGCTGGTTTGCTCAGGTTGTAGGTTAATGAGAATCTGATGTCTAGGATGTCTTTGAACTCCTCTCAATTACCAGCAATAGAAGCATCGCAGGTTCAGATTCCTAAGTCCTTTCGGGATTTAGCCTCTCTGTCCCTAAGGAGATCTCGGATAAGGTTTATGGTCACCACTCACCCTGTGTTTGTGCACTCCCTAATTTAACACAGCACTGACACAAGCAAGATAAGGAATTAATCTAAATGAACTCCCGGGTAAGTAACCTTGGTAGCTGCCTGTTCTCTACCCTCCAAGCCTGGGTAAGCTTTCTCAGATTCTGACTGACTTGAAGCAACTCTACTCCACTTGCTGGTCCTGACAGCTTGCCATATCACCACTCCAAGTGAGAAGAGTACAGAAAAAAAAGTCATAAAAAATTTATTGGAAAATATTTCTCTTTTAGCTGAGAGTGCTGTTGATATAATCGCCTTTTCATTTTCTGCAAGACTATGTGTGCATATGTGTGTGCCTCTCCCCTCAACCCATCTCTCAGGCTGATGATCTGAACAGTCACTTGGGCTTGTCTGTCCATTCCCAGCCTGCCAAACTGTTTTCAATAATAAGATCCATCTCCTCATGCTCAAGGCCGCATTGTCTTCATATCCTTGGAGTCTGTTCTCCCTTTTATCACTTGAGCTGCACGTGTTTTGATTGTAAACACCCCGATAACACTCTTGTTAACCCCTCACAAGTGAAATAATAAAGGATAGATAACATTTTCAGACGTAATACTTACACTGTCATCCTATACTGAGATAACAAGGAGCAGACAGCCTATGAGTCTGTCTTACTCCGATAAGGATCTTGTCACCATAGATACAAAAGAGATAAACTTTCTAAAATAATATCCTTGTTCATGTCACTTTGCTCAAGTTGGATAATAGAGAGTGCAATTCCTCTCCCTCCCCCCCATCAAGTGTATTTACAGTTCCTACCATTGCCAACACCAGTGAAACAAGCCCTCGACGTGTTACAAGATGGGAATTTACATTTCTCACCCAGGTGAGAGCAGCTGACAGGTATCATCTTGCAGGATCACATTTTGGGCGCATCCAGAGAGAAAAGGGCCATGATCCCCAGCGCATTGCCCGGCAGACCGGAGAACACACAGCTAACGCTTCTTGTACAGACCCATCGCAGCCCAGACAAACACAAGTTACCGGTACACACCCCAAAAACTCACTCAGCATCAGTGTGGTCCATCGCGGCAGCAAAAGCGTGATGCCGCTCACTGCAGCAGGTGCCAACGTTCACAGCCCGTCTTTATCCGTGATAACTACAAGAGATGCTTGACATTTCTGTGTTGAAGCATTTCATAAATGAAAAATGGCTTTGCAATCAAAATGAATACGTGTGCAGAAAAATCTCCAATTGGCTTTAAAGTTGCCAGGCTTAGAAATTGGAAGCTGAGTGTTTCTCTAACAAAGTAAAATAAAACACAATAAAATTGTACATCTAGCAATTTAAAACTACTGTAACCCTTGGGAGTCGCTTTTTTTGTTTGGTTGGTTTTCAGGAAAGTATTTTTAAATACTTCATAAAGTATTCTGAAGAACAAAAATATCCAAAGGAAATGTTCCTAAATTGATGTTTTCTCTAAAAAACCAAGGTGAAGTACCTGTTTGTAGCCTACCATATTTAGCTGTCTCACTGCAAATGGCAACAGCCAACACCAAAGCAGCTGACATTTAGCGGTGACTGGTCTGTATGGTCTCCCCATTGCAGAAAATATAAGAATTTATTCTCCTCATGGTGAGTATTGACCCTGGCTTTGCTTCACTGAATATTTACCTCTTGGGTCAATAAATCATCATGTTCATCTCAATAGAAGTCAGTATCTGCTTATTATTATATTAACCTTTACAAGGCAGATAACAGTTGTTTTTCCCCTATAATAAGATATTGCACAAATTGGATAACTAAGAAAGATTTCTTTGTGATAGTATTTTTTTGACTACCAGCTTTTTGGCTCAATTTGAGGCATGTGAAACAACACGCGTTTAATACACCACATGGAGCTGCCTTTCTCCCACAACCAGCTTTCAGAGCGCACATTAAGAGCCCTGGGAGAAGTCCCGGGACATCTGGAAGATACGCATGCGTGGTGCCCGTCTTCTGGCCAACGCGATACAATTGCTGCGTCATTCGGTTCCCGCAGGCAGAGCTGCGGGTGGTCGAGCTTTCAGCCTGGCCAGGTGTTAGCACGAGACTTTACGAAAGCACACATCACAAAGACAGGGAAACTCAGCCAAAATTTGGGAAGAAAAGAGATACGTGAATTTGTGAGGAAGGATGGCTAGGCAGAAGGACAGATGGAAAGCATGCAGATGAAGGCAGAAGGAAAGAAGCCTGACACACAGGGACAAAGTGAATCTTCATTATGGAGAGAACAGGCCACGTGCTGAAGCCGAGCCCAGCCTCCGCTCACCAACACGCAGGAACAGTGGGGAAAAAGAAGCAGGAGATACCTGGCGAGGCACTGCTTGCTCCCCTCCTGTCACCAGCCGTTGTAGATTAAAGACAGCATGGCACTTCTTCAGAAGTGCAGAAGACAGTCTTGACATCCTGGCAAATTCATCCTTTCAATAAAAATAAACGACTTCCAAGGCTGCATGTGAGATATGGCTACACATATGGCTGGCACATTTTCCTACATATTGCCTGAACTGCCACTATCTACCTCACTGCTTTGTAAAGCACTTTGAGATACAGCTCCTTAGCTATTAAAGTTACAATATAAAATATAATTCTCTTTTATATCTTAAGCTCAAAAGCTGCTTTAAATATGATATATACATTTCTTTGCTGAAATCTAGATTTTAACTGCGCTTCTTTCACATGGAAGTGCTGCCCACAGATGCCATCCAGACTTCCTATATAGAGGAAACTAAATACTGCCCGTACATTTACCAAATATTTCATTAGATGAGACTAGACCAGACTAGACTAGAATATGTGTCATCAACCTGGTACTCTCAGCATTTCTGCCCAGTGAGGGGTGGTTGGCCTTGGGTAGCTGCTGGGAGCAAGACAGGAGAGAGCTGGAGGGGACGGGGAATGTTTGAGCATTAGGAAAAAGACTGAACAAGGATATTAGGACAGAGGGCAGAGCAGAGAAGAAACAGTACAAAGTCATACCTGTAATCAGTATAAAACACCACTGGAGTCTGCTGATTGACTATGGATCCAAATGTGGTCCCAAACATCCCTCTGTTTATAAACACTCACTTCCAAAAGCTGCCGAGCTGCCGAACACAAACAAACTCCAGCCATGATATGTGATAAACAGGAAAGAAGCCAGAGCAAACACTGCAGTGGGAACAAAGCCTGGGATAGCAAATACAGAGCCCCGAGGGACAGATACCACAGAAAACATGAGGAAAGCACGCTCTCGTGCGTGGTATCAACACCTACGGCCAAGCAAAGGAGGAAGAGCTCCACCACGTTTTCCAGCAGTGTGGAGAACCAAGATGAGCTTTACAGCACGGCAACAACCCCCTTGAAGGACTCTGGGCTTTTCACCCTCAAAATACAACAGAACTGCAATGCCAGGCACTTGGGCTACATGGCTGGTGCTCACCATAAACCCCAGGTTAATCCAGGCAGATGCTGAAGCCCTGTCAGCAAATGGCAGCTCCAGAGAACAGCCAGCCAAGAAGTAACCGTTCCTCCTCTCCCATGCTAGGAAAAAGCCTGGCTTTGGAGACATCCCACTTCACCCAAGGTACCTGACTTCCCCAGCTGGGAAAACCCTTCCAGAGTAAAGTGTGTCTAGCTCCCTTCATCAGAGAAAGGATGGGCTACGGCCAGCTCAGCTAACCTGAGAACAACCTGCACATCACCCACAGAGTGGAGAAGGCAGCGTCAGACACCGTGAAAAACCACAGCTGGGGACAGGCTGCCGCTACCTTGTGCCAGCCCAGGCTTGCTCGTTGGAAAGATGCTGCTAGATGTGCCCAGGGAGAGGAAGGACGGCCACACAGGGGACGACATCACTTTACCAGCTTCCAGCCTTTGAGATGCACCCATCCTACCTCTGAGATCCCAAGCTGAACAACTCGGGGGCTGAAGGACAGCTATGCTCAAGGGCATGCTTCACCACGATGATGCTTTACTGCAGAGACAAGGATGAAGATCCCAAGCCTGCATTCCAGGGACAGGAGGCTTCCTTCTGTGACGGGAAGGCAGCGCATGCTCCGTGGCACAAGCATCGCATGGGGTGATGGGCTTACGTCCAGTCCAAAAACTTTTGGCTTTTTTTGTGTTGTTTTTCATATGATGGAATTGAAGGTTTTCCTGCTGCGCTCTGAAAAGGGCAGAAACAATAACCTTTGCAATTAGCACTTGGCAGAACAAGGTCCTGTCCACAATAAATTAACGGAACCAATTAGGGAGGAGGGAAAAATAATCAGATGCCATAAGGTAAATCCTGGCTCTGCCACAGTATATGAGCGGAGGCCGTTCTGGAGCACGGTCACTCTGGGACATCCTGCTGGGTCCGAGGAGGGACCGGCAAAGGCTTCCTCCCAGTGCCCAAGCCTCGTCCCAGTCAAGGGAGGGGAGGAAAGTCAAAGCACGCTTCTTTGTGAAACCTGTCATATGAAAATTTATTGCCTTGCTCTCACCCCACTCATGGCAACCACACCCCAAAGGAGCCTGTCAAGGCATGGGGTGGTCACAGACTGGTTCCCTCAAGAAATGAAGCTCTCCGCTGGGATATGATGGGTGGACAGCACTGTGTTGTAACCTTTTCTCTTAGCTCTGTTTCCTCAAAGACCTTCAGTTCCTCCACACCACATCTCGTGTCTGTAGGACACAGAGGATCCCCACCTACCATTCCGCCTTGACAACCCGTTCCCTGTGATGGGGACATTGAGGAGCAGTGCTGCCTACCCCTGTCAAACCTCACTTGCTGCTTATGCCCAGGGAGGAGCAGGTTCACCCGATCAAGACACAGAGCTGTAGCCAGTGTCACTTAATGACGCTACCGAAACCACCAGCATGGGGACACGTGCCGTAAAAGCTTCCCAAGGTTGAGCTGGCCTCAGCAGGTTACGCAAGAGCAAAGATGGCCTGAAATAATAAGAACACTGATTTTTCAGCCCCTACCTAGTCAGCATCCTCTGGCCTTTCATCCAACCGAAGTAGAAAACTGTATTTCAACTTTAGAAAGATATTTGATCCGGCATCCCATGAAAGATCACTCTGATGCTCCATTCAAATTGGCTTGGACATGAGAGATGGTGTGTGCTTCAGAAAGAGAGAAAGGAACCATAAACCAGGCAAAATGATAAACAGAAACTTGTCAAGATGGGGCGATGTGCCTGGTGGGGTTCGGCAGAGATCACTGTTAGACCTGTCTTTTGTCACCTCTTCATTAATGAGCTGGAAAAAAGAAGTAAAGAGCAAATAATAGAATTGGCAGACCGCGCTATATTAGGAGGTGTTGCCATCACCAGGGAAGGACAGGAACATAAAACAAATTAGGAGACAGGTGAGAAATCAGGGTAGAAAATAAAGAACAGCAGAGAAAAATGTCTGTCTAGACAGATTTACAGAGGGGATCAAAACCATTCAAGCAACCAGAAATTCTGCTCTGCAAAGGGTTTTGGTATTTCAGATTTGTAGGTGCTGTGAAACAAAACCCAAAACCGAACCCAGAAGAAAGTGAGTGCCCGTGGTTCCGTCTGTCAGACAATTATTAACTGTTTGCTGGCACTTTTTTTCTGTCTGAAAAAGAAACTTTTAAAGAGTCAGAAGCTCATGAACATTTCAGACAAGGGAGACCTGAAGATCCACCCCACGGACATCCCCCCAGTCACCCCTAGGTGAGTCACCCCGTGGGAATCCAGTCCCATTGCCCACTAGCCAAAAAGCCTGGGGATAGGCGGTTCGTCTGATTTCATAGCCTCAGAGCACATCCAACTTTCCCCTCTCAGGCTTTTATTTTTTAATTTTTTTCCCCTCAGCAGCCCTTTTTCCTTTAGCACAAGTTATATAAACACTCAATTCCCAGAACCAGTGCTGTAAGAAAATACTAATTCTCAGAAGAGCCCCCAGCATTCCTCTCCAGTCAGCAGCACAGGAAGCTCAAAGGAGCCAAGCAATGTACTCATGCACCCAGAAAAATTCTCAAAAATTCTGAAGGAGACTCTGTAACTGGATGCAAAAAAAAAAAGCACTGCAGGAGCAGGTCAATGAGCAGCTGATTGGAAGTGTGGTTTTTAAAGCCACACTTAAACTGTAACACTGTGAGGTGCATTGATAGTTCACTCAGGTACCTCCTGCAATTCATCTGGATGTGGACACAATAGAAAGAACAAGATTTAAACAAGACAGATGCATACACAAACAGCCAACAGGAGTAGGAGGGCTGAAGAAATATACAGCTCTGGTATTTTAGTGTGTGTGTGTATATATATTTATTATATATATATTTATTTTCTTTTAAGTATATATACAATATTAGATGGATATGGAGATGCTCAGAAATCTTTGAAGATGACATGATGAGCTCTCAGTGTGAAAGATCACCCTACCCAGAAATTTTTCCCATTCTTCCTTGCCTTCTCCTAGCAGATTAGAGAGACAGCACACTGGACTACAAATGAATACCCAGCCAGCGCTGGCTTTCTCCCAAGCCTTAAATTGTTTATAGCCCATTCGATCTCCACTTACAGCCTTGGATCTGCTAATCGAATTGCATCTTCTTTCTATAGTTGGACATTTTTTTCCTTTTAAACACCATCTTATCTAATCTGCACCATTTGCATTTTGTGAAGTCTATATGCGGTACAGGAACCCAGTAAATCAGATTTAATACAGCAAAGAGCACTTATCTAAAGCTCAGCATTTTTTTAAGCATGTGTATATGTCCTCAAGTTCGGCATTTGTGAAAATTGATTGGGATCATGTTTTCTTCCCAAGATTTAGGGAAAAAGGTGGTGCTAAAGTGTGGCTGAGGTGGAGTTTCCGTGTTGCTGCTACCATGTCTTCTTCTCCACTTCCCAACCCATGGAGCGGAGATGCAGTTGCAACCTTTTTCCTCACTGAGGTGGTAGACTGCCTGGGATACTCATGGTTTGTGTGATGACACGTGGACAGCTCTGAACAAGAAAAGGGACCATAGCTCAGTCAGGATCTCTAGAACAGGTTTATAAGACAAGAGTGGCATGGTGAGAAACCCAGAAGGGCTCTGCAAGACCCCAAGGACCTGAACAGTTAGTGCAGGGTGATGGGTATGGTACCGGAGTGACGGCAAGTGGCATGATGGACCACTTAGGAGTATTTCGCTGCTCCTCACTTCTCGGCTGGCTTCTGCTGCGCTCAGCCACTTTGATTCCCCAAGAGGCCAAAGACTGGCACACTG
This sequence comes from Sagittarius serpentarius, assembly GCA_034782735.1. Taxonomy (NCBI): domain Eukaryota; kingdom Metazoa; phylum Chordata; class Aves; order Accipitriformes; family Sagittariidae; genus Sagittarius; species Sagittarius serpentarius. Next base: position 15,027,020 of record JAVKLA010000084.1, read on the forward strand.
TCCTTTAGGTCACTGGAAAGGAGGGAGCCTTGCAGGCTGCTGCAACTCACCGTTTCCTGATTTATAAACATTTTTCTCCTTCTAATGCTTATTCATGCATCAGAGAACATCCCTTTTCCCCTCTGTGCAATTACTGAGCACAAACCTCGGCTTTTAATTGCAAGATTAAAGATCCCATTAAAAAAAGAAATTCTTAGAGACTTATTAACGGAAGGTTTTAGGAAGGGACCGTGATCCTACTTCCAAAGACCTACCACACAGACCTTTTAACTTGGCTTATCAAACCGGACACACATTTGCTCTTGTTCTCCAGAGAGTCCTTCCTCCATGCCTGCAATTTCTGTTTGAATTTGATCTCTAGCTTCCCTAGATCGTAGCCACTGGCACAGAGATGTAGGTGAAGTCTGCACGTTGTTCTCCAGCCCACCTCTGAACGCTGGTGGAAAGCAACCACGTCACCTCAGCCCCTTCCGCCAGCCCACTTCCCAGCTGTGGCAGACATCAGCTATGAAATAGAGGATTCGGAGGTGTTTTGTCCCAATACCCACGCAGCATCCTTTGAATGAATCACCCAAAATGGTACCATAAAAGCAGATTTCTGCTGTTTGGTCCTGGCATGACTAGACCAGGGCCATCTTTTGTCCTAGTCCTCACCCTGCAGGGGTTTGAATTAGGAGTAGTGGCCCCACTGCTTTTGCCTCTTGGACCTACCCCAACCAGAGAAGCGCAGCCACCCCCTGCCATACGTCTCCGAGCGGTTAGCAAATTAGAGTCAGGATGAGGCCAAAATACAGATCTGGGTCTGCTTGGTGTTATTTTGCCCAAATCAAAGAACACAAAAAGGGGAGAAAACCCACACATACGACTTACCCACAGACTCATTCACTCTTCCCCTACCACTGCTAAAATAATGACATCCCAGAGACATCACAACCTTCTCCTTCTCCTGTTAGACCAGCTGAGTCCCACAATGGTAATGGACAAGTGTCCTCCTCCTCCTGGGAGAGTTGATTCTGAGCTTCAATCAAAGCAGATTTCAATAGACTTGAAGCCAGCAGGCTTCACAATTACTCCCTTTTTCTTTCTGTGTGTGTTTGGTCACTGAGTCTTGTTTCTCTCCGCAGGGGAGTCTGCTCACTAAACCTGCTTGCTTATTTAAAACTCAGCAGCCTCAGCCCACTCCCATTTTGCCACCTGAGACCAAAAACCTGGAGTCCCCGAGTCATTAAAAGCAAGATGCAATTAGCGCCAACACTGACTGGCTCACTCCCTCCTGTTCCGTGCCCATGTCTGAAGCTCCTTCCTTTGTGAGCTCTAATGCGTGTTTAATGTGCAACTTAATTATTTGATTACAATGGCGTAATTATGTAATTGTAATGTATTGTGCAAGTTGGCTGGAAGGAGACGGGAGACATTTGCTGAGTGACGTGGGATAAACAGAATAACAACAACATCAAGGAAACAGAATAAATCTAATGAGATGATAATTTGGAGAAATAGTTAAGAAAATGGGCACTTTGGAAAATGAAAAGTAGCTGGACTTTTTTTTTAATCTTTTTAATTAATTTATTCTTCCCTCCTGCCCCTTTGTGATGAGCAAGAAATTTTCTTCTCTGTGCCAAAGCGCTAGCGAGTGCGGCTGTGCTGGAAGAGCATAGCCAGGCAGGCTGTCCTGTCCCTGCCTCACTCCTCCAACTGTCACCGCTCCTAGAAGGACAACTGAAGACGTGCCCAAATCGTTCTGAGCTGGCCCTCAAGAAATGGTAGCACTGCAAATGCACGCACGCTTTACTGGACTACTGGCGTATAGGCGCCGCTCAGCCGCGACCACGGGCAAGCCAACAAAGCTGAATAACCTCCCACTTGCCATGGAAGTAGGAGTAGAAGCACAGAGTGGTTCACGGCAATTTATCGCAGAGCAGTAACTCAAGTACCTGGATGAGCCCTCTGCACCATCTTGCTCTCCAACATCTGGACTTTGGATCAGAATGTTCACGTCCGCGGACTGAACCCAAAAACAAGGGGAAAAACACTGATCAAGGTAAGCAACAGTCACGGGGGAGCTCAATGCAAGAACTGCAAACCACATCTTGGATACAGGTTTTGAGTCCAGCTTTGTGAGCTCTCTTGGTTTCTCCTGCTCTCCTTCAGAAGACTTTAACGACTCCCTTTCCCCCAGCAGCAAGCACATTCTCAAGGAGACCACATCAATAAATAAGAGTACCAGGAGCCTAGAGAACCAGTTCAGCCTACTCACCCAACTTCTGGTAAGGTACAGTCCACCTGCAACGTCCCAGGTTTCTGTGGGAGACACAAGCCCATGGCAAATACTTCAGGGAGACCTCTGAACCTGTTTCTCATCTCTAATTAATTGATAGCTGGCAGAAGGCTTGTACCAGTAAAGCTTTCCATAGGAAGGGTTTCTCCAGTCAGAGCTCAGCTCCTACAGCGCTGGCAGGTAGACACAAGCCGATGCCAGAAGAGAAATCTGTATCCTGACTCTTGGCAGTTGCACACGCAGCACACATGCTGTCAGACTGTTTTACAGGTGACACTTCCACATACAACTGGGGTTACAGTCATGGCTTTTTCAGCCAAGTTTCTCTTTTATGAAACAGCCTTCCCAAACCAAACATCGCTAAATGTGGCCTTCTGACCCGTTTCAACAGCAAGCTGCGGTCTGATCTTGTCAAAGCACAAACTCCAGAGTAAGTAATACGGACATTGTTCTGATATTAGCAAAGCAAACAGAGGCAATGACAACCTACTGCCTATCTATCTGCCAGCTATCCAAATAAGATTAGCCAAGGAGCAAACTCCATGACATGGAAGTGGTCCCTCAGTCGGCCAACGCCAGTGAAAGCAAGCTCTTGTAATGATGCCAGCCAGGGAGAGATGGTGAAAGTAACCAAATAACCGTAGGTACATGCAGACTCAATTTGCCAAAAGCTGGATCACTAACTCCTACGTAAGACTTGATTTCAGTCCAAGGGGTCTATTTCTCCCTGGGGTCTTCTAGGCCTGTTTACATCAGGGTTACCTGCAAGCTATATACAGTTGTGGTGTAGTAAAGCTTCAGTCCCTAGTTTGCCCATGGAAAGAGCTGCAGGAGCTACTGGGAGGCTCCATCCCTCCCCAGAAATGCACATTTTGGAACAAGCCTCCTTTCAGAATCCGAATCAAACACTACAACCCTCAAAAATTCTGCCATCTCCTAACTTGCAGCAAGGCAATGAAATATTTTCCAACAAAATAAGAAGTCAGCACTCTGAGACAATACAAATGTTTGTTTGGTGGAGTTTACTTTTTAAAGAATGTCATCTGAAGCCAGAGTAAAAACATTTATGTTTTAAAATCAGAAAAAAAAAAAAAAGATTTGTATGCACGCTCAGCTTCCAAAGGGAAAAAAAAAAATTAAAAAGACCATTTAATGGAATCCTAACAAAGCAGATTTGGCATACCCCACGCATTCTATTATGTTACTTTAGAACAAAAATGACAAGAGAACTTTCTGCGCTGAAGATTTCTTGCTGTTTGGCTGACTACAAGGTAAAAGAGACTGCAGACTGGCTTGTGCCATCAAGGATTTCCCGAGCATCTCTCTCAAAGGTGATCAGGGCTATCAGCTTTAAAACCTACGACTGATTCCTCTGCCATTCCAGAAGAATTCATTAACATTTTGCTCCCGGATGAAAAAAAAGAGGTCTTCTCCTGCGGATCTGGGCAGCTGCTGAGCCCCCCAGCATGTGAGGTCTAAAATTCCTCTTATTGCACCAGAATATTTGCAAGCGTTTCTAAGGTTTGAGAATTATTATGTTGTGCAAAGGCTTGCCTAACTCTTCAGGGAGGTCACACAGACATGTTATATATTTAACAGACACGCAGTAAACACAATTTAGCACCATCTACCCACCTCCAAATACTCTGGTTCTTGCTCGCAGGAAAAGAAAAACAAAATGAAATTTTAATAATGCACCAGCGATGGTTTTGATTGTTATTAGATTTGCAGATTCGCTTGGGGTGGTGTGACATTCATTGCACATCGATACACCCCAAGCAAGCCGCCATCCTGACAGCGATGGACAGATTGATGCGGAAGAGAAGAGCACAGCACTCAATGGGAGACAAGACTGAGTGTGACCTCCCCGCACGGACGATGCCAGGCTGAAGGCTGGAAGGCTGCCTGCAGCCTCGCTGCTAAACCCCAGCCCATCCCCAATCTCCCATCACAGCTGCCACCCATGCTTGCCGACACGAAGACAGAACTTGGGATGCCTGGACATTTAGAGACTTGCTTTTTCAAAGGAGTGAGCTTCACACTCATACGCTGGGCATGATTGCTCACGGTTTCCCTGCAGTGAGGACTGTAGCCCTCTGTCAGGGAAGAAAATCTAGATTAACGCTGCAATTAAAAAGGAACAGAGAACATGGTGGTTAGGACCAAACATCTTCTCTTTAGTGGAGAAAATCCATACAGCGTGTCCCAGTAATCTAATTAAGATCATATGACACAACATGAAATACAGTCTAAAAACTTGCATGAGAACGCTTGGCACAGCTCTGTATCTCCATCGTATGTCTTCACGTCCTTCACGCTTGCCCAAAAACTGCTAAAGCTGGCAGAGGACCCATCACAGGTTTTGGACCGGGCCTTTATCACACTGGCCATGAGCACTGCTGGAGGATCTGCAAGGCAAAGGGGCGGAGATTCAATGCGTTAGTTCTAGCTGATGAGTTAACAGGACCTCAAGGCCAGGGAAGACCACGGGGATTACGGACTCCGATGCCCTGGGAACACAAGATAAGTAGTCTTTCACATAAGGCTGACTGGGCTGGAGCAGACCCTTCAGAAAATCATCCAACATTGCGGACGCTCCACTGCCTCTCTTGGGAAAAGGTCCAAAACTTTACAGACCAAGCCCATAAAGAAAGCTCCTCCAGGACGAGTAAACACAAAGGTGCCACCTCCGGCTGAGGCAGCCTCCCTGACATTGATGCCAGAGCTGGAACAGGACACTAGGAGAAGCACCACTGTGCTTTTCCCACATTTCCTCTAACTTTTCACTGAGTATCTGCTACTGCGCACTGCTTCCTAGCAGCAGAGAGGATATTGGGCGGGTGAGTCCCTGCTCTCCTATCACCCTCCGAGAGAAGCTGGGCTCTTGTTTCTAGGTCGGATTTCCTGTTGGTTTGCAGCTTAGACTAATGAAATTTCTATTCTCGGAAAAAAAAAAAAACCAAACCACCTCTCTCCTGCTTATAGACCCCAATCCAGCTGTCTCAGCCCATGGACGGCTATGAAATACTGACCTTTTTTCATTTCTCTAGCAATGAAGAGGTTGCTTTCTGGTCCTGACCAGTTGCATCCCATTCTCTTCTTCCTCCTTCTCCACTGCTACATGAGCCTCTTGGCCTTTCCTCTGCCCAACACACAGGTGAATAATTGAAAAAAAAAAAAATATTAAAAAAATCCTGTTTCTTACAGAAAACCAGCTTTCCATGTAAGCATTAAATATCAATTATATGAGAAGCCATGCAGTGCTTTAATTATAGTCATGAAAAATCATCCCATTAATCAAGTTTCTAATCAGCTCGTTTCTCGTAATAAGGTGGCAACTGTTATTTTATCGATTAACTCTTAACAAGCCACTTAGATAAATCAATTCTACATTTTTTTGCATATATCCTGTTTTACAAGAGGAAAAATTCTGCCTTTATCAGGGACTTGCCCGAGTACCAAACAAGCTCCTTGCTGCTTCTTTTTGGCAGTGCTGCTGCTTCCCTCTGGCCCTTGTTCATCGTGGCCAGAAAGCGGGTTCCTTGCTCTTCCACCCACCATCCCAGCCCGGGCCCTGTCATCTTTCAAAGCTGTGATTTAGGAGGCTGGGTCCACTTCAGATCAAAAAGAGCTGCAAAAATAAAGGGTGAAACAAGAAACAGAGAGCTTTGCCTTTTGAGGGGAGATGAAAAGAGCTCAGCTCACTTAGTCTAGCAAAACAAAAGCCAAGAAGGGACATGGCTGTGGTCTAGAAATACATGGAGAACTGGAGAGGGAAAAAAGGGAGCGAGGAAACAAGGGTGAAAAAGAGCCATTTCAGTCGAAGAACAAATGAGAACAAAACAGCTGTGAATTAATATAAGCTGGAATTTAGAAATACATGCTAAGAGGCTCAGAGCAGAAAGACTTTCTAAGAGGCTTCCCTTGGGAGTCACTGGGCAAAACCTAAACAAGGTTTTTGCATAACTTGAGCTGCACATGGGAGAGGCATTATTGCAAGGAATTTGCAGTGGTTAGGCATGAACGCAGGGCTCCAAGGAGCCTGTCCTGTCTTCAGCGAGGGTGTTCTGGGATCCACATCCAGGCTAGACATGAAGCCACTTGATTAATTATTACCTCTGCTGACTTCTCCCACCTACTGCTCAGTTCAACACCAATTATTCAGGATCAGCTTATAATAACCTATTGAAGAGGTACAGCTTTTCATTTGCATAAGCAGTTTCAGCCAACACAGTCTGCTGAGACAGAAAATATACACTGAATATTTAGCAAGTCTGACGGCATTTTAAAAGCATGTGATAGTACACAATTGATGACATCATGCGTTTCTCATGTTTCCTGAAGGTGAAGGCTAATGGGGCACAGAACTTAACCCAAAATTGACTGGAGCAGCATTTAAAAAAGAAAAAAAAAAAAAGAAAAAAAAAAAAAGAAAAAAGAAAAAAAAAAAAAGAAAAAAAAAAAAACAAAAAAAAAAAAAGATGCAGAGTCTGTCTAGATTTAGATGCAATTCCCAGAGAACCCCATCTAGCAATATCAAAGTTTATACAGAACTGCAAAACTATACCCAAAACCCTTGAGCAGGAATAGAGATTCGAGACAAGTATCTCGCTCCTCCTCCTTGGGAAGGTGCAACAAGCTAGTATGTTAAGGTCCAAATCTGGTCTGACCCACAAACCCACTGTCGGATCACACTGCCTGCTGTTCCAGCCTGGCAGGTGGCTGTCACAGCTTTAGGAGCTTGCCCAGGTTTCAGAGAGACCTGTTCCTTGCTGGGCTTGGCTACTGAGTACCCATGAACAGAGGTTTGTGGACCTATGCATTTTTTGCTGTTGTGACCTCTCTTCCCACAAAACGCTAAATATCTCTGCAGCTGGGGTGCGCCAACATCGGCGGAGGCAAAAGTCCCCACGTGCCCTTTCCTCTGTCCTGGTGCTCTTTTCTTGGCTCTTGTTCCACACGTGCTACAAGTGCTTGAGCAATCACTAGCCCGTTAAAGGATGCTACACAGGGGCCTCGCTGGCCCCTAGGAAGGGCAGCCAGCAGCACACATCTGGCTGAGCACGATGTGGCATTACACAATCCCTTTTCAGCTCTCAAATCCCCCAACCCCATTTATTTCTTCCACGCATTTGGTGCTACACTAATACTAGGTATTACCCCAGCATTAGCAGTCACACCCTGGCCCAAAAGGGAGCCTGCAGTTGCACAAACACCCATTTGCCTCTGCTACCTTGCTAGCAGGTGTTGGCTATCCCTCTCTCCCACTCTTGCTCCCATCTAACAGCTACGGCAAAAGCATCTACCGTGCAAGCCACAAATAGCAACATGGCATGAACTTGGGCAGAAGAGACCGGAGCTAGAACGGCAGCCGAGACGGGGAATTGCCGAGCGTGCCGCCCAGAGCTGATGTGCAAACAGGCCAGCGGAAAGCGGACAGGACGCAAGCAGCCTCTGCTGCCTAAGGGACACCCTCACCCCCGTCCTGACTGCTTTGGGACCGATGTGTCAGACACGTCTGACAAACCACGTGTATAAAGGAGAGGCACCTGCGCTGAACAGTCGTGTCCGACGGGCCTTGGGAAAAATCCAGCCGGCAACAGATTTAACGGCGGCGCTGACCCTGCTGGCAGCCTGCTCGGCATTTTCTCAGGGCAGAGCGTGCCGGGGATGCTGGGCATTGACGAGCTCTGCTTGGAGCAAAACCCAGATCAACGGTGGGCTGAGAAACACAACGAATCCCTGCCTGAGTCTCCAGCGTCCCAGTCCCTTCCTGATATCCTCAGATCCATTCTCTCACCTCTGCGTAGATGCAGTTGGGTCAGGAAAAAGTTTTGTTCCTTGCTGTCTGGACCAGTGCTGTCAGAAGGTGTCCTGGTTGCAGCTGGGATGGAGTTAATTTTCTTTCTAGTAGCTGGTACAGCGTTATGTTTTGGATTCAGTATGAGAAGAACGTGGATAACACCCTGATGGTTTCAGTTGTTGCTCAGTCGTGTTTAGACTCAGTCAAGGACTTTTCAGCTTCTCGTGCCCAGGGGCACAGGAAAGTTGGGGGAGGACACAGCCAGGACAGCAGATCCAAACTGGCCAAAGGGGTATTCCATACCATGGGACGTCATGCCCCATTTATAAACTAGGGGAGTTGGCCTGGGGGGGCAGATCACTGCTCAGGAACTAACTGGGCATCTGTCGGCAAGTGATGAGCAATTAATTACATTGCACATCACCTCCTTCGTGTATTCCAATATTATCATCATTATTATTTTCTTCTTTTCTGTCCTATTAAACTGTCTTTATCTCAACCCACAAGTTTTGCTTTTTTTTTCTTCCCCGATTCTCTCCCCCATCCCACTGGGTGGGGGGAGAGTGAGCGAACACCTGCATGGTGTTTAGTCGCCGGCTGGGGTTAAACCACGACAGAAGGCATGTTTACACTGAAAAAAGCCTCTCCATGCTAGTACGTGCCCAGGACAACAGACCTGGCCTCTAATTTTGTTTTTTACCGATATAAAATTGGAAAATTTTCCCTGCAAATAGTTGCTAGCTTAGAGGGAACAAGGACAGTAATTCTATATCTGCTTTGACTGGAGTCCTGCCGCATGCTACAGAGCTTCCCCACGCACACACACTCCCACCGTGGGCACCCAACATCTTTCAATATACTCACGCGCACTGGAAGGAAAACCACAAAGCCATCCCAGAGCAAATTTCCCCCCCCAAACAGTGCAAGCGCCTGAGCCTGTAAAGAATAATAAATGGCTCCCCTGTGCCACTTCCACTACCCGCCCTCCCTCGGGAAATCTTGTCCGGCCTCGGAAATGCTTTCACTTGTGTGGCCTGGGACAGCATCACCCAGCAGGGAATTAAACCAGGGGGCAGGTCTGCAGGCAGGCGCTGGGGAGGACAATAGCGAGCGGGAGGGGAAGAGGGCTGCGAAAGCTGCAAACTTTGCCAGGCATCGCTCAGAGCGGGATAAAGGGAGAGTAATGAGCTGGCTGAAAGCATCAGTGCAGTGAGAGCCGTTTGATTTATTCTCCGCCGCGGCAATTATTTATTCATAAATAAAACAAGAAAAGGAACGAGACCGGACGCCTGCTCAGAGGTGGCATTTGTGGGAGGAAGGAAGGTACAAGGACCCCACCCAGGGAGAGCTGTCTGACACTTCTTCTTCCCCCACCCGCAATCATAACCTCTGATTTAATTATCTTAATGGGGAAAAAAAAAAAAAAACAACCAACAGAGAAGGCAGCAGGGAGAGCAGGCACTATTTTCTCAGTCAAAGGTTTCTCCCGATGCCCAGCAGCAGTCTCAGGCTTCCCGGCTCACTGTGCCTGCTGCCCTGGACATCCCCCTGTTCCCCATCCCTTGGGAAAAAAGCCACATCCCGATAGTCCTGCTATTCTCCCCCTGCTAGCAGAAAGCCTGGCACGCTGCTTAGCCCCACGCTGCCCGTGGGGCTGACGGAGGGATGTTTCCCTCTGCATCCCCTTCACAGAGATGCTCCCCAGCCGCATCCAGCCATGCCGGCAAGGGGAACCCCACTGATAGGGATACTCTTGGTAAGGCTAGACTAGCAACAACAGGCTCGAGTGTCAAAGAATGACTGAAAATGCCCAAGGAAACAAAGAGAGAACAATTAAATGGAACAGCTTACTACCGCAGAGATCAATGCCACTGAATAATACATTTTCAGGCCAAGCCTTGTGGGTCTCAGAGACACCCTGAACAAGCCAGGGAGAATTTGGGGGAGATGTTCAGTACCGATGAACCGAAGCACGGCCTCCCAAACTGCCAGGTTTTGTGCCGGGATCTGAAGACAGCACACTTTGGGGAGCGGGTGTTCGCCTGCTGGCTCTTTCACGCTCAGGAATCTCATTTTCCAGGATGTCAACAAGGCCAGGAGGGCTAGAAATGTACATTTGCTTTTTAGTGACAGCTGAACTACAAGAAATCTGGCTCCGGGGCTCTAGGAAAACACAGTAAATACCGTTAGAACTTGCAATAAAACTACGCTGCTTCGCAACAGAAGGCTTTTCTTACCCACCGCTCCTCCATGCTCCTTCACCTTCTCTCAATCATGCCCAGCAGTTTCATCTTTGCTACCAGGAGCGAGAGTTTGGAGCCTCGCCGTTGCTCCCAGCATGACATATGTGAGCAAGTCAGCCTTCTGCCCTGGAAGAAGGGGACGACAAGGTTCAACACAGCCCCAGCAGCCCAACCAGGGGCTTCCACGCACGGCATGGGGCAGAGGAGCCCCTCACTGCAAGGTCTCCCCAGCCCTCTGGCACTCTGCACTGCCGGGAAGAGGCTTCATCCCAAACCTGGATGATCCCCACTATGCGTTAGCCTGGCTCCATCCCGCTATACAAATGGGTCAGTCAGGCACGAGTGGATTTTGCCTTCGGGGGGGGGGGGGGGAATGAAGAGTTGGGAGATACCTCGTGGGCGAGCAAACCCAGGTCCTCGCAGCAAGTGACGCCTTGTGCAAGCCCACACGGATGCTAACTAACCGCCAGCCCAGGCTGTTGCACCAGCCGCTCAGCACCTCCCTCGTTCCAGCTGGAACAGCTGCCAGCAGCAAGGAAGAGGTTAACCCATCCCAGCAGCAACAGGGCAGTTAACCCCATTCCCCATCGTGCTCTCCCGCACCCTCGAGCCATGCTTGTGTTTTCTCGATGCTGCCTCTGGCTCACCAGCTTTCCCAGCTCCGGCCATTACAAAGACTGCGATTTAAAGATTGAGCATGTTTAAATATTAAATGGGCGTAATAAATAATAAATAAAATGAAAAATATTATTTATCCCTAAATGGCGATGTCACTCGCAAAACCAAAAGAGGCAAGGGGAGCCTGTCCCCAGGGGTGTAAAACGCCACAGCTAGCAAGGTGCCAGCCTCACCTCCACTCTGTTGCCACAGAGTCCTCCACGGAACTTGTCAGCAATTAAAACAAGAAACATAGCACGGGATGAAAGAAGGGTTTTCTCTCCAAAACCAGGGAGGTGTGCAAAACCCTCACTCCCGAGCCCAAAAACTCCTCTCACCCAAGGCTGCCTTCTGGAGCTGCTCTCCGTGCAAGGAGGAGCCAGGCCAGATGGGATCCCCAGCTCTCCGCCCATGGAAAGACAACCCACACCGGCTAGAGGAGCAGGAGCTTTGTTGCTGTGTCCTTAGGATGGCACTGAATGCCTTTGAGTCACGGAGGCTGTGACTGCTAGGAAGCCCAGGAGACCTGAGGGCATTCCTGAAAGCAGGCACAGGAGTTCCCAGGATCTCCCCTTCTTGGTCCTCTGGAAGCCCCCAGTTACATCTGTCATGCTTTCATCGCCGAAGAGGACAGTGAGACCACTTCACTCCAAAATTACAGTCAGTCTCCCTCCGCCCACGCAGTGAAACGCAGTTTTCAGCCCATTTTGAAGCATGGCAGAGAGACAGGAGCGTGCAGCCCCTCCGTGCCTGGAAGGATATCTCTCAGAAGCTCCTGCAAATGGCTCCACAAACTTTTAGTGACAGCATAATTGCACATTATCTCCTACAACTTCACTTCGACGATTTAGGGGACAATACAAAGAGCAAAGAGACTGTAATATTCATATTGACATTTCCCCAAAATGCCTCCTTTCCTGATAAAGCCGTTGTCTTATGAATATGGAAAACTTGCCTGAAGGCTTTGCTTAAATGCAGTGTGTTAGTACTTAATCAGGAGAGGTGGAGCGGTAGCGACCCCTATACAACAATGGCCTGGCGCTTTTTAGGATGTGCAAGACGTTTTCCATTTTCATGGACAATTCTGTTTACAATCCCAACTCTAAAAAGGCTTATAAAAGATTCACTCTGCCTCTGTATTTGAAACAAGAGTTAGTCAGAAAACAGGATTTTGTCTCCTACTCCTTCCCCGTGGGAATTTCTAATGAAAACCATTTTTTGTCTAAACTTTTCCAGAAGAAACAAAAAGAAAGATTTTTTTCTTCTTCTTCTTCTTCTTTTCTTTCTTGGTAACAAAAAAAGTGAAAACTAAAATACTTCAGCCACAGCCCAACATGTCGTGAACTGAAATGACTGCCAGAGTGCCGCGATGGAAGAGCCAGAGTAGGGAAGCACAGTGGACCGAGTGCCAGCCTACCAAAAATGATGCTGCTTTTTGGTTGGGAAACCAGTTTCTGTGGCTTTCTGCAAGGTCAAGAATTTCGAAAGTTGTCCACGCCGTTGGGCGCACATCTCCTAGGAGTAAAGAAGCTGGATTTTCTGAAGGTACATACTCAGTCAGCATCTTCTGAAAAGCAAAACTGCTGACAACCAATAACTTGAGTTGGAGGACAGGTAAATGCTTGGGCCAAACTTGGAGAAAAAGAAGATGCCTTTTTTCCCTTTTGCTCCAAGGGTGAAATCCGTGGAAGCCTGTGGGATTTTTGCCCCAGACTTCAGCAGAACCAGGACTTCACCTGTGCGATTTCTCTTCGCAGTTCATCGATCTGTCTCCAAGTCCGTGACGGACACCTGGCACCACGGCTGCCAGGTCTGACATTGACAGCTGTGAGGAGAATATTCCCCCTGGCTCCCTTGCTTAGCTCTTCGGACACAGATACTGGCAATCAATTGGTTTCCTTTAATGCTGCTGCAGAGAAGAGTCTGATTTTGACAGATTTATATTTAGACTTGCTTTCTTTTTTCTTCTTCTTCTTTTTTTTTTTTTTCTGTTTAAGGATTTCTGTTTACCTTCTGGATAGAGCTCCAAGTTCACCCACAGAGGCAACCATTGAACCATGGAAAACAACAAAAAGTAAAGGACGTGCTAAAAAAAAAATCCATAGTATCTGTAATACCTCAATTAAGAGAGCATAAGTATTGAAGTCTGAAGTATCTTGAGAATCTAAGCCATCAATTCTGACAGCAGAAGGTACCGCTGCTAGAGCTGGGAAAAAAATCTTTGCCTTTCCGTTCACAAGCAGGGAATATCTCTCTACCTGAAAAGACAAAAAACCCCAAACATTATATAACGGTATTATTTTAAGTTCTGTTGAAATCTACAATTTTGGGTTTATGTTCTGCCCTTCAGTTTTCTACTGGCAAAGCTGTTCTTTCTCAATCCCATAAATACTCTGATTTTGCAATATGGCTGGAAAGGTTTAAAAGAAGAGTTTGTTCCGCTTTCACAAGCTGGCCAGGGAGTCAAGCATCTCGAGTATAAAAGGGGTAAGCAAACTTCTGGTCATGGTCCAAATTTCAGAGAGTAGGGCAAGAAAACCTGTTCACAGATGACACCGGTGAACTAGAAAATACTTTCAAAGATGGTCAAACACTTACTCAGAGAGGCTGGGAAGGGGACTCATGTGAAACAGCTGCAGTTCAGGGACCATTTTGCTGTCAGGTGCTCTTTCACTCTGGTTTCTCCCTCTGAGAAGCAGCAGAACAGGCAGCACTGGTATTTGGGAAGCTTTTTGTTTCTCCACCCACGAGTTCCCTGGACAAGCCCCCTCCAGAAGCAAAATCCTTCCATTTGATGTCCTTCCAGGTCACCAGCCAATCTCTCACACCCCTGGTGTGACCTGGCTTTTTAGGGAGCCAGGAAGCGATGGGGAAGCGCTGCTTTAATGCGTGCAAACGGCAATACGGCAAACCGCGATCCTCAAGGCAGCATCGCTGCAAAGCAGCGACAGAAAAGGCACAGCTGCTTCCTCGGCCACCGGAGATTTTTGTCACTGTGATTTCATGCAGGAGGACGGGTTTTCTCTTTCCCACGCACGAGAAGCGGTTCAGCAGGATACAGTGGGCGGCTTGCTCACCAGCTCCAAAAGACAGGACAAAACCAGATTCTCCTGAGAGAGGGCAACACATGTCACCGAGACCACAGAAACGCCGTCAGCCTCCCAGCATCGCAAGCGCTTGGCAAGATCGCCCAAACCCGGCTAAGCCCTGCCAGGTTCCCCACGGTTCGCAGCTCCTGCTCTGGGCCACACCTTCAGCCCAGACAAGGACCTCTCTTGTCCTACAGCTGTGCTGGACCCAGGGGGACCTTTCCCCAGGTCACGCCGTACTACTGCTCTTCCCGACAGAAAGCGAGGTGTTCGCAGCAGGCCCCACAGCGGGGAGGGATTTTGCTTCTTCCCATGCTGGGCTGGATATCGGGACCATCCACCCAGGCACAAGGCCATGCTGGACCTGCCCAAGGCCCATATGGCAGAAACGGGAAGGAGAGTCCGACCAAATCACCACGGAAATTGTTACGATCTGCCTCCCGGACACAAATCCCATACTCGTCTGGCGCGAGCCCCAGGGCTCCCTGCAGACAACATCTGCCAGCCAAGGACAGGCTCCATTGCTTCATTGCAGAGACTTTCCATCCAGGTGAACAGAAAGGTTGCAGCCAAACAACCAGCCGGAATTTACACCAGCGGATGTTTCTGCCATGATCCAGTCTTAATGCAAGGATGGGCACTGTGCCGTCTCTTGTAAGGGCCAAAAAGAGCTACCAACCCCTTGGCATCCCCGAAGGGACTTCATCTGGGCCACCAACACTGCTCAGCGTCCAGCGCAAAGGGACAAATCCCTCATCCCGTCGGCACAGCCTCACACTGGGATGATGAGCACTTCCAGAGCAGTGCTGAGACCCCTCAGTACCAGCCAGGCATCTCATCCATCCCAGCTGTGCAGCAGCAGCGGGTTTCGCCCAGCGAGGCTCCCTCCAGCTGAGCACGTCGGGAAGCACCTGGCCTCCAGCCACACGGGTTAACACTGCATGATGGAGGATGAACTCACGAGCCCGAAGCACGGCTTCATTTTCTTGCAATAAAGAAGAATCAAGTAATGACAAGCCGAGGGGTGAGCGATGGGGTAATGGGCGAACTGCCATAGAGCAAAGCGAAAGGAGACCCTCTCCTCCTGCTCTTTGCCTCCCTCCGCTCCCCAGCCGCTTGCGATTGCCTGTGGAAGTGCCAGACGACGCCGAGAAAGCTGTCGGACGAAGCTGTCACCGAAGGACTAATTCATAGGCATTTCACAATTTATGCTCAGCCTTTCAGCCAGGTTGCTTCCTCCAGCTGCAGCAATTAATGACAGCAGCCCCCCTGCGCACCCCAGCTCTGCCCGCTCACTACCTGGCCAGCCAGAAAGCACCATTCCTTTGAACTCCCCACATTATCAATACTGCATTAACAGCAGACACTTCTTTAATGGTGGTATAATCACCACTAAGCAATATTGCCAAGTATAGTGCATTTGCTTTTATGGCAAGGAAAAAATGGTCCTGCCTGCACAAACTCATCCCCCTTGGACCTCCGGCACGGCTCTCCTCCAAGGGGAGGCTTGCAAGGGGACAGGTGAAACCCTGAGATTTGCCGGCAGGATGAAGTGGTCTCCCAAGGCAGCCGCAGCCCCAGGAAGGCATTTGCAGCCATCTCGCTCAGAGTGTTCGCTGAAAAACAATTCACGCTCGGCTGCCCGGTGCTTTGCAGTGGGTGACCCATCGATTTAAAAACGAAGCAGTATTGGCAGTTCAGGAGGGCATGGCTTCTTTCGAGCACTCTGTCAAGTTAACCATTAACAGCAAAGCTGACTTGGTTTTACAATTCCTTGGCCAAGCTGATCTCCATGGTACTGTAGGCTTGGCCCTATCAACATCCCAGGCAAGCTCAGTTGACCACTTACTCTAAATCAGAGCCATCTCCTCCCCCTCTCAAAAGCAGGGCCCTTTAGCAGAGCTAAGGGCATCCAAGTATGTCACAAAGTAGTACACGCACAAACACAGGAGTGCCAGCAGACTTCAGGGTAAAAAAAAAATACAGTTCCACCCCCTCTGAGATTGTTTTAGCTGGGATGCTTCTTGAACCAGAAACCACAGAAATAATTTGCTAGTGAGAAACCCAGACCTTCAGGTGCATTCCAGGTATCCGTCCTAATTCAATTTTCCTGAAGAAGCAGAGTGTTCCAGGACAATCAGAAAAGCAGTATGGGGTTTTCATTGGATGCTTCACAGCAGACTGAACCAAAGAACCACAAATGAAATATCCTCCCCGACATCAAAATGAGCTTTTAGCAAAGCCCACCTCAACAGCACAGATTAATAAATATGCAGTGGTTCATGCCAAAATCCCCAGATCCAAATGCCCTTCGACATGGGGGAGAACGGGATGAGAACCCACTCTGTAACTGCTGTGACTCACACCAGTCTCTACAATTAGCGAAGACTTCAAAGGGCCTGCGAAAGGATTTGACCCTCTCTCTCCCCTATGATTTGTGTGCATTGCCAACGTCACTCATGCTGTGGCATCTAGGGTGCCCAGCTGGATGAACAGGAAGCTGACGAGCTCGGACTATCCCTAATTTACTGTGATAATCACAGTAGGCATGGCCTACCAAAGAGAAGAACCACAGAGAAACCAGCATCATCTGCCACGGCCCCTTTGCGCAGCTGCGGTGGAGTCCTCTCCTCTCGCCTCCAGCGTTCCCCTCTAAATGGGGTAACAGCACTGCCTGACTTCCATGGACCCTGGGAGGAATGGGGAAAACACACGCAAGCCAGGGAGCTGCTCAGGCACTGTGATAATAGGACCCAGGCAGACATACAAGAGCGAGAAGACTTTCACCCAAGAAGCGCATTAAATATAAAAGAGAAGTCACTGTGGATGTTAATATATAGCATCAGGATTTATTCCCCCCTCCTGTTCACGGTATCATGTGACAACATTAATTAAATGTGTTTCTGACCCTGCTGCGCTTCTTTAAATATTTGCCATTCTCCACAAGCACTGTTTGGTTAATGAAATGAAATTAATGAGCTCATTAGATTGTGCCGTAATCTTTCAGATGCGAGCCTGGCACTCAGAATCACTATTCCCTTTCTCTGCTCTCGCGGTTTAACTCAACGCATTCAGCTCCAGAAGCAACAGCTGAACAGTGGAGTAATCAATTAACGGGGCAGCCAGGCACAAGAAGGGGAAGGAGGAAAGACCAAGGCCAACAAGGCGCAGCTCGCTGACTTTCCCACGGGAGCTGATCCCGCAGAGCCCGTGACTCGGGGCGGGCACTGGCACATAGCTTCGTTTGGCGGACGCTTCACCAAGGTGAAGATCAGCTAGAGAAGTCTGACGTGGCAGGACCCGAATCCATGGCTACATCCACTCTGATTTGTATCTGAAAGCCAAGAGACCTTGCAAAAGAAGAGCTCGGGTTTAAAACTTCCAGGCGTGCCTCTTAATAGCGGCCCCTGGGTCCGGCTGAAATAGAAGGGGTCTCACTCAAAACTAGCAGGGGCCACGGGGTTGTCCTCCCACCGCTCAGACCGCTGTGATCTCTAACCCTCTTCCTCAAGCGTCTTAACAAGGAAAGCTCACTTGGCCTACATCCCTCCGCCCAGGCAACTCCCCGCGGTCACTTTGGTAATCACTCGCCCTAATTCCCCCCGACACTGATAGAACAACCCTCAGGCGACCAGTTTTTTCCCACATCTTCCCCCCTGCCCGGAGTAGTACTCACAGCTGGGTGTCCACCAGTGAAATAACACCATGAGAGCAGCAAGCAAGCATCTTTGCCTTCGGGCTGCAGCACCTCGCCAAGCGAGCGCCGATTTCCACCTTTTTTGAGTAAGGAGGATTCTCCCCAGAGCAGTGCTCAGTTTTTCTATTGTCTCGTGAAGCTTCATCAAAGAATTAACTCAGATCAAAGAGTCTCTACAGCAGCACAAAATCCTCTGATGGGGAGGAAGGGGGGGCGGTGGACAATAACATGAAAAACGCTTCAGTAAATCTCTTTCCAAGAAAGCAAATAGGTGTACTTCTGCATGCATATAAGCCTCACAGTTCAGAGATTGTGTTAGCTATGGTGACTCCTAATAGCACCAGAGGAATTCAGGGTAGGAAATGTATGCAAATCGAATTCTCTCCGCGGCTGTATTTGCCAACAGATTGGATCGCAAAGCCTTATCAAGCTCTCGGTCCCTGGGCTTTTGTAATTTACCTTTTCGCCCAGAAGTCACACAATGACGAACTGGGCCTGCTAGGGAAAAACAAGGGGATGATGAGCACAAACAGGGTGGGGAGTGAGAGGAAGGCATTCACACAGTGAGACACTGAAAAAATCTAAAGGTTAAAAAAAAAAAAGGGGATACCCCAATTCTCCACAAAAGCCTCAGGGAAAGCAGTGCCGCAGTCACAAATGTAGAGCACATAAAAAAAAAAAAGAAAACAAAAATCTTTCCACTCGCAGGTGGCAGGACCAAAGCTGGAAAATCCATACTAGCTGTATTCCCATACTCATCCATTGCACCACCCCCCTGCACGCAAAAGATGATCTCAGACGACTCTTGAACCATGCCCCCTCCGTGTCTTAAAGGATTATCACATGTTAGCTCGAAAAAAGCCAGCATCACCTCTATCCTCTTCCCCCAACTCTGAAAGCTGGTATCACAACAAACAAAGCGCCAGGCTCTGAACTAAAATATCTTTGGGTTAGCCAGGTCTTTTACAACCCTGCCACGGCTGTGTTTCAGACGCCTAACAGCTCATTCTGTGAGGTTTGACTTTCCTCCCGTTTAAAGGATTCAAACATCACTGCCTTCGGTGACTGATGATTAAAGCAGAGGGGAAAAGCACGGCTATCATTTATGCGTGACCTTGGCGGGGGGGGGGGGG
>JAVKLA010000084.1:15045929-15063628 GCA_034782735.1 Sagittarius serpentarius
CCCCCCCCCCCCCCCCCCCCCCCCTGCAAATAATACGGACTCACTGACGGCAGGGCCCCTGGCCAGAAAGTGGAGGAGCAGGTATCAAGGGCAGCAGGGAGAATAAATAAGGAGGTCAGGCTGACCGCTTGCCAGCCACTCTGCCTGCAGAGGTGAGCTGTAGGCATCTCAGCAGGTAGGACTGCAGAGGGAGAGGTCCCTTTGGGCAGCCAGCGCCACGCAGGAGAAGATGTGCCAAGGAGGATGAGTGAACACCTGGGGATGGCAGGGATGGAGCATTACCACAACTCCTGGACAAACCCTAAAATAGCACGGGTATGCTGGATCTCCAGTGGGGTTTCCACCAACAGTTGCTGCAAGCTCAGCAGCAAAGATGCAGCAGACTCAACAGGCAGCACACGGACAACTGTTAGTTTAGCTGAGCGAGGCCAGCGAGCTGGTATGTGCTGAGAAGGAGTTACTTCAAAAGGGAAAGTGAGTCAGCCATTCCGTACTCAGGGCACGGCAAATGGCACCAGTGACCACGTTCATATATCCAGCCCCGTGTTTAGCAACTGAATCCTGCCTTCCCTCTTCCCCCGGAGGCAGTCACAGTGCTACCTGCAAAAATTAGGTACTCACACGCTCACCGAGCAAACTTTGCTCTTTGCAAACCGTGCAGCGTACAACGACACGTCAGGCAGAGCGTGGCAAAGTACCTCAGCAAGCTAGTTTATGCACGTGAAAGGGTTCAATGACGTGAACCCATTCTCCATAAGGCAGCACCAGCCCTTACACTTCCCCCTAGCCTGGGGTCCCTGCACCATGCGCACACGGCGGCCGTGACCCACGTCTCCATTCCAGCTTAGCCCAGACTCTGGCTGGCGTAAGCAACGCTGCTTCCACAGTGTTGGTTTATTTAGAGTGGGTGAAAAATCTTCAGCTTTGTTTAAATCAAATCAAAACTCAAACCTTGGCTCAAATAATGCTGCCTGTTTACACTCCGGTCAGAAATACACAGATCCACACGTGTTCAGGATAACTAAAGGCTTCAACACAGGCTCTGCAAACCTGCCGCACGCAGCCCCTGGCCCAGCACCCCTGTATCTTCACGACAAGCGCCGTATGTACCATTAGGCGGCTGTTCCACCATCTAGCTGCTCCCAGCAGCAGGCATTTACCTGGGCAGGGATGCACTTCGCACCGCTTTAACCCGCACAAGACCAGCTCCTACAGCAAGAGCAAACAAATGCCCGCGTCCCTCTTGGCAGGTGACTTTGCATGTGCATATAGACAGGGACCTGCAGGGATGCATGGCAGCCCGTGCAGAAGATGCCTTTGGGGCAGCTGCAAACAGAGCCAAAAGCCACGGGGCTGATTTGGTATACATTCCTACGAATGCAACTGCATTTCCGAAGTGTATTTATATCTTATCTATGCTGTTTACCCATATGTTCAATAAATCATTATTCATTATCTGATAAGGTACTTGCACTGAATTTCTAAGCCAGGCTTACAGTTAGCACAGAACAGGACATGCTGGGAATACAAATCGAAAAATAAATGGAGCAGCTGTCTCCAGCGAGGCTGCTCCGCTACCAGGGGACTCTGGTGACATCGCCAACCATGAGACCAAAGCCTGGGTCACCGGGCCTGCTGAGCTGGATACAACAGGCTTGTGTTATGCAGAACAGCCTCCTTTTTAGTTAATTACACGTCTGAGATCCCTTCCGATGATAGAAGTGACATTACAAAGCAAGCCATGTTTCCTCTCTTCTGCACCGCATTCATCTCTGCCCTGACCGGACCCTTGTGACAGCCAAGCAGAAACAGCCTCTGCTCTTTGGTATCCACAGGGCCCCCAAGAAAGCCTCAGCCTGGGAGCAAGGAGGAGAAAAGAGGGAGCTTAGCTCTGAGACCTGCAGCTTGAATAGACAGGAAAGCTCCTATTTGTGCTGTCTGTGGCCCAGCCATAAAACCAGAAGAGTAATGCAAATCCAAAGCCCTCTCTGACCCTGTCCTCTCCTTTTGCCTGTTCCAGCACGAAATGGAGGGATGGGGAGCACCTAGAGACGATGCTCCATGGTGCATCCCAACCCCGCCCCCCTCCCCTTTGACGCTCCTTCCAGCACCAGGAACCAAAACTGGCTCTGCTTCGGCTAGGCAGAGTTTTACCACGGCTTTCAATACGGCTGTGGCCTCTCTCGCATCTCAGCTCCCAGTCCAAGGATTAGTTGTATTGGATGGATATTTCCATGGGGAATAGGGGGAGGAAGGTGGAGTGAGAGGGTAGGGAGTCGGGTTCAAGTCATGTGAAAAACGGCTACAGCACATCTTAAAAACAGGCTACAAGGAAGTGTGACATCCAATTTCTTGGGAAGGGGAGGCAGAACGGTAATTAAATTTTCTGATCTTGTTAGCCAATTTCTCCAATCACTGCCCCTGAACTGGAGAAGGGGAAGGGAGAGGGGAGACGCTTGCGTCAGCGACGCTTGTGAGGGAAATTAGGTTTTCACGGATTATTGGGTTAGTTCCACTTCTCCCACTTTTTAATTTATTTGTCTGTATGTGCTGCCGAGCTGAAAGGCCGAGAATTTTCCCCCCCCTTTTTTTTTTTTTAATTAAAATTTGTAGTTTTGGAAGATGAAAACTTAAGACGGGGGAGAAAACTGCAACAATACAACCATGTCAGCCAAAACCTGCTTCCCTCCCAAACTTCTTTGTTAATCCCTCTTCAAAACAAGAGCCTAATAAGATCTCTCATTAGAACTCCAAATAGCCTCTGGATACTTCTACAGAAGAAAAAAATATCAATTAACTTTGTTCTATATTAAAAAAGAACAGAATTTACTTACTTACTGCTACTTGCAGGTTGGGTTTTGGGTTGGTGGGGTTTTTTTGTTTTGTTTTGTTTTTTAATTTTCCCTTAATGCCTCAAAAGAAATTTAAGAATTGCTGCCTGTGCAACCCTCTGCCTCTATTATTTCTCTAAAGACAGTAACACTGCCCCTCTTCTCAATTTCTTTCGAAATAGAAAGAGAAGACTAAAATGTGCATATCGGCAGCATTCAAGTAAATTATCTGTACGATTATTTCCAACTGCCTGGTGAGTGGTTTCCTGGGAACAATGCCAAGGGGCTATTTTGTTTAAGCTTTCTGAATTTTGGATAAAAGAGAAACTGAGTGTAGTTCACACAGGGCCCAGACTTCTCCTTTGAAGAAAGCTTTAGGAAGTATGTAAGGCTACACAGATTATCATGAGCTGGAGGATGCTTGCAAAGGTTTCTGGGAAGCCAACATGGAAGCTTTTGGAAATAAGCTTATGGAAAACAGAAGGCAGCAGAGCTGCAGAATTCAAGAGCTGGGAAAAGCACCGGTTGCTCCATTCAGCAGCGTCCTGCAATAACTGAGAGCAGCTTATTAGTAGCCTGAGGTTGGGATCAGGAGGCTGTGTGATCATTTCACACACCAGGGCTGCGACACCAACGGCCAAGCTCTCTGACCTGACCTGTCTTGTAGACGGATGCTCTCGGAGTTATAGATATGTCTTCCACCTCCTGGGGGTCTTTAAGTCTAGCCCTGAATAGCCTTCTTGAAGATCTGCCCCAGCCCTCTCCAGAACTACTGGGAGTGATGGTAGGAATCACTGCTGCTAGCACAGTTGCCCAGGTCAGCCATATGGGTTTTATTAATGTAATGGTGGCCTTCTGTCTGTTAAGCCAATGAAGGCTCCACATAGGAAGACCCAAGACTTGTCACTTAGTGCAGCACAAAAGAGGCACCCGTTCTTCAGGCTTAACCATGTTTCTGCAGCTTCCAGCTTTCCTCTACACCCAAGAGATGCAACAAGCTTCATGGCCCTGGACCATTCATCCCTATACTGAACACAAATAAAGGATAAACCCACAAGAGAATGATGCGGGGAGCAAAGGGACACTGACAGAGTTCAACTGGGCCAGAGCTTTGCAAACATTCAGCAATCCTGTGCACTTCTCTCAGCCAGTTTTTGATCTGTAGCTAACAATAGCTTACTGCTCACCCTCACCCTGCCACCTTAACGGGCCCTTGGGGGAGGGACCTTGCCAAAGACATTCGGAAAGCAGAGCTGGGTTATTGCTTTCCCCTTCACCCGCTCAAAAAGCCCTGTGCATCACGCCCATCCATCACGCTGCCCATGCAGGATACCAACACCCTTCTCACATGACTGTTTTACAGGCAAGTAACATTCATACCCGTGACCTTTTGTAGAGAGGTACACATGGACACGTGAACTCAGCTGGGATAGTAAAGAGGCCGAGCCAAGATCACACAAACCGTCTAACCAGCTAAGTACAAAGGGCCAGATTTATCCCACCCAAGCTCAGCTATATACATGGAGAGTCTGGTCCATTCTTCATGGAGAATGGAGATGACCCACCTCTAGGCAGTGGCAGAGCATTCTACCTGTACAGCTGGCCAAAGGTAATTTCTTGGAAGTCTTTAAACATAGCAAAACACACACAAAAGCAGCACCCCACTCTTCCTTCCCAATCAGGGCGAGCACACTGGCTGGAGCCCTGATTAAGATCCTCATCATGGATGAGCTCCGAGCTGACCCGCCCTCATCAGGCTTTGCAGTTTGGAAAAAGCTAATTCTGATGGCAGTGAAGAGGAGGAGAATTTACTCTGATCTGCCATGACCCAGACTTCACAGCCATTCAAAAGGAACAGCAACAGCCATTAAAAACTTCACTTTATACACTGAAGAGGCTCATAAAGAGAGTGTGAATTCACGGAGCAGTGGCTCAGAAAGCCTATTCCCTGGGTGTCCCAAAGACTGCTATTGTCTGAAATATGGAATAAAAGGGAGGCTCATATTTTACTTCAGACTTATTTCACTCTTCCCTTGTTTTCTCTGCAGGCTGACTAAAGAGGAAGTGATTTATAAGGGGAAAACAAGGGGAAGCAGTTCTAATTAATTGGCCATAACCGTTACAGCTGTACTGGCATCGAGCAAAACACAGGGCAACAGTGCTGAGACAGAGACGCAGTACCACTGAAAATTTCCCCAATAATCCCGCTTCAAGGCAGAATAAAATGAACTTTTTGCCCTCACAGTGCTGGTAGAGACCCCTTGTACAAGGCTCCTGGCACCTGACCTGTCCTTTTCTACACCCAGGGTCAGCAGGAGCAGGGAACTGAAGGGGGTCTCCCAGCTTGAACCTCTGCTTGCAGACCCCTCCGTTCCCTCTCCAGGGAGGGCTCAGAGTTCGTTTTCACGTCAGCTAAAGTTCAGGGCGTAGGGAGTGAGTCTAGCTTAAGAAATCTCAACTCCTAGCCCAGAAGTGAGAAGCTTAAACTAACAACAGGCTAAGGCCCCTTGCTTCATCAGACCCTGCCATCTCACAGCTGGGAGGAGAGAACATGGGGCTCCCGGCCCACTGCAGAGCCAGAGTCAAAGAGAAAGGCTCTTTCGTGTCCAGAAACAAATGTGTTTGTTCTGCTTTCAGCAACATTATAGCCAGGACAACAAGCCTCTGGGGAGCAATAGATCACACATTGCAGGTGCCTAGTTTTAGGAGGGGGAAACTCTCCAGTTTTCCTAACTGCATGTGCCAGAAGTTCTGTAACTGAAGTTCATCTTGACCTCAGAGGGCTGGCCCGCTCTACGGGAGGAAACAGAAAGCCCGGGCATAATCGGAACAAGCTCATAATTAAAAGCGCTTTAGCCTTTATGAGTTCCCAGATTGCTTAGCTGCAGCGAGAGAAGTTTTCATTTTACCTCATTACGTATGAGGCGGTGCAATGGTAATGAACAGCCCTGGCACTTGCCAGAGCCTGCTGCTGGCAGGAAGAGGGCAGCCGACACGAGAGCAGAAGCAAATGCAGCGTGCTGCACTCTGCTGTAACTCCTGGCATGAGGCTACCCCCGCCGTGAGTCTCTGCAGGGGGATTTTTGTGCGTAGAAGGTGTGGGGAGCAGCTAACCGGGCCAGTCTTTAATACCGGAGTCAAGTAAGAGGGGAGGAAAAAATAAGTGCAAAAATGCAAATAAGAACGGGCTTTCCCATCTACCCTCTGAAGCATCGTGTCCTGAGAGCCGTAGGGGTGGCCCAGGAAGAAAGCCAGGCTCCTGCCAGCTCTCCCACAGGAGCAGACACTGTAGCTTTCTGAGTGCAACAAGCTCCAGCTTTCGCAACAAGTAAAAAAAAAAAAAAAAAAAAGACACTAATATTTGCCCAGCACTTAGCTAGTGCTGAGCACTACTGTTCTGTGCCATACGAGATTAACACAAACAGATTGCTTTGTGGACTCACTACTTACCGACGTCCCTAGGCAGATATTCCTCTGCGTGCTTTGAAAAGGGTCTCGGGGACGTGAGCTTGCATTTAGCAGGCAGCCCAAGCTGCTCTGTGAGGCCCCTGTTTCCTCTCCACCTGGGATCCAGGCAAGCCACAGCCCTTCCCAGGGAGCCTGTCTGATCACCTTCTCCATTAGGGACCATGATGGCCTCAGGGCTTCATGTTTCAAACTCCCAGCACAGCCTGACGTCTCTGGGAGGCGGTGGACCCCGCTTCCAGCCCAGAGACTCTAGGAAGACAGGAGTTCCTGGGAGTTATTTATTTGCAGCTACAGGGAGGGGAAAACAATTTCTGTGCCTTTTTGGCAGTTTCTGGCTATGCCAGTCGGAAAAGCAACAGCCACCCAAAAGAAGGAAGGCTGCTGTACCTGAATGGTGGGGTGGGACGTTTCTGCAGGGAGGCAGACGCAGCAGGGTCCATGGGGGAGAGAGGAGCTTCCTCCAAATGGAAGAGCCCCAGGGCAGCTGCTGAGGACGCTGGCACAACCACTGAAGCCTACATTGCACCGCCTTGAGAAAGGAGATTTCAAAACAGCTGGGAAAAACAAAGCGGGGGGCGAGGGGGGCGGAGGGGAGAGAGAAAGAGAGAAAGGAATAAGCACTGTTACCCTTCAGGGACAGCCCGTGGCACCCTGTGCCCTGCAGACAGCCCCGCAAGAACGACTCCGGAGACATCACCATGGCACACAGGGACAGGGGACAAAGGGGTGCTCGGGGGCAGACACCTGAGGGATGCTCAGGGAAGTGGCAGGATGGGGCTCTGGGCTGGTGTTCGGAAAATGGCGATTTATTTCAGAGCTTGAAGGAGACCAAGAACAGCATAAAATAAGCTGGAGGGCAAGTACTCCTCTCTCCTGCTAGGCTGAAGCAGCTCCATATTGCCAGCTCGGGAACAACGGGATGGAGACCTTGTGTAGGCAAGAGCGGTGGTGCATGCCGTTAAGCAGACATCAGACAAAGCCCACTGCCTTCAGATGTAGCAAGCGGGCCATGTTACAGACAGGTGCAGAGAGGGAAGTATTTAATCCCATTTTCTGCAGGAAGCTCAAATACAGTGCCTCTGTTGACCACTGTGGAGAAGAGTAGCTGGCCTATTACCAAACCCAAAGTATCTAAGTCATACATCAAATCCTCTAAAGCTACATGGAGGGACGAGGACTGAAGAGAAGTCAAGAACACCATGGCTGGCTGCTTCTCTGCTCCTGCTGCAGGATGGGGCAGCAACCGCTTCTGGAAGGGACAGTCCCACCGGCCATCCACCCCAGCTGGAGGCAGAGACCGTATCGCCAATCTGAAGACCTGAGGTCAAAGCTGGCACCACCTCGGAGACTCAGAGGGGGCCAGAGATGGAGGGGATGTGCCGGGGAGGAGGACTGCCGAGGAACGTGCTAATGGCTGTGCCGCGCTCCTGTGTTTGTGCAGCTGGTCCCAGCGTGCTGTTAGCCACTGCCGCGGGGGAAGGCGAGACATTTTTGCACGGGATATTCATTCCTCATCTGTCAAGCTCCAAGCAGAGGTTTCAAACACTCAAGTGTACACTTGAGACAGCACCTGGTGAGGCCTCATCCCATACGTGGGGGAAGGAAGACAAATTCTGCCAAGATCTAGCTGTTGCTCCTCATAACGAACAATGCAATCAAGTCACATTGAGATGACTGCTAGTAAAGGATGAGTGAGCCATGGCTGGCAGCGGAGCCAAGCACAATAAAATTATTGTCCCAGGCTGTGACTAGGCTTTGAACCCACAACCTTCACTAGGCAATGGTAACCTTCACCCAGAAAGCTCTCACCACTTAGGCCCCCCACCTGCCAGCCCTTGTAAGGCCTGAATTTCAAACAAGCAAATCTCAAACCCAGCGCACAGGTCCTTTACACAAAGGGCAGGAAGAGTTTAGGTTCAAGAGTCACGCAGTGGGAATGCAGACCAGTGTCTTCCGTCACATCCCTCTCTGCAGCTCAGCATGAAGGTCCCAGGACACACAACCCACGAACACAAGGGTCCTCTGGCACTGGGAAGCCCCCATCTCTTTCCAAAGAAGGCAGCTTTGGAGAGGACGTGAAGACTGCTGTCGTGCTAGAAAACAACCTTGAGCTGCGAGGCGGTGGTATGAGGACACTTCAAGACATGAAGGCTCCTGTTCCAAAGGCACTAGACAAGGACGCACCGTGGTCCATTTGAATGTCCAGCTCTGTGCTCACACCAGGCTGCTCTCAGAGCATCTCAGGAAGCAAGACGGGGTCAGCCACAGGTGCACACACTCCTGAGAAGCAACTGCAAGTTATGCAAGGCTCTGCTAGGCCAAACCTGAACCACTGTGGCTCAGACTCCAACCGAAAAAAGGCTCAACCATCAGACATGCCCTAGGCAGCCAAGCCCTTGACCTGCACACCCCTCACTCCAGCAGAGCCTCCGCTAAACAGCATTACGACTGCTATCATTGTTTACATGGTGCAAGTACCCCTGGAAAAACCACCCTCGTGGTGAACAAGGGTCTGGCTCACATGGTATAAGCAAGAAAAAAAGTGATCCTCATCTCAAGAAGTACAAGAACAGGCAGCAAATAGGGGACAGACCTCCAGGACCTTGTATTGAAAGGAATCATCCTTTGCAACTCTTCTTCAGCTCTTGCTGACTGCCCCTGCTGATTGAGCTGATCAGAGGACCGTGAAAGACTTGCACAATCAAATCTCACCAGCATCTCTTATTTTTCAAAAGGCCTTGGACATTTAATCAGCTTTTTGATCCCCCATTTTTCAAGCATTTTCCCAAATTCCTGGAGGCTTTCACTTCACACTAACTTCCCCAGCAGAAGGGTAAATTTTCATCTTCCACAAACCAAGCACAGCCCTGAGCAATCCTTTGTACAGGATTTCATAGGTAACAAGCATGTGCGTGAGGGTGGGGATCCCCCCATCTGATGCACACTCATAACTTTCTAAAACATCTTTTCAAGACCTGCCTATATCAGTTCAACTGTGGTTATCAAAATACACAAGCCACAGGGCAAAACCAAGGAGAAATGCAACTAACTGTAATCAGCTAGGCAGCCAACGAGCGCAAACAACAGACTTGCATGACGCAGCTTGGGGAATCACATATTATAGTCCTCAGAGATTAGATACTCAAAACATGAATCCCAGAACCAGCTTATTTCCAACCTGTAAGTAGCAAATAGAATCCTACCGTGTGCTCAATTTTCCATTACATGCAGTACCACCAGTGCTGATAATGTCTCCTAGCAGCGTTATCCTACAGCCCAACACTGTTCATTATCAGACTCCTCTGTATGCGACCATTTAGATGGGACTAAGAAAATTCAGTTGGAAGGGGCCTACGACAATCATCTAGTCCAACTGCCTGACCACTTCAGGGCTGACCAAAAGTTAAAGCATGTTATTAAGGGCATTGTCCAAATGCCTCTTAAACCCTGACAGGCCTGGGGCATTGACCACCTCACTAGGAAGCCCATTTGTTCCAGTGTTTGACCACTCGTATTCAAGTACCTGAACATCCTTTTTAAATGGTGAGGCTCAGAACTGCACGCAGCACTCAGGGTGAGGCCGCGCCAACGCTGAATACAGCGGGATTATCCCCTCTTCGGACCAGCTGGTCATGCTGTGTTTGATGCCCCCCAGGATGGGGTTTGCCCTCCTGGCTGCCAGGGCACGCTCCTGGGGCTCGCTGAGCCTGCTGCCGAACAGCACCCCCACATCCCTTCGGCAGGGCCGCTCGCCAGCCGCTCCTCTCCCATTTATACTTAGCGCTGCAAGTCCTCTTGTCCCTCAAGACAGTCAACAGCACCTCCCAGTTTGGTATCATCAGCAAACTTACTAATGGCGCATCCAGATCATTGATCAAAATATTGAACAGAACTGGACAGGACTTTCCCTTTGTGAACCCACGTTGACTGTGCCTGATGATTGCATTGTCCTTTAAATGCCTTTCAGTAGTGCCCAGTATGATCTTCTCTGTTCTTTTTTTTTTTTACAGGCAATGAGGTTGGACTAACAGGTCTGTAGTTTCCTGGGTCTTCCCTCATGCCCTTTTGGTAAATTGGAATAACACTGGCTAGTTTCCAGTCAGCTGGGACCTCCCCAGACTCCAAAGACCTTTGGTAGGTGATTAAGAAGGGTTCTGCTATAACACCCACCAGCTCCTTCAGTACTCTGGGATGAATCCCATCCATCCCTGTGGACTTACAGACATTCAACTGACCATAATTTGCCACTGTTTCTTGTCAGTGTTGATCTTAATGCAGGTCTTAATGTGAGGGGTTGGTTGATCCGACCTTGGTGAGAGCACTTGCACAGATTCCTCCTCTTCTATCTCATCGTGTCCTTTCTCTGCCATTCCCAGAGCATCATTACCTGCTCTGTGAGGGTAGCTGAGAGGGCAAGGAGGGGTTCCTCTTACAGCTGCAGGCAGTAACTTGCTTCCACCCCTCCCTACGCCTCATAACACTGCCTTCATCCTGGCACAAAACAGGTACTGGACCTACCTCAGCAGTGGCCATGCTCAGTTGGCTTGTGTGTACCAGAGATGGCAGAGCACAGCTCCACTGGTCCATCTCCTCCTCAGCCTGTCGGATGATCCTCAGATCACTGTTCAGTCCTGGTGGCAGCACACATGTCCCCATCCCACGCTACGATGTACAGAAGAAACGCTGATCCACGTTGCAATTTTTTCCCAGTAAAACCTGGAAAACTTTCCTAAGCTGACATCAGTAAGGCAGCGGAAGAGTGTCCCTAATAAGGTGGTTTAGAGCACCGCTGACAGACTCGTTTTAACAAAACGTGAAATACAGTAGGGAAGCTCATCCCTGGGGAAGCTCCATGGACTACAGTGGTCCCAGCAAGATATAGCCAGGATTTGTGGACACTGACTCTTGTAAAGAGTGAAGCCCTGATTCTGCAAGGTGTCCTTGGAGCCCTATTATCTGTGATTAATAAGACATGATGCAAACACTTAGTTAAATCTGATTAGATCAATAGTACACTATGAATCACTTCTATAGGTTTCCTATAATATTTATATATACTGCAGTTATCAGCAAGACTCTACTGTAAAATTGTCTGCCTTGAAATTTATTTGAAAAAGTACCTTTTATACTCTATTAAAAAAAGCAAACCGACTTTTTTATTCTCTCTTAGAGCTGAACTTACCGAGCAAAAGCTTGGGGAACAGCATGTGGTTTTGCAAAACAAACATTTTGAGGCCATCCTGCCTGTTTTATCATCTCCTGGAACAGGAATGCCACCTCCATCCCTGTTCCCCCCCAGCCTCTCAACCACGCACACAGCAAAAAAAAATGTTTCTGCTATCTGTGGCTTACTGTTGGTAGGACAGAAGCAGAAAGCAGGAGTGCAACAGAGATAGCGAGGGGTGGAGAAGCCAGCATGCTTGCACACTGCTTCGGTGATGACAAAAAAAATACCGTAGCGAAGATTTGCACTGGGTTTCAGGAACTCCTTCTGCACTAAATCAAGGCAGAGAATTTACAGCAAATTAATGAAACTAATTTTCTGACTGGAATCATCATCTGTGAGTTATCATGTCTTTACTCATTAAATAAATTATCTGTGTCTTCCAAGACATTAAGAACGCGTCATAAATTACAGCCCTTCATAAATAATTTGGTTTTGCCTGGGTTTAAATATAGAGGGAGAAAAAAGCGAGAGGAATAAAAGAGTACAAGAGATGAGGGAAGTAAAGAGGCAAAAAAGAAAGCACAAAGAGAAGGGGAAAGAGTGAAACAGAGAATGAAATGAGAAGAGAAAGAGAGGAAAAAAGCCAAACACGTGAAAATGGAGATATACACTACGTCCAGCTCAGAAGGGAAGGAAATGAGGAAGGAAAAAGGAAGCGAGGGGATGAAAGAGGACAGACAGGACAAGTAGCACCGTGTAATCTTTCAGGTCCCTGTTAATTGCAGCTTGGTGAATGCGGCAGGAAACGAACTGCTAATACCCAAATCCTCTCGTGACTTTTATAAATTATTTCATTCCACTTGAGCTTGTTTCATGTCAACAAGTACAAACAGTCTGTCCAACAGATATTTGAAAAGGGATGCCGACGAGGGAAACGCACTTTGTCATGAAGCAGTGACAGTATTTGCTGAAAGGGGCCCCAGAATTCGTAAATGACAACAGAAGGGTAATGGCAAGGGTCCAGGGCCAGGGAGACACAGGTCCCCCACAGCTTACCTGTCAAGCGGGGCCAAGCCAACACCACTTGGACTTCTGCCGCGAGATCCCTGCTGCAGACCGTGCCGAAGCAGGCACGGCGGTCTTCTGATGCCATCCCTGCCCTGCCTCGCCTCTAATCTGGTACAGCTCAAGCGCCGGCCGGGGAGAAATGCGGCATCTCTGCCCAGATGAAGCCTCCTTGGGACAAGGAGGTGATACATCAGCGCAGGCCACGGTCCATCATCCAGCAGGAGTTCTGACCAGATGTCATCCAGGATACCAGTACTGAGCATTTAACCACTTAACGCTAATGTCTTGCTAAGAATGAGCACAACTTTCAAGACTTTTTAGAGAGCCTGCTGCTCCAGGCAGATGCTGCAAAAGTACTAGTTAAACTAATGTCCATAGAGTGGCCAGAGCAGCCCCTTTCTCAGTCAGATCCTTGCCAGCTTCTGGAAGATGGGTTGCCACCTTAGTTCTGGTGCCTGAGTCAGCATCATCAGTTGCACCCCAGGCTTCCTGCCACAATGCAAGAAATGAACCGTATTCAGTGAGGAAAAGGGTTTGGTGCCTGTTTGCCTGTACATGGCGAGAGCTACTCTGCATGGAGAGACTTCCCACTGAGCAAGACCCTTGTCCTGACAAGCGTGAGCTCTGGTTTAGGGAGCTTTCTGATGAGAAGTGCCAAGCTGGATGAAGGTTAGCAGCCATGACGGTGACAAAGAGTAAGTTTCTTGGCCTTTCCCACGGGATACAGCACAGCCACGTGGCTTTTTACTGGCAGACGTGAGCTCACTTTGAGATGGCCAACAGTCACGCAGACAAACTAGAGCTTGGGCGCCAAGCCCAAGCCAAGTATTTTGCTTCTTGGTGAAACTCATGAGCTCAGCACCACAGAACTGCAGCCGCAATGACTTTTTTTCTGGCCAGCTCAGAGCACAGGCACACATCTGCCTTCAGAAATCTTATGTGGCCATTCCCTTGCTACGTGTCTCAAGCCAGCTGTGGTTTACGCCCTTGCTTGATAACGCCGAGTTTCTTGCCCTCCATCCCAGGATTTGGCTGTGTCAGCGCCCGCAGCCGGGCTCAGGGACGGGGCAGGGTCACAGCAGCTGGCCCACCTGTAGCCTCCCGGCTCACAGGAGGGTGTTTCTGCAGGAGGCTGGAGGCTGGCCAGTTCTAGGAGCTCTTGGAGAACAAACACAATGGCAGCTGTTTCCTATTTGGAAGTGGAAGGGCTCTGATCTCAGCCCGTCCGAGTCACTAGTCAGGACGAAAGGAATGTTTTCCCTCTTCTTCTTCCAAGTCAAAACCCAGCCTAGGGTTACACGTAGGCTCAGAAAGTCTGCTCTGCTACCATCAAAACCACTGCTTAACAGGTAACAGCAATACAAAGGCAACAACAGATGTGAAGCCACACAGCAGGGTAGGTCCCAGAAAATCTAACATCAGTCCAAGCAAACCCCTCTGGGAGACCCCTGGCTAGGCGATAGCACGCACACCCTTATCATGGGACTTGGGTTTAAGGGATGCACCTGAAGGATTTCATATTGAGATTCCATCAGTTTTATTTGAAGGGCAGCTCCGTAAAGACAGACCGTGGTCCTCGGTGCAAAAGGACCTCCTTGCTGCCAACACAGGAGCCGATGCACAATGTTTGCGCAACTTTCAGAGCACTAGCAAGCTGCCTGCCGACCGAAGCATGCTTTTGCGCTAACCTGCAGGTGCTGAACTCTGCGTGTCCTATACAGGACATTCCCTAAGCTTGAACCACTTCGGCACGACTCTTCCCGCTGTTCGGATTTACCCAATCTGAGGCTAGAAATAGTTTCCCCAGCTAATTTCATCATTAGCACAGCAGCCTGCCAAGGCTCAAACAGCAGCGGCAGGGGCTGGTGCCAGGTTCACTGCTTCAAGTCCCTACTCGGGGACCCCGAAAGCTGAATCAAGCCATTTGGGTGTACAACAAGTTCCTGAGTAATTCAGGATACGGGAGGCAGGAGAGGAGGGAAAGAAGAACAACAGAAAAATCCTCTAGCAGGAAAAAGGAGAGAACTTGGCTTCGTCGGGGGTGGGGGGGGGTGGAATTTAGCTGGGTGACTTCCACCTGCCTCTCACAGCCCCCCCTGCTGCTGGGCAGAGGGGCTTCTGCAGAGGTGAAGCTCACCTGCAGCACCCATCTCTTCCCTGGTCTCCAGCCAGCCTTCCCCAGCAGAATGATGGTTATACAGCACCACATAGGCTCTGCTCAGGGGAGGGAAGGGGAAAAAAAAAAAAAAAAAAAGGCTTTCCTTTCTCTGTGCAGAACATCTGTGCCCAAGACTGCCACAACTGCTCACCACCACAGGCACAGGGTCACAGTACGCAGGCTTTTCAGGCCTCTTCGAAACCGCACAATTCCCGCCCACTTCTGTCTTGGCTACTTCCAAAAGAAATGACCCCAAATACCGTGCAAGGTGCAACATAACCCGAGCCTGCCCTTTCCACCCCTGACGCCAGCAGAGCACCTCCACTCCAGCTGCTCTTCCCATAGGCGTCCAGCCCAAACTCTCCTTCCCCACGCTGCCCCGACAATCCTGCTGTCGGCTACCCCTCAAGGGAGGTAACACTTCTCCGACTCGCGTAGCTCAGGACGGAGGCTGACTGGTAATGGAAAAACCTTTCCCAGAACCGGTCTCCAGCTGATTTTAGAAAGGGTCAGAGCAGCCAGCGTGGATCCCTCCACCTCCACGCAGCCAGCATCATCCCTGGGAATATTTATCTCCCTTTTCCTTGGGTAAACCACTTACTTGGTTCTGCTTTCTGTATACCACCCAAGGACTCTGCAAATGCCTCTTTTTCCACCACCAGCTCAGACTGTTTTGAAACCCAGTTCAAAAAAGGGGATTTGCCATCAGTTCCTGAAGTAACAAGTGAGTCCAGCCAAGTGTGAAGCGAGTCACTCTCCTCCTTCACAGCTTTTCACGCCATGTGTTTTGCGTCAAGGCCGTGACAAGAGCTGGCCTCGGGGGGGGGGGGGGGGGGGTTGGACAGGGACGTTCGGAGGAGCCAGCTGCCGCAGCCTTTGTTTGCCTGCAGCCTCACTGCACATGCCTCTGCACCGTCCCCAGGTCCCTTCCCTCGGTCTCGAGCCAGCTCACATCTGCCCCACAGCAGGCGAGCTGTTCCTTCCTCCCCGATCCACGAGGATGGAGAGCCAGAGATTGATGTAGTCCGCAGTTTTTATGCGCTCTCAAGAAGGCTGTGGAGGGAAAACTTTGCCACTCACAAAAGCTTCCATCTGTGAGTTTATTTATCCATGCTGGGAAGGCTGTTTACTTTGTTTCTGGGTGGAAACTACGCTGGGATCATGGCTTAATTGTATTGTTTGTTGAATTAATTGCTCTGTTTAATCGGCCTCTCTCCCATAATGCTTGGGAATGAGACGTTTTTGCCGCAATGTGGGAATGGAGAGGGTTAAAGCTGTTTCTCCCTGACAGATGAACACGGTCCGGCACGTGAGTTGCCCGATGCAAATATTATTGCAGAAGGTGGTGTGCAATGAGGTTAGTCATCCTGGGGAAAAGGGTAGGGGCCAAAGGCAGAGAAGCATATGGATGCGTAGGATATTGGGTTGCTCCATTTGTTTCTTTTTCCAGCTGACACCTGCCCAGCCAGCCCTCCCGAGATCGGGGTGCCCAAGAAAGGACCTGCTGCCGCGGCTCGCCCCCTCACTGACCAGCGGCCTGGGGTGGCCTGCGACCTCCTCGCCAGCAATTAGAATGAACATAGTGGATTTTCCAGGTCACCTGGTGAATCATGGGATGCAAAGCAGGCAAGAGATCAGCATTATTTTCATATCGGAACATTTTTCCCCTCATTCTCATTCCCAGCTTCTTCCCCCCACCCCCCCTTTCTTTTCCATTTTACCTTTTGCCAGCAAACACCCAGCTCAAATGAACTCCTGCTCATTTCACACTCCTTTTTTCCACTTTCACAATCACAGCACTCAACTTTCGAGGTTTCGTTCCTGCCTCTCCCACTTCCCGCACACACTTCTGCCCGCTGCCCTTTGAATGAAAGGCAGCCACCAGCAGCCGTGTCTGACCTGGCATTTCCCACACACACGCTTTTTCATTCCCCCTCTTCCTCCCTGCAAAATGAAACCAGCATCAGGACTCCTAACCCACTGGGGCCATCGCTCTTCCACCAGCCCTTACCCCAGGCAGGACATCTCTCCACGAGCCATAACGATCCGTAGAGCCTTCGCTACCCAACACAAGGACCAGGCACTGAAGGCGATGATGCGGTCAACCAGATGGCCGTCCTCCCGCCGCATTGGCAACATCCCAAGACAGACAGCAGCCTGGTTTCTCCCACTAACTAGACATCCCAGTAGCGTTCAGGGAGCACCTCAGGCTAGGAAGGCGAGATCCCTGGAAGACCGACCCTCCAGACTGGATCCTGCCCGTTCCCCCTCCCCGCTGCAGGCCCTGGGAACCTCCCTTCCACGGCAGAGCGCGAGATGCTGGAGACAGCAAGATGTTTCAATCAGCAGATCTCTCGTGTCTGAGTCAGACCCATTCCTTGCTGATAAGGAATGAATACTGTCTGTGTCTGTCCGGGTGCGTGTCTCTCTCTCTCTCCCTCTCCCTCTATTTCTCTTTTCTCCTTCATAAAGCTGTCAGACCAAAAATAACATATTAGTGGAAGAAAGGAATGTCAGGTGTAATATAATAACGTGATCAGGAGGCTGGGGGAGTGTGCGTGCCTGTCTGGCTGCCGTGCTGGAGTATCTTTGCAACAGTGATAAATGGCTATGGCTCAGGAATGCCTTTCACTCCTTCACACCCTCTTCTCCCACTGCCCCCCCCATCAGACATGGGAAATGGGATGATAAATAGGATGGAGTGCTTACTCAGCACCATTCCACTCCCAAAAGCCACCTGTGTTTGACACTGCAGGCAGGTCACACATCCCCAGGCCAGAGACTGAGCAAAATGACAGGAACGGCCAGACCACACCAGGCTCCAGGCTGGGCTACCCCATTTAGCCCCTAGATGAACAGAGAAAAGAAACACTAAATTAGGCAAGCACCTCCCATGGCCTCCATCAGGCTGCATTTCAGGGATTTGTGGGTGTCGTGGTTTAACCCCAGCCAGCAACACAGCACCACACAGCCGCTCACTCGCTCCCCCCCCACCCAGTGGGATGGG
>JAVKLA010000084.1:15063728-15159345 GCA_034782735.1 Sagittarius serpentarius
ATCAACATTCTTCTCATACCACACTGAAAACACAGCACTGTACCAGCTACTAGGAAGACAATTAACTCTATCCCAGCTGAAACCAGGACAGCGGGGATGGAAAGAGCATCACGCACCCCCTTGTATTTGACCGACTACCTTCCATGGGCTAGTCTAATCCCGCTGTGAACCCAAACCCAAAGGCTGGCGTTCAGCCCCGGTTCAGTTTCAGCGACAGTGTGGTCCTGCACCAGGGAACAAGGAGGAACCCCAGGAGAGACAGCGTCCACCGCAGCTAGCTCAGGGCTACATGGAAGGAAGGGGATTTGGGGGACCCTTGTCCCAGGAGAGGGTCCTGCACTGCTCCCTTCTAACACGGCACCCATCTGTGCCGGGTACTGGGTACCAAGGGTACCAGGTGGTGCTGTCTCAGGGTCTCTGGAAGCTCTCTGCAAACTCTCAGAGCGGCAAATAACCGACCCTAGTCTGCCACAGTACAGTGCGGCCCACAGCTCTCTGCACAGTCCTCAAACCACCCCCAGGAGACGGGACCCACTAGTGAGGTTTCCCCCGCTGGCAAGGTGTGAAATGGCAACAGCTGCACCCACAACCACAACTCATCCCTGATGCTCGCGTTTGGCCAGCTGTGCTGTGCAGCACAGGTCCGGCCAAACAGTGCCACCATCTTTATTCTGACCTATTTCAAAGTCTTTGCAGAGGTCCGCAAAGCTGCGTCCTTCAAGCCAGGCAACGATACGAGGCTTTTCCACCATTCTGGTCCCCATGCCCGTCAGGCAAAGTACTCAGACAACTCTTTGGACATACGCAGGAAGATGTGATGGGTTAGTGCCCTGCAAGAAAAAACTTCCTTCCTTCAGCAGCTTTACAAAACATTTTCTTTCACCATTTTATTCCCCAGCCCAAAAGAACATCTCCTGCGTTGTAAAGCCTTTGCGCTAGCGTTGACTGGAAAGGTGGTTGGGACAAAGCACAACCCACTTTTTTCAGGCCACAAGACCCATCCACTGACACGGGGGCACAGCTGCGCATAAGGGACTTGGAAAACCCAGTCACAAGTATTGACTGGAACAGGGTCTGGGACAAAACACATGGTGGGGGTCACACTGCTGAGACCAGCTCTAGATTTTAAGGCCAGGAGGGCCTGATGTTTCTCTCTGGCCTATTTAACCTGTGCCTGGCAAAATAGCCTCCATGGAAACCAATGGCTTCTGGTGGAGCATATCTTTTACACAGGTATCCAACACCTCCTGAATGATTTCTAGTGAGGGAGAACTGATTGCATCTACTGGTAATCCGTTCCAGCATCTAGATACTTTTTCTGCAAAAGAAAAGCAAAGGAAGAAATACATAAAGAAGAAGAAAATTCATCTTGCTCCCAACATAGGTCTCTTATCTTCAACTGAAACAGGTGGGTCCCACATTCTGGCACCACCTAGTAAGGAGCCCTCAGGTATCAGGTTCTTCTCACATGCCTTCTACACTTCGGGAAACAACACTGCGTATTTCAGCACTTTCCAAAGAACCACCCCAGGGCACAACACTATCACATTTCACAGTAGTGCAGATTTTCCATCCCCAAGCTCTGCCTTGAACGATGACGTTAATTGAAACGGCTGCAGAAGTGCCAGGGCTGAGATCCAGCTCCGTGACCTGCTCCGAGTACAGGCTCCTACGTGGCTGGTGCAGACCCGCTGGCTCTCAGCCCACTGCAGAGATGTTCCCCTTTGCTATTAAATATTCTCCCTCCTGCCCGTTCCTTTCCATTGCCTCCACCCCATCACCGCAAATCCAAGACCAGGGGAACTGACAGGCAGGAGCGGGCCCATGGCCATCTTGTCCAGTGTCCAATTTGGGGACGTGCCAGGCTGAAGTATAAGATTCCTACTGACAGCACATATGCAAATCAGGTCTCCTTCTGCAGTCTTTAATGGCCCAAAACCGATTTAACTCTTCAAACACAAAGAGCAAAATCCCTTTCAAAACGTGTGCTACTGTTCCAAAAATTCTGGCTACTTTTGATATGCAAATATCAACCCAGCCACCTTATAAAACTTGCCAAGTTCTTGATTTCATTTTCTTAATTTCATCCAGTAGCACTGTGTTGCACAGAAAGATGCAAAGTGTTTCCTTCAGCAGTTGCTAATTAATTCAACAACTGGTCCCTTCCGTTCTTTGTTTTCTGCCCTACTCCTTTTCAACTGGTCAGTTGTTGGAGGCAACTAAGGTATCCATGAAAAGTAACGAGGCAACAAAGTCACTGTGATGATTCTTCAATTAGCTGTACGAGGATGTGCACCACCACAGAAAAATGTTTCTTCTGCTAATGAGAACTAACGATCCCATACCTGGGGGATTCTGCACTCTGATCAAAAGAGCCCAATCAAAACCTCTGCAAATTTCTGATTAAACCAGACAAAGGAGGGGAGAAAGGCACCAAGTCAGATGCTGAATAGATAATAAAATTCACTTCCACTTTTCCTTTCCAGAAAATGGTAAATCTAATAGGCATGACTAAGCAGCTATGAGGGAAGACATGAACAAATTTGTAAAGCAAAGGGGAGTTTAAAGTTCATCTCATTTTCCCCTTCTGCAACATTGTCTGCAATCATATTATGATTTAAAGGCCACCTTTCCCCCAGTGGGGAGCGGGTGAGAAGGGTGTGATTTAATTTCGCATATCAAATATGATGGGAGAAGGAGAAAGGCCAGGAGGCACAAGCTGAACAGCCACATGCCTTTGGCACTGTTAAATGTGTGTTGCTTTTTCCAGTTCTTCGAGGTACAGGGGAAAAAAAATAATAATGGCATGGTGGCATTTTCTGTCTAAGTTCGTACGTGGAAAGACCGCACCTTTCACTACTGGGAACAAAGCCAGAACAAATCCTGATTCAACCAACACCAACCTCGTGAGACCCCAGTCCGCCTTGAGAAAAACCCTGGAAACCAAGTGACAATCCTGCGCTTTTCCAGAAGCTGTTGCCGTTCCCTGCTGCATTTCCAGCTCACCAGAAAACAGTCGTGCTGCTGTTGGCTTACACCTTTCTCGCTTGCCAGCAGGATTAACCGCATCTCCATGTTACAGCATTCGGGGATGTGGCAGCTAGGCTGTTCCCATTTGAGGGAATAGGAAAGGATTATCGCAGAGGCTGTAGAGGAATGAAGCAAAGCAGCAGTACCACTGCCCAGGCATGCTCTGCCTGCCCCTCCTGGCTCCCCGATTCCTTGGTAGGTAAGTTTTTTCCAGATAGTGCCCAATTCCAGAGAAGGCTTCCTTGTCAGTGAATGGCCACGGTGGTACTGAACCGCAAGAAGGGAGGCATAAATGGAGGAATGGAGTTCTTTGCAGCAGGGGGAAGGCTTGGAGAACTGTCACCAGCCAGGTATAGTAACGAAAGTGCCAGTGAAAGGCGTTCAAGAGCCAGTTGGCCCGTTTAAGAACAGTGCGGATCTGGATGCCAGGAGATCTGGGCACTGCTCTTCTTCTGCCACTGACGTTCTGCAAGTCCATGGGCAAGTCACTTTGCCTGGCTCCACTTCTCCCTCCCCTCCTGTGGTGGGTTTGTCTTATTAGTGGCATGGCCCAAGGCAGGGGATCTCTCATCCTGCCCAAGCACAGCCCGGGTTGTGCAGATGTGCAATGGTCAGAGCCCCCAGTGCCCACCACCCTGCTGGGCTTTCCTCCAAGGCGTGCTCCGAGAAGTCACCGCTGCCCCACCAAGAGGGCAATGCCAGCAGCCAAGCATGGGAGAGGGTAGCTCACGCTCCTTGGCTCCACACACCTGTACCCCCCAGTTCAATAAAGTATCATAAAAGCAGAGAAATTTCACGATAAACACAAATAGATCAATAGCATTAGAGCTACTCTTAATAGCTGCCTCAGGCTTTTCATACTACACCTCTGAAAATGTCCAGTACCGAGTAATTAATGACCGAACCAAGTAATTACTTTCTTGATTTTTCTCAAAACTAGAATTCACCGAAAGAACTTTGAGCTTTACTGGTGCTACATAGCAAATTAATTCAGTAAGTGCTGATATTACAAGTCTGAGCTGCCTGTTAAAAAGCAGCAGTGCTGTAGAGTCTGTCTTTTCTTGCTGCCTGGTGTAACCCTTTACATGCTGCTCCAGCTGCCTGAGAGAAAGCAACTCAACCCTCTATCGCTCCGCACATCAGCCTTCACAGATTTTGCTATGGTGCTGCTAGGCCAGGTAGCAGGGAGGTAGCTTGTCTTAGAGGAGATGCCAGGAGCTCACAAACAGGGATTAAGGCAAATCCTGCCTTACGCCTTTACCATCGCAACAAACAAGCAGGAGTAGAAACAGGCTTCTTTCAAGCCGCACAAAAGCTGGGAGCGGGACCGCAAAGACTGCCAGACGCCTTCGAACAACACATTCGTTTCCAGCGAGCAGGGCAGGACACTTCCCCTGCAGTTGGCAACTCCAGCCTAATCCAGGGATTTTTAACCCTTGAGGAGTGGTAAGAGAGAAACCAAAGAGGATGACCAAATAACAGTGGATGAAGAGCACAAAGGAGGCAAAGAGAGAGAGAGCAGAGGTCCTGTCTGAGAAGGCAAGGACCTCTGCCTCTCCAGCACACCACTCTCCTGGAGTAAGAGGATGGAGGTATCTCCAGTTTCTTGCCACCTCTTCTATTCCATATGCTTGATTTCTGCTAAGAGTGGCATCTCTGAAAACAGCACAAGGTGTCACCTCAAGACATGGCTTGTCATCCGTGCTTACTGACCCACTCCAGAAAACCAGGACACAAACATCTAGCAGCCATGGCACACCCTGCACACAGCTGAAAGTAACCTTCACAAGATACTTCTCACGAGTCCGTTTTTACTCTCTCTCATGTATTTACATGGCTTCAGCCACCAGGGCCACCAACTAACCCAACACCATAGGAGTAATTGCGTGTAGAGCTCTTCCGCAGGCAGCAAACAGAGGCGCAAAAACTCAGAGCTGTGTTCAGACTGCCTGCTTGGGGTGCTCACACAACATTAGGTACCCATTGCAGCATCTAAGAGGAAGAGGATGATGAGCAATCCAGGCCAGCTGTTACCCAGCCATACCCCGGAGAGAAACACGCACAGAACTACGGGACCTCAGGTGGGAGGAGGAATGTGAGTCCAGGTCTTCCAAGACCTCTGGGCTTCCTCACTTGGCCTGTCCTCATCACTGCAAGGCATCTCGGATATCATATCAGAGGGCAAACTATCTAAACGATCCTAGGTTTCAATCATCTGCAGCATGAGATGCTAATAAAATGGGTGTTGCCATCGCGTCTGCTTGTGTGTGCCCACATGAGAAAGAATACAAGTCAATAAGCAAGTTACTGAAGTAATCCTTCCATCCCCACCAGTAATAAATTATTGTTTCCCTGCTCCCAAGAGCATGGTTGTAGCTTGGGAGCTTAACATTCAATCTGACACGGACCTCCAGCATGCACTTTTAATCCCTCTAAGCACAGTGACAGCTAACAACAAACCCCTCAAGCAGAGGAAGCGCCGCATTTCTTTCCCATCTTTCCATTACCATATTTTTAATTGGCTGGGAATATCCTTTGCTTTTGTCAAAACATATTCTGCTAAACCACCGCTTCAGATTTGAATGGAGGAGCCAGGAACCGTGAGAGAGAAGCCAAGAAACCCCCCCTGAAAACAAAGATTTCTGCCAGTGGAGGCATGACAGGGAGGAGCGGGAGCAGTGTCTGCTCACCCCCATTTGCATCGCTGGCCGTACCAGCACTGCCCAGTACTGCAACTGCTTCTGAGGCTTTAAACGCAGGGCAGGTGATGAAGAGGTGCCAACGCAGATGGATCAGCCGTCTTGGCCAGGCGGAACTTGAGAGAGGAACACAAATGATTATCGTAAGAAGGGTATTAAAAGAAAATACAGTGCCAAGAGTCCCTCGAGAAGTTCAGAGGCCAACAGTTGAGTGAGGCAGATCTTGGGACTATGACGAAAAATAGCCAGGGCTATGGAGAAATCAGTTCTAAGAACATGAGAAGCACAAGGCCCTGGAAGGGAGATCCTGTCAGAGGGAGGGTGGCTAGAGGAGGATGAGGAGGAAGCAAAGGGAAATAGTGTACAAATTATGCTCACGCACGCAAGTACCTCACACGAGTTGGATGCTTTTCCCTTGTTGCCTTGTTTCCCCTCTCCCCCCTCTCAAAGGAAAATGGGGTTTTGACAAAGCCTAAACTTTACGAAAATTCTTCCAATTCTCTGTTGCTCGCTTTTTGTTTTAAAGAAAATGCTTTCCTTTTCGACCATAAGAAAAAGGTTAACCTCTTTCTTCCCAAGTAAAACATTTTTCAGAAGTATCTGATGGAAAACAAACAAAGCTGAAACTGCTGGAGAGGGGTGGGAGGCAGGTTTCTACCCAGTGCCGTCTTCCCCAGGTCCTGAATCTCTCTGCTCACCATGTCCAGCAGAAAATGCAAATACTGCCCTGAGCAATCTCTTTTCACCCACCTTCACAGCTGAGGTCAATAAGGAAAAAACCTGCTCACTCTTGCAGGCAGGGAAGCTGGGGCAGGGGGAGAAGCTGTTTAAACACTCTCCGAGCCGTAAGCGCAGAGTGAATCACACTGCAGTCAATGAGACAAGTGACATATGGAAACCTCTCCCATACCTAAAGCATCCTGCTGAGCGCTTGCCCTTGGGATGGGGGCAAGGAGGAGATGTGCTCAGTCTAAACAGGCTCATTGCACTTTGGGAACAGGCAAGACAGGGAAGTCAGGGCTCCCCATGTTCATCCTAGGACGGGATTGGGCCACTCCTTGGTTTGGTTTCCATCCTCAGTGCATCAACCAAAAAATACCATTTTTCCTCCACAAAAGGTCCAGCACAGCCCCCCAGGGACAAG
Source organism: Sagittarius serpentarius (assembly GCA_034782735.1). NCBI lineage: Eukaryota > Metazoa > Chordata > Aves > Accipitriformes > Sagittariidae > Sagittarius > Sagittarius serpentarius. The sequence continues at coordinate 15,070,602 of JAVKLA010000084.1, forward strand.
GGGGAAGTTACAGCCCCTAATTCATTGCCTGCTCTGCTAGAGACTCCTTGGTGCAGCGGAGGCTGTTAGATCAGGTCACAACCACTGCTGCAAGGGCGCTAGTTCAGGAAAGCAAATCCCGACTTCATTCACGCAGTTAAATGGGGGAAAACACACAGGGAAAGAACCCAACAGCACAAGTGGAAGGATTATCATCAAGCACAGGTTTCCAGAATCTTCAGTGTATCAGCTTTAAGTCCAGAGAGGGTTGGCTTTGGTGTGTTGGGAGTTGCCTTTTTCTGTTCTTGCTTTGTTTAGTATAAAATGAGCTCTAAATAAATCAGCAATGTACAGGATGTGTACGAATCAAGCAACAGAGCCTGTTCCACAAAGGCGCTGAATGGCTCCATCTCCTCGGGGATATGGCAAACAAGCTGCTTCGCCAGCCTGCTCAATCAAGTTAATTTCTCTGCCCTTTTATTACGACGGGCAGCCCCTACGCTCATTTGCAGTATCATACAACAAGGGCTATACACAATAATCTGGGCTTGGAGAACACTCAGTATCCCTACCCTGGAACTCGGCAGCCTCATGCAGCAATATGGGAAAGACCTCAGGATACAACCTGCAGTAAAGCAGAGTCCCCACTCCATGAGTCATACCCACAGTCTAGCATCTGCAGTGCACCAAAGCATTCGCGAGAGAGCTATAAAATATGGAGATAATTCTCCTAATGTCTCCAGCATTTAAAGGCTGATTAGTGTTGCTTCTAATATAGCTGGACCAGGGACTGGAGTGGCACGAGACATCTGGCCCAGAGTTTAAGTGCAGGTGTCAAAGGAGATGCTGCTAGCACAGAGACAAGACTCCATCCTCCTCCCTCTTCTCTTGGCTTTGACCCCAAGCCATCAGTAGACCCGGGGGGGGTACGTACATCAGAGACACGAACCCTGCCCCTGCAGATCCGCTCCTGGCCCCCTCCCATGCTCGACAGAGAGAGTCCTGCCAAGACTATTTTGCATGAGGGCGAATTGTACAGCCAGAAATTCGAGCAGCTCCTGCGAAGCCGTGCAGGTGAGACCCTCTGTGGCCCTTATACATGGAGGGCAGCCACACAACAGGAGGTGCAGCACTGCCAAGCTGACCGTCTGGCATGTGCTAGGGTAAGTCACACCTTGCACGTGCCTGCTTGGGGACCAGCGAATCTTTGCAAGCACCAGATCTATGCCTCTGGATGCAAAGAGTGGCCATAGTTACAAAAGGGTTTGGTTTTTTTCCCCTTCAGATAAGCCTAGAAAGCTAGGAATACAGCAAAGCACGCAGGGCAAGAAAGACAACCAAGCCCATTCACGGAAACCGCTGCAGAGCCATGGAGCACACCTCCTCCGACTGCAACACAGAGAAGTAGCAAAACTTCCCAGCACAGCACAGATGATACTTGCCATCAACCGACATTTTGCCCAGACAAGTTTCTTATCCAGGCTGCAAGCCCCAGAATGAAAACAAGTAAGCCAGTACGCTACTGGACAGAAAAAGGCCAGATCTGCCTCTTTCCCTGGAATAAGAGACATGACTTCAGCAGCAGCTGCATTACGAAATGGACAGCATTTGCCCTGCAGAAAAAAAAAAGAAAAAAAAAACCAAACCAAACCAAAAACCACCACACCACAAAAAACCTTAATACCCCCTCATCAGAACTGCAGACTTATCTTTGAAGGGTCCCTCTGTCCTGGAAGTGCGTGCGGTTGAGGCTGGCAGCCGTCCCACACCACACCTGCCCAAACACAGGTCTGCTCTGCATCAGAGCAGCACAGAGCTCCAACAGGTGGATTTGGTTTGGATCTCAGTGACTGCCTGGGGAGGATTTCCCCTTAAGGAGCCCCCTCCTACCCCCCATGGAAAGCCAGGGCCATGGAGCTGATGGAATTGGGGTGGGTGCACCTCTTGGGGTACCATTCATGGAACAACAAAACATGAGCTTAGAGGACAAGAAGCCCATGCTCAAGGTTTCTGGTCAAGATTTTTTTTTTTTTACCAAATCCAAGGCCCAGCTGCTAACGCTGAGAGTTCAAGTTCTCAGAAATTTAATACCTCGGTTAAAGCTGGACACAGAGGAAAAGCAGCCAAGCCCACTAACCTGAATTTTTGGAGTAGGGGAAGCAAGACCTTCCCACACCCCTAACTGGGCCATACCCTGATCCCACAGAACTGGTGAGCACAGCCTGCCCTGCTTTGGCCACCACCACCAAGGAGCCAGTCTGCCTTCCCGCACAGAGGACGGTCATTCCCGACCGTCCCCACCACCATCCCCATCCTCTGCCACAGCCAAGCCTCAACCAACCAGGAGGTAGAGTCATGTAGGCACCCTGCTGCATTCAAGCACTTCCCACTCGGATGGGATCCTTCTGCGCATCTCATCGCAAGCTGACAGAGTTAATGCAAGCCGCTCTCCAGCACAAATGCCCAGCCCGTGATTGCATAAAGCTGTTACTTCTGGAGATGCCAATGAAAGCTCCATTATGGGTACAGCCAAATTGCTCTGCCGCTCAGGAAGGTAGGTCAGGTTGTTCAGGAAAGCAGAGGGGTTAAAACTAGAGTGCAGACATCACCCACAATCAAAGAAGCTGTCATTTCCTCAGGTTTTTGTCCCTGGTATCCAGTGATAGGACGTGTGGGAACAGTTCAAAGCTGAGCCGCCGGAGGTTCACACTGGACACGAGGAAGCATTTGCTTACCGAGAGGGTGGTCAGACACTGGAACAGGCTTCCTGGAGAGGTGGTTGATGCCCCAGGCCTGTCAGGGTTTAAGAGGCATTTGGACAATGCCCTTAATAACATGCTTTAACTTTTGGTCAGCCCTGAAGTGGTCAGGCAGTTGGACTGGACGTGATCATTACAGGTCCCTTCCAACCGAACTGAAATATTCTATTCTATTCTATGCAGCCACCACTGCTCCAGGGTAATGAGCGTTGACAGAGATGTTAGTACAAACCCAGAAGAGGAACAGTCAGCAAGGTCGGCCAAGCAAAAACCAAAATGTTCCAGGTCTGGTTTAGTCTCAGTAAGTACTCAAGGTCTTAGTACCCACCTGGACCTTGCAGGGAAGCGTGCACACAGAAGAGATGGTCCTCGGCACTCCACATACACTGGGAGCTGGAAATTTTGAATGGTACCTAGGTTTAGCTTGGCAAAGCTGCAACAAGCCTGAAAACCAAGCTAAAAGCATGGGCCACAGATCAAGCCCAGCAGGTAGGTCATGGAGAGAAACACCAGTGACACCATCCCATGGGTTTCCAAGGGAGTCCATCCCATGGTGTTCACTACCATGTAAGGTGAACGTACCCCAGTTCGTCAGGGTACCGCTGGATGAAAGCCAACTACCAAAAGACCCAAGGAAAATACACAAGAGGGAAGACCTGTATTTTCTAACCCACAGGTTTTCACTTTGGATTTTCTCTAACTGTATTAGATATGTCTACACCTTGCTCATTTCTATTTTAAAAGGCTTCTACTGGGAGGCTTTAGGCAGGAATTTTTTCTTGCACTGGAAGACACTAGGTTGACAGCCGTAGAAAGAAATTGTCTGTGCAAAGGAAGAGCACAGGAAGCCCACTGCCAGCCTAACACACATTATTTTAGCCCCACTGTAGAGATCCAGCTCTCAGAGGAAAAAGGCTGGTACTCAGACAGGCCTCAGGATCTCGGCTGAGGCCCCTGCAGAGTAAACGTGACAAATGCCGCACATCAAATCTCTTACCCTACCTGCTCTGCTGCATCCACTACAGCTGAGCTCTGTCCTCTCTGGCTGTCAAGTGTTCTTCTGTCACTTCTCCATCTCTTTTTTTTTTTTTTTTTTTTTCCCAATCCTAAGCTACAGCTTCAGTTTTCTGCCTTCTGCAGCTGAAAAATTTGGCTCCTGACCCTACATCTTGCACCTCCAAACTACAGTCACCTCCTGCCTTGATCTCAGCTTCCCAAGCCATTTGGGAACTAGCCTGTGCTCTGACAACAGTGGTCTTGCATCATTTGCTTTCCTGAACCTATCTTTGAGCTGTTTCCCTGGATTTGCTCTTCTGGCAATCAAATTCCTTCTTCTCTTCCTTCTTGCTTCTCTCAGCAGCTCTTCCAGGCTGGTTTATAGACTGCGTCCACCCCTTCTGCCCTGCAGCCACAACATCCTCAAGTCCCAGCAGTTAACCCCGAGGAGCCCCTTTCTGCTATCCAAGTCTAGCACCCTGTAAAGCCAGAGCAGCTTTAAAATTGATTTCCACAGTCCCTGCCTGCAAAATGAAGCGAGTCACATTTAGCCATCCTGCTTTAAGCACCTGGCCAAAGGCATCCTGTATATAACTGGTGGAGATGGGCAGCACCTGCCCCTCAACCCAGCCCTCCCCTCAGGCTTAAGTCACCACGGCTGTGAGACCCTGGAGCAATTGCCTCCTCGTTTCAGGTGCTGTGAGGAAGCCAGGAGATTGGGTTTGTATAAACTGCTGGGAAGCAGTGCCCCACATGTCCCAGTCCCTGCTCAAGTCCCAGAGGACCTGACCTGCTGTTTCTCCATAAAGCCAATGCTTCCTTCCTAGCTGTAGCAGTTTCTACTTTCAGCTCAAGGTTCAATCCACATCATGATGGCCGAGGTGGCAGCTGCCACCACCATGTTGCAGCCAGCTCAAATGAAATAAACCTAGCGAATCGCTAACATGGATGCAGGGCTAGAATTCATAACTCTGTAGACTGAGACAGGCTCTCCTCCTTCCCCAAACTGCTGAATGCTAAATCTTCCCCTATCTGCCACGTCCATCATGCAGACCGTGGGCTTCAGCAGCTAGAGATCTGTTTCCTATAAATTTTCTGCACAGTGCCTACAACACATGTAGTCTCTCTAAAATAATGATTGGGGGGTGGATAGAGGAGAACAAACAGTTCAGACGAACCGTTTATCTGATGAATTTAGCCTCGTCTCCCGTTCCTGCAATATCAGGTGGACAAATCCAATTTCCTCAAATGCATTTGTTGTTTGAGTTTATTTGACAAATACTTCCCCAAACAATTGCCTCTACATTCACTTAGCAAATATTTAAAATATGAACTGCGCTGCTTAGTGAATCTCCTGGCATTGCACTAATCCCTAGTGGAGTGGAAAAGTTAGTTTTCCCCCCAATATTAGTTATTTCTGCATTTCAAATTAAATTTTTGCCAGTTCTCATTCTTTTGCTGATAACACCGGATGATTTGGTGGTGCTTATTAGGAAGGGAGCCGGTCAGTTGTCTTCTGATGAAATCGAATTTTGCTGGAAAGCAATAATCCACTGAAGCAGACACCTTCCATTAGAAACACCCCACAATCAAATGACTTGCAGCAGCTGAAGCAAGGATGCCTGTGCAAATTCAGCTCTCAGAAATCCCTGCTGGTTGTTTTCCCAGGCTACGGCTGTGCATTGGTGTCAGCTGCCTGTCAGCTCCACGTCTTCTCCAGCCGAAAGCTGAGAAATTTTGGCCTGGTTGACCTTCTTTGAGCTGGGGAAGTCCTAGCACAGGAGAACAAAAGGGATCCAGAATAATGGTGTCCCGGGCATTTTTTGCCCCATAAGGAGGCCAAGGGAGCTGGGCTTAGGGGGACCTGAGAGCCGCTTTCCACTATCTGCGTGGGTGTTACCAAGAGGATGGAGCCAGGGGTTTACCAGGAAGATGGAGATGGGAAGCAACAAGTATAAGCTGAAACAACCAGATATAAACAACTGGATGTAACAACAGTCCCCATGAGGACAGTCAAACAGTGGTAAAGGTTGCCCAGAGAGGCTGTGCCGTCTCCATCCTCGGAGGATTTCAAACCCTGGTCTGGTCTCAAAACTCACCCTGCTTTGAGCAAGATGTTGGACTAAAGACTTCCTGAGTCCCTTCCCACCTGAATGATTCCAGACTATGACCCTCAGAAACCCTTTATCAGCACAGATGAAGCTAACAAAAATGATGGTTACAGAGAGTGGGAACAGAGTTCGAGGGATATAATATCACACCTTGGCTAAAATTTGTTTCTAGAATTGCCTGTTCGTAGCAAAATTTGGGAAAAAGAAAAAAAAATATCCGGTTTTGGTCCAAACTGGACCAAAACCAACATTTGAAGAAAGGCTGAGGAACAAACATCTGCATTTCAACAAACTCAGCCACAAAGACGCATCATTTCAGACCTAAGGAAAATCAATTTCTGGGCCCCATGATTACAAGGAGCAACTCAAGAGCCTTAAGAGCTCAACCAGAACTAGAAGGCAAATAAAAAGAAATCACAATTCATTATTCATCAAAATCTTCTCCAATCTGTTTTAAGACCGTGTCAGGGTATTTTAGCGCTGCAGGTATCAATAGTGGTAAAAAAAACCTGCAAATGTGACTTTGAAATTTGCTTTTCTTTTTTTTTTTTTTTTTTCCCCTGCCAGTAAAAATCTCATTGCTTGAAAGTTCTTGGAAACATACCAGGGAAAGGTTGGGAATATCGCCCAAGCAAACTCACTTAAGAATTCAAACAAACACATCAGGACACAATTTTGCTTTTGTCACCCAGTTCTGGAGAAAAGATGAGCAGTTAGGAACAGGGCAGTAAAAGAACAAACGCTTCATTAAACCTGTTTTCGGGCAGGAGAAAAACAGGCAACCTATTACTGGAAACAGCCTTTCCTGCTCTTCAGTCAACCAAGAGCCTTTGAATGCAACATTGAGTTGGACAGCAGCTCGTCGTATCCCCATTATTTATTTTGCAACTCGGAGGGACGCAGCCAGGACAACCCATCCTTCTAAGCTGTGTACCAACACAGGAGAAGGAGAAATTTCACATTCTCACTCCACAAATTCCCACCCGCTGCCAAGATCAGCAAACGACACACGAGCACACCAGGCAGGCGGGCAGACAAAAAGAATAAAACAGGCTTTCTGAGACACAGTGAATTCCTTCCTTGATCACCGGAACACTTTTGTCATCAAAAAAAAAAAAAAAAAAGAAAAAAAAAGCATGAGGTGGTGGCTCTGGCAGGCGATTTTTTTTTTTCTTTTTTTTTGTATTGTTTTTTTAACCTTCAGCCCAACTGCGTCTAATGTTCACAGGCATGGGTAAGGAGAGGGAGGATGGTCAGGGTTTTAGCTCCACAGCCAGGGCTCGCTTTTGGATGCAGGTCCAAATCCCTTCCTTGCCTCAAGGGGAGGTACAACACCAGCAACCACGCTTTGAGAACCACAGAGGTTTTTCTAGGCCGGGCTGTCCAGAAACTTTCCTACAGAAAGCTGGGTTGTCAGCCAGGCATGGACCAACACAATGCCTCCAGCAGGCACCCAGATCTTCAGCTGAGGGCTCCTCGCCTCCAGGGAGATCTTCACTTGAAAAGACCTCCCACCAGCCCATCTCGGGGTCTCACCAAGTTAAAAGAAATGGGACCTATAGCCCTGAGAAGAGATTTTTCCAATTCTCTGTCCCTGGGAAAGGTAGTTTTTGTTAGGTGCCTCGGAGAAGTCACGCTTTGTTCAAAGGGGCTGCAGTTGCTCCTGGATGTCCTCTAAGCCCTGGCTCCATCTCGGACTCAGCCTGCTCTACAGAATACTCCTTAATGGACTGGCTCACTCCAGCTACATGCTTTATATCTCTTTAGCTCCATGAGCAGATGGAGTCGAGGGACAGCAGGATTTATATTTCTTGCTTGAGTTGCAGCTTGGCTAGGTGGAAATAAAAAACGAGAAAGAACGAGGAAATGGCATCGTAACAGCATTTACCTCATGGGCTTTGGAGCCTCTGTATTCTACCTGGGTAGTGTTCGCAGTTGTCAGTATTAATCCCATGCCTTCCTCCCCAGCTGAAGAGGAGGAGGAGGAGGCCCGGAGGGACAGCTCTCCTCCCTAGACCGTCTGATGGATGGAAGGGAGCCTCCAGAAGCGTGGTGAAATACTCAGCTGGCAAAGTCTGTACATCACTGCCGATTTATACCGGCAGATAATCTGGCCCAGACCATTTCCTTCAGGGCACGCAAAGGAAAACCAGGAAATGCTTCTGACCTCTGAGGGCTTTAAAGGGAGAGAAAAGGAGGCAGAGGTATGAAAGCAAGCAGGGAGATTGACAAGGGCTCAGGAAAGAGCAGCACAATAGGCTCCTAAACTCCTTACTTTTCTCCGCATTTCATGCGACCAACAGGGAAAACCAAGAGAGGGAGGGAATTATAAAGAACACGAAAGCTTCCCGATTAATTAATTACCCCTTTTATTTTGTGAAAAGGAGGCTAGAAATATCCACGCCTGCTCCGCTTGGAAGGCAACCCTGGCGCTTGCTCCGAACGTCCCTCCCCAACCCCGCCTGCACGCAGGGATAATTAATCCATTACGGGATGGATCATGCCGCGCTGCCGTAAAAAAAAAGAGAGAGATCCATTTCTCCTTTGCTTTTCCCCTCCTCCCCAAAGAGACATCTGAAACATATCATGTAATAAATGTTTCTTGGATGGAAGGAGGGGTATTGTTCTCTTGCTGTGGAAACAATCCCGCCGGTGGGGCCAGCCAGGAGGGAACGGGGCCGGATACTTCACTCGGCAGCTCTTACGATATCCTGTATGGCAGGCCGGCCTCCAAAGGACACGTTTCACGATATTCCCTCTGAAAAGCAGCACTCAGAAGAGGGGAGGGTGAACGGGCTCTAACCGAAGGCTGCTCCCCGGGATGTCTTGATGGCGGGAGGTGGGCTTCCCCCCGCAAAGGCATCCACGGCGCTACCCGGCAATGGGACACCTCTGGGACCGGGCAGGTGCCCGGAGTCCATCGCAGCACACCCAACAGCATCTCCAACCAAGCCTCTCCAACCCTGCATCCAGGCCAGCGCAAACAGCACAGCCCTCTCCACCCGTACCCTGACGGTGCGTGGCTGGGGTTGGGAGCGGCGGCTTTGCCCAGCTCCGAGCAAAGATCAGCCGTTCTACAGGCACCTCGCCTTCAGTTCGAGGCTTTGCCCCTGATCCAGAGGACCTAGCAGCGAGCTGCGGTGGACTCAGTTTCCAGCTATAACAGACTTGATCACCCTCCAGCAAGTACCACGATTTCTTTTCTGTTCCTGGCCAGCCACCCTCACTATCTGGGGCGAGGTATTTTGCCCTCGCACACCTTCCTCTCCCCCGCTGCCTACCTGCTACGCTGCCACACACTCAGAAGGGCAGGGGCTCTCTTTTGTTGTGTTCAGATCGCACACACCACAAAGCCTGCTTCCTCAGGGTATGGATTTTCACACCCTAATTAAAAAAACCCGCATGCCGTGCTCTTCATGCCCCTTTCCTGGTGTTTATGTGGAGCACAACAAGCTATTACATTAAAGGTTTCTCAAGGAGGATGGGGTAGGTTGTCCGTTACCTGCCCGACACTCTCCTCTCTGCGGTGGTTTGGCACCCTCAAAGCATGGAAACTGCATGAGATCAGAGCTACCCAGCGCTGATCTCACCCCTGGTCCCAGCATCCCATTTGCATCAGTTTATCATCAGAAACATTTCTTCTTTCTGCTGACATCCAAATATTCTTGGCATGAAGGAGCTGCTGACATTTATTCCTGAATTGCCACATTGCAGGAGTTTTGGCTAAGATTACCGTTACATAGGAAGAGTGAAGGGACCTTGTTACTTGGTGAAGATATGTCTTCTACAGTCTATCAGTCTAGATTAGACTTGGGTCACTTCCTCTATTCATTTCCCCAGATGATTTTTTTTTTTTTTAAGGCTCTTTCAAAGAAACACTTGAGCTCAGTACAATGTTCTTGATTGCAACCAGAACTGGCTGAAAAATGCTGAACTAATTGAAAGAAATTTTCTTTTTCATTCCTTCCTCAAAACATTTCCAGGGTTTTTGGTCAGTACTTGGAACTGTGAACCCCCCCTCCCTGCCCCGGGCTCCACAGTACAACAGCAAAAGCTTTTTCCACAGCGTCAGCAGCATTCTGAAAGCCTGCGACTTGATCTTACGGCTGCAAAACGACTTCTCTGTCTATCAGGATGTCACAACGCCTCTTTATGTTTTCAGCAAGGCATCTCTCATACCGACATCCGGGTCGTGGAGAACAGTCCCCCCTACCTCTCCATCAGCACGTGCTCCAAGCAGACCCCAAAGCTCTCTAAGAGCAGTTAGCGTCATTAATCCTATCTCCCGCGTGGGGAAACTGAGGCACGGAGTGGCAGTGGCGCCCACAGCAGCAGAGATCTGCCACCCCTCAAGTCCCCACGAGGAGCTCCGCGCACTAAACCGTGACGGGGTGTCCTGCCGCCTGCTACACACAAACCTCCACGTCCACCTTCAGGCACCTGCCAGCCAGCCAGCCCCCACCCCAAAGCCACGATGCCCTGCAGAGCCTGGCGAGACCAGCTTTTCCTCTGCCCCACCATCTCCCCTTGAGGCTTTCGCTGGCCGATTCCTCCTCACCAGCATCTTTCTCCGTGGCTCCCAGGAAGATGGCATATTTCGTCTCAAACAAGAAGCAAAACAACCACCCACCCATCCAAGATGCCCAGGCTCTCTGGCAGAGGGGAGAGGTTTCAGCATTGCTCATTTTCTCCCCTGTCGAATTAACGCAAGCTAAACAATCTCCTTTCTTCCCCGTGCGCTTCTCCTCCAGGCAGCCCCCCCCCCCGCCCTTTCTTTCTTTTCCATTTCAACTACCTCAAGCAGAAGGCCCTTCGAGGCACTAGTGACTTCAAAGACACTAGGTCCAATGTGCGGCAAGTGATAAAAACCGACACAGCATGTGTTGGGCAAATTAATATCCTCTCCAGAGCCACTGGCTCCTCAGTCCCAGCAGCACTATAATGAGATGTTATACTGAAGGGAGGGGGAACTCGATGCAGAAGGGGAGATGTATTTAATGTATGCAAATTGACTAGCATGCAAATTGCGGCTAAGTTAAAAATAACACATTGCATGAGAAGTCCGTCTTTTAAAACATTTGTTTATTCATTAGGGTAATATCTATCATCAGTCTCCTCTTTTTCTTCCACATTAAGTGCTCACTTTTAGGGAAAGTTTGTGTTGGGCAGATTTGGGGGGGGCAACTGTGATTTCCCACTGATACCGGCCACGGCGCAGCAACACTAGTTCCTTCCCCTTCCCTTTCCTTCCTTCCTGCTCGTAGGCTGCCTGGATTAAAGTCACCTTTCCTCATAGGGCAGGTGCTCAAAGAAAAGCGATGAACTTCAAGGACAAAAGCCGTCACAGCCACACAGACCAGCTCCTGCTAGCTGGAGCCTTCCCCAGGGCTGGACCAGAGCATCTGTCCAGGCTGGGCTCGGCTCAGGGTAGCCAAATTGGATCGAAGGCACAACGCCAGCCTCGGCTTCTGAGAAATCACAGGGTAAACTCCTCCTCCCAGCCCGAGCTCTGCACAGCAGACTTTCCTCCTGAAGGCTCGGCACAATTAATTAATATTAGAGTCCTACCGGCGATGTTAAGCACTGGGATAGTTACTGACAGAGGCCAGTGCATCAGACTGATCCTGGCTGACTGATCTCATGGCAAATCCACTGCTGATCATGCCTGGTGCTGCAAAGGAGCAACGGGGTCATCAAATGATAAGTGTAGTAAGGATGGTAGTTTGCCATTTCAAGACAATGGTTGCATATTAAGTCCTACTGCCTGGAGAGGCATTCGGACACCAAAAGCGCTTGCTTTGTCCAGTGTGTTGTTACTGAGGCTTTCTGTTTGCAGCAGGTTTAGGAATGATCCCAAATGGGAAGTATTTGTCTCCTGCGCACAGCTAGAGTTCTTCTTCAACCAACCTTGCTGGAGTATGTTAACAACTTGCAGCCTTTAGACATGCAACGCCTCGGGGGAGAGAGGTTGGGGGGGTATGTTCACTGGACTCAAGCACAGAGACAGAGGGAACCCTGGTGAGCCGCAAAGGTCTAACACAGGGTCACGGCGCAGAAGAGGACCGGCAGCTAGACAGAAGCTCCAGCCATTCCCAAGCAAGAGGAGAATCCAGACAAAACTCTGCTTTAGCTGTAACAAACGGGCCAGGGTCAGAGCTGCCACGGCTGAGCCGTTTCCAGGTCCCAGAGAACCACATTCCGGGGTTTCTTTTTTGATCCTTTATTATTACTCAGCCAAAGACTGACAAAGTTACAGTGTTAGTACAACCCTCCAGCACCCGCCAATAAGCAGGAGCTTTGTTACTTCTCTAGTCAACTCTGCCCTTCTTGGGAACCTTGTTCTTCTCTCCTGCGCGTGCTAAGGGCTGTAAAAATCATAGAGAGACTAAAAGGACTGTAACTACAGCAATTAGCATTACTCATTTTATTTCAGCTAGAACTCTAAACCAGCGTATAAACACATTTTCACACTGCCAAGGACCCGGCTTGTCGTTCAAGGGGCAGCTAGGCGAAGAGGGAGGCTGTGCTGGGACGCTGGAGCAGCAGGGCTGGGTTGGCCTCTCCGAGCACTGCCTGCCAGGCGCGGGCGGCGCCTCCCCCGCCCTGCTGGGGGACAGACCTGCGCAGGGATGGCGATGGAAATCCATCCTGTTAGCAGCGAGGGCGGATTTTTGAAGCGACGGGGTTAAACGGCGTTAACCTCTGCGTGGACATGGTCACTCCAGATTCAAGTGGCCATTGCTCAGTTTAATGTGAGCCACTTCAATTCGACCTAATTCGCTACCGGAGTAAATAAGCCAAACCAGATAAAGGTTAATGACTGCGAACGAGTGCCTCCCCAGAGGAGAGTGATCCACTTGGAGCTTACCTATCAAGTCAACACAGATTAACAACAGCCCACTGGCAGACACCATCTCTCATCCCTCTGCCTGGAACTCCGGCTCGGAAGAGCTACCGTATCAGGAGAGCCCACCGAGTCCTGGGTGGGAACAAGTCACCGAGTGTCAGCGGGTGACCCTCAATTTAGGCAGGAGCAAAGATCACAGGTCGGATCAGCAAGAACACTTACCCCTGCTACACAACGTCTTACTTGCAGGAGCTCTTACCTAAGCCAAGGAGTTTAAGCCTGCCAAGAGATGGGAACGGAGCAGGAGAGGGAGAAGGTGTTCATACGGCCGCTTCCCACAGGCAGCGACGTGGCAGAGCACCACACAGAGCAGCTCCCTCCAGCTGCCAGGCCACGGCAAAACTGGCTTCAGATGAAGGCAGTTGCAGTCCAAGACTTGTCGTGAAGATGCAGGTGACGCCGCCATGATGGAGACTGCCCTGCAACACCCAGTCTCCTTCGCTGGGGACGGCTGGAAGAGACAGGCTCTTCAGCCTTTGTACGGACGTGACGGTACAACAACAAACTCAGCTGGGGTGTGGGTGATGGTCAAATCAGCACCGAAACAGAGGGCCGCCAGGCCACAAAGTGGCATCAAACAGATTCATGGATGGTAGATTAAAACAAAACAAAAACCACAAAACCCCAGAAAAACGGAGACTGCAGGAACAAAGCAGGGCGATACTTTCTGATACCGCTCTTCCAACGACTGCGGATGCTGGGCACCAGGGGAATGGATGGCAAGAGGAGCCAGACCCATGTGCTTTCTCCACAGGGCACCTGCTGATGACTCACTGGTCCAGATGTACCACTGGTTTGGCTCAGCAAGGCATGTATGTCCCAGATGGTCCAGCTTGCAGGCTGCTCCTCCCCACACCACCCCATCTCCAAGCCTCCTGTCCCCAAGGCAGCGCATCCCCACTGCTGCGGCAGGCAGGAGCGTCTCACCCGCCTATCCGGGAGAGGATGAAGAACGGTACTTACGTGCCGGCGCCTGCTCTTTCAACTTTCCCTGTCCCCGTCCAAGTCAGATCTTGCACACCCCAGGCAATACCCCTCTCTCTACCCTGTGTTCCTTGTCCCCCTGCCCAGTTCGTCATTTCCAGTGACATGCCCCCAGGGGTGACCCAGAGCTGGCGGCTATCTCTTTCTGTCAGGGAGGGTTGAGGTGAATGATCCTGCCAGGTGGTGCATTTTTCAAAGGATGAATAGCGACTGAGCATAGCGTGGCCCTGAATCTCAATGAGCTGCCACCCTACTGCAAGGGTTCACTAATGTTTTCCCAGTGCCAATCACATGTAAATAGGTTATCCTTCACAGCCTGAAGCACGTGGGCTGCCTCCCTTTCCCATTCATGAAGCCCCAGCAGCTGCTGGTGAGAAAATACAGAATAAGCGGCACGCTTGGATGTTGCGCGGTGTTACACCTGCTCCCCTCACTGCACGCTTAGGTTGGAGGTACCTTCCTGAGTGTAGGAGCTTCTCCAGGAGCTCCAGGGCACAGCCTATTCCCATCACAGAGCTCATCTAATCCCAAAGGCCACGTAATGCAGTTTGCTGTCTGGTATACCAAACTAGTTTGCTTAGCCAACAGCTACCAGCAAGAGCTGCTGTTGACCTACTGTATGAAGACCACTCGGAGTTGCTAAGTAATTCCCCATGAACTCAGTGTCCTCTATCAGCTAAGTCCCGCTCCAATTCCTTGACCTAACACACAGCCAGCCATCCCAGGCCAAGGACAGACCAACATCTCCGCTCTTAGATGAATATTCTTTTTTTTTTTTTTTTCCATTCACCAGTGCCAATGATTGCAGTAGAGGCTGCAATCTTGAGACTTAAAGGTTAGAGTATGCTGGCTGGTGAATCTGAGCTCATTCCAGATTAGGTAGCAGTATCAGGAATTCCTGCTTTCTCTGCAAGGTCTGTTCTCTGCTAGCATCGCTGAACAGTCTGGATATGTTCCCCACCAAACGGTACAAACTGGAATGCTTCCTAATTAACCGCACGGGAGAAGATAAAAATTCCCTGCTCTCCCCAATCCTGCAAAAGTCAGAGATGCAAAGAAAGCTGCCACACAAGCCTGACACTGGGGCAGGGGAAACAGAGCGGCCGTGGTGAAACACGTACTCACCAGCGCAACAATTTCAGCTTAATCATCTAGGGCACGTTAGGTGGCCATTTTCATAAGGTGGAGCACGCCCACAGGACCAAATAGCACGGCCTGAAAATTAGAAGCGTCACAGCTCGAAGCACGGGGATACGCTCTGAGAAACTCTAATTGCACGATGCTGGGTGGCGGGCTGGACGGTCAAACAGCTGGCGGAGCAAACCCGGTCACCTCCAGGCCTGCTGTTACCTGACCTGGGCACTTCAGCCGCGACATCCTTTTCCAGATCCATTAATTCCTGCCAAACACAGCAACTCCGAAGAACGGCAGAGAGGAAACAACGCAGCTTGCTAATGCCCGTCACATAGTGCAGCCCAAAGCCTGCACCGAGCTCTCTGCTGGCCCCCACACCTAATTCTCAGCTGCTAGATTCAGAGAGGATCTTATTTTTGAAAGGATCTGCTACAGCCTGTGACCTTTCACTCGGGATCACGAAGGTCACAGCTAAAGGAGGCGCCAGGCTCCTCGTGGCTGTCATTTTTTTCCAGCTCCTTGCTGAAGCCCTTTCATCACAGCTGCTCTGGTTGCAGGAGTCGTTGCTCGGTTCAGCTCCCAGCTTTCCTTCCTGCTGTCCGAATGCGGCACGCCCGCTATGATGGGGAAATCAAGGTACCGCAGCAGTAATGAATTATTGCTTACAAAAAGTGAATCGCGCCCCAAAGATCCAGGGTGAAGTGACCTCCATGAATATCTTCACACATGCTTCCTTTGAGGATTTGGTGTCTAAGCACCAAGGCTGCACAGTAAACCAGAGATTAATGCAGAGCAGAACAGAGTATTCCTAGGCAAGAATACAAAGCAGAACAAAGGCTACCTTGTCATGTCTTCAGTTCCTTTCCCATACTTTTATTTTATTTATTTTAGGAAAAACTTCCTACGCCCAAGTCCCAGCTTTTGACCCTGACTTTGCAAAACACAAGAACGCTATAGTAGCCTCCCTCCTTTGCAGGAAAGCAAAGCTCCTGGAGAGCCAAGTCCCCAGCAGCCTTTCCAGGCAGCCAACACACCTTCCCTCGCGCCGCTTCCAGAAGGTCTAGCCGGGCAGAGCCACGCAGGAAATCTACCCCTTCATGCTGGTCATCTGCACCAAGGGAGTCGACACCGAGGCCTCCAGAGCCCCGGCACTGGTCATTCAGCAAACCCCACTAACTACTTCGACCCTTAGCAGAAGCCAGGGAAGGCGTCTGGGGATCACTGTGCCACCCAGATTCAAAATGCAGCCAGCGAAGCAGCGCCGAGAGCAAGCGGGAGAGCAGAGCCGCGCGGCGGGGTTTCACGTTGCATCCTAGCCGAAGGCGATTTATGCAAGTCCTTCTTGGCGCACTCTCCTCTGTGCCTCACTCTGCTTATAAAACACTCCGAAGGCCAGTCAAAAGCAGGTGCTATAGAATATTGTTTTCCTTTCAGGAGAACATTTTCAAGGTCTTCCCCTTGCATCCACACGGCGCAGAATTACCTCCCAGAAGCCACTGGCAGACATTCACACGCCCTGCGGCAAGCCACAGCAGAGAGCTACCACCACACTTTGGGGGCCAAGCAAGGAACCCACCCTAACAAGGGTAGGTCGATCAGCTGGTAAATATGTGCTGCCCAACAACTTCATTTTATTGACCTCCTCTCACCCACGTTTCACAGCCAAGCACGCTGCGGAGTATCTATGGCAAAGGTGTTTAATTAAGATAATAGAGATTTTGAAGCTTTTTTATTTTTGATGGACGATGGGTAGTACTTGCACTGGGCAGGCAGCGGAAGGTGGAGCATCTCTGGTCCGTGTGATGAGGCGCCAGGGAGAGGCGACTCATCCAGCGAGTGAAGAGAGGAGGACTTGCAGCTGCAAGGAAGGCTTTGGGACAGCAGCTGTCTGCAGCACCGGTTAAGCACTGGCAAGATGATACACCAAGAGGAACACAGCCACACGCGTGTCTGGTTTTCAAATGGCAGCAAAGGGTAGAAAGCGCTGTCGTGAATTTCGATGACGGAGGAGCTTGCACGCCAACACAAAGGTTGGTTCTGACCTACTGACATTTCTGCAGGCCCGCGATTCATACGCGGGGACTGTCACTTTAAATTTGAATTCCCTGATTTTTTCCTATCAGAACCGCCTGATATTTTTTGCTCGTGAAGAAAAATATTTACAGACCTTAACTCTCGCCAACAAAGGCATTCTGTTCCAGAATTTTCTTGAGTTTTTTTGTTCTGTTTTTAAACAGTTTTAGAAATCGTTGCCCGACACTTTAATTTTTGTTATTAAAACAAGCGACACAGTAAAAAGATACACGAATGAGGGGATGGACCACAAAAATCTCACTGTTCATGTTCGAGGGTTTTCAGCATCACGTTGGAAAACAGCTGAGAGCATTTGTAGGAAATGCAAAGGATAATAGCACAGTAACTCCAGACAAGGACAGGTCACTAATCTGTAGGAAATACGCTTTCTTGGTAAACTAATGGGGGTTCAACAATTTCATGCAAGCAAATGTGAGGTTGTAAACAGATTTAAAAAAAAAAAAAATAAAAAATTCAAGACAAACACCCGTGCAATGTGGCAGTACCTCTCCTCCAGCCAGAGAAGCTGACTCTGTGCTACTCAAACATCTAGAGGGCTGCAAACAAAAAACGAGCCCTGAAAAGAAGCATCCAGCTCACCATTTAACAAGCATTTGTCATCCCTAAGTACTTGACAACCCACACGCATGCGACTTCATCTCCAAGCTCAATGCACTTCGCTGGGATGTAGAGGAGGGTTTAGCGAGCCCCGTTTGGGGCAGCGAGCAAAGGTCAGGGTAGACATCGCACTAAACGCAACCTTCAGCATCGAGCCGAGGCTAACCACACTCTCTCTGCCCGGTGGAGTATAAAGGGAGTTATATTTCACATTGCTACCTGGTGCTGGCAAGAACGCGTCCAGTTTCTATATTCACACCTGCAAAAAGAAGTGTCAGAAACGGAGACCTCGGATAATAGCTACGATAACAAATTACGGTGTGAAAAAACTGCCTTAAGGTGAGAACCTTAAGGAGTTCGGTCAATTTAGATGCCTAAGATGAAGGTTAAAAAGCAACTTGACTCTGGTCCATGCATTCCTACACAAAACATTTTCTGATGCTAGTGGCTCTTTAATCTTGCTAACTGCAGTCCAACAGCCGGAGGCTGGAGCTTGAAACGTCCAAAACCAGACTTCAGGTGAAAATTGTTGCCATATGGGCCAGTGAGAATTGGAGGCCTTTCCAGAAGAGATGTTCCCACTCGATTACAAGGGGTTTGTCCATGCAGCCAAAATGCAGGGGTGGCATCCTCCTGCCTGAGTTATGCTGAAGCCAAAGCAGCTCTCCCCGCTTTCCCCAAAGCCCTATCCCTCACCCATCCCAGTTCCAGAGGTGGTGGTGGAGACCAGGTTTCAGACCCTACACAGGCTTCACAAAGCAGGGCGAGAAGGTCGCCCAGACCACACAGCTGCAGGAATCTCTGCGTTCTGCACGTTTGTTGCAGGAACACAAGCGGGCAAGCAAGGCCGTGGGCCTGGCTGAGCTGCTGTGGGACAGCAAACGGAAAGCCAGACTGGGAGGAGATCTCCAGCACGTTTGCTTTACAGTCACTGCCAGAAGGGAGCAGCCGGAATGGGCAACCTGGCAGCTCCTGCGGACAGAGAGATGGAGAGACCAGGCTGGGAGCAATGAGATAAATACTGGGGATAGATGATGCATTGCATACCCCACACGCAATATATAGCTGCTTGACTCTATTAGGTAGACGGATGGCAGGGAATTTAAGAAGAGAAATAGATTTTTTTACTAAGCTAATTAGCTAAAAAGGCTTGTCTGGAAACACGGGCCCCATTGTGTCTGAAGTCTGCTGACACACGGCTCAGAGCAACATTTTTCTTCCCTGTTATTACTCTGCCTCCCAGAGCATACCTCACAGGCACACAGAGGGGGATGGTGACCCCTGCAGCAAACCACTGGCACCCAAGCCACCCAACAAAATGCTTAAGTGTAAATACACGCGTGTACGTGTGTGTATACATATATAGATGCACGCACTTGCATGTATATGCACGTATCTACGTATATACACAAAAGTACGTTACTTGTAAGTACATTATATACGGGTATATATTAGTATATAAAAAATTAAAAAGCACGAGAGAGCAACGTTTGCAATCAAAACCGGTTTGCTGCTTCACATTAGCCTGCCCCTTAATTTAAAAGCAAAACAGGGGGTAATTGATGAAACAGAAAGGCTGTAGATTCGAGAGAAATAAAAGAAAAATACGACTTGACCCCGCACAGTCACTTCTGGAATACACTACCCCAGGAAGTCACGGAGACGCACACCAGTAGAACAGACATTTTAAGGGACTGGATAATTTTATGAGCATTAATAACATTTGCAGCTATGCAAGCTAATAAAATGTTACAAGGGTAATCAAACTTCATGCTTCAATGTGTAAGTTGATCACCTGTGAGCACTGGGAAGGAATTTCCTCTCTGGTGCTGTTGCACGCACGAGCAAGTAGCCAGCTGCGCCACGGGGGTGCTTTTTATAAAGGAAAAAAAAAAAATAAAAAAAAAAGCAGCATCACTGCTGCTGCCACTACGTCTTTGGTTTGGTTTTCTCCTTCTGCAGTAGGCTGGCATGCACCAGACATCACAACATCAGCGAGAATTTTGCTGTCAACTTCCTAAAGTTCCCTGGTGCAGTTTTGGGACAACGTATCTGCCGCAATCCGAAAATAATATCACTTTAATCTCAGAGGATTGTTCCTATATGCTGGCAGCAGGCTTGCACCAAGCTTAACCTGCCATTCCAGGACCGCAGATCCCATGTTTACTCTTTACTGCTTCCATACTGCACGAGTTGCATTGGCCAGTGTTGCCCTGGCTCTTCCGTTAACGGTGCCCTGAGCCCCATCACAGAGGAGCTCCAGGCATTACCAGGTAAACTTTGCAGCTTTTGAGCTATCTCTACCAATTCAGAACTACCCAATGTGTTATTTATAACATCTGAGAAGCAATCTTGGTACTTCCAGTGTTTGCTAGTCTCGGAAGTTAATGCCTTCGTAATTAATGAACTGACAGAAAACGCTGCAATCTGCTGCCACAGGCTTTGCAAAAAAAATGACAGACTTTGCTCCTGTGCCTACCCTTCTGTTCGAGGGAATCCAGACGCAGTTCAGCCAGCTGGGAAGGAGGCTGAAGGGAGGGTGGGACATAGCAGAAGTGTCAAAATAATCCTTCCACTTAAAAATAACCAGCACAGGGCTTTACAGATAGAAGCCCAGAGGGCTGAAGAGATCTACTGTGTGCTGTCAGGTGCTTGGTGAGCATGGTGATGCTAGCAATCAAGCAAGAGACCTGTTCCAGGAGCCTTCCCTCTCCAAAATAAAATCACTGGCGTATATTGGCAAAACCTCTGCTCCGGGTTCTCCACCGGCTTGCCGTGGTCAGACCACAGCAGGGTCTGGTGTGCTCTCCTGTGCAGTACGGTCCTTGGGAACACAGGATTACAGCCCCTTGCCGTACCCCATCCATCCATCCATCCATCCATCCATCCATCGATTGTGGTTAAAAAAAAAAACACAACACCACGCTTATCGCCATGGTAACCAAATACCAGCCTGAATCGGTCAGTAAATCCGAGCAGCCTACGCCCAGGACTGGCTTCGCTGCTTGGGCTCCACCTGCCCTTGGGAGCACCTTTTCTTAGGTCCAAGCAGCAGGGGTCTTCCCTTTCCTCACCCTTTTGTTGGAAGAGGCAAGACACACTTCCCCGGGACAGGAAATAAAAACATCTTGTTAGAATTAAGAGGTACATCACTTATCACATGGGCTCTTTTTTATTCACGGATTCCTCATTTGAGCTGAAGGTATGTTCCAGTGAAAACTATGAAGCTCCATCAACCTGGCCATGCATGAGTCTTGGCCCATATTTCCTCTCCTTCCTGTTTGTCCTTAGAGAACATCAGTTCAATATTCCTTTGGGAGAGAGGAGGCAAAGGATATCAGGATTACACGCGTCAGTCACCCTTTCATCCCCTAACAATCATTCTTACCCTGATGGTGACCTCCAGGCCACAAAACCCCTATTTTTCTGAATACACGGCATCTGAGAACTACACTCACCGCCTTCCAAAGACCCTTCCAATTTACACTCCCTCCTCAGCAGCGGCAGCAGTTGGCCCAGAACACGATATGCCCCGAGAAAGCCGTAACTTCCCCCATCAGGACAGGAAAGCATTTTAAATCACAATTAGAAGAGCACTGTCATCAGAGACCGGAGCTGACACCACGTGTGATGTCACGCACATGAACCCCAGCACGGTGACAACAGCCACGGGCCCAGATAGATTTCAAAATTATAGGCAATAAAGTATGACATCATGATGACATCACGGAAGGAGCAATTTAATTCCCAGCTCAGAGGCTATCAATTACTGTTTTATTCTAAAACCTGTCATTATCTGCGTGAGCAATGAGAAGAATCAATCATTTCCATGGGTCTTTATGGCCACCATAAATTCTGAACGAGCCCATCTGTCGGCTCCCATGATGCTCTCTCAACATCCCGGCAGTACAAAACCCACAAGCACATTTCAGGCGTAATCACGGCAAATAAAAGAAATTCACGGCTGGTATGAGATCACGCGCATTTGGCTTTGGGGTGTTCAGATACCTGTCAGCTCTGCACGTGGTTTCCTTCACCACCGTGCTGACACAGATGGGTACACTGTAGACTAACCCTCTGACACTTACATGACCTTTAAAAGTCGTTTTAAAATCTGTTTTGACAAGGATTCTAAGACAGACGCTTCAAGAAGATGGCCCATTGCAGGCCGCCCATTCTCACCCCCCGCTTTGCCAAGGCACGTAACAATATATAGAATAAAGTATTCTTTTCACATATATATAAAGCATGCAGCACAGCAGGTTACATCAGAGGCAGGGGTGAACGTGCTCTGCCAGTGAAGTTGAAGCAGATGGAATATGTTGGGGTGTTTTTATGAGTAGATGATACCAATCTGGTTACTCTCACAACTATGGTCTGGCTCATGTGGTCTTACAGACAGTTAACTCAGTCTTCATAAGACCTCCAGCAGTGATAAGGGATGGATTTTTCATAAGATTCCTGATATAGAAGAGGTGCCCCTTGTCTCTGCCTCCTTTTTATTTTTTTTTTTTATTTTACCCGTTCCTGCAAAAAACAAAGTAGTGACACAACCTGATCGATATCTCCTAGAGTATCAAAGTATGCCAGAGACCTCTTGACTGTGTTATTTCCAGTCATAAGCTAGGACACTTCTCCGTTGCAATGAACTGCCATTTCCAATTTCCTGACCTCCATAGTATGAGATTAAGCCAAACAGTCTGATCTTTACCAGATACCTTGGAAATATAGAAATACCTTTCTGTTTGCTCCTACCCACTCGCAAGATACAATTCCCCACATGTATTAAAATAGCAGGGCTGACGCATTTTCGTCAATTGCAACTGCACTTGTCCTGCTAACTGCATACAGATCCCATGCAGAAAACTCATCACGTACAAAAGTGATCGCCCTATGTGAGCGGTGTGATGGGGAAATGATTGCCAGCCACTTAAGACCTTCTAGATATCCTTGACTCATTCTCAGAATCCCTGGCCAGGCTGCTTAACAGTGGTGCCTTTAAGGGAGTTCATTTGATAGGCATCAAACACGGTATCGAGTTTTGACACGTTTTCAACTGTTTGTTGATGTACAGAATAACCTTGTTGATGCATAATCCCTGAAAAAAAAAAAAAAATCACAGCAATAGTTGGGCACAAAACATTCAACTTCTGCTAAGGGAAACCTCAGTATCAGCTGGATCACAACTCTGTGCAGAGTTCACTTCTTTTTCAAGATATGACATAAGATAGTCTTTACACAATCTCAATTCATTACTTCTGCAGAAAGATCAAGGGTAACACTGGGTTTTGGAGATGAAAGAACTTTGCAAGTCACCTTCTCTTTTCTCACAGGCAATGAATAACCCCAAGGACAAAGCAACCTCATTTAAGAGGGGCTGTTGGACAAGTCACTTTTGAGGGAGGCTGTTGGTATTCAGGGAGGGCAAAGAGCTGCTAAAATTCCTCACGTAAGAGCCCACTTCAATTCTCAGGTCTTGCAGTCACAAAAATCACTTGTATCATTTCAGATCTGCACCTCTGATTACTTGTAGGCTTTCTGGAAGTGTGACTTCGCACTAATATACAGCATTGAGAATGATTTTAAAAAGCCAGTGAGTTTCTCTTAACCCAATTTCCATGGTTCTCATCAGTAACACGAGTAACATAATTTTAGGCAACTTCTGAGACAGCACCCTGTGTGCAACACTCGACGTGCTCAACATGGCTAACACGCTGTACAGCTACACGTATACCAACAAGCAGATATAAAAACGGGCAAAGGATTGACCATATTAGCTAAAAGTTGCCATATAAATGTAGCTCAGAGTTAAATATTCAGAGTTTATGCGACCATAGGGCTAGCAATTACTGAATTTGTTACTGCTTCAACTATCATGACAGCCATTGAAATAAATCTCATTTATATGACATACAGTCATCTAAAAATGTGTTTATTTTTTTTTTTAGAAATTCTTCTAGGATGTCAATGCGCTATACATGTCTCTGTTTTGAGACCTCTGCAGACAGGAGATCAGGCAAGATACACAAGCCTTTCAGCCTGCCAAGTTTCATACTTGTTAAGATTAAGCCTGAATTCTGAACGTTTTCTATATGGTGCCTCACGAATGAGATTAAGGAAGGCCTCTTGCCATTAAATGTTGGCTGAATGCATACAACACACACCTGCTGCAACCTTTTGAAGCAGGGCGAGCAGCTCCCTGCCCGCTGCAGTAACGAAGCAAGCAGAATGCGAGCGGGGAGCTGGTAAGACAAATAGACAAATTAAATATCCTTCCCTGGCTGCAGGGATTCAAAACCACCTCTCACATCATCCCACAGTGTTCCCTAAAGGCTGGGATCGTCACTCCTGTGCTCCGGGCACTAATTTTGTATGTGCCTCTGTAGCTTAGCTTCAGGATCCTTCTTTGGAGGCTGAACCAGAGCCCAGACGCTTCTCCTTGCTCTTCAGGCACCCCCACCCACCTGCCCTGGGGCACCCTGCGTCCCCATCCTTTTAGCACACTGACGCAGTCACACCACGCGAGAAGACAGGGTGGGCTGAGGAGTCTCTTAGTTGTTCCGGCCCAGGGATGCCAAGCCCAGATGCAAGGTCTGAGCAATAGGTTACTGACGCCAAAACCCACCAGCATCTCCCTCAAGAGGTCTTGCCTCCGAGTTCAGGGCGGCTGCATCCCTGAAAGACATGGTCCTAAGGCAACAGCTTCACCGCATCGCTCTTTCCTTAAATACTTAGGAAGGGGGCACTACGGCAGGTGCTGTAACGGGGACTCATCACGTCTACCCACTGAGCAGAGAAGAAAAACAACCTGTTATGTCCCTCCATTTAAGTATGACACTACCACAAATTACAGCTCAGCTAGTCTCTCCTGGAATCCATCACGGCTCTCCGTAAGAACGTAGTCCCAGCTACTGCTCTATCCAGGCAAGCTGAGGCCGTAAACGGAAAAGTCTAATTGGGGAAGGGGGGAAAAGCTATTTCCTGATCTTAAAAATATCTGACACTTCCAGGAAGTAATGGTATAAATAGAAAATGAAACCGTTCCTCCTCCAAAAATATTTCATAATTACATGTCATAAAAATAATTAGGTTATGGTGAATTAGTACAAATGTTTACAACAAAATTGCCATGCAAAACATTATGGGTAATAACATGCTAATTGCTGTAGAAGCAAAAGCTGATTATGTTTCAGCAATATTAAAAGTTGCCAACTCGGCGCTTCTATCCAAGCTTCAGTATCTCTCAGTGGTATCTAGGACCACAAGGAAAACCGGTGACAAGCAAAGGAGACGGCCGGTAGGCGTGCCCGCGCCCTGCTCTGCCAAGCGCTTTCCTCGCGGAGTGGCAGTTCCTAGAACGCTCGCGACGGGCAATACTCGTGCAGCACGAGCGGAGGATGCCTGCATCAGCACGAGCGGAGGATGCCTGCATCAGCCCTCGGTCCCTGGGTACAGCTGCGCCAACACAAAACGACCGGAGCACCCGGCATAGGTTGCTGCACGGTCACCTCTCCTTCCGCTGCGAGGAGATTACCCAGGCTGGGGGGCCGCCCAGCCAGGTCAGAAGGAGCTGAGCTAGCTCCTGCAGAGCCGGCTCCAGCCCAGAGCAGCGCCGTCACTCCTGCGGTTGTTAGCCTTGAGCCGGTTCCGCGCAGACACCCTCTGAGCGTCTGCTCTGCTCCGCGCAGGCGGCTCTGCCCAAAGGCAGGCAGGCAGCCAGCCTGTGGCCAGCACGGCAGCAGGGCCAACTCCCTAAGCCCCCGCGAGCCTGGGCAACGCCACAGCGCAGGAGGGTGCTGAGGCTGAGCTGACGTGGCATGCCCTTCCTGAGGCCCCTGCAGGGGTGAATTACTCAGTCTCTACACCGCCTTCTCCAGCATGTCGCACTCCACTGAGTACCTGCTCAACTGCCTGGCCCATCTCCGCTCTCCCCACTGCTTCAGGTTAGGGCACGTTCCTCCTGCTCCAGCCGAGAGCTGCCAAACTGCCCGCCCGGGAAGGACTAGAGCCCTGCCACAGTAAGCACCAAAGGATGGTCTTAGTCACCGGCTGATCCCAGGGCAACACGCCCTCCGCTCTGTCCGGTCCTGTTTCTGCTGCCCGGCACTATGAGGCCTGGGGGGGTACCGTGTTCCTACTTTGAGGCAATCCTACGGTAGACTAAGACCAGAGGAGTGTGCACGGATCTGCATGGTGGGCAACATTTTCCACAGAAGTGCCCTCTGCTCGACGGAGCATGCCAGCTCTTTGCTCAGGTGCATGCCTGGAGCCTTTGGACACGACAGCAAGCCCGCAGCACCCTGCCGACAACCTGAAGCATTCGCCCTCCCGCTTTTGGGAAGAGCAGAGGTTGCCACAGGCTTGCTCCCAACAGCCACCACATGCCAAGGCGGAGAGGTTGACCGCTCCTTTTCTCAGATGCTCCTGTGCTGGCCACATCAGAGCGACCCCCTTGGTCACCAACAGGCAGCCTTAGGGTGGCCTCTGCCCACCAAGGGGTCGGGAGCGGCTTTTTCAGCCCGCCATGCATTGCCTCCGAACTCCCACTCCACTGAGCTCCTGCCCTACAGGACCACGGGTCTTTCGCACCTCCAAGTAAATCTATCCAGTTCCTTATGGGCACGTTCGCTTGTCACCAGACGCGGCTAACCGCTGCCTCACGAGAGGAACACTAGGTAAAGTTTGGACATATTAGTTGAAGGTGTGAATTTAAAGTGGATTACTTCGAAGTTAGCAAATTCCTACAGGGTGCTCTCGTTCAGAATTGAAGTGACATTAATTGGGTTTACCAAACTAATTTCCAAAGCAAATTACGATAGACCGGATTACATTTGAATGGGGACATTCACACAGAAATTTAACACAGTTTAACTAATCCTCTTTAAGAGCAAATTTGGCTCAAACCACCGTCTAAGTGCCCTATATTCCAGTTTCTCCTGCAGGGCAGGTGCAGAGTTTCACCTTTGAAAACGTCATCATCTTTGCCCCTTATTTTTTTTTTTTTTCAGGTTGGAAATAAAGGGCTTTCCAAAAGGCAGAAAGTCCTCATCACCCTTTTACCAGTGCCCGGAGCCGAGGCAATTCTCAGACCATGACAGAGGAGAGATGACCTCAGTAAATGCTCCCAAGAGCAGGCAACGCCTGTATCTTTCAAGCCCGTATCTGACTCCTGCCCCAAACCCCGCACATCTCCGCAGGCTTCAGCGATGCCCCTTGCATTGACGCTGCTAAAGCACCTCCTCATCCCGGCCTCCCAAGTTTGCAAATACTGAATGAAAGCAGCCGTGGAAATTATTTTTTTTTTTTTTTTTTTTTTTTTAAAAAAAAGCGTCACTTCAGATGTTAATTCCGACGCTGGCTAATGAGAAGCTTTGCTGTGAATAGACTCGGCAAGCGGCTCAAAGCCCGGCCTCTCCCTCCCGCTCGGCTTCGCAGTGTTAAAAGTGGTGTTCTGTGGCGCAGGAGCACTACCATCTGCTGTGCCCCGTTCATTATGCGCCGAGTCACACCGGGCAGCTCCCGGCAGAAAGCAAAGACGGAGGTAAACTAGTATTCGAAAACAAAGGGGGGCTCTCTCCATCCTAATTAGCGGCAGGTTGCAGAGTGCAGCGGCGGAAGGCGAAGGTCACTTCCCACAAGGCTCTGCTCAGGATGCCAAAACACCCACTTAATTCAAGCGGCTCAGCGGGCAGAGTCAGACCAGAGCAATTACGCTCCCTGGATTTCCCTAAGGAAGGTTTTAACAATGCAACTCTCAGAAAAAAGATGACTGCAGGAGCTCTTTATTCTGCCACCTTGGAGCAGGAGGAAGCAGAGTCTACCCTGCTGTCGACTCCAGAAACGGCTGTCTCTTTGTGCCCCTGCACTGGGAGGCAAGCTTGGAGGGCTGGGTTTTTCTTTTTCCTTAAGAAATGAATTAGAGCAAATTTTAGCATTTAAAAAACAAAGACAAAAAAAAAAAAAAAAACCACTAGCATGAAGATCCTTTGTAGCGGGTCGAATTCCCTCTGAGCACTCCAGGTTTCCTTCCAGATGCCGCCAGTGAGATTTAACCTTTAAAGGAACCATCTAAGCATGAACTCTGGGAGCCTTCTTGGGAGAAGCAGCTCCTCTGCAGGGATACTCTTTGCCTGGCTCAGCCCAAGAATTCAGCTGTTCTGTGAAATGATTCACTGCACCCCGGCCACCTCACACAGACAGCTCTTCCAAAAGGTCAAAGCATCAGTTTTAACCTCAGTGGATGTTTCCTCCTTGCACACACCCTGGGTGATGTTCGTCCACGTCTACCCTCCTGCTCGCACCTCTCACAGCTCCGTGGTGCGGCGACTCTCCCTTCAAAAGGATCTGCGTAGCCGTTGACATCTTCTGCCAATGGCAGGAGCATTTTCCGGAGTGCTGCACAGGAACCCAACTTCCTTCATCCCTTCTAAAGGCTCCAGAAAGGGGAACTCATGGTAATTTTCGGTCGGAAAGGAAGACTGAGATTTTTTTAATTATTATTATTTTGTATTTCTTTGTTTTCACCCCGATAAACAAGAGATGCAGGCACCACCTGGATCCCTCCTCCAAGGCTTCAGGTACAAAACGTTGTCCAGCCCCCTCTCCACTGATCCAGCTAACAGCAAGTGGTCCCCATCACACACTGTACAGGATCCACCCCAGTCTGTTCTTGGATGGGGAACTACTTCAGACAGCAGCTCTGCAGGAGGCAGAGTAGCCATCGGTTTAGTGCAGTTTTCTTTAAATCGTTTGTAAAATACTTTTTCAGAAGACAACCCGCAGCCCTTTCCTTCTGACACGCTACACGCTGTTCAGCAATCATCTCCCAGCACCCAGGAGTCTAACAGACCGACTGCTTCCCGAGCCGCCGTCACAGCTGACTTGCACTGCGTTAAAGCCACCCTCTGCGTTGTATCAGCAACCCCAACAACGCAGGCAAAATCCTTTAGGGATGCAGTTCCCCCTTATTTCTTCTCCCAGCTACGTCAACAGTAACTAATGCTTAGCACTGGCATTACAGAGGTTTCCAACTGTTTATAAGCAGCCCATAAAAATAGCCAGCAGTGCTTGATAAGGCTCCGGTGTTTGTGCATCATAGCTTTGCCCGCCA
Organism: Sagittarius serpentarius; assembly: GCA_034782735.1. NCBI lineage: Eukaryota > Metazoa > Chordata > Aves > Accipitriformes > Sagittariidae > Sagittarius > Sagittarius serpentarius. The sequence continues at coordinate 15,099,273 of JAVKLA010000084.1, forward strand.
TTTCCAGCAAACAGAGCTGGTTGCATGTTTGCCCTGGCACAGAGCTAGGGACACCAGACCGACGGGCACGTAGTATGGGTCCCAACTGTGCGCCACTCCTATTTGGTCACAGGCTGTAAAACCTTCATCTACCCGGGTGCATCTCGTGGCGTCAGATGGACTTTGCAGATCTGGGTGGCTGGAGCTGAAAAGTGGTTTTCTTCTTGCTCGGGAGATGTTTGCCAGGTCCCTTCTGAGAGTGCTAAGAGACAGTTTTAAGCACAGGTTCAGGCAGGCCTGCCAGAAACAGTGATGCTCCAGGGTGCGGGGGAGGGGGGGGAATGCCACCAGGGATATACGGCTCTCTGCCAAGCTGGTGACCCCATCATGCCTCCATCATTCGTACTAAAATGCTGAAGCACCCCATTTGCTCTCTGGCTGCGCTCCCAGTCACCCCTGGCCGCAACGCTGGCCACTGCTCCGCTGCTGGATCCCATCGAGCTGTCAGCTGCCGCCGCCGCCTCTTTTTCTGTTGCTCAGATTTGCTCTGCAAACACTTACTAAGTGATAAAACCTACAGTCACGGGAAAGCAACACAGGGCATTGGCACCACCGCCATACCGCCCCAGCACACAGGGTGAACATGCCTTTGCCTCCCGGGTCTCTGTCAGTCCCAGGTGGCAGTTAGCTATCGTCAAGCAATCGACACTCCCACCAACCAAAACCGCAGCAAGGGCACCCACGTGCTCGGGTGTTTGCCTCTTCTCTGCGTTAAATGCGAACTCATAAAAGCAGTAAGTGCCTCACAACCGTCATTGCAACAGACAAAGTTAGCTCTCTCCAGCCTTCTTTCTCCTGACGCTCCTTGCCTGCAGAGACAGAGTGAAGAGCTGTTTACCTCTCCTCTACTCCTCCTCCACATCTCCAGAGCCTCTGTTCCGACGAAGTTTTAGCTGCTCCCTTTTTTTGCGCAGGGTGGTTCTTCACCCGTTTTGTTCCCGATCCCACGCATTGTTGGGAGATCACTCGGGAGACAAGAAGCTGCTCTGCTCGCCAGACCTCCTCTAGGCATTTGGCAGGGCATCTGCTGAGCTCGACAGCCAGTCCCAACACAAGTCGTGCTGTTGTTTTTAAGAAGTACACCTCTCCCACCTACCAGGCTTAAGGAGAGGGTGAAAACGGAGCAGTGCCGTCCAGCTCCCTCCCTCTGCACGCTACCAGAGCCAGGGAAGGTCCCCAGGGAACTTCTTCCAAGGACAGAGGGTGCTGGCAGGAGATGAGCGCCAGCAAGGAGATAGGAGCGCCGGAGCATCCCTGCACAGCCTGGCTGCAGCACTGAGCCAGCACCACCGCTCCCGGGGATGCCGCCTGCTCCACGGGCACTGGAAACAGCCCGGGACCGCAACCTGCGCGCCCTACGGAAAAGGAAAACGCTCGGCCTGCGGTCTCCAAACCCGCAGGTGGGAGGAGATACCTGTCTTCGGTGCTCTGCTGGCCAACACAACCCTCCACCCTGACGGGCCCTCAGAAAGGCCCCTTCCCCTCCGCCCGCTCCGCCCCCCCCACCCCACCCCCCCAGCAATTAAACCTTGGCTGCCTTGGCTGGGCAAGATAAATGGTGTTTATTGGGATCGCTTTCCTGCATGCCAAACATAAAGCAAAACGCCAATCGATATGGCTGCCTCACCTGATGGTTTTATTTCTCTTATTCCCCCCCCCACCCCCGCCCCCGCTTTTAATTTTGCTGTGTGCCAGAGCTCTTGGCGGGGCTTGTACCGTGGTGATAAACCAACAGATCCACATTAACCCGCAGCCCATGGGCAAGAGCAAGAATTCACCTTTTCTCTCTCTCTTTCCCTTTTTCTTTCCCTTTTTTTTTTTTTTTTTTAAACTCTCCCTCTATCAATATTTGATGAGGGCAATTTCAAAGACTTGTTTAGTATGATCTCTGCATAAGGAGCCCTTCGGAGTGTTTATCACGTTTGAGGTATAATTACATTCAAATCCTGAGACACAGTTGCCAGGGTTACAGCTGCTGGTGGTTCCTCCAGCTTTTGTGTATCTGGGGGTTCTCACCGCCCCCCCCCCCCCCCCCCCGTGCGCGCACATGCACGCCCCACGCTCTCTGCTCCTTTTGCCGCTGGGGTAGGAGAGGAGGAGGATGGGCAGGTTATGCGCAAGCCGGTCACACCGGGCATCTCCCAGCCTGAAGGAGAAGTCAGGACCACCATGCAGGGCGTATGGAGCGCGGGACTCCTCTGATGCCGCCCTGGGTGGATCGGGGACAGGGTAGAGGAAGAGCTGAGCAGAGGGTTGAACGTTGCCAGCAAAAATATTCTAGTAAGAACCTCAGCGACTGTAGAAACTCCGTGGAAGGAGGGACAGCGACGTCTTTCCTTCAACCCTTGAATCCCAAGCCAAAACGAAATCTAAAGAGCGCGAGACACGAATTGCCGGGGATAGAAGGTTGCGTAATCCCAAGGGAGAGGTCCAAGAGAGGCCAGTGCTGCTACCGTGCCGGCCTGCGACCTCCGCGCACCCTCAGCCTTCCCCGCCACGCAGCCCTGCCACAAGCTCCTCTGCTCTAACCAGGCCAGGAGAAGCCTCCTGAGAGGCACCCGATGCCCAAGGACACCACCTCTACGAGCACCAAGAGGAGGACACAAACGCCACCTAACAGGCTCTCGCAAGCACTCCTGGCATTAGCCTGGCGTAAAGCCTACACGTATACACACCTTACGGGCTATCTGCTGGAGACCTGGGCTCGCATTACTGGCCCTGCAGAAAGGGGAAGGGGCTGCCACCTTCGCAGAAGCCCGGCTACAGCAGGGTAACGTGCGTGAAGCCAGCTGCGACCACCGGAGCTGGGAGCAGCCCTGGCCCCACTCTTAGCTGATGGCGTGGACCTATTAAAATGCCCCCAAGGCCCTACTGTACTGGAAGCTTTTAGCAAGCTGGAAAGAGAATTAAAACCTGAGCATTTCCACTGCAACACCGTGTCCCCTTCCTGCTGCACCAGCTACTTGGAGATCTACAGGCCAACAGCGGTGCTTAACAGGGCATTAATAACAACCATCATGAAACGGGCAACCCAAGGAAAAGCTGTTCTTCCCTCCTGCCCAAGCTCCGACGCCGAACAAAGGCTGCCCAGCCATATTTAACTCCCTTCACTGGCCTCAAGAAAGGCAGAAACTCAGCTCATACCTTGCATTTCCTGGACAGTGTCGGTAAATGCTATTTTACCCATACAGTAAGGAACTGGAATTGAATTGCCTTTGTTCTACTTCCAATTTTAAATAATATGAACCTTCGTGCAATAGGCAGTGTTATCACTAATCCCCACAGTTGAGCCTGAAATAAGCTTACAAACCATGCGGCAGTCACTGTGGGAAGAACAATTATTCTAACAAAGGATGGAGGGGGAGAAAACAACCATGAGCTCCTTGGGTTGTATGGAGGGTGAACACAATTGTTGTCAATTCACAACAAATAAAATTTAAAAAAAAAAAAAAAAACAAAAACAAAAACCCAACTGCAGTGTGAAGGCCGGGTAAAATATTTACAAATATTTCAGTAATAGAAAAAGCTACCTGCTACAGTCAATAGGTTGTAAAACAAATTCAGATGGAAGCTATTGTTTACCCCTAAATCAGCTCTAATGCACTAGCAAATGTGATTATCAGCGTTCTGTGGGGAAAGGCAGCATCAGCATTCATTACAGGTGTGCTCAGTAAAGGCTTTTTTGGCCACAGGTTCATTTGTAATTATTAAAACGCACCGTTAGCCTACACTAACCATGCAGCAAGTTCCAAATTTCTGGGCACTGGCATGCAGTATTTGCTTTAATTTATTATGTGTGTTTTATGTATTATTTTACTGTGTCAACGCCACAGCGCAAACGAGAAACCTCGTCTCAAAGGCACCAAATGGAATATAGCTTAGCATTTTATGTCACCCATGCACTTGGAGATGGCACGTTCTTCGTTCCTAGGGGAAAGCTTTTACATCAAGGACAAGCAACCGGAGAGCTGCCAGCCACGGTGGCTATTCTCGCTGTCAGGCATGGGAAAGGGACAAGCACAGTACCTGGGTGTACACCAAAGGCAAAGCAATAATAGAGGAATGGGGAAGCCTTGTTATCTCCCGAAGGCACAAAAAAGACCTCTCCCAGGCCACCCCGAGCAGCGTTGTTACCCAAAATAACAGCAAATACAGAGAACCGACAGGAAAAATAACCATGAAGGGGGCAGCCACAAGTTAGTTCGCAGCATGAGACGCCAGAGATGGGCGCAGCACACCTCACCTCACTTACCCAAGAGAAAAGCAAGAACAAGACCACACAAGCAAGCCTGGAGCGACAGTTCCCAGGCTGAAGCCTGGAGCTTTTGAGGAGAGGAGCTCTCACTTGGGCACAGCTGCGAGGGAAGGCTTGGGTCTGGTGATTAAAGGGACCAGCACACGGAGATACCAGAGTCACCAGGAGCTGAATGCCTCACCCAAAATGCACATTACCATTCAGGGAGGGAGGATGAAGACGTTGGGATGAAGGTCCAGAGCGGTGTGAAGAGCACTGCTCTGTGGTCTCACCTCAAAACGCAGTGGTACAAGGGACACCGCTTATCAGAGGAAGGCAACGGGAATGAGATGACCACCGAGCATGTCTGAGCATTCAAATTACAAGCAGGGCTTGTAAGGGACAGGATCTGACATTTATTACCTCTGTTTGTAAAGTGCTTGACATTCACGATAACAGGAGCAGCACAGATAGGCAGCAAGGCCTTCTGTCTTTCTGGGAAAGCATGTGCATCGCTAAAAACAGCCTGGCTTTCCCCGTTTGCTAGCTGGGTCCCTGGGAGATGCGAACGCAGGGAGCTGCGTGCGTTGTGTGAGCACCTGCGGCATCCCCGGGACAGACTGCCTTCAGACTCCTGGAAAAGTCACCTTATCCCCTTGTGCCTTAGCTTTCCTCCACAGAAGATGGATCATCTATTCTGCTTGCGGGCTCTGCAGGACGCGTACCACACTTGTGGAGCACGCAGCCCAGAAAAACCAAGTTTTGATCTTATCTGGGGCACCGAGGAGCCATTATAAGAAAAACAAAGTTCGGCATTCATTCCTCTCTTGAAAAGCTGTGCATTACAGCAGGCGGGATGGAAATAACTTATTTTAAAAGGTGCCTCACCTGACGGCAGCTCAGAAATTGAAGTGGCAGAGGGGGAAGAATGCAATTAGTAGTTAGTGTCTTAGGTAAGCCTATGCTCAGCAGAAGCTAGAGCCCTGGAAGTAGATTTAATGCAGGACTCGGCCTGGAGCAATGTAGTTGCCACCACTGGTGTGGACACCTCGGTCCCTGTCACGATCCAGTATCAGGCAGAATAATGTAGCAAAAGTTAAACCCCCTTGCTTTCCAGCCGACCTCAGATAATTCTGGGTGGCTAGGGGCAGCTAGGCTTAACTCCCGAGTGATACCCAGTTAAGTATTTTATTGTGACCAGGTTTTCTTTTGATTCTCGGGAACAGGATTAAGACTTAAACAGAATCAAGTGCCAAAACCACTTTATTTGGTCATCAACGACGAGCACGGGCATCGGCTGCCTTCTGGGCGGCCATTCATCTAACACACAAAAGGGGCCGTATCGTCCTGAGAGGGTCTCACCTTAATATTACTACCTAGTTTCCCCCGTATTCCCTCTCAGGAGGCCTGACGTTAATTAGGCACTTTCTGTCTTCCGAGAATCCTGGCTACGCCAAAAGTGCCACGACGCGACCCGGACAGACCGGGGCCGGGTTGGGGAGAGTTTGAAATTCCCTCGGGCTAACTTAAGGCGAAGCGACACCGAACGATCGGTTCAGCATTTTATTCATGGCAAAAGCAACTTGAACTCACACAGGTTAACATGAGGTGGCGTGGTTTCTTTACAACAGGAGGCGGCACGATCACGCGTGGTCACCAAACGTGTCCTACAAGCCTTGATTATCTGGGGATCGATGGAGGGCAGCCCATGAGGAGAGCCCCCCCCCCCCCCCGCCGGGACAGGGGGGTCAAAGCGGACCCCCGCCCTAGTGTTCCAGGCCCCTCGCTGAGAGGAGTCCGGGGGCGGCTGGATCCGCTCCTCATCCCAGACTTGGTCAGTGGTTTAATGTCTAAAAGGAAGAGGTGTGGGGATTACGGAAAGAAAAGAGGAGGGAGGGAGAGAGATAGAGGTGCCCTTTTATCATCTCTTTGCCCCTCCTTCGGGCGGGCACTTGAACTCAGTAGGCTAATCAGGTGTCATGCGCGGTCTGTGCTTCCAGAACCTTCGGGAAATGGGTCGATGGGTCGTTTGGGGAGGAACTTCTCCCTCCCCGAAGGCTCAGCAGCTCAGAGCGTGTTTGAGACATCAACTCTTTCAGTCCCTCGCAGTCCCCAGCAAGGAGTCCCAAGTCCCGGGGGGGGTGCCCAGCCTGTCTGCTCCCCAGGGGGATCTCAGTCTGAATCACAAGGTGAACCTGGTGAGCAAAATACACACAGAGTGGGAAGAAAGAGGGTGGACTAACCGAGACCATCTGTCAGGTAGGTTGAGCATCACTAGTGCCAACAGCTTCCCAACCCGTCTGATCCCAAGTGTCCCTACGGGTTTTCCACCCCTGGCAGACACCACCCTGCGAGCTTCCCCATCCCCTTCCCCCAGTACAACTCTCAACCCCACGCTGGCCTCCAGAGGCTGGGCTGACGGGTGGCTGGAGAGTGGTCTACAAGGGCAGCTAAGTCTCAGCGGTGGTCCCCCAACGGTCCCAGGCTTTACAGGGTCGGTCCTGGCAAGGCGGGGCTCAGGAAGGCTGATGAGAAGACTAGTTAGTATCGGCACGCAATAGTATCGGCACCACATGTGAACGGAAACATACTGCTACCGCGGTATTAACGTACTGCCCGGCGAGGAGAAAGGACACGGGTGGTCATAGAGAAGGGAGCAGAGCCTGAGGTGCCCCAGAGCACAGCACAGGTCCCTGCTCTCTAGCCCATCCATCCAGCTGTATCTTCTCTTAATTACATTAAAATAACACTCTCCCACCTCATTTTTTATTATTAGAAATGAACAGATTTAAAGCTTTTCCCCTCAAATTATGGTTCACCTGAGTAGATAATTAAAACACTATAAAGGAGATACATTTTTATGTGTAATTACGCCTACTTCTGCTGCTGTATCGGGGCTTCAAAAATATTTGCAAAACAACTCAAAACTTTTATTTTGTCAGTGCGATAATTGCTGCTTGTCATGGCTATCCGTATGGGTGTCTCTCCTCTAATGAGAGCAGCATCTCGCAGGCAGCTTTGCTGAGAGAGGGAGGGCGGGCGCTGGAGCTACAGAGCATCACCGGCGCGCTGCTGGCAGAACCGCTGTGCACAGCGTGACACCGAGACAGCACGGCCACGGGCTGGCCCCGAGCTCACCCAGAGCCCAGGCACCGGTGGGTGCGGGTTCAGAAAGGAGAAGGCCGTTTGCTTCCATTTTATGGGGAGATGGGAGGATGGAGGGGAGGATGCTCAGACTCTTTCCCTGAACAGTACAAGGTTTGCTCCCCATCCATCATGTTCGGGGGCACACACGCCGCCGGATCTCCTCCGCGCACTGCTGGATGTATCTGGTTTCGTCTGGCACGCTGAAGGCCCAGTACAGAATCATAGCATGGTTTGGGGTGGAAGGGACCTTTAAAGGTCCTCTAGGCCAACCCTCGTGCCACGAGCAGGAACACCTTCAACTCGATCAGGTTGCTCAGGGCCCCGTCCAACCTGACCTGGAATGTTTCCAGGGATGGGGCATCTACCACCTCTCTGGGGAACCTGTGCCAGTGTTTCACCACCCTCACTGTAAAAAATTTCTTCCTTGTATCTAGTCTGAATCTACCTTCTTTTAGTTTAAAACCATTACCCCTTGTCCTGTTGCTTTAGGCCCTACTAAAATGCTCAGTAATACCGGTGTGGGACCCAGCTGCCACGTCCCTGGGCAGGCTTGTACCCCAGGTGCATGGGGAAGAGAGGTAAGTCACCCACCATGAGCAGGAGGCTCCTGCAGAGGAGCTGAATCTGCCCCTGTGCGTGGTGGTAGCACCCACACCTGCGTGTAGCAGCAGAGGTGCGTTCACATTCCTGACGAGAGCAGGCTGGAAATGGGTGTTTGCTGCTCCTCAAGAGCCTTCCTCTGGTTCGGGGGACGCAGCACTGGCCACCTCTTCCAGCAGAAAAGGGTCTCGGCTGCTGACGCCTCGGTCCGGCTCGGCCCCGTGGAGGTCATAGCTCCCTCCTGGCACCACCCGGCACCCCGCAGGCTGACACCCCCGCAGCACAGCCCGCCTGGGCTAATTAGGCGCAGAGGCGACCTTGCCTGTCACTTACTTAGGCTTATTAGCGCAGCTCAGCACTGCGTGAGCAGGGTTCGGCACTCCCAGCCCCCTAGCTGGTTCCCGGCTATCGTAAGCATCACACCTCTGTTAGTAAATCCTCCCCAAGCTAAAAAAAAAAAAAAAACGATGCTGACCGGACACCTCCTGCTCCAGTGCACACTGCGTCTTTCCACGGCCCTGGTCAAGTCAGTTGGGGATTAGCAGGAGGGAAAAACTAAAAGAAGGGGGTCTAGCAGAGAGCCGAGCGGAGGGAAGCAAACAAGAACAAAGCGTGGCAAAAAGATGCTGACTCAGCACAGTGCGAGGCCACCTTAAGAGCAAGGGAACACGGACAGGTGGGGAAGGCAAGGAGCCTGGCGGCACCAGGAGCGCCGGAGGGCACAGCACCCAGGGAAGAGGTCCAACGGAGCAGCAACTGACATCTGAGGCCCCTGGTGCAATTCAGAAAGCAGAGAAGAGCGGAGGAAAACTCATCAAGGAATGCCAGCAGCAGCAAACAGGAACAGGGAAGAGGGAAGGACGGGATGCTCCTGCACCCTGGGGCGACTCCCGGTGTGCCCATGGGCGAGCCCGGGGCCACGGTTACGGCTACGGACAGAACTGAGCTTAATGCCTGTGTTGGGGACAGCAGGTCCCAGACAAATAACCCGTCGGGTTTCTCCCTGGGGAAAAAAATCCCACGGTGGTGGATGAAGCTGCTGAGGCGGTTTTATGCTTCATCTGGTTACACTTGTTTTAAGAAATTGCTTGTGTGTGCTGCCTGGTGACCCTCACCGATCAACACAAGGAGCCGCTTTAAGAACCGGCTTGGCCACCTCCCAGCAGAACCTCTAGTTCGACACGCGTTTGGGGAGCCGCTATAGACCCGGCCGGCGTGCAAAGCTGCACCCTCTTCTGCAGCATTAAGGCTGATGGGCTTCCCCGCGTGCACACGCGGCAGTCCCCGTGGTGGAGTCACCACACGTGATATTGTACCCATACGTTTGCAGAGCCAAGCGGTCAAATAAATGCTAAACACAGGAGGGAAGGTGGGTCCCCCGGGGGGAAGGTGCCGCTGGGATGAAGGCTGGGTGGGGACCACCAGCGTGGGGGCCAGCACTGGGGTAGACATCAGCTGCCCTCCTGCTGGGACACCCGGAGCTGGCTGAGTGCTCAAAGCCACTGCAGGGTGCACTGAACACGGCCGGTGCCGAACACAACTGGCCCATGGCAAACCAGCACTCCCGGCCTCCCGGTGTGCCTGCGTGGCTTTGAAGTCCCCAAATATGTGCTCCAACTCGCTGTGTATAAAGAAGATAAAACACCCCATCTCCCTCATAAGGGTATCGGGAAATAAATTCATTACTGTTTATAAAGAACTAAGAAACTCTGATCAGAGAGCCATGGAAAAAGCCCACGAGGGAAATGAATAATTCGGTGTGCAGCGCTGTGGTGGGAAGGCACGCAGTAAATAATGCATGGGCTGCGCGTGGCGCCAGGAGTGAAAAGGCTCGGGGGCAGCTCCAGCGCCGCGTACCGAGTGCAGCAGAGGTTCAGGGAGGGCAAAGCACCCTCTCGGCTGGGCTAATGAATGATCACCTCGTAGCGCCAGGATGTGAGGGGTCTTTGAGCCAGGTGGCACTGGTATTTTGGGGTTTGGGGGAGCCCAGCTTTGCACTTTCCATGTTCCTTCGGCGCCAGCTGGCTAGGGAGTGGGCAGCAGCCTGTGCCAGGCAGGAGGCAGCAGCACAACAGGCCCCTCGCTGAGCCCGCGGGCCCCTGCCTTTAGCCCTCCTGCTTGTGCGTAGCCAGAAATAAGGGCTTGCCCGTGCTGCTCCTACGGGAGCCGTAGGAAGCTAACTCCCTCCCCAAACCCCCCCTGCCCCCAGCGCTGCTTTGCTGCCAGGCCGGGCGGAGGGCGGGGGGGCTAGCAAGGAGACATCAGCATCCCCAGCAGGTCTGCAAGCAGCAGGGACATTGCCCAAGGCCGGGGTGACAGCAGAGACAATTTCCCACCCAGGTTAAGGCGAGCACCCTGGTGCACCCCATAGCAGAAAGCATTGCCCGCTCTTCCAGGGCCAGGCGGGTGTGAGAGGTGCTGCCGAAGGGCCGGTCCTGCAGGGAAGCTCCCCTCTCCTCTCCGTCGCTGATGGCGGGGCAGAGGCGCCCAGCTCACACCGGTGGAGCGGCTCAAAGGCGTCTTCCCTCGTGCCCAAATCACAGGGGGTTGCGCCCTTTTCTCAGTTAGCTCGGTGAGCGCGTGTTACTGGGAGCTTCGTGCAAAGTGCCCGGAGAACATCCTCTGCAGAGGAGAGGTGTTGCAAGTCAAAGCCGTTGCTACCGATTTGCTCGTTCCCTTGCTCGTCGTGCCCAGGGGCGCCGGCACAGACGACGCTGTGGGCCATCCCGTCAGGGAGATGCGCAGATGTCCTCACGCCAGAGCACGAGCGGAAGCGATCACACCACAGGGGTTGCCCAACCGGCTCTGAAACAGGGCTGGGGGTTTCGGTTCCCGGCGCTGGTGGTGACTCTGGGTGGCCGTGCAGGTTTCATCAAGGCGGTGACTGGAAACGAGCTAAAAGCGATTGAGAGGCTGTAAATCCTACCCCATCCCGAGCACCTTGGGGTGCAGGGAGGATGCAAGCTGTGCGTGTGTGCAGCTGTGCACGCACACGTACACACGCCGGTGCGTGTTGTTTAGGAGGTGTACGCGGTGTGGCCTGATAAACAGAAAGAAGCAATTTGGCTGGGGACGGGAGGTGGCTTTCTTGAGAGCATCCTCCAAAACCTCTCCCACAGGGCCTGGAGGAGATTTCGACACCGCAGCAGCCTCAGCCCTGCTCCATCTGAGCCCTCCTGGCTCCGGCGCAGGCTCTTCTGCAACGCTGCAGCCTGCCTGGCTTGTCCTCCAGGAGAAAACCCAGCACTTTTAATAGGCGACGAGGCATCTCCAATAATTCCAGCAGATGCTGCCATTTAATGCGGGTTGGCACATAACTTTATAATCGGACCATATTGCTCCAATTACAATTTAGCCTATAGTCCTCTTGGGCTTGTCTTTTATTTGTCTTTCATTGCCAAGGGCGGGAGGGAGGGGAGGTGGGAGAGGACTGGGGATGTGTGTGTCTCTGACCTCCCCCTCCTTCACTGACACGTCGCATTGCGCAGCCGGTGCCTTCCTGGTTCCTCTATTCCCCTGGGCCAGGGCTGTCCTCAGGCCAGAGCTGTGCCCCGTGCCTTGCTTGCAGGGAGCAGCTTGCCCCTCAGCAACAGAGTAAGAGCAAGTGTCTCCCACTAGACCCCACAGGGGAACACCCCCCCCCACCGGGGACAGCCCCCCATTGCACCCCACAGAGCATCATGCCTCCCGGGGAGCCAGCCCAGCAGCACTCCTCCTCCCTGCCCCATGTCGAGAGCAGTCCCGGCTCAATCTTCTGCTTGCAGTGGGGTAAATCAGGAGTTACTCTACTTGATGGCGATTGAGTTAGGCTGGCATCAAGCTGGTGTGCCGGAGTATCAGGTATATTGAAATTTCTGGGAGCTGCTGCGGAGTAATTGGAGCCAACATGCTGCTTCCATTTTTCAAACCTGAAACCTGAGGGCCGTGAAGGAAAGATTTTTCATTTTGAGAGTCAGTCTCTCTTCCGGCTGTGACAGCTGCCTGTATCTATATTCAAAGCTCAGGAAAAGTTTTTTGGACTCTGCGTGGCCTTGGTAAACGACATCTCGTTCCAGCTGGGATGCAGGCGGAGCCGGTGACCGGTTAGCCGGCGGGGGAAAAAAACCCGCAGGGGCCAGAGCCTACAGCCGTATAAACCCGTATCGGTGAGGTGAGGCTCCATCGGGGACTGCCCCGGGACAAGGGACAGGCAGCTGCCTGGCGAGGGCAGGACCGGGCCCAAGCCCTGCCCCAGCTGTGCTCTGCTCCGCGGCTCCAGGCTCTGCCAGGGACCCCGCACAGCTGCCCCGGCTCCCCGGCCGACCATCAGAGCCCCATTAAGCCATTCAAACTGTCAGCAGGGCTCCTCCAGACCCTATTAAAAGGCTATTCCCAGACAAGCTACTTTGGGAACGTTAAGCGCTGGCTGAAAATGTCTTTCGGTTACTTAATGGGCAAACCTCGGGGCGACCTGTGGAAGGGATATACCCTCTCCGTGCCCCAAATCCCAGAGGATTCGAGAAACATGAACATCCATTTAAACCACACCGGTAGCCCATTAAATCAAGTATCTTCTCAATTAGGGATGCACAACCAACTTCGGCTCTGCCCTCCATCCACTGCTGTCCATTTGCATCTTGCATGTCCAAAGACCTGCCAGGAGGCTGGATTTTATGGCAGAGGCGCTCTGGTTTCATTTGTCAGGATGGGCTTGGCAAAAAAAACCCCAAACCCAAAACACCCTAAAAACCAGTTACTCTGGGCTTGCCATTCTCCCCGCCCCGTCTAAAAAGTGGGAGGCAAACCTCCCTGTGCGTATGTGAGCCCAGGGCAGCCGAGTCCTGCCCGCGGGGACCTAGAGCCGTCACTGTGAGCATGTGGAACTCACTCGCTCAAAAAAACCCTATAGCAACCCCCCCCCCGCCCCCCGCCAAGCTCTTCATGACCCTGGAGACACAGAAGACTCAGAAAGGTCTCTTGATAGCAGCTGTGAGAAAGCCCCACATCAGCAGTACTACTGATCTGAGAATTACAGGGCAGCAGAGACCTCAGGGATGTGCCAGCCCCACCTACAGCTGAACCAGCGTCTCCCTCCTTCCCTGTAAGATCACCCCAAAACCACCAGGCATGGGAAGCCTGAACACCCCTCCTCAAAAGCTCTCCCAGTAGCAGCTCCTCCTTCTGAACCCCAAATACCTGGGGGGTGGTTGCATATTTCTAAATCTATCTGTTTACAGAACTTTCCCGTTGTAGCTCTCCTCGCCGGCTGGAGGACGTTCCCTGTGGTCACCCAATGCCGGCAGGGTCAGCTACCCTCAGGTAGCATCACCTGGATGGGTTGCGTGGTCCCAGCTGGATAAAATGCCCGAGCACAGCCAAAGCAGAAGGAAAAATCCATTTTCCTGCAATCATTTACAGTAATCCTTAAGGCAAGCAGGTTCAAGCTGAGCATCGGCCTTTTAATTGACAGGCTCCAGCAAGACTCGGGAAGCGAGGAGCCGCCGTGCTCCCCCAGCGCGGCCGGCACTTTCATCCCAGTCAGCACTTCCAGCGTGGCTTCCCTGAGCGATTGCACACGAGGGCTTTGAAACACACTTCGCTGAAAGACCCGCGCCAAGAAAATTCCATCTCCTGGCTTTCTGCAGCAAGCAACCGCCGACAGGGATCGCCGAGAACAAAGTCACTTCATTTACAAACCGGAGAGCCAAATCTGATAGACATCAAAATTTGCGGTAAGTCAAGGAGCGATGGAGCGCTGCCAGTTCCCCAAATGAATATTCATGGCAAATATTCACCCAGCTCCGAGCTGAAGAGAAACCGGCAGCAGAAAGGCTGCCCCTGGGAAGGGGAAGGAGAGGGATCAGGCTTATTTCATCATTTTTATTGAGTGCAATTTTCTCTTTAGTACAATATTCTCTGAAAGTTACTGTTACAAACTCCGACAATTTCAACACAATCAACAAATTGGGGAAGGGGCGGGGAAGGGGCGGGGGGGCGCGGAGAGGAGGGCAAAAAAAATTACAAGGGGTGAAATCTTTTACAGACATCTCACTGGTTATGTACAGGACAGGGTACGGTCGGCTGGCACAGGGCACACCGTGGCTCAGGGAGGGGGGAACGGGGCTCCTGGGGCGCTGCGGAGACCTCCCGGATCATCATCTCGTGGGTGGCGGTGGCGGGGGGGGGGAGGGAAGCGGTCCCTGGGGATCCGTGTCAATCCCCTCTCTGGCTCTGCTGCCCAGCTGCAATGCCGGACTCAACGCCCCTGCAAGGCAAGAGGGAGGGAAACGAGAAGAGGGTGAGAATAAGCACGTCCCGTGCTGGGAGACGCAGCACCTCCCCAAAAACGCAAGGCTGCTCCTTTGCAGCCCCCCACCCCGCAGCCGGTGGGGACTGCACCCGGCAAAACCCAAAGACTTTCTACAGCAGACACAGCCCCTCAAAAAAAAAAAAAAAAAAAAGCAGTGATTAATTAATATGCTGTCAGAAAAACGATGATTTCACTGAAAGCTCTGAATTTTTCCTCGGGGGAAAAAAGGGAATGGAAGAGACACATTTCTTTGTGAAGCCGAGATGCTTTGGAGAGCGGAGGCTGAGACTTGATTTTGGGGGCGGGAGGGCTACCGTGTCCCCCAGCAGTGAAGATGCTTTCTTTCCCTCTCCCACTGCAATATGAGCACCCTCGGGTCTAAAGCAGGAGCAAACCACCAGGCACCATGAAATGGCTTTTTCCAACGTAACAAAAAATACCCATTTTCTCCGCTGCCGCAGGGAAGCCAGAAGGTCTCCGAACCAGAAGCGCAACCCCAGGAGCACCTCCTTCTCACCCCGCAACCAAGAAGTGCCGCGCAGCAGCAAAATCCCATTATTATTGGAAAGGCAAAGATGCTTTTAATATACAATTGCACCTTGGAAACGTAAGGGTGCCACATTAAATAACAAGGCAAGTGACCGCTGCGTCCCTTTGCTGGGCCACCGGTAACCGGGGCTCACTGGCATAATTCTTGCCGGGCATCCCTCTGCCTCTCCGAACACACTGATGCTTTCAAAAAACAACTCCAGTTGTGTCTTGACATTTCACTCCTATTAAAATCCACCATTCTCCCGAATGAAAATAATTTTTTTAGCAAACCCAGGTAGTAATGAAACTTTTATTTAGTAATTAGTGTTTGGCAGAAAAAGGGGCATGGGAGAAAGGGTAAGAGAAATCGAGATTATCTTAAAAAAAAAAATCAAAACCAAAAAGAGCTTCGGCTGGGGCAAAAGATATCACGGTGTATTTCTTATGCACTGGGGTCTGGTTTTGGTGCCGTGCTTGGAGATTCAGTCTCACGGCTCCCATTAACGTTAACGGGAGTAGAACAGCTAACCGGCTGGAAAAAAGCGACAACAGAAATACAAACAATGTTTTACAAGAGGTAGCAGATGCAGGGCACGGCAGACGATGCCGAACACGCTGCTGAGCCAGGCGGGTCCCCAGGGACCGGTGTAAATCAGGGTGGTTGCACCCAAGTCAGTGGGGCGACGGCAATTTATATCGGCTGCGGATTTGGCCACATGAAAGCTGAAGCCGAGCGAGGGCTCCGGCCCCGGGCGCGGCTCCCGGCTCCGCCATCGCCTTCCCCCTGCAGCCTTTCCCAGCTCATTTAGCCGCAGCCGCCCAACCCACCTGGCAGCAGGGAAGCCGGGGAAGGGTTTGGGGGTTTTTATTCCCCTGGGGAGCCTGAGCCTTCCCCCCCAGGGTGGCGGCTGCTGGCTCGGCTCTCCCACGGCAGCTGCAACCCTTCCCTTCGCCCTGGCAAAAACGATCCGGGGGCAGCTACGCATGATTTGGGCCGACCCCAAAGGACCCGAGGGACAGGCCACGAGCAGCCAGGGGAGGACGGGGAGGGGGCAGAGCGGTCGAGCATCCCCCAGGTACGCAGCCACCAAATCACACAGACACACCCCCCCCCGCCATTGCATATCCTCCTCCCCGTGCTCCGGCGTGGGAGCCCCGGCAAAGCGGCTCAGCGCAGAGGGCTTTGATCTCAGCCTGTAAGTGCTGGCATGACACAAATAGCAATAAAAAGGCCACGTTTGTGAGATGAGAAGGCATCCCGTAAGGGAAGGCGTTATCAGCATCAGCGTGGCCGCAGGGGAGCAAACGGCGTGGTTGGGATGCGGGCAGCACGCCGGCCCCGGTGCACTCTCCCTTTCTGCTCTCATGGGAATAGTGCAGCCGGGGCAGGATCACAAATACCCAAAACGATCAAAGGATGGACGGCATTGCACACCCAGCTGCCGTTCCCGAGCGCTGCCGCAGAAAAGGGGAGCAGCAGGTGGGAGCAGGGGAAGGGATGGAGGCACGTGCGGAGCTGCCCCCAGCTCTGGGAGCGCCCAAAAGCCATCGCTGTATCACTAACCACTCCTGCAAGCCCTCCCCGGGCACCGGCCCAGCTACTGCCCTCACCCAACCTTTTTGCCAAGGGGAGTCATACCTCACTGCCGTTCCTCTGGGAGATCAGGGCAGGAGCCTCCCGGAGCCTTGGCCCCATCTGGGGACCACCAGGGTTGGGACACGGCGCTGCCGTCCGGGCGCTAACCCCAGCCAGGAGACTGGAGCCGGAATCCCTGACCACCGGCAGCCTCTGGCTGTGGACACTTCCCCAAATATTTAAGCTGGGGAATCTGAAAAGCGTTCAGCCAAAGCATGGTGTGGAAAAATAAAACGATGTGCGCCCGTTTCGTGGCCGCCTGCCCATGGAAGCCCCTGCAAGGCTCGAGCCCACGTTTCTCTGAGGCTCACCTTGGTCCTTAAGACAACACTTGGCATGGTCTGCACCTCCTGCCGTCAGTCCCGCTTGGTGCTAATTAGCATTGATAATTGCACTGATGGCAACCATAATTTTCCTGCCCTCTCTCCCCTACCTTCATGCAAGGGTTCAATTGCCTAATGAGACACCTGAGGATAATCATTGAGAGAGGAGCAGGTTCACCCCCACCGCGACGGCAGCTCCTGGGCAATGTGCGGGGATGGGAGAGCAGAGAAGGGAAAGCCGCAGCCTGGGCCGGTGGACGGGGAAACGCTGACGAGCCTTGTTTACTTGGGGACATGGAGAAAAGTTCACTCCAATTAATTTTTTTAAGTGGATAGGCGTTAATCCCCCTACACTTATCTAGAATTAACACAGCCTTAAGTAGATTTTTGCCTAATCCACTTCCACGTCTGCCACGAAAGGGCACGTCTGTTTTGGAAACGAGCGGAGTTCAGCTAATCCACTTAAAATTCACGTGGCTGGTTTGTTCAGATTAACCTTGTCCAGCATTTCCCCCTGGTGATGGGCCAGGAGACCTCAATGCCATCCCACCTCTGCCACTGGCGGGGCCACCTTGTCCACAGTCATCTCACCTAGCAACACAGCTGGTTTGTCCTCCACTTGCTGTCCCTGTGTTGGGGTCTGCTGGGACCCAGTGACACCCCTAAAACAGCCACTACAGCAGAGCCACGCAGCGAGGGATGGACAGCCAGGGGCCTCATGGCGTTTTAAATGCCGACGGCCGGAGGAAGGAGAGCAGAAGCAGCGGAGGTGCTGACACAGACAGGGAGGGAGCGGGCAGCTATGCCCAGGCTGGAGGGATGCTCGTGATGCTGCTCCGTGGAGGACAGCCACCCAAAGCAGACGGCCCTGGGACACTGTCCCCAGAGTGCCAGCAGTTCTGACAACGCAGAAAGGCCGAGGTGAAGGGCACCGTGGTCACCACAGACAGATGTACTCCCCGCCCCAGCACTGATCTGCTTCTCTGACGTGAACCAAGAGACCAGCCTTAATGCCATGGATGCTTACAGTCCCCAAAGGCATGTGCCTGGTCCCCATCTCACATCTCCTCCCACCGTGCAAAGCAGAGGTGGCCCTCTCCTGACCGGAGCAGCCATGCCAGCTCCTCTTCCCACACCAAACCCTGGGATGGCAACACAACCCATCAGGGCCCAGCGACAGACGGACACGAGCCAGCAGACCTCCCCCAAGACACAGATGCAGAACCGAAGCCTGAGGGCCTCAAAAATGGGAAAGCACAACACGACAGCAGCTCTCACTCCTCCCAGAGACAGGTTCTGGAGGAGGCCGAGCTCAGCTGGGACAGGCACAGACAACCCCCCCATGGCAGGAGGGTTGGACCAGATGACGTTTAAAGGTTCCTTCCAATGCAAACCAATCCTAACGAAAAACATAAGCCAGAACAGGAGCAACAGAGAAACTACTGACAGGGTGAAACAACTCGCCACGGGAGTCCCGTCACCTCACCTCTCCTCCATCATCGCTCGAGAAGTTTCTGGCTCTCCCGAAATGGAGAGGAAACTCATTGGCAACCGCCGGAACAGGTCTCCTTCAGGCTCTTTGAAAATAATCTGGAAGGCACCCAAGTCGTAATTAGATCAGCATCCATCCTGGCAGGATCTTTCACAGAAGAGGCACCAAAGCAGATGATGACACGGGCATTAAATAACCCCCTGCGGCTCCTGGCGCAGTGGGGACGTTAGGGGAGCAGGAGATGCACAGCACCTGGATGAGCGCACGAGCTGGATGTGGAACCCTGGCCCCAACCGCCCGCCTTTCCATCCGCAGTTTTAACGAGGACGGGTGGCCTTGGAACTACGGTACATTTCTGAGAGCTTGAAAATCCGCCGCAGGGTCTGTTAAATCCATTCCTCATCTTAGAAACTGATTGATCCTTTTTTTTTAAAGTCAAATTCAATGTTTAAGAGTAATGATTTCCTAGTGAACATAGACTGGCTCAAATATATCAGCGGCTTTTATGGATCAGAGGCAAAAGCCTTAATTCAGACTCTAATGAACGCAAACGTGTCTGTCCCCATCACAAAACAACGGCGTTCGCGGCAGCGCAAAAAAAACCTTCATAGGTGATGCCCAGTGATTTATCCCAGGCCACGGGCCAGCTGTGAGGCTCCCCCGGCTCCCACAGGGATGTCCTTGGCCGTCAGGCAGGGATGTGGACAGCGTTATTGAGGAGCCCTCTGCAAACGAACCCTGAAACAACCCTTCCCTCCCTCCGAATCAAACACCCCGGGAGCAGCATCCTCCACGTCGACTCGTCGGGAAGATGCCATCGCCTCAGAAAGGAGCAGAGAGCAGAAGAGGAGATCCCGTGGGGCTCGGGCCAGCGCATGGGGAGCTCCCGGAGCAGAGACAGAGGAGAAGGGAAGGGGGACAGGGGGAACGACTGCCCTGTTTTCTCCTAGGGAAAGGAGCATTACAAGCACCAAAAGCTGACAGGCTCAGAAATAATGGTCTGAGCTCGCTCTTATTTAAAAACCGGCTGCCTGCTGTTTTCATCGCAAGCCCCGCTCTGACTTGCAGCAACATTTAAAATTAAATATACATAAGTGCTTTCAAAGAACTGTTAATTTGAAGGTCATTAAATGGCATAAAATACATTCCTCTTTTTTTTCTAGAAAGAGGCGTGTAATAATGCTATTAATACATGCTCCTCTTCCACGTTCAAAAGCTTACTCTCGCCTTGGATGTGCGGGTGGCTGAGTTCACCTTCGCTTGCAGCGGCACGACATCTCATTTTAATTACTGCTATTGAGAAAGCTGCTGCCTCCTCCATCGTGCGCTGCACAGCCTGCCGGGGATGGGGTTGTATAAAAGATACGGCAAAGCCCAGGGGGAAACGACGCAGCTGAATTACCAACGGGGATTTTTTTTTTTTGGGGGGGGGGGGGTGCGGCGCCCACCACAGTGGGGCTGGTACCAGAGGATGCAGAAGGGAGGGGGGGGCAACATGAAACCAGTTGGCAACACCCAGTCCGGACGTGAACGTCTTGTCCACTGATTCTTACACCGAGACCTTGGGCCAAGCTCAGAGCAGGGGTTTTGTAGCAGAAAGTCCCTTTTCCGATGTAATGCTACATGCAAAAAAGACAAAGCCAACGCAGACACAAAAAAAACCCCAAACCTAAAAAAAGACACAAAAGGGCTGAGGTTTTTGCAGTTGCCATAGAAATGCAGAGAAGGAGCTGACAAAGGCAAAGCATTTCTGTGAAAGGACGAAATCAGGGGCGAGCGCGCGGTGGGCTCACTCAAAGGCGATCCGGGTGATCGGCCGTATCCGTGTGCCGCTGCTCAGCGCAGAGGCGGGATGTGGCCAGAAGAGCAAGGTGCCGTGGCCGAGCTGCAGCTACAAGCAGTGGCCGGGGGCCAGGATCTGCCCTGGTGGGGTCCACCACCGAAGGGCACTTCCCAGCTCTAGCACATGGCAGGTGAAGCCACCAGGACCCTGTGTGATGGGTGAATCCCAGCTTGGAGGAAAGGTCTGCGGAGTTGGTTTGCTTTGATCAGAAACGCCGCCTTCTTCCTTTTATTCTGTGCAAACCAAAAATTTGGAGGGAAAAAATAATTTTTGAGCCATTCTTTCCCTTTGGGGATCAAAGAAAGGAACTCCCAATGCCGACCACAGCATGGATCAGAAGAAGGCGCGAAATGAGAGCTTTCATTTCTAGACTACACTTAGTGGTTTCATTTTTCTTCTTTTTTTCCACTGGTTCTTTCCCCGCATTTGGCAGAGCTCCTCCACGTTGGCAAAGCATCCAGCGGACCCACATCTGCATCACTCCTCGGTCCACAAAAACACAGCAGTAGCTGCAAGGCAGAGCGTCCTGCCCCAGGTCCCACTGCTGCCCGCGGCTCCCGCTCCATCTCGGCGCAAGGCAAAGCCAGAGCATCCTGACCGCCTCTCCACGGCATCGCTGACGGAGGAGACTTCTTAAATGACCTGGACAGTGCAGCCACACAGCTACGGCCAAGAGCCCGGCAGTTGCCTGTTGACGCAGAGAAGTGAACGCTGGCAGCAAGCCTTGACTTAGGCGGCACCTCTTCGATGGTGCCCCGCACCTCCTACCCCGGTGAGAGCCTCCTCCTTGGCATCTGATGAAAGAAAAGAAGAGCCAGTTCGAAGACACACAACCCTGCTGTCATGGCCAGGCAGGGCTAACGCTGTCGCCCCTGGACAGAAAGGCGATGCGGTTTGGAAAACTTATTTTTTCTTGGAAGAAAGAGCTCTGAAGAAACAAAATGGTCCGACAGAAGTCTTCTGAATTTTTTATGTTATTTTTTCCAATAAAAAGGAGTCGTAAAGGTGGAGTTTTGATATTTAGCCTGTGTCGCTGTCATTCGTTTCTTTAAATGCCTTTAGCTTCCTTCTAATAAAAGAGAAATCATAAAAAAAAAAACCACAAAGGATCCTTCACCACTGGCGAATAACAATGTGGTGAGGCGGCGTATTAGTATGCACGACGCCCACTCCATCTGCATGTTGTATTCGGTGTGACAACATCCTGGAATACAGATTTGGGCCGCGAGTATCCCGAGAGGTATTAGCGATCGTCTATCAGACAGGACGAGGAGCAGTCCCTGCTGTTGTAAACAAGGGGTGTTTTTCTCTGCCTCTTTCTCTGGGGGGAGTTCAGTGATTTGAAGCAAGCTCATTCCTGCATCTTGTTAGTTCCTGTTCTTCAGCAGAGCGGCGGGTCATCTTCCTTAGATGATTAAAGAAAAAAAAATTGGAGGTGTAAAGAGCACCCCATCACCAGGGTCCTTCATCTGCTGGTGGTGTCAGCCACCACCCTCCTGAACCAAGCATGTCCCCCCAGCCAGAGAGCACCCCGACGGCTCCAGCACGGGGAACAACACTCACACCCGGGACACGTGGACAGGCGCTGGCAGCAGGCAGAGGAAGGGCTCATCCCCTTGTGTTCAGCAAGTAAATCTGGCGAGGCATCTCCGTGGCATAGACGGACATTGGGCAATCCGACGGTGCAGATGGACGTGGAGCAATCCCATGGGGCAGATGGATGCGGGGCATCCCCGTGGCAAGGACGGACAAGGGGGAAACCCACAGCACAGGTGGACATGAGGCATCCTCATGGCACTGATGGACACCGGACATCCCCATAGCACAGACAGATGCGGGCACCCCCACGGCATAGACAGACACATGGTGTCCCCACGGCACAGCTGGATGTGGGGCATCGCCATGGCGCAGGAGGATGCGGGACATGCTCACAACAGGGGACGGATGCAGGGCATCCCCACGGCGCAAGCAGATGTGGGGCATCCCCACGGTGGGGATGGATGCGTGAGGAGGACGGAGGGTTTCCCATACACGTACGAGCCGCGGTGCCACCAAATTACGGCAGGGACCGGCAGCCCTCGAGGCACGGCTGGGCAGCCTGCCCGCGCCGCCGCTCCCCCTGCCGCCCGAGTGCCGCTTGCTGCCAGCGCAGTGCCTGCAAAAGCACGGTGATGGATCATTACAACTCACAAACAATCGTCTAAGTAAAAGCCTTATTAAGAGTTCATTCATTTTATAAACTCTCAGCGCGATCCACAGAGGGACGTTAGATTGCCCAGTCTTACAATATTCTGTGTAAACACTGACACGCGTCTAGTAATTTTAACTAGATCGATTTGCAAAGGAGACGAACGGTGGAACAAAAAAAAAAAATCAAATTAAAGACGGGGAAACATTCACTGGGAGAGGCTTCAAGGAAGCGAGCTGAAAAATACAGAGGAGGATGGACAGATGGACAAAGAGGTACAGGAGACATGGACCTACCTCTGAAGCCATGAAACCTAAGCCTGTAATTCAGTATCAAAATCCTTAGGTCCGCAAGACGGGGAGAAAAAAAGTCCTCCATAGCCATCTTCCGTGCATCGCCGAGGCTCTGGAGGCCTTAGCAGTCTGTTTCCCAGAGCATCTCTCCTCCTTCTCCAGCAGTCATCAAGCCAGTCACAACCATGTGGCAGCTCCTCCGGTCCCATTCCGTCCCGTCCTGTCCCGTCCCCACCGCGCCGGCCGGCCCTTGGCATCCTCCTCCCCGCTCGCAGGATGCTGAGTGCTTTCTTCGCTGTTGGGCGCTTCCCTGCTACCTCCCGCTCCCGGGGGCTGCGGGCACAACCCCCGGCCCCCCTGGGCTGGGAACCGGCCGGCCACTGGCCACAGGGTCGGTGGTCATCTTCGGTTACGGGTAAGCAGTGAGTCCACGGTAGGTTGACAACGTACACACGCGCACGAGCGCACACACACACGGGAACACCTCTTTCCATTTTCCAGGATGGATTTTTTTTTTTTTAATCCTTTTTTTTTCTTTTTGCAAAAAAAATGCAAGCAAAAGAGAAAAAAAAAAACCCAAGGTTTTCTATTGAAGGTACATCTCTTCTTCAATATGAAGACATTAACTGGATTGAGTCGGATCCCCCATGCAGTGGTCAGCGAAGTCCTTTGGTAGTTGCCGGAACGGCACCCGGGTAGGACAGCAGGGAGCTGCGGAGACGTCAGAGGACACTTCCACCCTGGTCCATGAGCAGAGAGGGGAGCGGGGTAAGCAGGGAGGGCTGGGGCAGGGAGGAAGGGCGAAAGAAGAAAAGAAAAGGAAGGTGGTTTCTCCGGACGGGACACTCCATCTCATGCCTCTCCCTTCCCCAACAGCCCCTTCCTCCTTCTCAGTTTTGACCACTGCTCACTGGTGGCAGGATTGGAGTCTGGTCTCTAGGGTTTGGGTTTGCTTCCCCAATGTACATTGGTTTGTCTTCATTGTTTTTTGTGTTTGTTTTTTTTTGTTTTGCTTTGTTTTTTTTAAATATATGATTTGTACATATTTATATGTATTTATACGCTGTTCCCCATGACATGGTAAGTGTGCTTCTGTTGGTGAGGAACGGAAGTCAACAGTTAGAGATGAGTCCCAGGAACATCCTTCGTCTGCAGTCACAGTCCCCAGGCAGCGGCGGCACCTCTCCAAACGGTGCCCCGCGGCGCCCGTCAGTTCCTCCCCTCCCACCTCTGCCCCTCCGCTGCGTGCCCTCCCCGTGCCCTCCCCGGTGAACAAGGGACGTCATGCCATCGAGGTCGGAGACTGACTCATCTGTACTCGCATGGACTGGACGCTGTTCAGGATCTTCTTCTGGTGCCCAGCCAAAGTCACCCCTATTCTCAGGAGGTCTCTGGAAGACAGACAGATGGAGGAATTATCAACGGGCAGCTGAGGGTTGGTGTATCTGTTTTGCTGTGTCTAAGTGAGGTGAGGGATGTAAGCTCGGCTGGTCCATGCCTTTCAGCCAAAGAACAGCCCCGGAGCCCAAGCGCAGCCCCATAAGCATCGCTGGGGACGAGGTGGGACTGAGAGCAGAGAGACACCTGCACACTGACCCCCAGATGGTGAACGCGGCCACCTCCAGACTCGGAGTGCTTCTGCTGACCCGTGCGACGGATGCTCACACCCTTCCTTTGCCGGTGCCTTGAACTGACCTTCCCACCTCCCCGCAACCCCAACCCACCCCAGGCAGCACCCAGCTTTGGGGCAGCCCTGGTGCGGCACTCCACTCACTCGGACGTCATCTGGGCAACAAGCTGCAGGGAGGTGAAGCCAGCGGTCAGGAAGCTGTCCCGGTACTGGCTCATCTTCACAGCGCTCAGCCAGTCGTCTACTGAGGTAAAGGCAGTGAAGTCGGGGATGGAGCGGTCGAGGAGGGGCTGAGAAGGCCTGCAACAGGACATGCTGCTGGGGACAAGCCTGGCCGGTGCCGAGGGGCTGCCACGCATGAGCCCAGCCAGTGCACAGACGCGTTCCCCAATCCACCCCCCCGTGCCCTTCTGCTCCCCCCAGCACTGCCCTGCTCCCAAGCACGTGCCCGAGAGACAAGGAAGGCCATGAGGAAGGCCAGTCCCATGGGAATACCGCTCTGCCAAGCAGCGCTTTGCAAGCCCGCACACTGTAATCCAGTTGCGGGAGCCGCAGGGACGGAGGCACTGGCAGAGCAGACACAGCGCCCATATGGTCACACGCCATAAAGAATCAATAGCAAAGAATTATTGCTGTTCCTTGACTGAAACTACATGTTCTTTGTCTGACTGTCAGGCAGAGCAAAGACAGAACCCCCCCTGCTTCTGGCAAACGATTTATGAATTCCTGTCCTTCCCCCCAGCAGCACGAGCCACTCGGGGAGCCTTTGGCTTGGGATGCTGACATGAGAGCATCCCCCGCACGCCGGGAGACTCACACAGCGGTGATGGTAGCCACAGTTTTGAGGCTTGCCGGGTTGCGGATCATTTTATCGAGGGTGTTGACTATCTCGGTGAAGCGCGGGCGGGTGTTGCGGTCCTTCTGCCAGCAGTCCAGCATCAGCTGGTGCAGGGCGGCCGGACAGTCCATGGGCGGCGGGAGCCGGTAATCCTGCTCGATGGCATTGATGACCTGCGGGGCAGTGGGGGAGAAAGCAGCACGTGAAGACAAAGGACTCGGAGGTCTCATGGCAGGAAAACCGCAGCCACAGCGGAGGGTGAGCCACCCCCATCGCTCCGAGCCGAGCCGAGCTGCATGTGCGGGCAGAGGTGTTACAGGCAGCGCTGCCACAGGCCGGGAAGGCAGCTGCCAGCCCATTTGATCATCAGCAAAGGGAGCAGGAGGAGACGCTCCCGGCTCCGATGGAGCCGGGGCTCTCGGAGGTTAATCTGTGCTCTGATGCTCCGCGCGCTGCAGTTCCTCCCGGCGGAGAGCTGCCACTCATTATCTCGGCAGATCGCGTCGGAGTACAGCAGTCCAACTACCAAAGCTCTTTCCCTGCTCATAAACTCTCTGAACATTTTCAAAGGCCCTGCAGCTTGCTGAAGTCCAATTACCAGCCCACCGGCTTTTCTTCCCAATTCCCCTCCTTGCATCCTCTCGCTCGCCAGCCTGTTTCATCTTCAAAACCAAGCGCTGCCGAGGCCACAGGAAGGAGCAGGTAGCCGTTCAGGCAGGGTTTTCCTTTGGGAATGAGCCCCGCCTCCACTCCCTAGAGCTGTGTGGATGACGCCCAGTGCTTACGTCTTGGTTGGACATGTCCCAGTAGGGCCTCTCCCCAAACGACATCACCTCCCACATGACGATGCCATAGCTCCAGACGTCGCTGGCCGAGGTGAACTTGCGGTAGGCGATGGCCTCCGGTGCTGTCCACCTGACGGGGATCTTCCCCCCCTACGGAAAAAGGGAGAGCAGCTGGGAAACAGCTCCCTTGGCAGAGGAGCCCGGACACCCACGAGCCAGGTTTGGAGCCATCTCGCGCACCCCCGGCTGCTGGTCCCTGGGGACCCCACTGAGGAGCGGGTGGGCGGTACCTGATGGGACGAGGAGGCAGGAGCCAAAAACCCCTCTGTGAATTTACCTTGTACCTGCACAAAAGGGCTTAGCTAAACAAAACAAAAGGGTTTATCCCGCTCAGGTGTCACCCCTGAGTGACACCTCCCCAGTCCGGCTGCCCTGCAGGACCCGGCACATCGGTGGCCTGTCCCCAGGTCCCTTCCCAGGGAGACCTCAGGTGACAAGGGCTACGCAGGACTGCACTAGTGCTTGTCTCAGGTAAGGAGCCACAGGTATTCCCATCCCTTGGTCTTCAATGGAAAAAACATCTAATCTAAGAGGCATCTCTATGACATCAACTGGGCTCCCACAGCTGCTGGAAGGTCCTTCCAACCCCACTTTGGAACTGGGAGGCAAAAAGCAAAACACCTTTAAGCCCCAAAGGCGCCTTGGAAAGCACTGCAATGGGAAAGTGCCTCTGGCAGAGAGCCCCTCATTTCTCCCAAAAGTTCAAAATCAGGCTCAGCGTCTCAAGCCACCCCATCAAGCCAGGGCAGGTCCCAGCTCCTGGCAGGACAGGAAGGGCTGGAGGCCATGCTGAGGGGGCAGGCACGCTGCGGAGGGACGACTCCCTGGGCAAGCATGCTGAAGTAACAGCAAAAAAAGCCAAGGGATGAAGGAAAACCACAGACATGCACGGCATTTACTCGAGGCAGAATTGCATTGTAAATCGTTTAGCGCAATTGTTTCCCGTAGCCTTTCCGACGAAGCGTCAGCTGCTCTTGAAGGATGAATGGAAAAAAATTTGATTTGAATAACTACAAATGGAGAAATTAACTGCTAGGTTGTTTTTCCTGCCTTTTCCCCAGAGCTAAAAACCTGCTGTGGGAGGCAGAGTGATGTAATCGCAGGCACAGCATCACTTCCCAGCTGCCGGGGAGATCTATTATGGCCAAAATTAAATAAAAACACAGATGAGAGAATCTCTTTTATCTCTAAAGGTGGGGAAAGGCTACTTCATGCCTCATCCCAGCAGCTACTACTGGGGTCTTTCAACAAAAAATAAATGATGGGTGTCTGCTCAAAGGCTGCTACCTGCAGGACGGGTGCGGGCAGGGAGCGGAGCAGGTCCACAGCGAGGAGGGGGGAAACATCACGAGCAGGGGAGAAAGAGCGAGGGGCTGCAACTGGGCCAGAACGTGAAGTCAGCCTTAAAGGCATTGCCTACGTGTTATCCATTTTGGAGGCTGGAGCCAGCCCCAGCACCTGGGCACAGCTCAGCAGCCCAAGAAACTGCTTCTGCAGGAGTCGGTGCAGCCCTGTACTTCCACGCAGTGCATGCTCTTTTAATTAACCGATTAGATGAGGCCCACGGGTTGATCATCCTCTTCTCCTCTGATTATCCTTAACACCACCAAGGGTCTCGCGAGCTCACTGGCAGGAGGACGGCGGTGGTGGGGAGCTGGGGGTCCCCAGGGGAGACGGGGAGCAAGGGGAGAGCGGGGCTGCCATTACCTACAAGTGAGTTAATTAAGGACGAGAAGGGTGGCTGGGGAATGGTGGAGCTCCTGTTAGGCTTGTCTCTTTAATTAATGCCTGAAAGAAGTTTCCAGCAGGGAAAGGCAGACCAGACCTGGAGCGCTGGTGAAGGGGAGTTCAAACACCATGGCTGTGCCATCGGGAGATGCTGTGATCTCCCTGCCTCCCCTTCCCATCTCTCCAGAGACTCCTCCGTGCACCTTCCCTCCACAAAGGAGAGGGAAGAGGCTTATCTGGAAACTGCTGAGGGCAGAAAGGTGCTTGGGGGAGGAGGGAGGCAGAAGACTCATAAAAGGGGAGGAAGAGAAAGGAGGGAAAAGAGGATAACAGGTGGGAGCCACAGCCAGGGTCTCTGGGCCACGAGCCTGTGTGGTAGGAACCCTCCTGAGGTGCTCCCACCCATGGTAGAAGCTCTGCGGCGTATGTCCAGTGCCCTTCTCCCAGGTCCAGCTGGCAGCGGGTGCAGGGCAGGCACGGGGGATGCTGGGCAAGACCAAATCTTGCGAGAGGTACGTACCAAGGAGCTGGTGTAGGTGGGGTCGGATGTATCGTCCTGCAAGTAGCGTGAGAGGCCGAAGTCGGACACTTTGCACACCAGGTTGCTGTTGACCAGGATGTTCCTGGCAGCCAGATCTCGGTGCACGTAATTCATCTCTGCAAGGTACTTCATCCCGGCAGCGATTCCTCTGAGCATCCCCACCAGCTGGATCACTGTGAACTGCCCATCGTTTTGCTGCGATCAGAAAGAGCAGGCACTGGGGTGAGCGTGCAGACCCAACCGTGGGACCAGAGCCGCTCACCCCCAACCTTGGGAGGATGCTGCACCTCCCCAGAGGACTATCCAGCTGCCCTGCCCGGTCTGATTAAAGCAGAGGTATGCCAACACCACAACACATGTGTTTTGGGGGTGTACGGCACACTGCAACTAGCTCCCGAGCTAAGGAAACAGGCTGGGATTTAGAGGATGCCAACATCTCGTTCCTGAGTCCCACAGCTGAACAACAACCCACACGGCCCCACCTCGCCTTACCCGCAGGAAAGAGTCCAAGGCCCCGTTCTCCATGAACTCTGTGATGATCATGACTGGTCGGCTTTTGGTCACCACCCCTTCCAGCCGAATGATGTTGGGGTGGTCGAACTGCCCCATGATGCTGGCCTCACTCAAGAAATCCCGGCGCTGCTTCTCGGAGTAGCCAGCTTTGAGTGTTTTGATGGCCACGTAGATCTCCCGCTTGCCAGGCAACTTCAGGCGTCCTTTATACACTTCTCCAAACTCCCCTGCAAGTGCAAGAGCATCCACTACCACCACATAAAGCACTGCAAAGACTGATGGTACCTTTAGCTGGTTGGTCTCCAAACCAACTGGCTGGGAAACGTCAGCCAGTTCACACTTCAACGATGCTCTCCTCTATAAATCTACTTGCCTGTCCTCTTTAAAAGGGGCAATGTCTGCTGCTGAGGACGTGTTCGGGCTTGCAACTTTCTCCAAGGCGACAGGGCCCAGCACCAACAGCAGCAGAGGCTGGGGCTGCTCTTGCAAACCCCCGCAAGAAGGATATGCAGAGCAAGAGGATCAACGTTTAAGGACTACCTCAAATATAAGGTGTCAGCGTTGATAATCTCAATTGCCTTTTTGCACATCACTTATCTCTGAATGGAAAATAATTGGGCTGTTCTCATTGCTGCCCTCTGATTTAAAATACAGAGAAAGCATCCTCTCATTTTTAGTGGGACAGCTTTTCCTTCACCAAGGCAAAATTTGCCTGTGGAGGGATTACATTTAAGCCACGTTTGCAGCCACTTTGCCCTGATGAGCAGCAAAGGGCGGCTGATACATCGCTGAACTTGATCCCGACCGAACTAGCTCATTGCTTCTTTGCAGCTTCCCCCCCCCCGACTTCTCACTTTCTCTTCTACAACACACTTATTTAAAAACGGCAATAAAAGCAGCACAGATGACATACAGATATGTGCAAGCGTGTGTATATATACATATGTAAGGGAATATGGCACAGGCTAGAGCGAGATCTGTTGTTTTCTTGTTATCTCATGGAAAAGCCAAGTAGGAAATCCCAAGAGGCCCCACATCATCCAGTGAATATGTTCTTGGAGCCTTTCCCACCTCAGAGGAACTCTGAGAGCAGAAGCCAACCTCGCGTCCACCCTAACCCATCACAAACCCAGGAAAGCCTGATGTCTTGAGGCTTCCTTGAGGGTTTCCCAGTGAAGGACCACGTGTACACCCTCAGGAAATTGCTCCAGGTGGGCGTCTGACCACGCAGAAGCGGCAGAGAGGGCAGGGAGGGACGGGCGGCAGGGGACCGCGAGACCCACCTGCTCCAATGACTTCTTCAATCTTCACAAAGGATACATCGATCTCCTTGGCAAACTCTCGGACCGCCTCGTTGGGGTCCTCGTAAGTGAAGGGGTCGATGTAGATCTTCATCCCTGGAGACCCTTGTTCCAGAAAATATGAGAGCAATGGCAAAAAGGAGAGAAACCAAGAGCAGTAGTGCCATGGCCAAGGACTGGTGACCTCCATGTCTTCATGCCCTCCATATATCTGTTAAGATGGCTGCTATCGTTGTGCTCACCTGCGGCACCTCCATAGGCCCTTATCGTCCTCTTTGGTCCCCCTGCTCCATCTGACCCTCCTCTGCATCCCCTCCTCTCCCTCTCTGCCCTCCACTCCTCTGCCGTTATCCTTCCTCTTCCTCCTCCCCGATGATGGGGAGCAGTTACAGACCTGAAGTACAATTAGCTGGCTTTACGGTGAGGGCTTTACGAGGCTCCATGCGCTAGTGAAGAAATATTTATTTACCCAAAAAGGCCTCTGATAGCTTTGTGGCAGCTACTAAATTGACAGAGCACAGCAATTATAATCAACAACCTGTATGGAGCCATAAAGTAAGGCTTGGCCGGCCTCCGTGACAAGTGGAGGGCACGGAGGCAATGCGTGGCAGCAGGATCTGGCCACGCTGCAGGGAGATGCAGCAAGTGGGCTCTTGCCCTTTTCAAATGGGGGAAAACCCAAACCAGGCCCCCAGATTCCCCAAATGGGGTTTGCAGACAACGTGTTTGGATGCTCTGGGGCTTGCAGAGTTGCCAGGGGGCATGGCGGCGCGACAGAGTGCGGCCACTGCCGTCCTTGGGCTCAGTGGGGCACCAGCGTTATACCACGGTCCCCAAAGGGGACCCAGAATGGGCTGTGGTTCCCCCCATGGCGGTTCAACCTCCCATGCCATTTCTCACCTAAAAAGGGGACTGGGGATGGCGTAGCAGCCCCTCAAGGTCATCTCTGGAGGACACCAGGAGGGACCTCGCTGCCTGGTCCTCCTCCCTGAGGTACCCTGCCCTTACAGTGATTAACAGTGTTTGATTACTCTGTTAACAACCTCACCAAGGGTCACGATCCCATCGTGCTGGCGCTTCCCAGAGCCCTTCTAGAGCTGATGCGCAGGCGAGTGCGTGGACCGCAGCATCACCTCTGCGCGGCTCTGCGCTCGGAATCTAAATCGGCTCCCGGATACCTTGCAAGTTTAC
This sequence comes from Sagittarius serpentarius, assembly GCA_034782735.1. Taxonomy (NCBI): domain Eukaryota; kingdom Metazoa; phylum Chordata; class Aves; order Accipitriformes; family Sagittariidae; genus Sagittarius; species Sagittarius serpentarius. The sequence continues at coordinate 15,130,475 of JAVKLA010000084.1, forward strand.
CGGCAAGTAATTCAGGAGGAGGCACGAAAGCCTCGCAGCAGGGCACTGATGGTGCAAAACAGCCACGGAGGGAGAACTGTTGCGGGGTGCCCAGGACGCGGGAGGGACCAGGCAGGAGCATCCTTGTCCCCAAAAGGGGCATTTGGGGCAAAAGCGCTGCGCCTCGGAGGTGGGTGGGGAAGGCTACGATGAAGCCATCTGTGCATCTCCCAGTTCATAAATCCCTTTACGGCTGTGTCTCATACACTTTAACTGCCCCATAAATTTTTTTACAAGAGCAGCTGATGCTCCAGCCAGGATTACAAAGGGATTTACAGGATCGTAACCAAGACTGACTCACTGATCAAAATATTGAAGAAATAAAGGAGACAATAATGCCGAAGCTTCCTGCCCACTGTCAACACAGGCTGGTTGTACTCTGATGTACCCCAAGGTCTGCCCGTAGGCTCAGTAAACACCAGGTTCAGCTCCCTGCTCATCCCTATCCCATCCGAATTAGCGGGATTAGGGCACCTAAACCCATTACTCATCTCTGCAAACCTCAGCCACCGGCTAATCATCACCATGCTGGCAAAAGCTGGGTGAAATGCCGGGTACCGGAGGGCACCATCAAAGGCAACCCGTGCTGAGCCTGCCTGCAAAGAGAGCTTTGCACTCTTAAAATCGCCCCAATACTCCTAGAAACTGGATTAGGCCATTTATCAGTACCGCAGACGACGGCAAATTTTTTATCACTCTTCGAAAGTTGAAGCACTCTGCACTGTGACCCTGACTCCAGCGTTAAGATTCCTTCCGACATCATTTTTCCTCGGGAATAAATATTACCGGGACAGAGAAAAACCCTTGCCTGCTGAACTGCCGCTGCTTCAACAGGGCGCTTTCTCTATTTTCCCCGTCTCAAAACTCCGGGCGAACCAGCAGCAGAGATAAAGCGTGAGAAATTACAACCTGAGAGAACCCTTCTCACCCCAAAACCCACCCAGGGCGGCCCTTGCCAGCAGCAGGCAGCCGGCAATCCCTGGGTGGCTCCCAGGAGGGATGGCGGAGCTGCACCGGGGAGCCTGTAATTGTCGTGCTGCTAAACACACGGGTGATTTGTTCCGGCGGATGCACTCATTACTCCATTAGTTGCCCGCCACAAATTTCCCACCTGTTTTGCTCCAGCATCTGCAATAACCGAGCGCCTGGAGGCTCGCTAACCTTGAAAGGGTGTTGCTGCACGTCCAGGAGGCCCGGCACCTCTGGTTTTTGGACACTGATCCTCACATCACCCAGCTTTAAAACGAAACACAGACACCCGCTTCACTGCTTTCCTACCTGGTTTGAGCACCGTGGGTTTTGGGGTGCTGCGGTGAGCTAAGGATGCACGTGGGGTGGGGAATGTTTCAAAACAGGGGGAAAATGGGGGGAAAAAAGTCCACCTGCAGCCCAACACGGATTTAGCCATCAGGCATCAAATAAATCTTCCCCCACCACCCACGGTACAGAAACACAAAGAAAAGAGGGAGGAAACGCACAAGTCCATCGTATTTAAATATCACCCGGTAATGTTTGGAAAACACTTTCTCGTTTGCTGGGAGGTTTACAGCCCCCCACAGCCCCGCCATCACATTGGGAGGGTTCGGTATGAAGCTGAGAAAGTCAAAAGCGTGCTGTTGCTGGCTTGGCTGGGCTCTTCTGGCTGCCTCCAAACCCGTTCCTTCGCTGTCAGCCCTCCCATTTTCTCTGCCAGGCTGATCGCTCCATCTCCATCCCTCCTCTCCACTCACCCATCCTCCCGCTCCCCTCTTCCCCGGCCATCCTTCACCCAGCCCTGCATCCTGCTGCCATCCCTTTTCCCCAGGCACGTGCCCAGGACCCAGGGATGGTTTCTTCCCGCAAGGCGGCAAAATGCACCTGGGAAGCATCTTTAGCAAGAGTCTAAATGGGATTTATGTCCCACGGGAATAGGGTACCAGGTACCGCAACTCCTCACCCCTTGGAGCTGCTGCTTTGCTGCTTTATTATCATTTCCAGCGAACACAGCAGCCTGCTGGCTGCTTTACCAGGAGCCGGAGGAGTACCGGAGCACACGTTATACACAACAGAGGCCTCGAATTTATTCTGGTGCACAGCTCCACCAACTGCAAAGGTATCTTAGGAAAAGGCCCTTCAAGCTCAGGCCCTCCTAGTTGTTTGCCAAGGGGACCGGCAGCCCAAAGCCAGTTAAACCTTCCCAGTCACTGGCCGCACATCCTTCCTGGAGAAGGGTGCAGGGCAAGCATCAGCCACGTGGCCAGGACAGCAGCAATGCCTGCACCGGCCCCCGCTCCCCAGCCACGGGCCACGCTCCCAAAATCCAGAGTCCCTTCAGCAGTAAGAGCAGCCCAGCACCGATCCCAGCCAGGGCAGAGCCTGTGGCAGGAGATCAGGAGTTCATCCCTGCTCCGCACACCGTCTCTCTCCTTCCCTTCCTCCTTTGGGAGTTTCCACAGCATCCTCTCCTCATCCCCTGTCCCACTATATCCCCCCTGCCCCTTACATCCCCCCATCCCCCCAAATCCATCCAAATCCTCCCCGTTGCTCCTCTTTTCCCACCCACAACGCTGCAGCACTGCAAAACCACCACAGACGCCCCGACACATAGCTGTGGACATCTCTACTCCCACCCTACAGTCCTCTCCATCTGCCCCATGGGGCTTTCATCCCCCCACCATGCACATCTGAAGGCGGAGGAGTGGAGCACATGCTGGGTGCAGGTTTAGGAGTGTTTTCCCTGCCCACTTTTCCCCGCTCACCTCGCCCGGTGCTGTAGTGCTGTAGTTTATCGCTGTACACCGCCTCCTTGCTGTAGGCACGCTTCCTGGGAGAAGAGGGGAGAAAACAGCCAGGCTTGAGCAACCAGCGGCTGGAAGCGGCCCCGAACCACTCCCCTGCCAGCAACAGTCGGCGAGCCGTGGCAGCTCGTTGCTCTCTCCAGCTACGGGAGTCCCCCGTCCCTCCCCTCCTACCCCAAATCTCTCGCAGCTACATCTCACCACCTCCACCTTCCAGGGACACAGCATCCCACGGGGACCCACCTGCTGCAGACGATGGAAATGGCCACCAGCGAGACGATAAAGACCACCCCGGCCGCTGCAGACCCCGCAATCAAAGGTAGCTGCTCTCTCAGCTCCGACTTATAGTCATCTGCAAGAGTAGAGGGACGGGGTGAATTCTCCCTTGCACGCTCATGGAGTAAGAGCAGCCTCCTGGGAAGAGGTCCCGTAGCACCCTCCCTGACTCTGTGAGTGCTGCTCCCATGCGAGGGCGCTGGGAGAAGGGGGATGCAGGCAGGAGCCTTGGTTGAGGCAGGTGATGAGCCAGTGCTGCGCTGCGCAAGAAAGGATTGTCACGCTCGGCTCATATGTTTTGGGTTAAAAATATAGAAGAGAAGATCCTGGGAATCAAGTCAAACCAACAGTGTGTGGGCCCCGTTTCCCAAAGAGATGAGGTTTAAAAGGTGGCTTTGTCCAGGTCTCTGGGGTTTCTCTTCCCTCAATAAATTAAAACCTCTTGGTCATTTCGACCAAATTTAACACGGTCTCACAGACACAATGCTCCTACACGCTCCAGGAAAGGAAGGAGAGAAGAGACCCTATTAATAACCAAACCAGCTGGGGAAGGCTGCGCCTGGAGTTCACCCATATTAGACACCAGAGAGTCCAACATGCAATGGTTAACCTTGAGAGAGAGGCCCAGGAGAACCCAAGCACCTTCGCTGCAGGTCTGCTTGTAGGTTTTTACATCTCGACAGATGGCATGAGCCAACTCTTTTTGCAGAGCTGCAGCAACCACAGCAGCCCTTCCACACCAAGCATCCCTCAAACCCCCTTGCGTCCCCTTGGCCACCCCTGCGTCTTCAGCAGCAGGCTGGGGTGAAAGCCGAGGTGGCACAGGGAGGACTGGACATGCCTGGAGGAATCCCAAGAAAGCCACTTGCAACGTCCATGTGTCTCCCTCCATTTTCCCCTTCTCCTGCCCTGTTAGCCATGTTGGTACCTGTGAGTGGGCAGGATCTGGCAGACCCCACATTCCTGGGGGCTTCGGCAACCCCCTAGAAACAACCTCCTCTCCAACTGTCCCCAGTAAGGTCTGCCAGGCTGGGCCAGCAGCCACAAGCAAGGGTTAAAATAAAACTAACTCCAAAAGAAAGCATTTAGCACCCTTTTATCTCCATTTTTCTGCTCCACCATTAATTACTAGCAACTAGATTTATCTCTTGCATGCTGCTTAAATCCTGAGAAATTCTCATCTAACAATCAATTATTATTTAATAATCTACACTGTCCATTCTTATTAAATTTCAATTAATTGCTTATTTGAGGCAGGATTTTTCTTCTCGCTTTTCTAATTCTGAATATTCGAGGCACTGGGAGGGGGGGTTATTACCACCTCCTTCCCTTTGGTCACCCCGCGTGGTACTCTTCTTCCCACCCCGGCTGGCATTCGACACGAGCCCAAGCACAGGGCGACCCAGTTTTAGAAGAGAAGGAAAATTTTAGGAAAGACAGCCAGTGGGGCTGGCACCCATGGGTGTCACCTAACAGCAGCAGAAATTGTGCTGGCAGAGGCAAGGAAGGGGGTCCTTGCAGGGACTACAGCTCCGCCAGTGTCTGAAGGGGTAGGAGGACCACAAAAGGAGCCTTGCTTCATTCACTGACTTCTGGATTTGTCCCAAAGCTGGGACTAATGAAAAACCCTGCCAAAAGTTACTAGTCTGTAAAGGGATCTAGTGTTTCTGGGTGCAAGGGAAGGGCTGGGGACAGAAGAATGACAGCACAACTCTGGCAAGGAGGCCAGAAGAAGCCGTGAAGGTTGCGAGCTGGCCCTTTCCCTTTGACACACCACCTCGGGGTGGGAAATCAGCTTTCAGTGATGGGTCTGACCCTTCCAGCTTTGCCCTGACAGCTCAAATGTGGCTCCGAACACCCCAGGAGAGCACCCCAGGAGTGTACAACCCTCTGCTCCTCCCCACCCCGCCGTGCCGGACTCACAGCCGATGGCAGGGGGGCTCGGCCACCACAGTCAGAGGCAGGAAAAACAAAACCGCAGCTAAATAGCGGGGGAGAAAAGAGAGCTAAGAGATTTAAAGCAGATTACTCCTCCAGCTGGCAATTAATAAGACACCGCTGTAAATCACCTGGCTTTTGCCACACTGCCCGCTGGGAGAGAGGTTTGCGGAGGCAAGTTCGTTTAATCCAATTAGAGCCCGAAGCTGTCAGTGGAAGCTGTCACCACCCACTTCGCATCCCTGTCTCTCCATCCCGGAACTCACCGTCCGTCAGTGTCTGGAAGCACATCTTCCCGCTGTACTTGCCGTAGCCGGCTACGGTGCGGGCTCGCACCTGCACCACATACACCATGCCGGGTCGCAGCCCCTCGATCCTGGCCGTGTTGGTCTGGCTGCGGGCCATGGAGGAGTTGTACTCGTTGTGGTCCTGCGGGCACGGCCGAGAGAGACGGTCAGCGGGGACGGGCACGGGGGACAGCGAGGGGGATGATCTGCCCTGCAGCCCTCCCATCCCCGTTGATGGCAGGGATGAGGTTTATCTGCGGGGGGATAAAGCGGTGGCCCTGGTTCTGCTCCAGGAGGACAGGCACCGGAGCCTGGGCAAGGTGGCTCGGACACTCCTGGTTGCCCTCAACCCCTGACACGGAGGATCCCGCAGGAACAGGACCCTTGAGCTCTGCCTGGCCTCTGAGGAGCTGGGAAGGTCCCCACAGCACATGCCTCCCAGGCAGCACACCCTTGTCCCACCACAGCAAAGAGCATGGAGCAGCGTGGGGAAACAATAAGAGCATCCAGAGCAAAAACACCCACGAGCAGCAAATTCCTCCTCTTTGACCCACTGATGTCCCCGTACATTTCAGAAACGTCACGCAGTTATGGAAACACCATAATGCCCCCTACGAGACCCTGCTCAAGCAGGTTCAAGGGCAACTTGCCTCTGCTGAGAGCCCAAGCCCCCACGGTCCCTGCTCTGCTGGCAGGGGTCCTTCTGCTAAACCTTGGTGGAAACCTCATGTGTCTCAAATCTCATTTTTTGCAGCGCTCCCCAGTAATTTACTGTAAAGGGGCCGCTGGTGAGATCATCTAATATTTCACGTTAGAGGAATTCATTAAAGCTGGCAGGACGTGGGAGGGATGGAACAGCTTGGGCTCGGCACGGTTCACCGCAAGGGTCGAGAGTGTGTTCCCCGCAGGGAAGGAGGGCTGCCAGTGAAAGGACCTGGCAGGAGGCAGTGACCTGGGAGACGGACAAGCCTGATAACCTTCGCTGGTCCTCCCCATCCCCTTCCTTTCCTCCTGATGCTCTCCCCACGCTCTGGGTCCCTGCTCACCCTAGCAGATACCAGAGCCAAGGCAACAACGGGCACTGATGTGCTGGAGAAAATGCTGCCCCGGGGGAGGAATTCGCATTTGCAGCCACAACATCGCTCCCCTTCCTCTGGTTGCACGTTGCTCCCACCCTCCGGAGCCAGCGCAAGCGACCAGGTGCCTGTCCCATGGCCTGTCCCACCACCTGGACCCTTCCTAACAAAGAGCCTGACTCAAAGCTTGTCGACGTTCCCCCTCCCCAAGTAAGTTCAGGACCTGAGCAGCCTCCCGGCAGCGCCGTACGAAGTTTCACGTGTCCCCATCCCACCCTCTGTCACAACGTTTTGACCTGAGCTTACCGCTGCCGGCCTGGAGCCCACGGTGCTGCTGACATCAGGCGTGCAGATGCGGCTCACCTTCTCGTAGTAGCGGATCTCGTAGTCCAGGATGATGCCGTTGGGCTGCTCAGGCTGAGGCCAGGAAAGCGTGATGCTCCTCATCGTGGCACTCACCTGGTGCATGATGGGGACGGTGGAGGGTGCTGCCGAGGAAGCAGGGAGGGAGGGAAAATTAATGGAGAGCGGTAGGACCAACAGCCCTGGGGAGGGGGAAAACCTCCTGGGCACATGGAGCATCCTGAATCTCCCAAGCCTGCAGTGGTTCGCCCCATGGGACAAGCTCCCGCATTAGCAGTGGGAAGAGCAGCATCTCAGCAGCTTATGTGGAGACAGAGCAGCAAGCTGGCGAGGGAATTCTAATATTTAAACCAATTACTCTTTTTAATTAGGGGCTTAGAAATCCTCAGTGTTCCTTCTCCCTGGGATTGCTTGCTCCAAGGATGTCTCCCACGGCGGGGCAACGACAGCAAAGCTCTCCCCAGCAGGGACAAACCAAGGCTCGATGACGGTCTCCAGCTCTGCTTGCCATCTTTTGCTGTGACAGCGTCTCTGGGGAGCCAGCACCCAGCCCTGCGGGAGCCTGTGCCAAGGCTGCAACCCCACGTGCTGTCACTAATAGGATGTAGGAGCAAAAATCTGCCCACCCTGAAGACGACAGGAAACCAGGACAGGGACAACCCAGCCCAGCAAGGGGACCCCAGGGTGCTGGAGCCTGTAGCACAACTTTGGCTCAGCCCTGTCCCAGAGGAGCTGCTGGGTCCACTCCTAGGGGCTCTCCGGGGATGCTCATCCTCAGCGCCCAAATGTGCTTCTCCCAGGAGTTTTATTTCCAAAGCCCAAACTTCTGCAGAATAGTCTCAAACCCTCCTTCAGCTCCTCCCCTGCCCTGGGGCCATGGCACAAGGGTGCTCGAAAGGCAGCACCAGCAGTCCTGCAGCCCCCCGAGACGTCCCAGGCAGCAAACCACAGGGGTCTCGGGCATCTTGTCACAGCCCCCCTGGAGAAAGCAAGATACTCGGCACTGGCCAAGCATGCAGTCAGCATCGGGTGCGAGTCCAGCATGGTTTGTCCGACCCCCTTCCCTCCCTGCCACGTGTTTCTAATCAGTCCCACCAGCTATGCCACGCACAACGTTGCTCTACAAAGCATCCCATAGTATTTCAGTTCATGCACCAGACCAGAGCTAAGTGAGCAGGTTTCCTAAAATAGCTGCCAGGCACATCGTCCCCACTGCTGCTGCTCCCTGCCCCGCTCTCCGCATGCACTGGGGCAATCCCGGGGCTGCTCTGTGCCTGCCGGGGAGCTGAGCATCCCTGGAGCCGAGCACCGCCAGAGCCAAGTATCCCTGGAGCCAAGCATCCCTGGAGCTGAGCACGCTTGAAGTCGAGCAACCCCAGAGTCAAGTATCCCTGGAGCTGAGCATCCCAGAGCCAAGTATCCCTGGAGCTGAGCATCACTGAAGCCGAGCATCCCCGGCAGCAGCAACACCGTCCTTCCACCATCAAGGACACTGAGCTGCTAAATCTGCCAGGAGTCACTTTTCCAAAGGCTTTTTGCCCTCCAAGTTATACTTGAAAGGGCCAGAGCCAGCACTTAATCCTCCCAAAAGCCTCCAGGAAAGGTACCCAACTCCCTCCGCACCCAAAGCGGTGCTGGCATGACCTGCTTGCAGGGTCAGCTCCCTATCCAGCCCTCTCTGCCCTGCTCCTCCTCCCCACCGTGCCCAGAGTGCAGGCAGCGGTGGGCAGGGAAAATGCCTCCTCCGCGTGGTCCGGAGCAGAGCTGAGCTTGGCACGACCAGCTTGGGGCACGGGATCATGCCGCAGAGGGAATTTCAGGGCGGGCGGTGGGAGCCCCGCTCCACGCGGCCGCACTGGGCAATGTCAATAGTTCAGCACTGCTTTTGTTTACCCGGCATATTTAATCCCCCTTTTTTTTTAATCTCTTCACATCCGCTCCAAGAAGATGCTTGTGGGCTGAAATTAAACACTTAGCTTGATTGCTGTTTTGTTAAGCGCTGCGTTCCCCACCCCGTCAGCGTGGATAGCGGCGTGCAGGCAGACGGGGCGGGGAGCAGCCCTGCGGGGTGAGATGCACTAAGCAGCCCGGATCCAGCCCTTTGCAGGGGAAGTGGGTGGAAAAACCCACTGCAAAACCAAAGGGATTTTAGAGGGACAGCACCGATCCTGCTCTTGACACACCTGATGCATTTCCATCAGGTTACGCTGCAGCCCGTCCTGCGGCACTGGGAGCATTTCCATGTTAATTTTCAGCCTTTGCAAGACAAACAGGGAGCGCTGGGGTACGGACAGATGGCCGCGGGTGCCCTGGCTGTTCCCAGCTGCCGGGCAGCCCCAGGGTGGGAGATGAGCAAAGAAACAACCCACAAATCCCACCCCAGGAAAAAAAGGCCTGGAAACAAGAGGCAGGTTTGATTGCACGTGGTTCAGGAGACAGCGACGCCAGCCAGGCGCAAGCGTAAATTTGTATGCCCCGGAGCTGTGAGACTAAAATATTTACACCAGGTTTCTCTGCCGTGCTCTCCCAAGGGAGCAAGTTGGCGAAGGCTGCCTGCATTGCATGCTCGGCAGAAAGCAGAAATTACCATCCCCTTTCTTTGCCCAAAGCAGATGGGTTTCCAGCCCCTCTACTCCCTGTGTTCTTCATTGCAGCCCGGGACCAGGTCTCCCCTTGCCATCTGCACACCCACCCCGCTGGCATCCCGGCTTGGCCCAGAGCTGCTTGTTCAGTTCCTGATGCCTGAACAGGAATAGGGAGAGAAAGGGGCAGGGGAGCTTGGAAAAGAGGACGAGAGGAAAGTGATGGGAGAGGGATGTGCCAGAGGAGACGGAGCCTGAACTCAGCCCTGGGATGCTGCTCCCTCCATGCTGTGATGCAGCCAGGCTGCATTTCAAGGCTGGATTCACCCCATCTCCCTGCTCCCACCTGGGAAAAAGGGGGAAATAGCGATGCCCCAAGCAATCTAGAAGGGGATAAAAAGCAGATATCAGTCCTCACCCCCTTCCCTCCCACAACCCAGCTCTCACTTTGCCCAGGGCGCAGGCATATCCTCCACCTCCCCCACTCCTCTCCCTCCCTCTTTTCCTGGCCTTTCTCCCTGCTTGCCGCCTTCCCCCCAGCCCACCCAGGGCTGAGTGCAGGTTTACTGCAGCCATCACACACCACTCCCACCCCAGGAGCTTTTTCTTTTGGACGTGGAGCTTCCTTCCACGCAGAGCTTGCAACTGGTAGGGTACGGCTAAAAAAACCCCGGCACCGCATCATCCCAGGACTCACCGGCTTGGTTGGTGGTGATGTTGACAGAGACATGCTGCGGTGGGAAGGGGCTCTTGTTGGAAACCCCGTTGACAGCCTGGATCTCGAAGGTGTACGGCGTGTGCGCCCACAGGTTGCTGATGAAGACCCGGGTCTCCGTCAGCCCCAGCTGCCTGGGGACAAAGTCCACGTTGTCATCACAGCGGGAGCAGGCTCGTCGGTCTGACCGGCACTTCTTGCAGACGATGTTGTAGGTGACGTCGTCCCGACCCCCCGTCTCTCGCGGCGGGTGCCACTCCAGGATGATGGATGTCTCGTTGACAATGGAGATGACGTTGCGGGGGCCGGATGGGACACCTGCAGGAAAGGAGAGCGCTTGAGATGGGTCCTTGCCTAAAATGTTACGCTCAGCTCTACTGGGGACTCCAGCATGGAGAAGGACACCCCACAACTCCATCTGTCGGTCTACCCATCACCTCCTGCCTCGGGTGGGATTTTGTCTCCGTGGCTTTGCCCAGTTCAGGGTCAGGCTCTTCCTATCAGCAACGCCAGCCTCCCTCTCCAACCACCCGCACAGAGGGGTTTCACAGTCGGGGATGAGGACTCCCATGCCACAAACCCGCTTAGTCTCCAAAAAAACCCCCATGCAGAGTGCACGCAGATCCATCTGCCAAAATGGATCCACTTGAATGATCAGGAGATGCCGAGAGAGCTCCAGTGCTCACACGCAGAAGCACCTCAAACAGATTATCACAGAGAGAAACGTCACTTAGCCAGCACCGCGGAGAAACAAAGGAGCAGCAGGTGAAAAGAGAGTCCAAAATGGAAAGTGGTTATTAGCAGTTCAATATCTCAAGTTGGGAGCCCGGGTATTTATCAGCATGGAGGAGGGCCGGCACTGCTCACTGGTTTGTGAGCAGCTCAGATGTTGGACGAGAGATCAAAATTTCATTGATCAAATCTGCCGGGAGCCATCGCAAATGCTTCAGAGGACAGGAATTGAAGGCAGCTCTGATTGCAAGCGCTGCCAGAATGGGGCCGGAGTCCATAGGGAGCAGTTCAGGAGGAATCCAGGTGGGAGAGCATCATCGAGGCACAAACATACGTCTGCCCAGGACCAGGGAAGGATTTGGGGTTAGCTCGGATGGCTCCGGAGGCAAACCCAAAAAATCCAGCTGCTGATTTATGTTAAATAAGGAAAGCGATTAATTACTCATGCTGGCCGGGCTCGGTACTGCACTTCCGAAGAAGAAAAAGGACTTTGCCATGATGTGGGGAGCAATAAAAATGATGGAGAACTTGACCTGTGAGAAAAGGTTAAGAGAGCGAAGCACGCTCCGTCTTGGGGAAAACTATCCCAGGGGAGCCCTCCACGTGTGTGTGTGTGCTGGGGAACGTCGTTAGTGGCTGCAGATAAATTAGCCCTGTTAGTGGCTGGGGATGGGATGGGCAGAAGCGGCTTCATCTGCACGGGGGTGACGCGGCTGGTGGGATGGAGAGGTCATTCTGGTGGGATGGAGAGGTCATTCTGCAGGGAGGACCTCCGGCTGACACCCCGCTCCGGCCACCGCTGCCAGCCAGCCCGGGGGGGTTGTGGGTGGCCACCCCTGCCTGCGCTGCCCTCTCCCCCCCCCGCTCTCTTAATCGCACCCAGACAGGCACGGTGGGAGCCTCTCGGAACTGTTGCCGCGGATACTGCGGATGAAAGCGTTGTGTTAAAAAGCCTAGAAAAATGACAGTTTTTAAAAAAAAAAAAAAAAAAAATCCCTTCCCTTTAATTCTTTTCCCCTTTAGCGGAGTAAACGTGCATGTCGGGGAGCAGTCATCAGTGCAGCGTCCTCACTGGCAAGGTCTTGCGCGGACTTGAGGCACCACAGACGGTCCCACTGCGGGGCTTCCCCAAAATTCCAGTAGCACATAGAGGAAGTGTCAAAGGAGGTTTACGGGGGGAGGGGGGGCGTAGGGGACACGTCAGGGGCCGGAGCAGGGGGAAGGACACCAATCCCCCAGGGGGAACCAGACCGCAGGACTCACAGAGGCTGAGGACAAGGATCAATACATAGCAAGTTACCCCCAGAAAGCTGCAGCCTGTCTCAGGAATCTTAATCCAATCCCCCTCTTCGTACCTTAAGCAGACAGTATCTTTTCAAGCTTTTTTTTCAAGAAAAAGGGAGAAAACCATCTTTCTTCCCTGGCCCAGCAGCAAACCGCTGTCCCCCCAGATTCCTCCCCCTTTACTTGCAGCCCCCTCCCTCCTCTGCCAGGGGTACAGGGCAGAAACCACACTCGGAGGCATCGCCCTCGGGAAGGGCTCTGGTCCTGGGCAGCACCTGCAGCTCCACGATGTTATTTACTCCTCTGACACAGAGAAACTTTGTCGGTGAACAGCTGGCACCTCAAATTAGAGCGTTGTAAAATTAGGCATCGGCGAGAAGAAATAAAAATCAGCAAATAGACTTTTTTTATACTGTATTCCTATAGCGCAGCAATACTGTAAATCAGCTACATAACGAGACATAATAAAGATATATAGATTATCTGCAGTTGTGCTACCTGCTGACTACCTCCGGTCTGACAGCTCAAGTAATCCAGCAAAACATGCAAATCCTTTCCTCATTTCCGACGAGGCACTCCCCAGCACCAAGGGTCAGGAGCACCCTTCTGCTAAAGCTCCCTGATGGGCTGATTCAAGGGCCTGGAGCGTATTTTGTGAGGGGAGTTGAGGCTGAGACTACGTTCCCAGCAGGCTGAAGAGCACAGCAGCTCTTTCTTCTCTCCTGGGCTTTTTTTTCACCAAAAGACAGGCTTGAGGCTGCTGCTGCCATCCCAGGCAGCTCAAGCAGACAGCCAAGCAGCAACGCATCGCACGCAACGCCGTGCTGAATACCAATGCTTAACGCACCCTTTCCCCCTATAAAAAAACACTCCATCTGCAAGACTATGAACAAGACAGCAACAGCAGATAACTTTAAACTCTAATTTATCCTGAGGACTATCTCCCTGCCATCACCGCCACTGCCAGGGTGAAATATAAATTCAAATGGCTGCCAGAGAGGCGGGTTGTGGGGCCATGCCACCGCTCATCGTTTGGTGTGTGCCACGGCGGTGTCCCAGGAAAACAGAGCAAAGGATGATGTGACATCATCTGCTTATGCCGGTGTGGTGGTGAAGGGATTTGTTTCAGTGCCAGAAGCAGGTGAGGCGGTGCCATGTCGTGCGGAGAGGGATGGGTATTCAATATGGGTACCCCAGCCCCCCGCAAAGCTGAACCTTTGCGGTGGGTTGACCTTGGCTGGCTGCCAGACGCCCACCCAGCCGCTCTCTCGTTCACCTCCGCGGCAGGACGGGGGGACAAAATAAGATGAAAAACCCTGTGGGCTGAGACTTTATCCCTGCCACTGCCCCAGCAGCAGAGAGGAGTGAGACCCTGCAGCCCCTCCCTCAGCCAACCCTGATCTGTTACTCACTGGTGCAGGCAGCTGCCGGTGGGTCGAAATCTGCCCGGTAGTAGCCATTGCGGCACGTGCAGACTGGCGAGGCCTCAGCGGTGGAGCGGCTGTTGGAGGGGCACGGCACGCAGACCCCCGCACCCTGGCTGGCCTTGAACGTCCCCGCTGGGCAGGCTGCAAGAGAAAGGAGAGGAAAATGGTTGGGTGCCGAACCATCCCGGGGCAGAGGCAAAAGCAGGTGCTGTCCTTGAAATGGGCAGAAAGACAAAAGAAAAGAAAGAAAGAAGAGAAGGACACAGAAAAGCTTCACATCTGCATCAGAGCAAAACGCGGTAGCCCCTTCCTACGAAGCTATGATGGCCATAATTTTCCATGCTGGCCATGAATTATTTCTGGAGCCACCAGGAAAACACTGAAATCACACAGCAATGGTACGATAATTAGCCAGGCAGAGCAAGGGGGCTGCAGCAGCTGCTTCATTCCCCACAGCTCGTACCCAGGCAGGGGGACGGCAGGGGGCTGCGGGACCCCCTCCCCCAGCAGCTCCCATGAGGACGGGGACGTGGACACGCAGGGGCAGGACAGCGTTCCCCTTCTGCTGATCTGAAACGTCCCTTTCCGCTACCCCAACAGCATGGCTCAGGTCTTGCATCTCCTCCTCCATGCAAAATTTGAATATATAATTAAAAAGTTGATGTGACACCCATGACAGTGTCTTACAGGTCCATCCCATTAATCCCCCGCAGCCCGGGGCTGGGGCTAATAACCTTCCCAGCCTTCAGCCTCTGAGTTCATTCGAGCAGGAAACAGTAACTAATTCATAAATGAGAAGATGCTCCAGTTACAGTTACGGAGAGGCTTTAATCAGTGACAGGGGGAAGTTTCATTAATCAACCATCTTGCTGCTCTGCGGTTAGAGGATGGAGTGACAAAGATGGGGTCCCTCGTTCCTGCCCCACTCCACCAGCCCTCACCCACTAGGTGCTGACGAATGTATGCTCATCCATCCTTGACATCAAACAAAACCCTTGGGTGACCCCTACAAAACCTAAGGCTGCAGAAGGTAACAGCCTTACTTTGGCACGGGTACCCGAGGCACCAGACCCCTACCCAGGCCCACCACCCAGCCGCGGGGGCAGACAGTTCGTGGCCTCGCCCGCACAGCGGTCCCTTTGGCTCCCAGCTCTGCCCCTGCAATGCTGTCACCTCCAAGGCATGGCTCTGCAGAGAAACACCCTAAGTGTCTCATAAACATGGCGATGATTGAGATAATGGAAAGTGCCTCTTAGCCCCTGTCTGCTGCATCAGGATATGAGGCATCTCCTAGCAGCCATGAAGAGGAAATTAATAGGAGCAAGCAGGAGTAACCACTTTGATGCAATTTCCTTGGGAGATAGTGGACCATCTAATCTTTATTGGAGCCCTTTAACCTGTCATTCAAAACTCATGAAGGCCTCTTGCTCACACAGTCTTTCCAGATATTAAAAGATGATAAAAAAGTATAAATCAAAACAATATTTTACAATTTTATTATTCAGGGGATTTTTTTTTTTCCCCCGCCTGAGGCACACAACTGGCTGCGACGAACCGTCTCTTTCCAACGGCACTAACAGCTGAGTGGGGATGTGGCATCCCAGAGGGACCAAGTCACCATCTCACCCTGCCCTTCCTCCTCCCCACCATGGGAGGACTGCCGCATCCTCCACATCCTACCACAGC
This sequence comes from Sagittarius serpentarius, assembly GCA_034782735.1. Lineage (NCBI taxonomy): Eukaryota > Metazoa > Chordata > Aves > Accipitriformes > Sagittariidae > Sagittarius > Sagittarius serpentarius. Next base: position 15,145,657 of record JAVKLA010000084.1, read on the forward strand.
CAGCCCACACGTATGGCCTCTTACGGAAGCGCTTAGGGCCATAACCCACCACCTCGTGCGGACAGGCAGCGAGACGCATGGGGCCACCATGCATTGCAGGACACGGGGTGGGCACGAGGGCTCGAGGAGGAACTTCAGGATGCCAGAGCAGAAGGCAGCCGGATGCAGGCCCTTCCCTGAGCCCCGCACATAGCCCTCTGCCCCGAAAAAGCACAGAGTCACACCAGACACACAAGGCAGGAGGCACAGCCGCAGGTGGACACCAAGACTTCAAGGTGGCTCTCCATTTCTTCACCTCCCCGCAATGCCTCAGCAGCACTGCGCTCCCGCCAGCAAGCGTTAGCATCCATGAGAGGTGCAACGGGTGACTTGCAGGCTCTAGAGCTGGAGGACGTGCTGAGAAACGTGCCTGAAACGTGCTGGGCTCTTCGGAGGAGCAGGAAGGAGAGGGCAGCCGTACCAGGGAACAGCTGTCTGTATTGTGATGGAAGGGGATGGGAGAGGGAGGGAGGAAGACGAGAGGGTCGCAGCGCTATGAACACGCCTCGGTTTTAAGCATAGGGGCACGCTGGTGGGTCGGTTGAAGGGGTTTGCTGATTTTTAATTACAATTAATCCAAGTGATGCTTTGTCAAAACACCTGAACAAAGTACGCTCTGCAACCCAGTGTTCTCAGGTTCCTTTTATCACTTTGCTTATCCGTAAATTCCTGTAATCTGCAGGCACATGGGTCTTAATTGTTATTATTACCAATTAGCTTTTCTCTCCTGTAATTACACTGTGCTTGTCTAAACCCTCCTGCAGTTTCAGGGGGGGCTGATGCCTTCTCCTTCCTCCCAAAGCTGCTGTGGGCTGCAGCCCTCCGCTCTCGCTGTTGCCTGCATCTCCCTTTTTTCTGAGGGAGCTGAACCACGAACTTCGCACCGAAGATGAAGCCAAAACCCCCAAGCCTCTGCAATGCCACAGTGGGATTTATAGAGACCCGTGCAGTGTGGGATCCATAATCCTTCAGAGGGTAAACGCATGGTTCAAGTGTAAGGCTCGGATAGAGGGCTCGAGCCCAGGAGTGAGCAATAAATCACCCCACTAATGGGAAGCGCAATGTTTGCCTTGATTTAAGGGCTGCTGCAAGAAAGTTTCCCAGAGCCGGGAAGGTCTGGATCTGCAACAGCACCTCGGACAAGTGTGGGACGAGGCTTTGCCTTGGCTTTCCCTGCGGAAACAGGCTCCTTCTGCCGGTGCCCAGGCTGCGGCGCAATCTGCATCTCTTCAGCCCGGAGAAGAATTAATTGATTGTTGATTATGTGGGCTGGATAAGATTAATGATGTGCTTAACTATCCATTTCCTCACGTTTAAGCACTAGGGGTGTGTTTGTAAATGATGAGGCACGAAACCCGGCTGTGCCGCTCAGCAGCTTCGGCACTCGCCGGGGCTGCCTGCTCAGCACTTAAACCCCCTCCTCATAAGCCAAAGCTGCCTGCGGATCGGTTGTCCTGCCTGCACACCGGGGATGTCGCGCATCCCGGGCGGCAAGGGCCAGGGGTTTGCTGGCAGGACCCCTTTCCCGGGGCTGACGCAAGCATTTGGGGGTGGGAGGGGGCACTGTTGGGGGGCTGCTTAAACCCAGGCTTCCGGCAGCGAAATGTCATTGCGGGAGGTTTGAGGGGGGGAAAAAACAAAAAATAGATGCAAGTCACTCCGGTGCCCGAGGGGTGATGCTGGGGGGTGGCAGCCAATTTGCTTACCCCCCCCAAAGGCAAAACACCCAGCGAGGGCACGACAGACCTGCATCCCCACCGCTACCTCCCTCCTCACACTGCAGCCTGCACGGGGCAAAATGAATTACTGAAGCGGCAGTGGCACGCAGCAGCATCGCGAGGCTTTTTGCTTCTGAAAATTCTACTGTCTTAAGAGTGTGTATCCTGCACCCTTATATTCTGGGTGCCACGGGTGCTAGAAAGAACTGGAGGTAAGCTCGGCTCATCCACCACTGCTCCTGCCCAAGGCAAGCCACTGCCAGCAGACCAGACGCTCTGCGGAAAGGGTGCAAGAACGGGGATATCCAAGCGTTTCATTCTTCAAACTAAATCCTCTCGGTTAGCACCTGGAACTTGCACTTTTTAATTACTCTCTCAGGGAAGCTTTAGTCAAAAAAAAAAAAAAAAAAAAAAAGAAAGAAAGAAAGAAAAGAGACATCTCCTCTATATTAACTTGCTCTAAAGCTCCCTGGAGACACGGAGCAGCATTTTTCCTTACCGAGTTTTAAAACAGGAGCTTCTGCAAAGAATTACAGGCTTCAGTTCGCAATTCAGCAAGCCCACCTCCTCCTCCTGACCCTCGCCGGCACCCCGCTGCCGCTCCCTTCACTCCCAGCAAACCGAGCCTGCGCCGTCTCATCGTTCCTGTGCCCCTAACGTCCCCGCTGGGGCAGAGCTAACCACATTTGCCAGGTACTCCCAAATTTATGCTTGGTTTGGGTTCCCTTTTGGGTCCAATGCCTTTGCAGGGCAAACCCAGTGTCTTTAAGCACACCCGTGGTCACGCTGGCCCAGCAGGTGATGATGAAAAGACGGGTTAGAAAGAGCAGCGCTGCACAAGGTGATGCCCTCGAGCAAGCTGGAGGTGCAGAGAGGATTGCCATGTGCAAAGGCACTAAAAAGCCCGGATGATCCAGCCTTGCTCCAAAAAGACACGTGGCTGGCACCTTGAAGCACCCGTGGGAGATAGGCAGTGGGGGAGGTGCCCAGTTGGGTTTGAGGACACCAGCGGCCACGAACAAAGGAGGAACTGCGGCTCACTGCAGTTGCAGCCCACTGGAGAAGGATTCAAGGCCATTTCCCCCCTTTCTGCAAACAACAATTTTTCATGAAGAACAAAACCTGGCTCCTAAAACTGACACTTTCTGCAGGAGGCTCACAATTTTTCGATGAAACACAAAAAAAAAAAAAAAAAAAAAAAAAGAGAAGAGACGCTTGCTAGAAACCCGTCGTACATTTTGCAGACACCTTCGACGCAAAATGTATTTAATTTTAAGCACACCAAAAAAAGAAGAAAAGGAAAAAATGGATGGGCTTTTTTTTTAAGCCTTCAAATTGATTAGCCCCAGTTACGGGTATTTTAGCGGCAAGGCAGCTCTCCTCCCCGTCCCGCTGCCTCCACGTGCGGCCTGCTGCATGCAGGCTAGGAAGCCCTCCTAGATGCTTTCAGCTGAAAGACACCATCCAGGCAAATAAACACCCACACGAAATTGCGTGCTATAGAAAAACGACGTTTAGAGGATGTTGTGATTACAGGGGCAGGCACTCCAGCAGCTGGCGTGGCTTTCAGGGGAGGCTGCGGGCTCGGCTCCTGCTCGCCCTCCCGGGCAGGCAGCGCCAGGGGGACCGGTGGCACTGCATCCCCCGGGGGGACACACACCGGGCTGTAGAGCCCCAACACTGCCACGGGCTGTAACACAACTGACGCTTCTGAGTTTTGAACCCTTTGATGTGATGATGACACTAGGGATGCAGGCTGCAGTTTGGGGGGAAGAAACAGCAGAATCAGGCAAGCTGTCATCCACACACCGCGGGGGCTGCCATCTCCCCACCTTCAAAGGGCGACAAGGGTGCTGCCTTCCCACCCCGCTTTCATCTTCCTCGTTATCCTTCCCGCAAACATCCAAGCAGGGAGCAGGTGCCCATGGCCGGAGGTTTAATTGCATCCCTGACTTGATACTCTCCTGTCATCCCTTCCCTCCTGCATCTCGGTTGGGGAGGGGATTGGGGGGTTGTTTTGTGGGTTTTTTCCCCCCCCAATTTCCACTTTTTAATGATCTAATTCCCTTTTATATCAAGCCAAATGCTTCTCCGAGCGCCTCAGCCCTGGCACGACCACCGTGAGCTCCGCAGGCAGCCGGCAGCACTGTTGGGTGTTCTGCCATGCCGCCCTCCGTGAGGCATCCGCAAATTAATCCGGAGAGGTTTCTGTATTTGGAACAATGGCATGCTCGTTGTACCTATTGCACGCATCCTGCCTTCCTGACCATGCTGAGAAGGAAGACAGGGATCAGACCCGGCCGTGAAACACCCCGTCAGCCACCGAATCTTCTTTCCTACATTCCAGTCCTTGGGGTAAGGTGAAGAACATGACCCAGATGGGGAAACACCAGAGTCTGAGCAGCCCCAGCCCCAAAGCACCCTCAGACAGACGGACGACTGCTCCTCTGGGGAGCGAGCTCAGCATAAGCCCCTGAATAACACCAGAAAACCCTGGCACCTTGGGGACGGGACACCCCAGCAGAGCCTTGTCCCAGAGAGGGATAAAACTTCATTTTGGTGCAAACTTCACCATTATTGCAGCCAAACACAGGAATTCTCACGATTTCGGATCACCCAGAGCCTGGGGGCCGAGCGCTCGCCCATCCTAATTACAAACAGTGCCCGCCTCGTTGCGTTGCGTTTCCATATTTCAGCGCTGTACGGGCAGAAACTCATGAGATAAACATGAGCTTCCCAGCATCTGGGTTCACATCCTGCGGGCGACAGGCTGCATCTCTCCCCAACACGTGGAGGGAAGAGGCCCCAGCCCCTTGTGATACAGCCGGTTAATTAAACCAGCCCTTCACCTCCGCAGGAATAGGTTTAGATCTGCCTTGGGACACACGTAAATTAAAGCCAGCAGCTTCTCAGCCCGGCCCGCCATGGTTTATTTGTGAAGGAAAAGTAAAATTCAATGTGTTTTTTCCCTTCTCAGGGTTTGGGTTTTTTTTCTGCTCCTTTTCTCACGGATGAGAAATGAATCGAAGCGAGGCAGGATTTCAAAGGCTTTTGCGGAGTAGGTAGCTGCACGAGGCCAATTAGAGGCAACAGGGTGTGAGTGCACCCGTGTTTGCCTCTCCCAAAAATCCCATCCCTCATCAACCAAGGATTTGCTCCCCTGGGGCAAACTGAGCTGCTCAGACCGAGCTATGTGCGCTCAGCTGCAAGCAAGACGCAGCCGATGTTCACCCAGAAGAAGCGTTTCTCCTCCAGGATGGCGGGCTTGGGAAAATCAAGGGTCTCTGGACGCAGAAGAGCTTCAACACCAACTGTTTAGCTGCCATCATGACCCTAAACAATGAGTTTAAGCTTAGAGCAGGGCATGGAAGTAGTCGGTTTTGGCTCCCACGTGCCCTGCTGCTCACCACCTGCAGCACCCCTCTTCCCAACAGGTTCACGCTTGCCCATTTAATCACCACTCTGGGCTTGACTTTCTCTGTTTTTCATGGTTGGGGGTATTTTGAAGGTCTAAAGACAAAACCTCTCCCAGATCCATTTGTTGGATGAGAAGCGGGAGAGCACGCCCGCCCTGGGCAGACGGCGCCACGGGGCTGTCAGCTCACCACAGAGCAGGGAAACTCGCTTTGCTCTCCGGAACAGCCAACGGGGGGGGGACCCACAACACTTCTCAAGGTCACTTTTGCAAATCACTTTTCTCCCACTTGGGTTTTGCTCCGCTTTAGTTTCCACTTTGCACCGGGCTGAGGCTGCCCAGTCTCACGCCGCAGCTCCCCCACCAGCGGCGGCTTCCCTCCCTTTCCATAAACCAACCACTGAAATAACGATGCCCAACCTTCTGCTCCGGCACTTTTGCTTGTGAAAATCAGGGGTCTAACACGGCTGGCAGGCACATGGCACAGCTCGTGGAGATCCCCCCAGCCCACTTCCATTTCTCCCCAGTGTTTCAGCTCTTCCCCCTTGGGAATTAAAGCCCCGCTACGGAGAAGAGGAGGAAGGCATTACAGGGAAGAGTGAGGCCAGTGTTCCCTCTCCAAGCACCCACTTTCAGTGATCAAATGCTAAATAATTTGATCAGATGCTAGACAATTCACCCGCGTACGCAGGGAGGTTTACCATCCTAATGCTGCCCAAGTTTATTATTCTGAGTCAACAGATGACGGGGGGGATGAAGTTCTTGGCAATGATTTGAGGCTATTTCACCTCCTTACACTCTTCTTTAAAAACATATTTAGCAGCTGCAGCCTGCCACGGGCTCTTCCCTCTACCGGCGCTGTCAGCCCTGCAAGCAGGACAGCGCTGGGTTTGTCATTGCCGCCCCAAACCCTCATGGGCAGCGGAGCCGGTAGCTATCTGAATAGTAACTGCAAATTAAATGCCACGACACGGCTCTCCCTGGGGACGTGATATAAGGAAAGGGAAGACTGATTTACCAGCAAGCAGACAGAGGTGTCCAACCCCCTAACTCCTGGGCTTCCCCACCCCAACCGGTACTAGATGAACATTTACATCTCTGCTGTATGTTAAAAACAGAGCTAAGGGGTGGGGAGGGAGCCAAGAAATCCATCCTACAGCAGCGATGAAGAACAGTTTAAGGAGAGAAAGGGTGAGTGGGACAGTCATGCTACTGGGGAGCCAGACAGCACCGGGAGCAGAGCGGCCACAGGAAGGACTGGGGCTCCAGCCGCAGGGCAGGAAAGCCGAGGTCTGCCCAGGCAGAGGTTGCTCCCACCCCACCTCCAGTACCCCCAGCCCTGTCCCTTCACCCATTTTTAACAAACAGGGCGGTTTACCACAGCTGGGTGCCCTGTCTTAACCACAGGCACAGCTGTAATCTGGATTTCAGGAAACGCTCGCAACCCGGGGCATGCTTGGTTTTAATGAGGGTGATATAACTAAGGCTGAGCTTAAGGTGGCTGGCGCTACGAAGGCAAGTGATGCTCATGTGCCACCTTGGCAATGCTGATGTGCATCAGATTACATCAGTTCTGGTCAACTGGGCCAAGCACAAGCCGGAGAGAGGACCACCAGGACCGGTCCCAGTGAGCAGATGCATCCCCAGAACTGCAATGTCACCTGCAACGAACCTCCCAACGCGTTTGGAGCAAATGACTGGGGGAGGGGCGGCGGGGGGTCAAGATTCAGGCCAGGACTCGTGTGCCAGAAACATAAGCCCCAGAAGATGCTCAACTCCCACCCCAGGCATCAGGCTCGATACAGGAGTCATGGAGCAAGATTATTTCCCCTGGGAACTGTAGCAACGTGGGACTCCAGAAGTTGATGGACACGGACTGGAAGCCGTGCAGAGGAGCCGATACTTTCATGCATCACTTAACCCGGCACATCGCGTTCACCCCTCAACACCTACGTGAGTTATCGAGCCACCTAATGAGCAGGAAAACAAGCGATCACAAAAATTCACGGTAGATCTCAGAGAGTAGCTCTTCCCCCAGGTACGGAGGTGCTGGCAGGGGCTGTAGTTAGAAGCCCCCTGAAAACGATGCATCTTTGCTTTGCAACCGGCAGAGCCCCTCTGGGGATTTCGGGAACCACTGACGTCACTCCGTAACTCCAGCCTCTCTTCCGACTGGGAAATCGAGGCGGCACCACCTCTGGGCTCCCCAAAGCACAAACCCCTCCCGGCTGGGAAGTAAACACCTCCCATTCCTAATAGGAACTAATTAAGCACCTTTTCCTCCTTTGCCCGCTCACACCACACAATATCCCCTCAATCTAGAGAGCATCAAGTGCTTATTAATTACATCTGAAGTGGTTCCTCGTTAGTGCTGATGCCGCACAGGGTGAGTCACCCCGGGATGGGGTTGGGGAAGAGCTTCAGCCGCAGGGCCAGGCTCATGCTGCCGGCACGGGGATGCCGGCATGGGCAGGGACACGCAGACACACGGCTTCCTGGTGTCCGTGCCACGGCACTGGAGGACACTGTGCCTTCGGTTGCACTGGGGTGGTGGGATGCCCCATCATGGAGCAGGACCCCCACATCCCAGTGGAGATGAGCCTTGAGGACTGTGGTTTGGCTGACTGCTTGAGGACTGTCCCCAGGGATGGATGTGGCATGGGAGGATGGATGCGGCAAGGGGAGGACGTCCCGACCAAGGCGCAACCGCTCTCCCACATCCCTCATCCACCCCAAGAGCCCCATCCATGGAATTAATTAGAAAAGTAATTAAGAGAGCTCCCCTATGAATATTTATAACAGAATGAGCCATAATGACTATTCCTCGGAGGAAAAGTGGCTTCTTACCCAGCCGCAGAGAGAAGAGGGGAAGCGCGGCACCAACCAGGGGACCAGAGGCACCGTCTGCTCCTGCCTTCACACGTACTTGCCCGCACATGGCCCCGGCCCCTGGGAAACTGCCTCCATCATCCCAGGCAGGCCTGAGCAAAGTGCTCCCTTTCCACCCCTGGGGGCAGCATTTTTGGCAGCGGGCCATATTTCCCACAGTCAGGTGCAATTTACTATTATTTCTGTATACGAGCATCACACACACATTTTGTACCATTTCTCTCTCTTTTAGTAACACCTCCTTTCCCACCCTAAGCAGTTAAATGGTGGCCACTGCCATTGACTTTCCCTGCTCCTGCCTAGCAGCTCTTACCAGCCGTAATCTCCTGGAGCCACAGCACCTGACAAGCAGTTTCTGAAAGTTTTCCCCGTCTCCCTTCCACTTACCTATTTTTCCCCATCCACACTATCCCACTCCGCTCTGTTCTTAAAATCTTCCCTGCTCAAACCATTCACTTCCAAGCACCTTTTCCCAGTAAGCTGCTGGCTGAGTCCCCACCTCACTACCTTCATCCCAACTTTCCAACACTCGCAATGTAACAGCACGGGAAGCACAGGAGACCACGGAAATTTTGACTTTCCTTCCCAATTCCCCTCTCTCCACACACAGTTGAGCTTAAAAACTCTTCCTGACCCCACTCCAGCTAGCAGAAGAGCCGGTCCCAGGAGCATCTCAGCCCCTCGGCAGCCGAGCTCAGCTACCATCAGGTGCCGCGGCAGACGACGGCATTCGCTACAACACAAACATCTTGGGAAAAAATGTTTCCTCATGGCATTTGCGCTCCACTACCAGATAGAAGTAGGAAGTGAGGAAAGATGAAGAAGCAAAAAGAACAGACGGGCTCCTGAGGCAGTGCATTGCTGTGGTGCTGGTGGCAGAAGAGAGGGGACTGCAAGGAAGACAAACAGTTGGATCCCCTTCCATGTCCCTCACCCTTTGAGGTCCTCCTGCAGCATCGCAACCACCGATGGAATATTTGGCCAGGGCCAAACTTCCACCCTCTCCTTCCTGCATGAGGCTGGCTTGCAAAAGATGCTTGGTCCCAAGGGCAGAGCCCAGCTTGCGGATCAAGAGCAAAGGGAGGAGGTGGACATGATGTTCATCCCACAGTGGAAGTGCTGGAGTTTTGGAGACCCCACGCAGCGGAGCCACCTCAGCAGCCACTGGGGTCGAGCGGCACAAACCAACCGAGAGCCCAGCCTGCAAGGAGTTCAAAGGAGAATTCAAAGCAGACCACAGGTTATAGTAACTCAACGTGACTCAGCTCCAATATAACTACCATTAAGTCATTGTCGGTTGCGAGTGTTGCTGGACGGAGCAAGGAGCAGCTCAAAGCAGTTTCCAGGCTGAAGCACAAAGGTGGAAAGCTATAGTAGCTCATCGTCTGCAGCTCACTGGCAAGGAAGACGGAGCTGGAGCAGGCGGCGTTCCAACGGCTCAATGTCCGAGTGGAAACCAGTAGCAAGTGGTGCCCCTCAGGGGTCCATACTGGGACCAGTACTATTCAGTACCTTCATCAGCGACATAATAGGATTGAGTGCTCCCTCGGCAAGTCTGCAAATGACACCAAGCTGAGTGGTGCAGTTGATTTGCTAGAGGGACGGGATGCCATCCAGAGGGACCTTGACAGGCTTGAACAATGGCCCCGCGTGAGCCTCGAAGTTCAACAAGGCCAAGTGCAAGGTTCTGCACCTGGGTCAGGGCAAGCCCCAGTATCCGTACAGACTGGGGGATGAATGGATTGAGAACAGCCCTGCAGAGAAGGACTTGGTGGACTGGTGGGTAACAAATTGGACGTGAGCCGGCAATGGGCACCTGCAGCCCAGAAAGCCCAGCGTATCCTGGGCTGCACCACAAGAAATGTGGCCAGGAGGTCGAGGGAGGTGATTCTGCCCCTCTACTCCGCTTTTATGAGACCCCACCTGGAGTACTGCCTCCAGCTCTGGGGTCCTTAGTGCAAGAAAGTGATGGACTTGTTGGAGCAGGTCCAGAGAAGGGCCATGAAAACAGTCAGTGGGCTGGAACACCTCTGGTATGGAGTAAGGCTGAGAGAGTTGGGGTTGTTTAGCCTGGAGAAGAGAAGGCTCCAGGGAAACCTTATTGTGGCCTTTCAATATGTAAAGGGTATTTGTAAGAAAGATGGAGAGAGACTTTTTACCAAGGTCTGTAGTGACAGGAGAAGGGGAACGGCTTTAAACTGAAAGAGGGTAGATTTAGGTTGCACATAAGGAAGAACTTTTTTATGATGGGGGTGGTGAGACACTGGAACAGGCTGCCCAGAGAAGCTGTGGATGGTCCATCGCTCTAAGTGCTCAAGCTCAAGTTGTCTGGGGCTTTAAGCAACCTGACCTAGCGAAAGACATCCCTGCCCACAGCAGGGGGGTTGGACAGGATGATCTTTGAAGGTCCCTTCCAGCCAAACCACCCCATGATGCTATGATTCGCACACCGACTGACCCCCATGCCGCAGCAGGGAGGCAGGCATCTTGCTCAAAAGCTCCCAGCCAGGGAAAGGACCTTCTGCAAACAGCGTGAACACGCTAGCACTGTCCGTGTTGGTGCCACCACTGGGGACAGGAGAGATGCCCACGCTGCAGGGTGGGACAACACCCAATAAATAACCCCACCTCTGAGCGCAGCCAGCTTCTCCCTGCCGAAATCCCTACCCCTGTCCCACGCCAGCGGTAGCAACAAGCTGGCAAAAAAAAAGTAGTCTCCTCCATCCTCAACATCTGTTACACATAAGTCAAAGCCACCTGAGATCATGGGGTTTTACTGTACGTAGGCAGCTCTGGAAGCTTTTCTTAGCTGTGAAACATAATTTGCACCTTGGGCTCTCTAAGAACAAGTTGTCTTAAATAATACTACTTGATTAAGAGCTCATGAGCAGATCGGATGTGGAGGGAGGAGGTCTGCCATAGCTCCAGGTCTCAACCTGTCACCCTCGTCCCAGCACCACTATCCCGCTGCGAGCGCCAGCCCCGCTTGCCCGGCATGCTGAAACAGACGCCCGTGGCAGAACCGGGAGATCTGGGGTTAGCCAGAAGGTGATGGTCCCCGGCAGCACCCAGACAGACAAAGAACCTTTTTGCTGTGCCCGGAACCATTTCAAGCTTTCAAACAGATTCCCCAATTTGCAACAAAGCAAAATCCACAAGCATCAAAGCAATCCCTGCTTCTGAGGAGGGTGACCGGCTCCCGCTGCATCGCGGAGGGGACACACATGCTGGCATGCATCAACCCATCCCAAAGCTACATCCAAGGCAGGTTTATCGAGCAACTGGTTGTAAGTGCCTTGGCGACATCACCCCTGGATGCAGATAGGTACTGTAATATAGTAAAAAATAAAAAATGAAAAAAAAACAGACCAAAATAAGTGGATAACAAGTCTCACCTCACAGGCAATTTACCCTCCAGACTGCAGACCCAGCAGAGGAAAGTCATTTGAGCTAGGGCAGAAATTCAATTCCTAATTCCCCTTGTATATCAGTTCCCTAGGACGCCTCTGCTTTTATGGATGAGTTTTACACAGCAAAGCCCAGAAACCAGACCTGAGGTCAGAGCCCTCCACCGCTGGCATGCCACACACAGCCCCGTGCCCCAAGCTTTGCAACTCTCGCCCAAAAGCAAGGAGATAGCAAAGCTCTGCCCACACCCACCAGAGCATCATCCCGAAGAGGCCCCAGGGAGCAATGAGACGAGGGTGACGTTAGCCCAGTCGTCACTCCTTGTTCAGAGACGCTACCACTGGGAGCTCAGCGATGCCCACGCAGGATGCAGCCACACCAAAAGCACCGAGGTGACCAGCTCCTACCCCCAACCCACAGCGCTCTCCTTTCTAAAAAACCACTTTCATACGATAAATATCATACAAGCAGGTGAGTCCTGGGCTTAACACGAAAACGAAGCGATGTGACTCCAGCCCATGCCATTAATTACGTCTTCTTGGTTGCTGCTTGCTGGGTGAGGCTCCTCTGGGAGCCCAGGGTGGGGGAACATCAATTCCCTCCTCATGTGGGCTTGCACATCTTAATTTGAGGTGCCCACAACTGAATATTTTAGTCTGGTTTGATGCTCCGATAGACAAGGCGTGGATCATTTCTCGGCCGTGAGTCTGCTGCACTGGCTGAAGACAGATGGATTTTCCCATGGCTCCTCAGCCCTCCTCCAAAGCCTTGCTTAAGCATGCGAACGATGCTTTGATTTAATCACCGCGCTCCTGCTCTCGACGCATCCTCTGAGATAGAAGACACCGGGTGTGACAAATGACCACTTTTAACACACTCGGAGCTAACACCCACGGCACCGCTCCATTTGTCACCATCTGGGTGCAGAACGACCCAGGTAGCAGACGCAGGGGTTTGGAGAGGGTAGAAAATTAAAACCTCAGTCATCTGCACTGATTAGTTTTCTTTTTCCCTCACCCTGGTGGGCTCCATCCTTCCTCCACGCAGACCCGCAATGCCCCAGGTGGAAGTCCAACCCATGCAAAAAAACCTCCTCTGACAGCCAGGGAAAAGCAGGGCAAGGTGCAGCAGTGTGACTCGCTCCACCTAGTCCATGGCTTTTTCACGGCTTGTGTTTACGCCACGGGTCTTCCACTTATTAAACCATCATCGGCGAAGGCCTGTTTCCCAAAGCAGAGGTTGCAGGAGACCTGCAAAGCCTGACTGCAACCCCAAGGCACAGCTCCCAAACCATGCCCTGCACAAGGGAGAGCTGACGACTTATCTCACGGCTTGGGAGAAAAAAAAAAGTTCATTTTATTATTGTTACTAGCCAGCTGGGGTAAAAAAAAAAAAAATCGCCTTTTTAAAATATTATTATTATTATTACTACCAGCCAGCTAGGGTAAAAAAAACTTTTTTTTTTTTTTTTTAATTATTATTACTAGCTAGCTGGGACAGATGCTGGCTCTCAAAGAGCTTGCCATGGGCTATGTGGTGCGGTGCAGCCCTGAACATGAGACAAGATCCCCATCCCTTGCAAGCAAACAGCAGAAAAACGGCACTGGCCGAAGCCGTTCCCAAAAGAGCTCTCTTGTGACTTAAAAAAAAAAAAAAAAAGGGAAAAAAGCTATAGAAAGGCTTTAAAACTCCCCAGGCTGAGTCACTGGGTTTGCCAGGTGCCGTCCGTTTGCAAACAAGGGTGGGAACAATGTGGGTGCCGGATGCAGGCCGGATCCTGCGCTTCCTCACGGCTCTCCCATTGTCCAGGAGAACAATCCCCGCTCCGGCCGGAGAGCAAAGGGCCTTCAGTGGTGGGGTGGGAGCTGGGTCTCCTGGGCTGGTGTAAGCAGATGAGGTTAGAAAAGCCGAGCGGGTTTTGCAACCCCACTGCCACAGGGATGCTCATGGATCCGTGCCCATGGCAGCCCCTGCAAGCGCACATGGGGTTTTGCACCCCAATGTCCCCCAAAAAGATGAGTTTCCCCAAGCACTTCAGCTATCACAGAAAGTTTCCTAGATGGACCATTAACAAGCCAAGGGCTTGGAAGCAGATTTATGCCCTCATTTGTAAACAAGCTCATGAAAAGACCTTTGGGGGAAAAAAAAAAAAAATAATTCAGCGCGTGATTTTTCTTCCTCTTTTAAGATTGGAATCAATATAATGCTCAAAAATTCTCA
>JAVKLA010000084.1:15159445-15169472 GCA_034782735.1 Sagittarius serpentarius
CCCCCCCCCCCCCCCCCCCCCCCCCCCCCCCCCCCCCCCCCCCCCCCCCCCCCCCCCCCCCCCCCCCCCCAAAGACCTAAACACTCCATGACACAATTTGAGGAGGAAAAAAATGATACGCAGAGAAACAAAGCCATATATCACAGCTCAGGGGCCAGTCCCTAATCCCTCCGAGGTCACGTGCAGCGAGGGTCTGGCTAGGGCAGCCCAGCCCTGTGCTGCTCACCCGGCCTCCGCTCACACCTTCCCTGGGGCATTTTCCAGGTTTCTCCTTCATTTCTCCTTTGGAGGGGTCTGGATCGCAGGGATGACCCAGACCCCGCTCAGGATTTGGGGACAGAGCCAGAGAGCGGTGGCTGCGGTGCCTGAGCCTCCCCGCCGGCAGCAGCCAGGACACACGGTCCTTCCCCATCCCTGCACCAGGGGAAAGAAAAGGGCCCGAATCCACCAGAGGAACATTTTGGCTAATAATGTCTAATTAAGACTTCCATTAAAACCCATCACACTCATTAGAAAAAAAATTTAACAAGGTTTTCCTGGACATTTTCCTTGCAAAATTACTACAGAGGTTAATGGATGCCTTCATTAAGGCGTAACTTAAGAAAAATCACACTTTTTTCTTTTTCTTTCATTTTTTTTTGGAGGCGCGATGATTCAAATGCTTCTCCTCCACAGCGTGGCCATGGTAAAACTGGGCTGCCTGTTCCACCCAGCGGTGGAAGGAGGGAGATTGCTGCCAGGCAAAGGCAAAGCCCCCGCAACAAAGCGGAACATCCCTCCATCCCTCCAGCATCACCGCTCGGGATTCGGGAAGAGCCGGGAGAGCTGCCACTTCCCGGCCCAGCCCAGCGGGGGAGAGCGGCTTGGGCTGACGCAGGATGGGAAAGGGGGCAGGAAACTTATTATTGCAGAAAAAAAAAAAAAGAAGCAAAAAAACCACCAACAACAAAACCACCAAAACAGGAAAAGTCCCATTTTGAGCGGTCAGAGGTTTGTGGCTCGGCTAAATGCGGAATAACACACCCCCGGACATCTCCACTGCCGTGAGGGGTGGAAGGCACCACGGCTGCGCGGATGCTCTCACTTTGGTCTAAAAGCAGCTTTTCTGATGGTTAGTGTCTCGCAGGTGCCCAAGCCCCTGAGCAGAGGCGCAGCAACGCATGGGGAGGAGGAGACCTGCCGCAGCCCCAGCATGCCGGCCACCCTCTCCCTGTGCCACCAAACAAGCTTCTTCAAGCTTTTCAGGGAGAAAAGCTTGAAATCCAACCACCAGACCCGCAGAGAAACATTTTCCCCACAAAGCCACCTAACGCATCGCGAGCATCAGCTGCAGCCGCAGAGCCTCCCTGGCACGCGGGCTGCGGGGCAGACATCCTGCCAGTGCATCAACCGTGCGCCCACGGGTGCAGATCGGTTTTGAAACAAACTGGTTGACCTCGTCCTGGTCCCCAGGAAAGGGCTTGAGGAAGCGCCGACGGTTTTTAAGCCCCATTATTTAAGATTGCAGGTGGGGGTCTCCATGGGCACCCCAGCCCTCGATGCGCCTACCCCGCTCCGGGATGCTGCCAGCCCTGCCAGGCACCGGGACAGGGCTAGGTGCCATCGCACCCCAGGGGACACCAGAGCAGCCCTCCGCCAGCCACCCTCACCACCAGCCAGTGCAACACCCGCAGCCACCAAACCAGGGATGGGGAGAGGGATGCAATTCCCAAGCAAGCTGGGAAGCCGTGGCTCCGCTAAAGCAAATCCAAGGGCAGGCGGAAGGAGAGACAGGCAGGGCAAGCACTTTCTTTTTACCTCTTTGTTTTATCCCTCTTGTTTTAGAGGTGTTCTGGTTTCGGCTGGGATAGAGTTAATTGTCTTCCTAGTAGCTGGTACAGCGCTGTGTTTTGGGTTTAGTATGAGAAGAATGTTGATAACACCCTGATGGTTTCAGTTGTTGCTCAGCCATGTTTAGACTCAGTCAAGGACTTTTCAGCTTCTTCTGTCCAGCCAGCAAGAAGGCTGGAGGGGCACAGGGAAGCTGGGAGGGGACACAGCCGGGACAGCTGAGCCAAACTGGCCAAAGGGCTATTCCATACCGTGGGACGTCATGCCCAGTATATAAACTGGGGGAGCTGGCCAGGAGGGGCAGATCGCTGTTCGGGAACTAACTGGGCATCTGTCCGTGAGCGGTGAGCAACTGCATTGTGCACCACTTGTTTTGTATATTCCAATTCTTTTATTATTATTATTGCCATTTTTAAATTATTATTATTACTATTTTCTTCCTTTCTGTCCTATTAAACTGTCTTTATCTCAACCCACGAGCTTTACCTTTTTCCCAATTCTCTCCACCATCCCACTGGGGGGCGGGGGAGTGAGCGAGCAGCTGCGTGGGGCTGAGCTGCCGGCTGGAGTTAAACCACGACGAGAGGAGAAAGCGGTCGAAAAGGGATCACTAGTGCGTTGGACAAGCTGGAATAAGATGCCGGAGAGGAAGCTGCAGGGAGGTGAGAGGCAGCGGGGTCGGCACAGAGGCTGGAAAACAGATGCTTTCCAGCTGTCGAGAAGTACACAGACCAGCAGCATGGAGGAAAAAAAAAAGAAAAATAAAGCCACCCTAAAGAGCAAAAAAGGGCCTTTCTGCAGCCCCTGCGATGCCTGGTGTGCTCACCCTGTCCCAGGCATCAGGGTGGCTGGGCACAGAGCTGCAGCACCCTGGGACGGGGGCACCCCAAGGCACGGGGGAGCAGGGTCCAGTGTCCCTGCGGCACGGCGAGGCAGCCCACGGCCTCCCTTGCTCCCACCTGCCCCTGGGACAAAACCAGTATCACCTTCACCACCCAAGAAAACCTCTCCTGGGTGCCCCAGCACTATATGGGGGCACAAGGATGGACCATGGCATGGGGAAAAGGCCAGCAAAGGCACAGCCAGAGAGACCAAAAAGACCCAGATCTCAGCACAAGCAACAATTTGATTGGGAAAACTTGACAACTCCCTGAAGTGTTAACAAATTATCCTACTACTAATTACAAAATGTTCATAATTATTATTAAAAAATAATAATAATCATAATAAATCATTTTATAAATCCTGTGCTCTGCTATTGTTTCCAGCCTTCTGTGATGGATAAATGGAGGAAATCAATAATTATTTGCCAGGGCTGCTCGGCAGAAGAGGAGGATAACTGAGGAACCGGCATGGGGCTGCTCGCTCCTTGACATTCAACTGGTGGGACATGTGCCCCCCCAGCTACCCCTTTCCCAAATCCAGCCCTCCACGCACCAGGCGGGAGGTAAGGACAAACGGAGAAAGGACACAAAGGACACAAAAAGAAACCAGAAGAAGGACACAAAGAAACCAAAGGGATGAAGACGACCAAAAACAAACCAACACACAGCCTTGGCAAAGGCTCGGCACAGCCCGGCGCATCGATCAGCAGCCGAAGAAGGGCTGGGGGACCCGGGTGCAGAGGGGGTGCCTTGTGGAAAGCCGGGGATGCCTGGGAGTAAGGATGCTCGAGGAGCGGCCTCTGCATCGCGGGCACCGCACCCCAGCTTTGTTCTTATTTTGTGGGTTGTTTTTTTAAAATTTTGCCACCCCTGCTAGCTCACAGTTCCAGCTGTTGCAAGCAAGCAGGTCGGTTCATTATCCCTCGCGGCGGCAGCTTGCAGGCTCCCGACCGCACTACGACAGGAATTTGCCAGGAAGGGAAAATCGAAAGTGAGACAAGGCCTGGAAGCAGCAGGACCTCTCTTTTGCCCCTTCTCCTGGGTTTATAAATACAAAGTAAAAATTCAGCACAAAGCTGATTTAGATCCAGACTTTTTCCCCTCACTGGCCTCTCCAGGCAACTGAGTTATTGCCTGGTACTGGGAAGGTCAGAGAGAAAGTCAGCGTGATTCCAGCAGACAAAAATACAGTGCCCCATCCTCAAAGTCAAAAGGGATAAAAGCTGAGACACGCACAACTGCCATCGTTCTAGTGAGGGGACTACCTTGCCATCATTAGGTTTCAGAGTCAAACACCGGCAGAGAAAGGGTTTAATAATCTTCCTCGAGGAGAACGAGAAAAAAATCCACCCAGCATGCTCATCCAAGGTCTCAAACGATTTCCCTGGCCTCCCAGCGCTCCCCGCTCCCGCTTTTCCTCCCACCTCCTCCCCAGCATGATGATGCATTGCACCTTGACCACGCAAGGAAGCCGTAAAGCAAGGCTGAGGGACGGGGCAGAGCAAGACGAATGGATTTAATATCAACCCGAACAGAGCGTGGGCTATCACACCAAATGAATTATTCATTTTGAATTCAATAACAACCTCCATTTCGCATTGACCCACAGCTCTCACGGGCACGAGGTGCCAAAGAGGATGAGGTAGGCAGTCCCACTGGGCTTTCAGGTACAGCGTGCCATCACCCCGCTCAGAGCAACGCGGCTTCGCACCAGCCAGGAGGTCCGTAGTGCCGAACCTCAGCCAGCCTGGGATGGAAACAAATAACGGGACAGATCAATAAAGAAAATCTCCGTCCCTCCCACCCCTATCTTAGTGCCGTGGTGGTAATGACCCCCCCATCACGCTGACCCTAAAACACGACAATAATCTCTTTGGGACTTGAAATACCCCTGATGAAGACTGCGCTCTGCCTGTGCCTTCCGCGAGCGGCTAAGTGCCGATAAAAGCTGGTATTAATGAATCCCTCAGCGGCCCCGAGCTCTGTCAGCACGAAACCGTTCCGGTCTAATAGCCCCATGATAGGCACAGCCTCTATCCCAGGGGGTGGGAAGGATGAGAGAGGGCTGGGGGAGCTAAACAATTCAACCCTATTTTTTTCCCACCACTGAGGAATTAAGCCCATTTGCTCAGCCTTAAAATATCGAGGGATTTTTTTTTTTTTTTTTTCCTTGGTGATAATTCCCCCAGGCTTGTTAAGTGGCTCATCTCAGGTTGACGAAGGCTTTGAGCAGATGTCAGGAGCATGTGCCTCCCAGGAGCTGGGGTGTGATCCTGACAGCATCCCTGCGAGGCGAACCCAGTGGGTGAACAAGGCAGGGGAATACGACACCTTCGAGAGCACGAAGACAAATAGAAAACTGACAAATTATTATGCCTAAACCTTGCGGTGTGCCACCTCCTGCCCACCGACCTCTGGGAAGGGCAGCAGTGGGCTCGGGTCTTCCCTCATCGTCTCCAAGGTCCACAGGGATACAAGGAGGAGCTTGATGGCCAAAGGGTGCACACGAGCTACCAAGAAGAGTCCAACCCAGGGTCAGATTTTTACTCAAACATAGTTAATCTTCCAGCAGTCCTAATGTAAGCCCCGGCTCAGGCTTTTAGGACTGGTTTTAGTGAACTTCCAGGAGAGGCTGGTGGGTTTATTTGTTTTGGGTTCCTTGCCAGAGTTGAGCAGGACCTTCAAATGTGCAGGTCCCACAGGTCCCACACGCAATCTCAGCCTTTCGTCCATCCTTCTGACGTGGGAACTAGGAAATACTCTCACAGGACCAGGAGAGGGTTGTTACCGGAGCTCTGCTCCAGAAACAGTATCATACCAGCGCCTGACAACGCCCACAGGATCATTAAAAAAGCACAGTCCCATCAACATGTGCTTGGTGCCATTTAACCACCGGCTTGGTCTGCACCCACAGGGTACTTTTCTGTGCCTCTCAGGATCCCAAATGCTGATGGTCGATCCGTAAAGTACATTTCTACTCCCTTAGACCTGCCAGGATCCTGAATTTTCCCCTCAAGGAGCCCGAATGCAAAGCGTGCTCCACACGCAAAGGCAAAATTCTCATTGGGAGCTCTGCAGAGCCCATGCTCAGGTGGCGCAAGGGGTTTCTCCTTCGGCATCAGTACTGCCAAGGGATGGGAGCACGGCTGGAGGCAGAAAACTCAGCAAATTCCCAATGCACAGGGGTCTGCCCAGTGCAGCTTTGATGGCATAAACACATCATGACCGTTCCGGGGTTTGCATGAGAAAAGGAAACAAAAAAAGCCACAGAGATGGGGCTAATGCCCACCCTGAGCAGGTTTGCTCCCATGTCTCTCATGTCCTGCTGTCCTCCATCCTCTGCCCTGCCCCAAACTACGAGCACTGGGTAGGTGCAACACACTCCTCCCGGGGAGTGAGAAGCATTCGAGACCCCAACTTCCTCCACCACCCTGGCCAGCGGTGGGTAGAAAGGTCAACACCACCAAAACCCACAGCAGTTTTACATTATCATTGTTTTCCTACATTTCTGGCAAAATGGCATTATTTCCCGATTCCAGTCTTTAGCTAAAATTAGTATTTATTTTTCCATGATGAGAAAATGTCCTTTTGCCATAAAACCATGTGCACTCTCTGTTGGCTTATTCAATAGCAGAGTAACGTCTCGCCAGAAACATTCCGGTTTGCGAAGAGCCCTCCCTCCGACAGAGCACTTCAGCTCCTCACAGGAACAGACCATCTCCTGGTGGGAACAAAAACCATGCTCGGCGTCAGCCGCAAAACTCAAAGGAATCCACGGGCAATGCTGCTCAATGTGAAAGCAAGGCACGAGCACACGGACTCTGGTGGTTTCCCAGCTGCCGGAGCCCTGGCGCGGGAAGGCATCACTGTCCCCACCTTGGCCAGGCAGGAAGGTGGTTTTCCACAGGGAAAAACTACACAAGCTCCCAAGGTTTAAAGCAAACGAACAAACAAGTTTCTCCACAGCTTGTATCCCAGCTTTGCCATTTGCATATACCCGGAGTTACAGGTGGAGAATAAACAACGTGGTGGCCACCCCAAGGAGCATCACAGCCAAGCCTGGTGCTACACGTGCTGCCTCCTGCACCAACAGAGGTTCAAGTCAGACTTCTTCCCATCACCCCCCCTCAAAACCAGCCCTAAAGCACTCTGACACCTGCCTTCAACCTTCTCCTTCTTCCCAGCCCCTCCTTGACCTGGCGGTGCCCAACTTCTAGAAGCTACGTGGAAAGCGCCGATGAAACAGGGTTAGCTTCTTATGCAAAGAGCCCTCTCCTCTTCCCTCCTTCCAAGCAGCACACAAAAACAATACCTTAATTTGGGAGAGGAGAAGGAAAAGGGAGCGAGTAAAGCTAACAGAAAAAAAAAAATCCTCCAATGGTATTGGGGAAATATTTATCAGAATGGCCAAAGGACATGAAAAGCAGCGAGCACTATTTTCATATTTATAACCCCGCGCTGCGGAGGACTCCAGCAGGCAGCAGTATGCTGGCAGCGTGGCCGGGGGAACCCAAAAACCAGCAAAAACATTCCAATTAATACAGAGAATCAGAGCGGCTTTGCTACAGTCAGGCCCGACGGCAGCTGCCCGGCTCCCCCAGCTTTACTGGGAAAATAACGAGGCGGATGAAAGCGGCTCAGTGAGCGAGCGCCGGCCTGCACGGCACTTTGAAGGCAGCAGATCACAGAGGCGGCTTCCAGCGGGCTCGCGGCAGCAGCTGCACCGGCACCCGCATCCTCGCCACGCTGCTCGCCGAGTTTCGCCACTGACCAGAGTGCACTAAGTAGCCACAGGCTGACCACTGCTCCCAAATCCCTGCCTGGTCCCTGGAGCAAAACTGTTTCAGGGCAGGTAAATGGTGCAGAGCCGATTTCACAACAGATATTGCCCAAAACAGCTTGTTTGGGGACAAACATTTTGTTAAGCAAAGCTTAAAAACAGTAAAAGCACCTTGTTACCCAAGGCCAACCTTACCTTTGCAAGCCACGTTGTTCTCCGGCTCATAACCAGCCTTGCATGTACAGCGGCCGATGGGGACCATCCACTCCCCATCCCCATTGCAGTACAGTTTGATGGGCACGTCCACCTCCTCGGCGTTGGGGATGCAGGTGCCGCGGGCAGTCACTAGAGAGGTGCTCTCCGCTCCTGTCATCGTCTCCGGGAAGATGGCGAA
Organism: Sagittarius serpentarius; assembly: GCA_034782735.1. Classification (NCBI taxonomy): domain Eukaryota; kingdom Metazoa; phylum Chordata; class Aves; order Accipitriformes; family Sagittariidae; genus Sagittarius; species Sagittarius serpentarius. Next base: position 15,167,334 of record JAVKLA010000084.1, read on the forward strand.
GTTCTGCACCACGCTGGGGCACTTCTTGAAGAAGACCCTGACGGACAGCAGAGACATACAAGCCCCGTAGTCCTGGAAAGCCAGGTAAAAGCCATTGCGGGTCAGGGGCCCAAAACTTCTCACTTCTGTGTTCACCTTCATCAACCTGCCACCGAAGTCCACCTGGGAGAAGCTCTCGTCAGCAGCAATGGTGTCCACTTTGAGGTAGGGTGCCTCCGTCCAGAAGGCGGACTTCTTGGTGGCAATGACAGAGTCTGTCTCGTAGTAGTAGAGGTTGAAGGTCTCCTTGCAGGAGCCAGGGACGTTGGGAAGGCTGCTGCAGTCCCGCACAGTGAAGCGCATCTCGGTGTAGATGCGGTGAGCTCCACGCCGGTTGATGAACGTGGTGAGGAGCCAGTTGTTCTGGTTGGGCTCGAAGACGTTGCACACCTGGTACGTTCGGATGGTGTTGAGGTTTTCGTCGTAGCCACTGACTTCCTCCCACTGCAGAAAGGAGAAGGGAGAAGTGATGAGAGGGAGGCAGAGGGACTAGCGGTGGCCCGCGAGCCGTGGAGGTGCCACTCACCCCGCACAGGGCAGTGCAGGGCTGGAAGGAGAATCCCAAAGCCCCAAAAGGGACTAGGAACACGGTCACGGACACACAACGTGATGCACGTGCAGAAACACCACCCAGGCCAGCACCAGAAGAAATCCTCACCCTCTTGCCCCTGCATGCCTCTCCCCATCACTCCCAGCTGAAGCTAAAACATCTTTTCCACGCAGGCAACCGCCTTAGCTGCCCTGAGAAGACGTAAAAACAGGAAGAAAGATGGTCCAGTTACCTGGAGGTGGGAGGAAAAGCAGCACACGAGGGGCTACGGCTTCATCAAAGCCTGAGCCAGCACGTGGGCGGGAGAGCGAGCCTGACCCCAGGCTCTCGGCATGACGGAATCATTTCCCCCGGCAAAGAAAACTAACTAAATAAAACATTACCGTCGTGGAGAGAGAGAATATAGATTTGCAATTCGATTTATAGAAGGGCATTAATATAATCCAGGCTACAATTTCAATTAAGGGACAGCAGCAAACTGTGAATAGTCTATGATGGCATTAGAGTCCTACAGACAGATTTACAACCTCATAATCCATTCATTTTAACTAATCCATGTTTACAGTCTCCTCATAACAGCATTATTCATATGGCAATCTTTAAGCAGCACTCTGAATATCAGGCGTAATTTCCAGGAGCGATGCTATAGCAGTGCTCATGCCTGTTTGTGCTTATGGGGGCGGGGGGCACAATGGCAGACGGGTGATGCCAACCTGCCCCATCACATTGAGTCTTCCCGAAGAGCTGATGCACCACAACCAACCTTGCAACCTTACAGATTTTGCCCTCTTCCATTTTCCATTAAACAACCATGTTCCTCACCTAAACAACCATGTTCCTCACCTGCTCCCCAAGCTTTCCCCTTGTAAACCACAGCTCTCATGTAGAAAAACGCGGGTTTTTATTTCGTTTTCAAAGCAGAGTCCTCTACACACTGTCAACAAGCGTAGCAAAACATTTGCTCCCGAGTCCACCTACTCAGCTCCGCTAAGTTTAAGCAAAGATCACAGCTCAAGGTTGCACGCTGCTGTTAAGCAATGTTTACCAAACCAGCAATAAAACCTCATGCATCCAGCCGAGCGCTCTCCCTTCCCAACCCACGCCATGAAAGCACTGCAAAAACCCCTCTCCACCCTGGACAAGACGTGCAGATTCAATGCCCTTTCATTACCAGAGACCTTTTCACACAAGAAAGCTGCAAGGTCCTCCCCGACCGAGGGGGCTGGCATTGTTTCCCATTCCCACCTGGGCTTTGCATTACAGCCCCATCATCCAATTAATGCCAGACAATGAGCTCTCTTCTAGCGCTCGCCCGCCAACGTAACACCGGCCCCGCTGCTCCGCTCTCTTTGCGGCAGGAATCTTCCTCTTTGTCCCGCCCGTCGGCTCCTTGAGCCCAGCTGGGCACACGAGAGGGGACCTGACCCGCTCTCATTTTATTCACGGTGCCCATCAGGGAGCTGGCTCTCTCGCCAGCTCCTTCCACTGAGCATCCCCTGCACTTTGCTGCCTTTTTTTTTTTTTTTTTTGGGGGGGGGGGGGGGTTGCAA
>JAVKLA010000084.1:15169482-15197914 GCA_034782735.1 Sagittarius serpentarius
CCCCCCCCCCCCCCCCCCCCCCCCCCCCCCCCCCCCCCCCCCCCCCCCCCCCCCCCGCGCAAACAGAGCCTCAAAACTAAGAGCCAAAACCTGCCAGCGGACCCTGCTGCACTTCAGGCACCCAGCACACAGGGCCGTCCGCAGCTGGGAATGACATGAAATGCCATTTAGAAAACCTTCATGAGGGTTTGGGGCTGGATCCCGATGCTGTCTCGGGCACCCCTCCGGTTGAGTGCTCCCACAACCGGGCACTGAAGAGCAGCAGATCCCTGTGGTGGAAAGACCCACGGTGCCAGCAGCTGCTGCCATCGATGTTCTAACAGCAACGCATGCATCATTTTGACGAGATCCCACTACATAACTCACATGGAGCTGGGGATTAAGACAATGTTCTTCCCCGCCTCTGCTGAGATTTAAAGCGTGCCCACCGGGGAGAGCAGAAGGAGAGCCCCCGTCCTGCCACAGCCAGTCCCCAGGGACAACAGCCCCTGCTGCCCGGCTGGCATCCGTGCCCCGGCGTTAACGTCAACAGCCCCCCGGAGCCCTGGGGCACATCTGTGAGCCGGGGTGAACAGTCACTCTCGGAGCTCAGCACGCCATCGGGGGATGTCACCACCCCAAAGGGACCCAAAGCCTGCATTGGAGCCCATGCCGATGGCAACCGTGGGGACAGGAGAGGTGGCTCATCAAATCGCCCTACCCCCAGCCCCAGGAGAGATGAGGGGAGCCTGGGAGAAGGAGCCGACAGGCCAGCAGCAGCCAGGAGCCCCTCTCCCACCCTCCCATCTCCTTCCTCCTGCCTCAAGGAGCAGGAAGGTCCCTTTTATAGACAGCTGCTACTCTTCTCCCTCTTGTTTCTTTGCTTCACTCTCCGCTTCCTCTCTTTTTCACTTGTTCCTACAATGTCATTGCTTGTGGCTAAGGCCCAAAGCAAGGCTGCTAGCACGCTCTCACTTTTTGGATGGAGGGGAAGCTTTGGGTTTTTCACCCCAGCTTTCAGCAGTTTGGGCTGAAAAAGAAATAGCGCAGCCCTAGGGTGGCCGCTTTTGGGAACTGAAGACTAAAAACAAGAACAGGCTGCTGGGATGGGTCAAGGTCTGCAAACCCTCCCTGGCACCCGCAGTCCAGAAAAGCCTCACACAAATACGGGCCATTACTGCTGGACAAGCCAAGCAGCAGCACAAATCTGCCCTCAAATATTTGTTGTGAACTATTAAACGGGACAAACCCTAAAACCCAGTGCTGTAACCAAGCAGCTCGTAAAGACTACTGCATGCCTGAAGCAAGAGGAAGACATTGCTTATTTTCATCTGGCATCCAACCTACTCCAAAAGGTGCCTTGGCTGGGACATGATGCCTACGGGAGGCGGGGGTTCACTCCGGGAGTCCCAAATATACTTCAAGATGCTCCATATACCAGCAAAGTGCCTGGCACTACTGAAAAAAGCCCAGTCCACAAGCAAGGGGACTTCACAAAGGAAGTCACGCTCTCCAATATACGCTACGGACTAACTGTGTCTTTGGATAAAGGACTTGGTATTTTAAAATACTTTGTGGAAGATCTAACATATGCTCCTGTAAAGGAGAAGACTCACCAGTAACTCTGACAGGAGCAAGAGACGTTAGTGCCGGATCGTCACGTGGACAGGCTCAGGGCACCCTGCGACGGGAGGCAGGGCCAGGGATCAGGAGCTGGGATGCGCGGAGGGATGCAGGGATGCGCACGGAGGGACGCAGGAGGAGGGATGCAGGCTGGGGAGAGGCTTTGCTCTGCTGTGCTGCAGAGGGCGAGGCTGCCGTGCCTTACGATGCAAGCTTTGCACGGGCTTTCAGCAATAGCAGCTGCAGGCAGCTATTTATATCCCATCTCCATCACCTGCGCATGGCCCCCCTGCATCTTGCCAGCAATTTATCTGGGCCCAGATTTTTTCCACAGCAATTCAGTGGCAAAGCCCCACATTTCAAGGGCCTCTGACATGCCTGGAGAGGATTTCGTGCCCATTGCACATCTGGTTCAGCTTTGGTGACAGTGTGCAACCTCATTTCTTTTGAGGACCTGGCCAAGCCAGTCATACCCTAACAAGGACGCAGGCTGGCACCCTTTCCCCTTTGGTGCCACGTCCTGGAGGCCCTGGGGACGGACCCCGCTGCTGTACCCATCCCGGCCCGACCAGCTCCCTGTTCCACCGTGATGCCCATCCATCAACTCGCACCCCCTCCCACCACCACTCGTCTGCTCCGCAGCTCCATCTCTCACTTTCTCTGCCCGGGGAATGTGAGTCAGGTTATTTTATGCTTCCATTCCTCAAAGGCTCATATTATATAAAAAAGATGTTTTAAGTGCCTCAGGGTGTTTTGTTCCTCATTACTTCATAAAAGTGACATTAATAGCCAGGGAAGAGCACTGCCGAGTGCAATTATGGATGATGTTCCAGGTATGAAAGCTGTTTTGAGCCTGTTAATGTTTCCTAATTATAAGTCTTTTGGCACAGGGAGAGCGAAGGCGTGAGCGGGGGCATGGAGCGCGGTGACGGGGCTGGACCCTTCACCTGGGGGGAGGACAGGCAGGGGAGGGGAGAGCGTGGGGATGGAGAACAGCTCCATCTTCACCGAGACCCTGGGATCGGTTCAGGGAAAGGACGCTCAGCCCTGGACCAGCCGTGCAGCTTGGCACAGCGATGCCCTGGCCACCCCACACCAGCCCGATGGGGCGCTGCTGCTCCCACTGTGACTCCCTCGGCTCCCCACCAGCATTGTAAGATAAACAGTGTGAACCCCATGAGATCGCAAAAGGATCAGCTGGGCAAGTGGCACTTACCCCCGAAGGAGGGTTGGCGGTCCAGCCCAGCTCGGCCGTCGCCGTCCGCGTATCCATCAAAGTTTCTGAGGAAACACAAGAAAAGGAAAGTAAATAGTTACTCCCAAAGTTTTCGATGACATTATGAGCACAGAGCCACAGAAAAATGTGCAGTCGCTTTTACGAAGCGTGCATCTCACCCTTGAGGCTGCTCAGAAACAGAGCAGCAGGTGCCCTAATACATCTAATGAATTAAGGGCAGCTTCACTACAGAGCAAATGGTGCAGGACAAGACTCTTTGCAAAGAGTCACAGCCTGAACGCCGCACCCATGCTGCCATCTCTGACCTTCCCAAGTCTCCCACCACGGGCAGAGCCCACCCTCTCCGCCAGCACCTCCATACAGGCTTTTCGGCGGGTCCCATCCAACTCGCTCGCAGCTACTTGCTTTGCTCCGCAATGCCAGACGTCCCCTTTTATGCACTACGTCTGTCTGGTGCCCTCAGCTCTCATTGCACGCAGTTATTATTTGTCAGAGTGATAAAAATCACATTGTTGGAACGGTGTTCCTCTGGCTGGGGTCTTTTGATGGAGGATTTGGTGTGAAATATTTAAAAGCTGTAATATAGCTGACATTTCCCTAGTCTTATTCTTTAAAAATAAAAAAAAAAAAAAAAACACAACAAAATACAACAAGAATAATAGTGAGAGCAACAACATATAGAAACAGATGGAAAAAATCCTCCAGGTTTTATTTATTTGTTTGTAGCAAGCAGACATGCAGATTAATTTCCTCGATTCTTGTGCCTCGACCAAATGGGAGGAAGAGATGTGCTGGCAGCGGCTGGCATAGCTGAGCATCCCCCGTCCCTCCCCTTTCCTCTGTGGTCCCAGCTAGTCACAGCAGCTTTGTGGTGCCAGGAAAAGGGGTGCAACCAGAGAAATAAAGGTCAGAAAATAAAAATCAGCTCAGGAATATGAACTGCCGCTGAACTGCTTTTCTTAATCTCTCCACGCCCGCTCCAGCAATCGCAAGCGGGAAACGAGACTCCTATTAATCTTCCCACCCCTCCCTTTGCCAGCTGTCCCGGCATAGGAAGCCGGAGAAGCGTGACCGGGAACTCCCCGCCCTGCCGTGAGTGATAAATGCTCCCTCTCCCAAAATTCCAGCCGGAGCTGCTGACCTGGCCTGGCTCCTGGAGAGGTGAGTGGGGCCACAGAGGCAGGGAGAGCCAGGCAACCCGCCCCCCACCCAGAGATGGAGTGAAAAGGTGCTTGGGAGCTTGCAAAGCTTCTGCATCCCTCACCGGTCCTGGGATGCTGCTACGGCACTGCTGGGGGGGGCCCCAAAGCCCACAGCCCGCTGCACCCGCACTTTGCATGCTGCCTTGCACAATGGCAGCCCGTTCCTGCTCAGAGGAAACGGTTCACCCCCGTCTGTGCAGGGAACAGGAAAGTGCGGTGGCCAGCAAAGGGGGTGTCCTTGTGCCACGCAGGGGAAATGGAGGCAGCAGAGCCCAGGGTAACGCAGGGAGCACGGCCGGGCTGGGACCCGGACCCAGCTCGCCCGCCTTCTGTGGTGAATAAGGACACACTCTGTTACAGGAAAGGCACTTCTTGCAAGGGTTTATTCAGAAAGGATTTTTACTCCATCATCTCCCTTCCTGTTCCATGCACTTACAGCTTCCTTCTCCAGGCGTTTGTTGTTTTGGTTTTTTTTTTTCCGTGGGGCGATGACAGAGGAATGTACTTTTGATAAAGTACAGCCGTGGTGTGGGATGGTAGCACGCGAGGATCGGCTCTGCTCCAAGGTGGCAACCACCAGGATCCTTCCCAGCGGCTCCCTCCCAAAATCTCACCCCTTCCCTCCTGTTCTGTTCCTCCCCAAAGGCTCCACATTTTGGAAAGAAAGCAGAAAGGCAGAGCAGCAATGCCAGTGCGGCATGCAGCAGATCCTGAAGCAGGAGACTTCAAAATAACTAAATAAAGAGAGAAATAAATGAATAAATGGAAAAGAACCATGGAGAAGGTTTCACTTTGGAGGTTTCCGGAGTCCTAAGGGGACCGCGTAGCCTGTGGCCAGGGAGGTCATGCTTGCAAAGTTTCCACCGCAGATGCATAACTTGCACTTCAACAGCTCCATGTTTCTAAAGCAATTTGCAAACCAAAGGAACAAGAGGGCTGAGAGCCACTGCTAAAAGCCTGACCCTCTACAGACCATCTCCTGCTCAGATCCTGCCCTGACTCCCAAGGACGCTGCCATATAGAAGATGATCCATAACCTGGCAAAACAGCTTAGCTGGTTTTGTTTGGTGTTGTGGTGTTGTTTTTTTTAATAAAATAAAATGGTTAAATTCTCCCCTTTCAGCTCGAATTCCTGCTGAGCTCACCCAAACCCCATGACTGCAGAGGTACTTGGCACCAGAAGGACTCGGCTGAGCAACTTCCCATTGACCTCTGCTGTTTCCTCTTGGAGGAAATCTTGGATTTTACTTCATTTTCTGGGATGTACAAGTGACGCCATGACCCCTGGGCAAACCCCGCAGGGATGTTTATGGCCAGGCAGCTCGGGGCTAAGGCTCTGCCGAGCACCCTCCTTCAGCAAGATGGTGGTGTGCAGATGCCGGTGTCCCTTACCCCAAGATCCCACAGAGAAAGGAGGGGGCACCCAGCGCTCACATCTCCATCTCTCGGCTGCAAAGCACTGCTGCTGGTAGGGGGACACGGGGATCGCCCCCGCCAGCCAGCCATCACTTGGGAGTAGGCAAAGGAGGAACAGGCAGTAAAATCCCTTCGCTCTGCCTGCTAACGAGGCGATTACCATGGACCAGCGCCTGAGCATCATTAATCAGCGGAGAAGCCACACGGACACCTTGCACCTCTCCTCCCGTGCTCCTCTTGGCCGCCTTGTCCTGCTGCGAGGACCAGTCCTCGTTATTTAGCACTGGGTATTAATTAAACCCCCTCCGGGGCTGTCAGCGCAAGAGTACATCATCTCTCCATGCCTCGCACACCTAGCACGGTATCATTAGCCACGTCAGGTGAACCACGTGCCGCCTGTCCACCTGCGTCAGCCAGTCCCCGCGCTTCCACCGTGCCGGCAGACAGGCTCAGCGCCCAACAGGCAAACGCAGGCAAGACGCTGCCCTCCCCTTGCCTGCTCAAGGTACCGCTTCTCCAGCAACTCCCTCCATACCTGACCACCGGCATGTGGGCACGGCGGATGCCATGGGGATGCTCTGCCCGGGAGGGAGCTCACCACACTCGCTTGGAGAAGTCTTTGGGACCTGAGCCTCCACCGAAGGCAGCTGACCAGGCTGTAATGGCTGAAGCCCTCGTTAGGGAGAAGACAAGCTCTGCTACAGAGAGCTGAGCTCTCTTAGAGTGAAGAATCTTCAGCTGTATACAGTAGATTTTCTTTAATGGACACATTACTTTAAACTAAGCCTTCGCCATCTGTTCCAGTCCCTAATTATCAATACAAAAACAAACGTCTACTCACAATTACACTCGTAACGAGTAAAGATGCCAGCAATTAGAATGCACCAGCATCCTCTCCACCGAGCAGCGCATCCATCTGTGATGGCACTCACACGATCCAGGCAGGGAGGACTTGCTGCAGTCCTGGGCTCCCCGGACCCTCCCAGGCAAACCAGTGAGAGAAGTAGCCAGAGCCAATGCCCGCGGCAGGATAAGCTGCATCTCAGAGGAGCTAAGGGTAGGCTGGCATCGTTCAAGGGGAGGGGGGGGCGGGAAATAAGATATTTAGGGTTAGACTAGCCAGGCACGGAGCACAGCAGCGCAGGAGCTTTCATTTCACACCAGCTGATGCTGTCTTGCCAACAACCCTTCCCGACAGGATTTAAGCCCCTTCCAGGAAAACCCTCCTGAACCAGCCCGAAACAAAGCTGAGCTTATTTCCCCAAACCTCCACCCTGAAACCCGTATTTCAGACCTCCCTAGTGCGGAGGGCTCCTGCTGAGTCCCACCATGAGAAGGTGTGACTTGTCCCTGGCAGGGAGCAGAGTCTGGCTACAGGCAGAGAGCGATGGAGGCAAGAAGGCCAACCCAGCTTGCTCACATTTTGACGTTGCCATCTGGAAAGAGAGAGATACGATGACAAATTTTCTGCTCAGGGAAGCCACAAAGAAATGCCTACGAGTGCTGCACTCCTCAGTAGATGCCTCGGGGACATGGTCTCTCTCCCAAAGCAAGAAGCAGCAGCTCTTGCTCCTGCAAGAAGATAATGGCAGGAACCAGCCTAAGGCACTCGAAAGCAAATGCTCAGGCATATGAAAAGAGATGCAGGCATGTCTAAGACAACCAAGAGGAAAAAGATAGAAATTAAGTAAAATAAGGAGAGAGGAGGCTTGATAACAACAGATGGTAGAGGGAGATTTGGAAAGTATGCCAGCTGCTGGAAATAAGCCCCCCGAGATGCGTGGGGAGCGGAGAGGTGCATGTCAATAGCTGAACCTTCAGAGGGAGAGGGGAGACGGGAGGGCAGCCGCCAAGCGCGGGGCAGGCCGCGCGTGGCCGTGCGGGGCTCGGAGGAGCAGAGGATGCTCCACGGGTGGGATCTTCGGAGACTCATCCTGATGTGCCTTCGCAGAGCACAAAGGAAGCCTGAGCAAGCGCCGACGGGGTCAGTGCATGGTCCAGCCCCAGGGCACATCCCCCGGGCAGGCCCAGCCCCATGGCGTTACTTTCTGAAGGGGAACAACAGCAAGACTTTTTCCGCAAGCAAAGCACCGTATTTTCCCCTCTATTCCATGCTCATAAATGCCAAGCTTTCTTTCTACCCCCTCTTTCTCTCCCAAGAGCTTCAGCAAAATCAGCCCAAGGCAAATGCACAGCTTGGGAAGCTTCTGTCCAAGTTTGGTGACATTACCAGAGAAAGGGAACAATAGAGAAACAGAGCCAAGACGCTTTATTACAAAGACTAGTGCAAAATAACATTAACTGCTATGATGCTACGAGCTCTGCCTTCCCGCCATTGTCGTGACTTCAAGCCAAGCCCAGATTGCATCATGGCTTTCATCACCGCTACCTGTACGCTCACGGTTCGCATCACGCCTCTTGATGTCAATAGAAAGGCAGTCCCACAGGTACCAGGGGAATAATTTGAATTTAATTCTCACTGTTCCCCACAGATGAAGAGGTTGAAGCACACACCCGGAGGCTGCCCAAGTAATTCCATGTTGCTCTCTGCAACCATGCCTCTGACCACAACATCCCACGGACACGGTCCAGTTTAGCCTGTGCAAGGTTTCAATATATCCTGAACTTCAGACTAAGCTGGGAAAAAGCAGGAACACAAGATCCATGCGACTCTGCCACAGGGACCGAGGCGGCGAGCTACTGGGCGCACATCCCACCCAAAAAGTCTCTTCTGCAGGAGGACTCCCTGTCTGGTTCCTGCTCCTAATTGGGAGGGAGCGCTGCCGCTTGCCCCTCGTGCCGTGAAGGAGCCAGCAGCTGCACGGTGTGAACGCCGTGACATCTCCCAGATGGTTTAATTATGGCACCGGAGAGGCGGGCAGGGTAAGAGCAGGATCAGCCTCTCCCCTTTGATAAGCACTGCTCTTCTTAATAGTTTCCTGAGAGCACCGGCTTCCGAAAGAGCCGCTTACAGTATCTATACACTTTCAATCAAAAATATTACAGCAACAACTAATTACGTCCCATCATTCCCATGGCTCTCTGCTTTTAATGGTGTATTTTGTTGCTACAGAATGTCGGTGAAACTGCTCTGGAAGTGCATAACGAGCTCTCCCCATCAATCTCCCGCGGGTTCGTTATGAGGGATTACCTGCCGGATAACAAACCCAGTCAAGAAGGGAGAGGGTGCGCTAAACAACACCAAAACAAGTCGACATGAAACATTTTCTGCCCATATGTTAAAGAAAACTGCTGATGCTTTGGGGTCTGCATGAATCTCTCAGAGGACAGGAGCAGCCGTGCCTGCTCTGCAAAGACATCTCAGCTGCAATACCACCATACACGGCCACCAGCCGGCAAGAGAAGATCTGCGATGGCCAAAAAAAAAAAAAAAAAACGCTTTCGGTTGGAAAGGGAAAGTATTCATATATATCAGCCGAGGACAAGCGTGCTATGTCAGTTTGTGACGGGATGCATTAAGCTGTGGCCGCACAGCACAGCCCTGGACCTCCTCCGGGATCTCCCGTCAATGGCATGGATTTCAGCACGCAATGAAGATGCATCGCAGCAGGGCAGGCGATAACTTAATGAAGCTCAGATTTGGGGGTGTTTGCTCAGCAACTATATAACAACTTTATCAATAAACCGCTGCCTGCTGTGACTGCAGGATGAAATGCTCTAATTACAAGCAGCAAACACTATCCGTATCAGGATATAGTAAATTGAAATATGCTGGTTGATGTGCCTGAAAGCGCCCAATAAAATACCTCCTTAAATTTTTGCAAGCACACGTGCATACGCACACGCGTGGCAAACCCAGCGTACCAGGCAAGAGAAAAGCACAGACAAAAACCCTTCCACCGAGTCCCATGCGTAACACAGGCCAAAAAAGTTCAAGAGGCGATGTAAAGTTCGGACCGTAAGGACCAAGACCCATCTACCAACACTCACTCCTCCCTGCAGACCATCCAGAGGAGACCTAGCCCCAGCATCTCCCCTCGCTTTTCATGCTCTGTAAGGGGCTTGACCCAGCATGGTGTTGGACAAGCTCAGCCAGAGCCACGCAATCCATTTATCATAATCCTACTGAGGAGAGATACAGTAAATCAAAGAGACAACCTGCCTGCAAATAAATTACAGAGGGGAGGAAGAGGGGGAGAGGGATAGAGAGGAAAAGAGAGAGAACTGCAGAGGGAGAGATAAGAGGGAGGGAAGGAAACAACGTAGAATTACCAAAAAAAAGCACGCATCAAGGGGAAAAAAAGACAAAGGGGACCAAATCAAATGTAAAGACGAGAGAGAGAAGATAGGGCTTTCAACAGCTTTTGTTTTCCAAATTGTAAAACCTGTTTTAGAAAATTTGGGAACAAGTTTTAATCCACTGATCTCAAACCAGACATTGGAGGCAATGGGAAAATCTCAGGACAGGATGTTACAGGTAACCCAATATTTTCCAAATAATAATGAGAAGTTAATTTGCTCCCACAGTGACAAGTCAGTTGCCGACATCATACTTTTTATAAGTGCACCCAGGCCACAGATATCCAAAATCCACACACACTATACGCACAGATCATAGTCTATACGTCAAATATTTACAGATGGGCACAGATGCATTTGGCAATGTAAAGTCAAGCACCACCGAGGGCTGAGAGAGCACTTTAATGAACGCTCTGGCCCTCCAAGACAGACCCAGCCATGTCAAGAGCCCAGCTCCTCCACCGTGGCACCTCCAGAGGAGCGACCCAGGGTTGCAAGGTAACAAGGCTAGCTTTCAGGAGAACGTTTTCCAGAACAATGTCACTACACATTTAAATCCTCATCTTTGCTTTCTCAAGGCTGGGTTGCCAGTAAACATCACTGAAAGCTGCAGCCTGCCCCGAAAATTGCCATATGTCAAGCTTGGCAGTTACTCGTTTCATCCTCCAGAAGATGTGGAACAGGAACTCAGCCACCCAGGCATGGGCAGAGGCTTTCTCAGAAACCCTGCCCTCCAAAAAGCTTGTGAGGCTGCCCAGGAGAAGCAGCACCCTCCAACTCAAGGTCCAGCTAAGTGGTGTGAGAAGGTCTGGCTTGAAGGAAGGAGTGCTTAGGTTGGGGAAGGGCAACCGTCCGCTCTTCACCATCCACACTATCACAACGCAGGAGCACAGGCCGAAGCAGGTGAAGACTGAAGTTCAGGTGCCTGAGGACACTCTATCCCTCGTCACGCAGTCAGGCGGCTCCGGCACAAGCTGGGCACAGCAGCCTCACATCACTGGACTTCTTGCGTGGAGACCAGCTGGCTTGGACAACCATCTAAGCAGCCAAGCGGGCGAGGAGGAACCCGTACCCCAGCCCATCATACATCCCACGGGGAGCACAGCGCTTTAAAGGATGGCAAAGATAAACCAAACGTCAAGTAGTGATGTCAACAACTTTGTATTTTCTGTTACTTTTCTGTAGCTCACTTCTTGCTCAACAGCCATGTACCAGCATTGGCTGCACGTGCTGTGCTCCAGCCAGGTTGAATGGAAGCAAGTGAGCTCACCCAAGAAAGGGACATTCTGATGGGAGCTCTTCTCTTGGGAAGAGGGAGCTTGATCTTCATCATGGTATGAGAAAGCAAGGAATCCCAAAAGGGAAGAGAAAGAAAGAAAATGTAAAAAAAAAAATTAAAAGCAGGGTTTGAGATTTCACAGACAAGGGCCATGGAAGCCTAACGAGTTCAGTGGAAATGGGCTCCTAATCAACTGGGATTCCCCTTGGAAATGATAGCCTCTAAATACAGAATTAGTCGGCTGCGAAGACAGAGTAGCCATAAGCTTCAATAGCATCCACAATCACATGTGCTAGGATAAATCAAAAGGACGCACAGTCTTCACACCTGGATATGCACAGGACTTTCACCCGAGGGACTGCAGGGGGATCTCCCCAGCAGCACGCTCACACATGCCTTATGGCTGCACCGTGTTCAGCTACAAAGCCAGACTTCAAGGCCACCAGCGCAGAGGCAATGCTGGAGTAGGTGCAGTAAGTTCTGCTGAACTAATGCACCAGACCTGTCCAACCCCTTTCCCTGCAGCTCTCCTTCCCTGCTGGATTTATTTTGCCTTTACTCTGGGATAGCACTGCCTATGAGGAAAGCTCTAAAAATCAAAACATTTATCCTGCATTTCCCTACACACCATCACTTCTTTAGAGATTCAAGATGAGTCACTGTCTTGGACCACGTTCTCCAGAAAAGCTTTGCTCTCACTACGAAAACATGCATCTCAGAGCCCTAAATCTAAAATGCCAGCCGTGCTGTCAAAGAGCCCTCACAACGAAACGATGCACCTGGCATCGTCCAGCTCCTATTTACTAGATCTTATTTTAAAATGTCAAAGGGATTCTGCATGAGCTACGAACATGACAGACTGCTCAAACAGCAAGCAAGCACCATAGGGGGACTCGAGCTCAGCAAACGGCATCCCTTTGCCCATGCGCACCTCCTCCCAACGCAGCTAAGCCAGACTGCCTGGTCGAGCCAGAAAACTGAATCCCACCCTGCCCCCCCCAAAGTTAGAGGATTGCAAAGAAAAATCCCGCGCTGGACAAGCAAGCGTGGAGCGAGTGTGGGGCGAGCGTGCTGGCACGGCCCCAGCACAGAACAACTGCAGCCAGATTGATCCTGTATTTTTTAATGCAGCATCCAACACATACTAAAGCCTTCAGGGAGACCACCCCGTTATTTTCAGGTGTAAATAACAACCGAACAACAGCAACAGCATTGCTGGTCCGAGGACGCGTCCTCAAGATTCCCCGCTCATGCACTGTGGGTCTCGCAGAGGAGAGGAGGGAAGGCACGGGAGTGAGAGTGGAAACATGCAGGGATGCTCCGGCTGCCACTGGAGATGACGAGCTCAGACCCAGCCGCCGGAGCACAGCCATCGAGGGGAGGAGGTGGAAATATTGAACCTCAAACGGAAGAAACTGCAAAAGCTAGTCAGCAAGCAGCTCCCCGCGCCGCCGCCTCCCCTCCCGGCGCCGGCCGCCGTGCCGAGCATCGTCTCTCCGGTTTTTGCACCATATGGAGTCAGCTCACGAGTGCAAATGAGGCAAAGAGCGCGAGAGGCAAAGGGAAATAAATCTGTGCCGCTGTGGCAGCGCACGGGGCTGCCGGCAGCACAGGCAAGCCTCCGTCGGGACGCGGCCGGGACGGGAGAAGGCTCTGCCTGCATCCCCTGGGGATGCCTTGGTGGAGGGCCCGGTCGCCTGCCCAGACCTCCCCCATCATAAGGCTGCACGTGTGGGAAACGAGGGAAAGGGGATGTGGCAAAGCCAACAGGTCCCTCGCAAAGGGGAGCAGACCCCGCTGGGTCTTTTTTGCTCAGGCCCCACATCCAAATGCTGCTTCCCGAAATGCCCTGCAAACCCACCCCTTGGCTCTCCCAGCTTTGCCTGGAACTTACCTTTTTCTTCATTTCTTTTTACACTTTCAGATTTAGTCAAAACAGCCAATGGCCCAGATCTGTAACTATCCCGCATCCTCTCCCAAAAATCTTACTATCAGTCTCAGCCATCTTTAGGTACGTATGCACACGACAGCTGGTCTGTTGAGTAAATAACAAAATGTGCTTGCCAAGATTTCCAAACGCCCATTCACGCAAGGCGCCGTACCAGCTCTGACGAGCCAGCGGGGCTGTGTTAAACCCTTGTCCGAATACACCAGTAGCTACCAGCAACTGCTCCTTCCCGCCTCGCAGGGCCAGCAATCACCCCTTCGGACAATGCCCTTCAAGGGGGTGCGCAGCGGGGACTTTGGGACCCCTCTTTGCAAGCTTTTGGCAAAGTGCTGCCTGCCTCCCCTGGCTCCTGCCTGCGCAGAGGCAGTGCCAGGTCCTCCGTCCCACCGCATCCCCTTGCACCAGGGCCCCTGGGGATCGGTAGTCTGGGAGAACAGAAGGAAAACAAGAGCTGCTCTAACTCAACCTTAAATCGCAAGGTTTTGCTCAGGACTGCGCTTATGCCGAGCTCTTCCTGCAAGCAGCAGTGGGCAGCTGAGCTGCTGAGTGGCCACAGCTCCCACCAGCCCTGGGAGGCAAGGAAGAGGAGGAGGAGGAGGAGGAGGAGGAGGAGGATGCTGGCAGGAGGTGCCGCTTGGCAGCCAGCCTGCCCAGCACACCCCTGCCTGCAGCCCCGGCGCCTGCGCGGGTGCAAGCTGGGAAAAGACTCTAGCATGAGGACGGCCATCTGCGCGCCGGGAGCCGTGCCAAGGCGGGTTCGGGGGATTATTTCCACCCCCCTCGCCAGGACCATCTTCTTCCCGAGTGCACAGGTAGAGCTGACTTAACACGTGGATAACACCTCACCAAAACACTTGGGCACAGGGCTGCAGGCAGGTAAGCAAGGAGAAGTCCACCAGAGCCGCCTCCGGCAGCCTGCCAGCCCAGTCTCCGGTTGACCCCCGGGAGGCGCCTATGATCCACTGCGGGCAAGGGATGGTCCCAGCGTGACCGGCACGGCTCCATTTCACGCAACGCCACCTCTGCTCATTTGTAAAGCAGCACCGGTTGATGATAAACTTTCCCCTAAGCTCATCTCCATACCTACCTCTTCTCCTGATGACGCTGACCCATCCTCCTTGATTGTGGTTTCCTTACTGAAATAAATCACTTTAAGCGTACGTTGTGCTCTGGGTCTCATTACCGTTCATCATCTTCTGTGCAACGGAGCTGTCACATCCTCACAAATTCTGTCACCTGGGCGACACAGAAGCAATTTGGGAGGGCAGGCAGGTGGGGAGAAAGCGCCTGCAGCTTGACGGGGTACCAGGAGCTCCCCATCCCTCTCCTCCGCAGCTTTCGGATGGTAGGCTCGCACCTTCAGCCCCACACAACCCTCACGGCACAAAAGCTCAGGAGAACAAAAGTAAGAAGGTGCAACATGTGTGCAAGACAGGATCATTGCACGCAAGTACCCAGAAGATGGAACTCCTCATCACAGACAGGTGCTTCCAACTCCATGAAGTTACTCCAGATTAATCCAGAACAGAAGATCGCGGTCACGCTGCACGCAGTAAATTAAAAGCTCTGTGCCAAAACCCTGCAAGGACTGTTCAGGCGATAGCAACGCAAAGGCATCGTTTGCCTGTCACATCGCTTTCAAAAGCCAAACACTCAGAAAGCGAGAAAGGGAGCAATTAAGGCTGTCACTAATCTTGTAGCGTCCACAAAGACAGGTCTGTTGGTTTTTTAATCAAGGAAGCAGTGTAAGTGCCACCAGCTTCCAGATAGCCAGCAGCCCCGCGAGGGGCTGGGACCTGCCTGGTATGGAAGGCCAGCCCAGCCAGCAAGGAAGGAGCTGCTCACCCATTGCCACGCAGCTGGCACCTGCACCCCTGCGCATCAGCATGGCTCCCTAGGAAAAGGAGCTGTTTCCCAATGCGGTATTTGGGAGAGTGCAAAGGTTCGGGTTTCCCACCAAGCACACAACACCTATGTACACCCTTGAGCGTGGCCATGGAGAAGACGTGCTGCTCTTGTGCCTTCCGTACGGTCAGCACTCGTGCTTGTCTCCCAAGCTCTCCATCTCCCCCATCCCATCGCAACTTCATAGGAAAACAGCCCTCGCTGCCCCGGTGACCACAGCGGGAGAAGACCACCCCCGGAGATGCGTGTGTGCCAGGACATCCACCACTGCCAGGAAGGTCACCCCAGGTGGTCCCACAGGCTTCGCTTGGCTCTCCCAGCATCCCAGCCCACCCTAAAAACCCAACCGGCCTGCTGCAGCCCGGCCTGGAGACCCCACGTCCCCCCGCTCCTTGCCCAGAGCGCTTGCACACGTGTTCGCGCACGCCGGCACAGAGCAAGGGGGGAAGCCGCGTTGCAGAAATAACACAGGCACACAAACAAAAGAGCACAAGTCATTAATCTGGGTGAACTGGAGGAAATGAAATCATTATGTCTGCAGCTACAACATCCCAAAGAACAAATTTCCTGCCTGGATAATAAATGGATTCTTTTGTTTCACGTTGGCCTCAACCACGTGACTATCTTGGCCTATTCCTCATCCAAAACATCTTGCTGTATAAATACCCAGACGGGCTCAAATTTCAGCTGCTAAAAATATGTTTTAATTATAATAATATATAACAATAATAACAAAAAAAAAAAATCTAGATCTACAGGCTCCCCTTGCCTCCTAAACAACCTCTGAAATCTTTCCAGCACGCAGGCAAGCTAACAAAAAGTCCACAAGTTGCCAATTACAGCTGAACAGCACAAATGCAATCTTTGAAAGAAAGATCGAGGCACCCAAAAGGCAGCCCTGGGTTAATGCCCACAAGAAATAACCCCTGCCAGAAAGAGAAATGATGGGTACATGAGCATTTTGAGCACCGAGAGCCCGGAAGTACCTTATAAGTATCTCCAGGGGCCAGGACAGGGACCAAAGCCGAGTGGCACACCGATGACAACTCCTGACCTCCAAACCTTGGGGCTGTGCACATTTTCTTCTGAGCCAGGTTTTCTTCTGGTGGCTTTCTGATGCCTCACTAGGGCTTGGGATTTATTCGTTAGATGGATGGGGAATGCAAGCTCTGGCCTCCCCTGACTTCGCGAGAGTATGCGTCAGCTGCAGGAATGGCTCTGGGGGTCTCGAGGGATGCAGACCTCTAGGAGAGTTGAGTGAATTATTGGTTTCAACTGCTCCTTTAACATGCAACTCCACCGGATCACTCAGTTAAAACCATTTTTGCATCTAACTACATATTTTGCTTCTGATTTCAGCTTCTTTTTGCTCGCCTTGCCAGCTTTACAAACACATAGCAAACACTGCAACAGGTTTCAAAACAAGACATGGTTTTGAATCAAAACATCAAAGCACCATGGTGCAAAAAGTCAAAATTTTTTGCATGTTAAAGAGAGACCTCCATGAACAGAAACGAGCTCAAAAATCCCCCCCAAGCTAGCAGGCAGCTAGAGGCAGAAGTTTCAGCCAAGCTCACCTTGTCTTACTCCAAGTGAAAGGTCTTGACGCAGCCCAGGAGAAGGTCAGCCCACCTTGGCCTTGGCAGTGGTGCCCCAGCTGCCTTATCCCTTTTATTTGGTTTTGGGGAAAGTGTCTTGGGCACAAACCCACCTGCAGCTCACCCTCCTCGGGGAGGGAAACCCTGGGGTGGGGGGGGGGGTGTTGTTCCTTCCTCCCATGCACAAGCATCGCCCCAGGTGAGCAGGGGACAGCAAGGAGGCTTCTTCCAGAGGTTTCCTCAGAAAGGTGCGTTTTTCACCCCAACACTGAATTAAGACACGTTGGAAAGGCCTAAGTTTTTCATGGAATGGGAACTCTGTTTCTCTCCAAAATACTAGTTCAGCAGAAAATATTAAAGGGGATTAACAAAAGCAACCCCCAAGCCAGCTGTTCAAAGCCCTGCTCTCAGCCCACCACCCCGTGCTCAACCACAGCTCTTACTGACTCAGGGTTGTACTCCTCCTCCATCACCCAGAGCATCCCAGAGCCAAAACCTCTTCTCTTCAACTTCAAACATAAGCAGAGAAAACTCTCATTTTGAAAGCCGGCTTGGTGCATCACGTGGCCAGAAGTTCAATTTCATTTTCTTTCGTGGGTCATCTTTAATTTCAATTACATTTTGGATGCTGGGGAAAGTGTCCAAACATAGCTGCTGCCTGATTTCAATCCCTTAACGTTACTGTTTCTTCAAGGAAGCCGGGGGGGGGGGGGGGGGGGGGGGCCCCCCCCGCCCCGGCAGAGGGGAAGTCCTTGGAAACGAAATATTTACACACCGACGTATGCTAATCCCAGCAGATCCAAGGGTGGGAAGTCTATTTTTAAAAAAAAAAAAATCCCTAATTACTTTCCCATTTTTAAGGGAATAATCTAGCAATCAGCTAGAACGCTTTACTTCAGTAATCGCATATTTTTTGAAGAGGAATAATCCACTGGTGTGTGCATACACAGGACAGGGGTTCGACAAACAATTTTTATATGCTTCCCTCACGTACAGGTGCCGACAGACAAGCAGCACGAGGGAGCTGGAGGCACGGGGGGTGGTCAGGGGGTCGTTAAATGCCACCCTCGAGAGGCCACCCCTGGGACGGGGACAAAGACGGCTCAGGCAGCGGTATCTTGCCGGGCCCTGGATTGCACCGCGAGGAAACCTCCTTGCTGGGAAAAAGGCAACAGAGCCCCAAACACCTCAAAAAGCCATCGGTCAACCTTGCAGCAATGCCCCAGCAAGCGCCCAGGTCTCTCCCAGCAGCGCCAAAAGCAGGGAAGCGCAGTGGGTTATTAGTGCAATACACAGATTTACCAGGAGTGTTAACAAAACTTACTCTCTTATCAGACAGTAACGTGGTTTCTGCTGGGAAAAAAAAAAAAAAAAACAACTAAATAATCCAGACCTGGGATGGAGGTAAGGATTTCCAAGGTACCCCCTGCCACAGCAAAGCAAATACCAGTAATCTGCTAATTAGCAACAGCCGCTGTGTTGCTCTAGGAAAGGGCTGAAGTCTTCAGGATAGGTGAAAGTTTGATTATAAGACGCACACGGCAGATCATTTAGAAAGATAAAACCGCATTCGCTCTGCCGCAGCCAGCTATTAAAAGTGGAGAATGTTATTTCAGGTAATAAAGAGCAAGACCTGAGGACCAGCCTGGGAATTCAAATTTACAGCTTGTATCAAATTCATATGCTGTAAAACTTCACCTAGTTTATAAGTTTCTCGCCAACTTCATAAAACATGTTTTATTATTATTGTTTTCTGACTCTCCTGCCTTAATAAAATTCCTCTCCCAGCCTGTGTGGGTGTTGCATTATAAACATTTGCACTTTGATTCATTCAAGACTGAAAAAAGCTTTCAAGGTAACCTATTAGGAATACTTTAAATGTTTCAAAGACATCCCAGTTTCCCCTGAACGTCGCCAAGCTTTAAAGAAATAAATAAAAAACGTGCCCTGCTGCAAACCACCTCCAAAAATCTCCTGGGCTGGCGACTCAAGAGATCGCATTTGGGAGCGACTGAGTCGCATGCCAGCCCGGCGAGGTCCACGCCTGGCACGGGGGTGAGAAAACACAGGGGTTATCGGGGCACAGGGTGAGGCAGGCACCCACCCACCCATGGCTCCCCAAGCCCCCTAGGCAGGGAGCCCCGGGGATGCTGCCGAGTGGGTCCCACCGGTTGGAGGCAGCTGGACCATCTCCTCACAAGTTAAGGATGAGACCGTGCGAAAGTAGGGGTTTCCCCGTCCCCAGTCAGCCCCGGCGAGCAAAGCCCAGCGCTGGCACACAAAGGCAGAGCCGGAGAGTGTTCTAAGCAGCATCCTTCTCAAAGCAGCCCATTTTCTCCGGCCTCAGCCAAAGCCCATTGAAGTTAATGAGCGTCTTTTTATAGGTTTCAGCAGGCTTTTGAGCAAGCCTTTCAGCGCAGCGGACTCCCGCGTGTGCGCAGTGGTGCCAGCCATTTCAGTAATAACCCACGCATGGCACAAAGAGAGATAATAAAAGCCGATTTTTAGAAAGATACCAAACACAATTAGCCTGCAACCTTTCAGCTCCCACCAGCCTGCATCCACCTCTTCTCCCTGGCAAGGTCGGCTTCAGCATCCGTGGCTCGGCAGGGTATCGCCAGCCGACGGCCAGAGCTCGGGAGGGCCCTACCCAAGAAGGGTCCAAAGAAAAAGGCACCGGTGCCTTTAATTCCTGCACAGCTGATGCTTTTCTCCATTTCGCTGAGCAAGAGGAAGGTTACCTGGTGCGATGCATGTGGCTCAAGGAGTTGCACATCCCTCCCCAGAAAACGCAGCATAGAGCTGATCCTCCTACATTTTATTAAACCAGAAATTACTGCTTTACAGCTTCCTATCTGGTCCCAACACCATCATTATATGTGACCCCATGCTGCCTCTGTCGAGAGTCTGATGGGCTCAAACAACTTACACCCCCACCAGCAATTTCACTTCAGGGGGCAAAGCACGGACAACAAAGGCCACACATCTCCGGGAGGTTCTCCCAGTTGCGTGAAGCTTCTGGAGAGCTTCAGCCAAGCCCCACGGGCTGGGGAGAAGCCAGGTCATGGCCGTAATATCCAGCACTCGATAAAGGATGCAGAGACCCGACATCGCTGCTTTAAGAATAACTACAGCAGAAGGATAGGGATGGAGCGGCCACGTGGTGAGGGCATCTCCATGCCGCTATGCGCTGCGGGCGAACATCACCTATGGAGAAACCTCAGAGGCACCGTGGGTACACTACGCGAGGCAAAGGTCCTGAACTAGTCAAAAAACATTGTAGGAAGTATTTCGGAGAATACACCGGTGATCTTGAAAAGCCGAACTTTGCTCTTTTCAAACACGTTTGTTTCAAATGAAAAGTGGAGCCGGTGCCTCACGGAGCACTCTGAGGGCATCCCACTCCTGCTCTGTCCCCTACATGTCCGTCTCGTTCCTTGGGCATTTGGAAATATGAAGCCACAGGTGTAGGTGAAAAAAAAAAATACAATTAAAGTGCCCAGCCACCTACCAAGACCAGCCCCCAGCTATTTCTTTGGGCCACCCCAGCCTGTTCCCAGTACATCAGGCTGTTCCCCTACCAGTTCCCCCCAGCCGGAGGGCAGGGGGCTGCCCAGCAGGACCAGAGCAGACCCCCACAGCCAGCCCCATTCCGCTCCTGCCTCCCGAGGACGGCGTTTCCTTTTCAACTCTTCTGCTGGGCTCCCGGTTTTCCCAGGGAAGATGTAATTCACACCCCTTCGCCTCTTCCGCAGTGATTTAATGTCTTTTGAGCAAAAAGCAATTATCCTCGTATCAACAGGACCCTAGTGAGGATGATAATGAGTCAGCTCCGACCCCGCAGCTAAGGAAGCGGCTGAAGCAAGTGGAGGCCTCTAGTAATCAAAGGCCCGTCCCCAGCCTCTGATTGCAAAAAAAGAAATTTAAAAAAAAAAACCATAAAACTTCAATCGTTGCCATTCCCAGCTCCATCCCTTCATCTGAAGCATATGTTTTAACGCCAGGAGAAAGGAGACCAACACCAGCCCTGGGTCTCTCCCACTTTGCCACCCGGGTGCATTTTGGGTGTTGCTTGTTGGCTCACTCACAGCACCCCACGGCAGGCAGCGGGCACAGGGGAACCGATCTGGTGCTCTAAAGCAGACGCCAGAGCCCTGTTTTGCCAGGTTTGGGGGCTGAAGCAGCAGCATCCCTCACCCCCATCCAGAGCTGAGCCCGGGAGGCGACGAGAAGGTGACCTGCCCTGCCTCGGGACTGGCACGCAGGGCTAGGCAAAGAAAAGGCGTCCCCATGCTCTGCCCTGCAAACGGAAAGAAAATAGGAAAAGAGAGGCAGAGACGTGGACATGCAGCAGGTCTTGGGCTTTGCAGGACTGGAGAGGCTCGCCAGGAGATGGCAGAGCCAGAAGCAGAGAGCATCCAGTGCTGCCAAACACTGGGGCAGTGGGCTGAGCTGCCCTTCCCCTCAAAAAAATAAATATATAGCCAGGCAGACACCAAAACGCAGCCATGTTCAAAGCAATCCAAGGAAGATGCTGGTTGGGTCTGAATAATCCAAAACTTGGTGCCCGGTTGCTGCTGGGATGTGGCACACAGGGTACCGGCGCACCAGAGGGGTGGGTGGGATGCAAGGACTTTTCTGGAGAAAATATCATGAAACATTCCTTTAAAGTTGTGATGAAGACCCTGTCTGGGACGGCAGAAAACAGCCTAAAAGTGAGAATTTCCACAGGTTCTTACCTATTCCCAGCCACCACTTATACTCACTGCATAACAAATTCAAGCTTAATCAGCTTCGAACACCAGTAACAGTGACTGGATGCCTCCTCAGATACTGAACATTTTTCTCACTACACTAACAAGCACATACCTGAGCCTTTACTAATCCCTAGTTACTTGGCACGGCTATTGCCAAATTAAAAAAAAAAAAAACCAACAACAACAAAACTTAATACTGAAAAAAAAAACCAAACCCAAGGTAAACTTAATACTGTATCTTTTTCTTCTCCCCCCATCTGAAAGACCTTGAAAGGACTCCACCTTCTTATTAAGGGGGAAAACTCAGAAAACAAGCAAATTAACACTCATTAACTAAAACCACTCCTAACCCTCTCCTCTTCCAGGCGACCGCTTGCCATCGCCTTCCACCTGCCCCAAAAGGGGATGGCACGGAGATGCCGACCGCAGGGATGCTCTGGGGGCTGCAAGGACCGGCTGCTCTGGGGCTCCTCTCCCCCTCCCTGGGAGCATCCTGCCCAAACTGGGAGCCTCTCGCCCGCCAGGTTTAGGTTGGAAGAAGTGAGGCCGAAGGAAAGTTCTCTTCCTCAGCTGGCACTGGGCGCAGAGCCCCTTCCCCTTTGAACTGCTGCCTCTGTGATTTTTCACTGCAGGGCTCCCAGCAGGAACTTATTAAAGCCCCACCAAAGCACGTATGCTTTAATAGTAATTAGGTCACCCTGGGTTGTGGGCTTAGCAGGCAAAACTATAATTATTTAGAAACATCAAGTTTAAATGCCAAAGAGTCTTAGTGGAGCTGAGCTAATTAACCAATTTCAACTGAGTAACTGATTAGCTTAAATAAAAAAAGAAAAAAGAAAAATCAATGATCATAGACAACAACATTTTCTTTTAACAGGTTGTTTTCTTGCAGCAGTTCTCAACTGCATAAAAGGAGACCAACAACCCCCGCTAACCAAATATTATTGTAATTAAATATTCAACAGAAAGCCTCTTCAATTATTCAAAAGACTGATAACACTTGTTTATAATTGGGGTGGTGGAAGAGGTTTCCAGAAGCAGGGATTTTGCACATCATCAGGCTCCGGTCGCAGATGGAAACCCACGTGGGCAGACAGGTCACTGCATCGGCACACGGTGCCGGCTCCGTCACGGCTCCGGCGACCGCTCCCACGCCTCCTGCAGAAACCGAACTCGGAAGAGGCAGATGCTTTCCAGCCCAGACGCGAGAAAATGGACCGTATGGTCCACACGCTTTCTGGATTTTTTGTTATTAGACCAAAAATTTAGGGGACTAGTGGCCAGTTTCCAGGTTTCACACCATTTTCTGATGGTAGCATTATTCCCCTGGCAGAGAACCCGGAGGAAAAGCAGACCCCAGTGTATCATTATAATTCACTAAGCAGCATTACCATAGGAAATTACAAATTAGCTTTTCAGCAAAGGATACAAGGATATTTAGATTAGCTATAGAGAAACTACAGAACCTTTCAATCCATTTATCAAAGCTCTCATAGCTCCAACTTCCAGGCAAATGAAACAATAATAAATATTGAGCAGGGAAAGTTAATCTCCGCTGAACGCACTTTAATAATTCAAAAGTTATGAGAAATAAATAAATAAAGGCACAGACCCTTTAGCTCCTACAAACACACATCCCGTTTTTCTCACCATTTCTCATGATGCGACTGTGGAAATTGGATGGTGATCAAAAAAGAAAAATGCAAAACAAAACAAAAAAAAAAAATCAGTTGTGGCTGAGAGACACCACATTTACAGTACAGGAGGGAGCCCATCCACGTCTGCCGCTTATGTGGAAAGCCGTCAAGCTGATTTGGGCAAAAGTTTGCTTGCCTCCTCCCCAAGAAAAGGGCTGTGTTGCCTCTACCGGCTACTGGGTGCTGCCTGTATCAGCCCCATGCCTGCTCCCTCCCCTGCACGCTCCCAAGCAGCCTCTCAAGCCGCTCGCGTTTGGGAAGACTGTATTTTTAGCTCCTAGAAGCTGGGCTGTGCAATAACCAGCTCAGTGTGCCAGGGCCCCCCACGGTCCCAGCTCTCTCCTAATGCTGCTCTGACATCGCTCCATCCCTTCCTGCACCTTTCTGCTCCCACACCACGCTCTGCCAAAAGCAAAAGCGGGGAGGGTTGCCGGGGGCTCAGCCAGTGGAAGCACCCTGCATTCTCAGGTGGGCCACAATGCATCTGAATGTCTTCTGGATCCACGTTCATTCGCCATCCCCACCACCCAAGCATCACTTTGCAAGGTGCTCTCGGTCACCAGTGTACGCAAATTCCCACCGCGTGCGTTATCTGCACCACTTCCATCACAGCGGCTCCAGTGACCTCCATGAGCAATGTGCACTCTGGCTTCCTAACACATTACAACCGAGGTTATGCCTTTCCCAATTGCTACCCAGCAAATATCCAAGCTTAACATTTGCCTTGCGCAAGTATTCACGTGTGCTACGCTTGATAGCTCGAATGTTTGCAGAAAGAGAACAAGGTCAAATTGAAATGCGCTTTCAAATTCTACTAAATATTTGGGGAAAACATTCCCTCCCCCAACCCCAACTATCTACCCAGCCTCGCTGTGCCGTTGAACGACTGCTTATATCGACTGTGTCTGTTTAGAGGGAACGGAGCGCTACAGCACCCTTCAGGCAGTATCATACAAGTTTGAGGCTCCTGCACGAAGCCATTTCCATGCCAGCTCGTATCTACAGCTGGAGGAGGTTAAAAAAAAAACTTCCTCAAGCTGGCTGGATCTCAGACAGAGCGGTGCAGCACACACCACAGGCATTACAAGAGCAGCACTCTGCGAGCCTCAGCCTTGCTCCGAGCATCTCTTCCATCAACCTTATCCCACGACACTCCTGCTGAACCAGGGACCAGTGTCTCCAAGACTTTGCTGACCTGATTACCATCAGGTTACCTGTTGCCCAAGGTACTATTTTCCCCCTTTTCACCAAAACCGAGTATTTCTTTAGCTTGCAGAAACCATCTCTGCTAGGAACATCTATTATTCAGCACTGTGGCCTGAATCCAGAGCCAGATGAACACATTCGGGCTACTTCACCAAAAAATGACGATATTTTCTTCTGACTTTTAAGGCCAGTGGAAGGTTGTTGCTCTCTCCTGTTCTATCAGGAGCTGCACCCGGGATGGGCGAGAGGCCACCCTGCAAACCCCCCTGGCAGCTCATGCCACAGCAGACAGGGTCACTAAACACATGGGAGCGCAGGGCAGCAGCCCAATTTCCACACAGAGATGGTGAGCAGAAAGAGCAGAAAAATGTATTTATCACAGACCTCACCTTCTCCACGCCTGCCTTTCACAGAGCTCCTTCAGGGCCCTTATTTGCATTAACTATTCCAAGACCATCTTCAGCGTCGAATAAATACTAATGATGACAGTCCAACAGGCAGGCTTTCCATTTTCAGCGCTGCTGTTCTGACCTCTCCATCATCACTGATGCTCATTTTCATCTCTAATAGGCTTCCTGAGCCAAGCCGCCACAGTACTGCAAGTTACTCAACTTTTGCCTGAGCTATGTTCAGGGAGAGAGAAATTCAAAGCTTTAATTAAAAGTGAAAAATCAACACCTTCACCTTAAGGAAGGAGACCAACATGAAACTGAGATGCAGGTGAGGTCGCCCACGACATGGGTTCAAGCAGGACTGCCGCTGATTCAGGGACAGCCATACCATGGCCATCTCTGCCACAAGCTGAGGCGCGTATACACATCCCAGGGACAAAATCCCCCTTTTCAGGTTTTACAGCACTCGTCACGCTGAGTGGCATGAGCCACCGAGGCCGCCTGCAGCTTCGGGCCAGCTGGACCTTCGGAGACACCTGGACATTGCCTTTCATTCACCTCCATCTCCAAGCCCGAAGCACAAGGGAAACGAGAAGGGAAGAGGAAGACTGAGGCAAGGCATAATGAGTCAGTGATACCAGCAATTAGTCAAAAAAAACCCAACACAGGCATCTGTAGTCTCAGGCCCCTTTTCCATGACTTGACAAAATGCTTTCCCTTCAGGCTGACAAGATCTGGGCTCACTCATCATGCCAACAATAAGGTTCTTCCCCCTAGGCATTTTTTTTTTCCCAGATAGTCTGTGCAAAAAAAAGTAAAAGTAAAGGGATGGCTGGATACTAGCACTTGCAAATTCCCTCACAGGACACTAGCACTTGCAAATTCTCTCTTGAAAGACTTATTTCTGGCTTCTCCTTGAAAACCGCTCTGCTCCAGGTGAAGCAGCTGCAAAGGTGGAAGCTCACGTGGTGATGGTGGTGGTGGCGGCGACGGGAAGGGCAGTGCGGCGGCCACCAGCTCTCAGCCTGCTCAGCGCAGGCACGGCTCCGGCGCCTGGCGGAAGCGGAGGAAGCCCGAAGGATGCCTGCAACAGATGTGTGCATCCCGAGCCAAAACGGGAGGAGAAACCACGCCTGGGGCGGGCAGCACGCAGGGAGCAGGAGCCAGGGATGTCACTCTCGAACCAAGCCCCCACCCCGGGTCCTCTCCCAGGCTGCGGTTCCAAAGGCCAGGCAGGCAAGCGAGCGGATAAGCACGGGAAGCAAAACTAAGCCGGATCCACCAGCCCCGAGCAGCGCTTTCCACCTCCCTCCCCGTGCTTTGATTATCACGATGCTACAAGCAGCAATACAGGAGACGGGAGAGAAAAACCTGGTTTTTAAAAGAGCAGGCGCAAGACAGAGAGATGATGGATAGGTAAGCAGGTAGGCAGATTAAATAGCATATGTGGAGGAGCTGCACCAAAATGGACATCAGCCCCACCTGACCTACCGACACCTCAAACTCCGACAGCTCCTGAGTAAAAACGTGTAACACCGGCCCATTACCACCCTCTCTATATGCTAAATGTGATTATATTTGGTTCAGCTAACACGACAGCGAGCATGCGAGCAGCTCCTGAGTGACTGCAAGGTGTGGGAGAGACGGAGTATTTGTTCCTGTCATCTTCTCGCGTCCCTCTTCCTCTTCACGAGCCACAAAAAAATAAAAAATGACTATAAACATCCAGGTGTCCAGCAGAAAATGGTCAGCTAAGCCACAGGATTTAGTAAAAATCAACTAACCATAAGAAAACTCGGAGAAGCGACTTTACTACCTCCAGGTTCGTGTGCCGCAGGCAATGAGTTAGCAAGGTTTTATGGAGGATAAAGAGAGATGTTTGCACGCAGCCCCAGCCCTGACCCCGGCTGCATCCTCCTCCTCCTCCTCCAACCAGGTCCAGGCTCCCAAACATCTCCCCCCCACACCCACCATCCCAGAAAAAAGACATTTTGTCTTGATGGCTGATTTGGGATGCAAGGAGCCATCCCTCTCTCGGCTGCTTCTGCAGCCCGTGGCAAAGCCGGGCTCCAGCCGTGGCTTTGCCTCGCTGTCGGAGAGAGCTGCCGGCAAAGCCAGTCTCGCAGCCACTCCAAAGGGAAAGCCAGACCCCAGGGTAGACCAGGCTCTAGGAAATGCTTCAGCTCGGTTAGAAAAACCCACGTTTCAATCTAGCAAATTCAACCTCTGCACCAGAAGGATCCATAAGATTTAAATAAGCTCCATAAAAAGGTGTTTTCTTTATACGACCACGCCAGGAGACTGTCGCCTTAACTCCAAATGAGATTCAATTGCTCTGCCTCAGAAACTCCCCGTCCAAAATTTTCCCTTAAATCTGAGATCTGCTCCCAGGATACTACTTTACTATCCGAGTAATTTCCTCAGCAGAGTAGAAATAACATCGCTCTTCAACAAGTTCAGTCCCAGGCAGGGATGCTGGCTCTGCTAGCAAAGCACGTGCTCCCAGGGGTGGCTCGGGGAAAGCTGGGGAAGACCCTATGTGACACACGGACACGACACCCAAGGAGCGCTCTCAAACAGGGACTGAGCTGAGGTCTCCCAGCCAGCCGCAATTTCAGCAGTGCCTCAAGCAGCTGACGCTGCAAATGCCGGCTAGCAAAGTGCTGCTAACAGGCCTTGCATTTTCACGTGCGGCTTCGCGACCGAGCAAACACACGCCTGTTTGCATCACGCCTAGGCAAGGCAGCAGCATTTCCACCTCAAGTTATTTCTGCAGAGATGCAACGAGGGAGGAAGCCCAAGAAATAAGAAAAGCAAACAGCTGGGTCAGCCAAAAGCCGGTGGAAAGCAGACACCACCGCAAGTGGGCCTGCCCACCACGATCCAGCAGGCACGCTTGTGAGCGGAGGGCAACCACGGCCAACACTGCTCCCACCCCATCGGGGACCATCGCAGCAGCATTTCGGCTCCTGAACCAGCTCCGTACTACCCAGAGCTGAGCCGCCAGTCTCCGGCCGGCCCCGGCAGCTTCCAGTTCAGCTGCAACCGTGCTCACATCAGCTAAAGCCCCTCAGGAGGGGTCAAGCCTCACGCTGGCCGGCAGCTCAGTTTGCCCACGAGACCCCACGCATCATCTCTCTGCAAGCACGCGTTTCTTGCTGCCAACAAGCGAGGGGGCTGCGCCACGTCCCCTGCTCAGAGCCGCCGCTCAAGCGCTGGGCAACCCCTGCCACAAGCCCTTTTGCTCACGTTGTACCAGGAAAAAAGGAGGCAGTGGCAAGATAAAGGAAAAAAAAAAATATATATATATATATATAAGCAATACTTCCGAAAGGCACGCTGGCCACAGAGTAGCGATGCACCACCAACGCAAGCCTGGGGTGACCTGCTGGTCCTGCCAGGCCCACCGGCCAGAGGCTGCCTCTCTGCTGCGGGCACCATCCCGGTGCCCAGCGAGTCCCACGACCAAGCAGGTGAAGGAGAAAAGACTTCAGCCCGACGGCACGAACCCTGCTGAAGGGATGGCCACACACCCGCCCCGTGGCTCCACCGACGGGCCAAGCGTCCCCTGGCCCAGTCTGACCCAAGGGAAGGAAACCCCCTGCCCACACCTCCTGGGCGCATCCATCCTCGTCTTCCACAAAGCTCTCCTGAGCCCCCACGGGTGTCGGGAGGTGCGGGAGGAGGAAGATGACCAGAGGCTGTCCGCCACACAGCCACGGGTCCTGGAGGTTTCCTCCACCTCGACCCAGGGCAGAGCCCTCCCGGGGAGGGGATCCAAAGGGGACCCTGGAGGTGCCCCCGCCCCGACCCCGGGGCAGGGCTCTGCCGGGGGGAGGGGATCCAGAGGAACCGCCCGTCCCACGCAGATCCGGATGGGTTTCCCGAGAGCTGGAAACCCCCCTGCTCCTTCTGCCCGAGGCCACCCACGGC
>JAVKLA010000084.1:15199482-15241027 GCA_034782735.1 Sagittarius serpentarius
GTGCACCCCAGCGCACACACGGGAGAGGAAAAAAGAGTGAGGGCAGGGAAGGCAGCAAGGGCTCATTCAGGTCACGGTCACCTGCCTGCAGCCAGGGCTCGCGTCTGCTACCGCAGTGGGACCAGCGACCCCGCGGAGGTACCGAGCACTGGAAAATCATCAGCTTTACAGTGAAAGAGTGGGCAAAAAAATATTCAGCGGTGCCATGGGAGCAAGAGTTTTCTTTTCCGGTTGTGCAAAATGTATTTCAAGCAGCTCCTATTCAGCTGAGCAAATAACAGAAAAAATTGCCAAGAACCTTCTGGCTAAGTTTTAAGGAAATTTGCTTTCATCTTGACAACCCTTCTTCATTTCTTTCCCATCAATATCTCAGCAATCCAGTTTACTCACTCAGAGGATCACAGAAAGAAAACTGTGAAGTAAATGTCAGTATTATTTGCATCTTTATCCAGTCTGCCACAAAAGCAACACCATGTTATTTATCTGATCTAGCACAACTCAGTAACAGCTCAAGTATAGAATATTCATGATGTGCAAAGCAAAAAAATGTTAATCGTTTGAAAATACAAGAAGCAAAGAGCTGAGCCTGTGAGTTACCCAGAGAACTGCCTCAGTTGTTTTTTTTTTTTTCCCCCCCAAATAATTATCAACTGAAAAACTTGCATTCAGAAACTAACGTTTGACCAAAAAAAGCCTGACAATTTTTGTATGGGGAAAAAAAAAAAATAATACATCAATATTCTTCTGATTTCTTTTCAGCTGGCCAAAGAGTTGGCTGCGCTGGGTAAAAGCCAGCTGTGTTTGTTCAAAAAGCTTTCTATTCTGTCAGCCATGCTCCAAGTCTCCGAACAGCAGTGCTTCACTTCTCCCGGAGGAAGCGGCTCAGAAAAAGCCTCTTTGCCGTGTTCCCGTCCAGAAGGCCGGCGCGGGAAGGCGGCAGCATCGTGCCACAGGGCCACTCTTTCTTGCTCGTCTGATGGGATCATGGTCACCAGCTGCCCCAGAGCAGTCACAGAGGCCATGTCCACCAGCATCCCCTTGGAGGAAGCACCAAGGACATTAAAGCCAGCTGGGTTTTTTGGCGCATTTTGCTCTGTTTCCCCCTCTGAGCCAGCCATCAGTGAGAGGCCTCTCCCACAGCACCCTATCCATTCACCAGGTCCCCATCCCAGGACCAGAAGGCCACCAGTGAGGTCCCATCTCACTTGCTTTCCCCCCCGGACCCCACATCCCAGAGCTGCCACCGGCTTCCAGCAGAGCAAGAGGCCCTGGACCCCAGGCAAAAAGAGCAGCACGCCATGGCTCTCAGCAAGCACCTTGCAGGAGGCGAAACCACCCCTCCGAGCCACAAGTACCCTCCAGTCCTGCCCACCAGGCACCCATGCAGGAAGAACATGGGGCAAAGACCTACAAAGAGCACCAAGAGCCTCCGGGAAGGCTTTCGGCAGCCCTGTGTCCGGTCAGCACGGTCAATCCCTCTGTACCCGCGGCGTGCAGCCGGCAGCACATTGAGATGGCGGCAGTCGGCTGCCAGAATTAGCTCTGTCTTAATTAACAGCTTTGCCTTTGTTCTCTGACGATGCTTCAGGCAATGCCAAACCCTTTCTGGAGGATGAAGATCTGGGATCCCAGCAAAAGGAAACATCAA
This sequence comes from Sagittarius serpentarius, assembly GCA_034782735.1. Classification (NCBI taxonomy): domain Eukaryota; kingdom Metazoa; phylum Chordata; class Aves; order Accipitriformes; family Sagittariidae; genus Sagittarius; species Sagittarius serpentarius. Next base: position 15,201,131 of record JAVKLA010000084.1, read on the forward strand.
GAGTTATCATAAGCCGCGGCATAAATCTCCTCCTCAAAAATCCCTTGAAACTGCTTTCAGGACCAAAGGTGTCACAGCCTGCAACTGTCCCCATCCTCCCGACCACACTGCACCTGCTGCGAAGGGACCAGCTGAAGCACAAAGACGAATCCAACCCAGCCATCCCTGTGCGTGTGGTGGCTGCAACCACACTGCAAGGCAGGGCTCTGGAGGGGTCACCCCAAATCCTTTGAGCTGCAAACTGGCACGCCCCAAGCCCTAGGGAGCCCAACACCTCCTGTGACATTAGGTGCATCACCCAGAGGGTGACCAAGGCTCCCGTCCTGCACCAGAGCTACCGTCCCGCTCAGACAGGGGGGCTCGCTGGGAAGGTGCCCTTGGTGGCAGGAGGTCCCCAGCAAGCCGCTCGCTAACGTAGGAACGGCTCAGAGCAGGCATAAACGTCAAACAAGCCTTCCCCTGCATCAGCCCCACAGAACAGAGGAGATGACAGAGGACACAGGAGCTTCCCCTAGCCAGAGTAAGCACGGGCACTAAAGCAGCCATAACTCTCCCGGTTTCTTTTCTAAGCCAAGGCCAGGCTTGCAGGGAGGGCAGGAAAGATTTCTGCACAGTGCAGAAGCCGTCCTCAGCAGTGCTTTCACATCCCTAATTCTGCCAAGGCAGCGCAGGCTGCTCCCAGCAGCTTGCCTGTGCATTAATTGCAGAGAAAAAGCATGCACCTACAGCATCCTCCCAGAAGGCAAAGCCTGAGGAGCTGATAAATCCCCTTCCCCTGAAGAAAAAGCAGATTCCTTCCATTTTCCAGCATTTCAGACTTGTCTAGTGTGCCGCAAGATGCAAGCCGGGTGACACAGGTAAGCACAGGCAACGCTGGTGAGCAGCATCCAGCCCCTGCGGCAGTGCTTCTGTAGTCAAACCCCCTCCTGCGAGTCCAAGTAAATGTAATATGATGTAATAACATTAATTAGTACCAGTAAATGCTCTGTGTATTCAGGACACAACTCAGTCACTTGGCACAGTGCAGTCCAAACTGCTTACTGTACCCCCAGAAGAAATAACCTCAGGGAGACTTTTGGACTTAAGATACCACAGAGAAACTAAAGGAAGGGAGAGAAGTTATTCTCCTTTTCAGGCATTCACAGGAAATTCAAGTATCTTATCAGAGCAGAAGTAAAAGCTGTAGGAAAGACGACTCCTTTGTCATGTGAACAATTTGAGGACTAAATTGAAGCAAGACGTGAAGAAAAAGTAGGTGAGATGAAGGTTAATTTGGCAACCGGAGTGAGAACAGAGGGAGCTAGGGTATGGAAGAGTCTATTAATTCCCTGGGCAAAAGAGAGATGCAGTCAGAGCCAGGACTCAGAGTAACTCCCCACACAGCAGCAAAAGATAAATTGCAAGTTCTTCTTGTGGAATATTCTGTTTATTAAGTGCAGAAATAGGAGACAGTCAAGTGCCAAGTGCCTCGAGCCTCTCAGCGCCCAAGAACATATTAATCACTACACATGATTGAACAAAAGATGAGAGCGGTATTAAGACAGGCTCTGGTGCGACGCCAGGCACCATATAACGCAATGGACCCGCAGCTTCCTCCACTCCGCACTGCCACCAGCTACAGAGGCAGGGAAAGCGCCTGGCTCCTCTAGCAATGGATGGCAGGACAGACTTTCTCTGCAGGACAAGGTAAAGATCAGCAAGTTCTCCTCTTCAGAGAAAAAAAAAAATTCACTTTGATTTTAGATTCTGCAATTTATCCTTCCCGGGTTTTCTCTTTAATTGTTTTTTTTCAGGATGGTTGCAAGTCCCAGTCGACACACTGGCCTCAGGACAACACAAGCACCGATCAGGCATGATGCTTGCTCCCCGTTTTCCTTTTTTCCAGTCTCTCCAGGTGGAAGGATCTCTTTGTTCCCTTTGAAGGCAGAGGAACAACAAAGGCAAATGCGAAAGAGAAAAACAAAAACTCCTTGTCTGAGGATGGATGACTTCTTTTTATCTGTTTCTAATCTGGCTTCAACTTCCATTTCTTTAGGACAAAAAAATCTGAAGATTAAATTTTATACCAAGGCAAGCTATAATAAGTGACAGAAACACTCCATCTCAGGGTCTCTGCTGGCTCTGTGAAGTCAGAACATTCATGGTGAAGAAAGCAAAATATAGACAGACAAACACTTTCAATGGAGATTTAAAATAAAAGCTCTTCTCATGTTCCGAATGCAAAAGCTACAGAAAAATGTCTCTCCTCCAAGGAAATTTCATTATCTTGAAGCAAAATGCAATTTATCTTTGGAAGCGTTAAAAAAAGCAGGGAGGGGAACCTGCCATGAGAGTTTCACTTTATCACAGCATTTGCCTTGTTGCAGCCTGAACTGTGTTCCTACTTCTGGAAGCAAACAAGAGATGTGAAGTTTTTAAGGTGCAAGTCTATCCAAAGCAGCAGGGAGGAGGGAGAATGGTCCAGTCCAGCCCCATATCTGCTGCTTCAGGGTCCCATTCTGATATTTTTCTACTGAAATCACCCATTCGAGTGCAAAAAGCTGGCTGCGGTGGCTCGTTTGGATTGGGTTCCCATCTCATGCACAGGAAAAGTTCCCATTTTTTTCCTACTACATCATGATGAATTTCCAATTGTCACCTTGATCAATGGTCCCATGAACACTATCATAAGGGTAATATGAATTTTTTTCCCCTTTCCTATCACTCACAGGGTAATTACACGGATGATTGCACTCAAGGGCAAGAGCATGTGTCCTGCACCCTTGCACAGAGCACAACACACAAGCACACGCGCAGCAGCACCCGGTACTGCTGGCTTCACCGGGGCAAAATAACACAAGTTTTTCCCCAGGTAAAGGAAACAAGACCAGGAATATTCAAACCTACAAACCCCTGTGCTAGACACACACACAAGCAAGTGAATGTCACTGCGGGCGCTGTAGCCTGTCTGCTGTGTTTATCATCGATCTCACAGATGGATGGGTGTGAAGGCCAGAAGGACCTGCTACACCTCCCTAACATGACTGCATAGACACTAAACCTCACCCAGCAAGTTTTGCCTTGATAGTTTGACCATCTGCAAAAGAAACCTGCCTCCCAACAAAGTCTTTACAAAGCTACCCCTTTGTATATCCCAGGTACTCATTTAAACTGCCCCAGCAGCGCCTGTGGGCTCCTCCAAACAGGGAGGACAGGCCCCACAGGGCCAGCTGACAACATTCAGGTTGCCCTTCCCACAGCCCCACCTGGAGGACCAGCTGCTGAGACCAGGAGATGCCCCGGCCTGGCTCCTGTCATGCACAGGCTCCTGCTTGGGCAGCCAGGGTCTACACGATCTTAACCCTGCTGGTGACCTGCACATCCCCGGCTCCGCTTCGTGCGGTGGTGAGGAGGGGAGGAAGACCGCGTCTCGTTACTCTGACAGGCCAGAGAGGACACATCTTCAGGGGATGCGGTAACTGCACAGTTCCCACCTCCCATCCCTCCATGCCACAGTTCGCAATGCCCAGGCACTTTACACAGCCACATTTGAGTGCAATTCCTCAGGTAAGTAGCTGGAAGAGAAACGAAGCGAGTCTTCGTCAGGCTTGATTGGCAAGAGACATCAAGAACCCTGCAAGAGGGGATTTGGGGAAGTTTTGCATTTCAAACAGGGCAGGCGGGCAGAGGTTCACCCAGAGTAAAGAGGGAAGCAGCAAGGCTGCCGTTTCATCAGTTAACATCTGGCAGCTGCAAAGCTCAGAGATAATTCTGCCTCCGTCCTCCAGAGAGTTCAGATCTGGGAGGGGTGCCAGACACGCGGCAACCAGGAGGGGATGAAATTCCTTCACAGAATCCAAAACAGGCAGTCAAACGTCACAATATTCTTCCTCCCTTTAAATAAGTGACTCTTCCATGCTGATTGAGCCTGTGGAAATTTTTTTTCCTGTCTAAGTGGAAGGGGGAGGAGAGCAGAGAGGGAGATACAGGTGGGGGAAGGGGAAACACAGACAACAGCTTTTTTTGACCAGAATCACAGCTTTTTGATCAAAAGCTGTAAAGACTTTTGATCAAAAAGTCTGCAAAGAAGGCTTTTAACTGTTACCTATATTTCCATTTTAAAAAAAGCCAACAAGGAAATCAAATTGTTTCCATTTACAAACACCGACGCTTGGTTACAGAAAACCAATAGAAAAATCTGGTTTGGGATAAAAAGCAAGCTAAGCCTGCTCTGATCTTTCAGCCAAAACTTGAAACTTATGCAGGGGTAACTCTGAAAATTAATAAGCATGTGCTATAACAGCTTGTGTGAGACCATCATTTGTGACCAGATTATTTCATTGTGGGCAAAAGGATAACCTCCACCTGACCTGAGTGGCACCCCATGCCCCCTGCCTCTCTGCCAGCTTTGCGCTTGAGATGACTGCAGCCCAGCCTGGGAAGGTGACGGTCTTCACCACGAAGGGCTAATAGAGCAACAAGGCAGTTTTTTCAGTTGCAGAGGAAATTGTCCTAATCGGGTCCGAACACATATGCTACCCCTCTGCAGGCATTTCTCCTGTATCTGTCACCAGGTTCTCCCAGACCCCTTTCCAGGTTGCACATCCCGGGCTCAAGGGCACCAGCCCTGGGAAGAGGCAGCTTGGCAGCATTTGCGGTGCTTCTCAAGAAAAGCTCTGCGCCTGAGCACCGGTTACTGGGAAGGTCTGTCCCCACTCCTACAGTCTCAGGGTACCCTGAGATCCCCAAGCCTGAGCAGCAGGTGCCAGATGCAGCCTTGGGTGGGCTTCCACAGAGACCCCTCGGGCAGGAGAAGGGGCTCCTTGCTGGTACCAGTTAGATGAGAGCCCTTGGGGAGCACCTGAGCGAGGAGAGCTGCTCAGGGCTTCATCCAGGCCAGCTGTCTCCTCTCCCCAGTTATTCATCAAGGAGCAGCAGTGTTAGGCTGAGTCCAGACACCCCATTTTGCTGCTGCCTGTGCTGCACCCCAGGCTGGGGGCCAGCACCCCGAGTCCACTCTGGCCATGCAGGTGACAGAGGTTTTCTCCCACCAACCTCTGGAGGTCAGCAACCGGCAGCACTGGGGCCCTGCATTAGCAGCTGCCGTTGGGGGGAAAAAAAAAAAAAAAAAAACACCACAACAACAAAACCAAAATCACCACCCAGGAAAGCAATGCAACGCGAGGAGGGACGCAGTGGTCTGGGCAGAAGATGGTCCCTCCACAGGTGACCCCAAATATTTGCAGGGGCCAGGCACACATCCCCCCTGCACTGCTCTCCTTCCCTGCAGGCACACAGGACCTTCCTCATTAATAGGAAATTATTAATTTCTAAAGCCTGCTTTGCCCATTTAAAAGCTACGGGTCTCATGCCAATTTGTCCACAAGTAAGCCCCATTTCTGGGAACGCAAATGAATCCGCTTTTCACTTTGCCAGCCTCCAATGTCATTTTCTCGTTTCGTATCTGAAGGACACTACAGCAAACCCTTTACAGCTAAATCATTACCGAATTTACAGAGGCTAGGAGTAGCTGGTAATGTAAAAAAAAAAAAAACACTCTTGGTGAATTTATTACCTAGAAGCTGACATCGTCTGGCATAAATCTCAGTGTTCCTGGTAAATACAAAGATTTCCAGTAAATGAAAGACACCAACGAGAGCATAGGCAAGTGAACAGGAGGGTTACCTGGTATGGAGGGTAAGCAGGGCAGAGACTGCATCCAGACCTGTTAGAAACCCCCAGCAAAACCCACTGTGAGGAGCAGGAAAGGGAAACATCTCCCTCACCTGCTCCAGAAAGGTGAATACTGAAGGAGGAAAGTGGGAGAAATCCTCCTGCCTTCTCCAGCCACACAGGGAGAGGCAGCAGCTCTGCCAGGACAAGGCTGACACCTCCTCCCAGGGACACGTTTCCTTGGCCATTGGCAGGAAAAGCCACCAGCCAGCATCGCTCAGCACCATGGCTTGTGTGCTAGAAGCTAAATATTAACCAGAAAGGAGGACTTCCCCCCCCTAGATGGGGCTGTGGCAGGGCATGGGGGCTCCCGGCTGGGCTACAACCCGTTCTCTGCTAGCTGGAAACAAGGTTTCCTGCCCGCTGGGAAAGGGTTTTCTTTGCTGGTTTTCATCTAGCTCTCTAGAAAAGCAAAAGTCTTACTTTTGGGTGAGGATCATTAATCTCATTATTTTTAGATGACATTTCTAGGTGTGTTCTCAAAGCTCCAGGCTCATGGCAGAAGCACAAACAAGAGGACTGATACGAGATCACTCCCAAAAATGAGTGCAAGCAGATGAAAGGTAACAAGTCCGGGATTGGGGAGATCAAGGAGGAGAAATGGAGGACATCTGGCAGAGGACAGCCAACTGCTCCCTCCTCTCCCCATCAAGGGAAAAAGCTCGCTGAGAGTCGGCACAGGCTATGGGACTTTGGGTCCAGCACACCACTGACATGCAGGTTCCTCTTTGCGAGCAAGCAGCTGCACTTACCTTCCACATCCAAAATGGTCCCATACAGCAGCCTCTAGGACAGCTCAGTCACGTAACTTGGTCTCAGGGTGATAAGCATGGATGCTTAGGTCAAGCCACCATTCCAGTTGAAGGAACAAACAGCCCCTACTTTTCCAGCACTTTACCCATCCTCAGCCTCTGCCACGGTGCCAGGTGTTTGCCACGGTGCCAGGAGTAAGCCCCGGCCAGCAGCAGGCCTGCCCTGCTCTACCCTTAGCACTGTCCCTCTCTGAAGCACCCCATACAGGACCCCAGTCTCTGCAGCAGCACACCAGCTCTGCCCCTGCCTGCACCATCTTTGCTGGGAAGCAACAAGGAAAACCTAGTGTGGTACCCAAGGGGAGAGGGCAGGCACGACGGGTTTCCTCATGACCCTGTCACCGCAAGGGATGTGATCAGAGCCATTAAGGCAAAGGCTCCTGCTGTTCCCTTCAGGCATTTTCCATCCAGCAAAAGCCCTATGTTACACAACAGCACAGTGTTACCAGACACTCAGATTTCCCAAACCAAGGGCAGCCTCCTCAAACATTCACCCACTGCGGGTGCTTCGCTCCTCCCCATCACACCCCTAGAACTACCTGCAACACAGAGCACCACAGCAGCTAGCCAGAACCTCCCACAGTGCACCAGGGTCCTTATTTATCTTGTGACCGCATCTCAGCTGAGACTCATTTCCTTCTAACAGGGCTCCTCTGCAGCTGGGCTGGAGAGCCACAGGCAGTGGGCTAAACCTCTCCGTATCAACCCACCTTCAGCTCCTCCTCACCAGGTGACAGCCCTCAGAGACTGCCAGCTGCAGAGGAGCTCCTGGGCTGTCCCGGCTGAGGAAGATGCTTCAAAAGCAGCAGGAAGGGAGACCGGGCTGGGCTGATGGGTCATGACATGCTCCCAACCCAAACTGCTCCACACTGTGAACGTGGCCAGGCTGCCACTGAGCTGCCACCAGCACCTTCGCTGCTCCCATCCATCAGCATCTCCTCAAAACCCAGCAACTTGCACTCACCCATAGTATTGCTCCCACTTTCTCTCCGGGAGCTTCAAGCATCTCCTGGCGACATCGCGCTACGCCCCCTTCCTCTCCCTGCCCTTTCATTTCTCTCATCAAAGTTTCTTTTCATCTCCCGCCTCCTTACTTTGAGGGGTTATTGTTCACATCTCAGCAGTCCGCAGAGCCATGCCGCTGCGCTGGGAAGCGCTCTGCACCCAGCGCGGAGGTGGGGAGAGGGCACCGATGCAGTGACCTTCCCCGGGGGGAGCAAAAGCCAGCCCCAGAGCACCTCAAAGCCCCCCCCACCCCCAAGCCTCATGAGCTCCCTGCAAAACCCACAAACAGAGCTGTAACCGTAACAGAGTTACGTGGGATGAGGTGTCTGCGTCTATCAGGCAAGCACATACACAGAAAAAGGAAGACATACAGAGTAAAGTATGTGTTAGCACAGGCTCAAAACATGGTGTTTAATTTGTGGGAGTCTATGCACCATGCTCGAGTCATGCCAGCACAGTGAAGAGCAGTGATCCTAAACGCTAGAGGAAGAAACGGGGAGAAAGATCCCCCGGGCTGGACAGGCAGACACAAGCGGAGGCGCAAAGGTTATCTCCAGATTACAGGTGCCATGCTCCCACCGTCAGGGTGCGGACACGGTACAACACAAGAGCAAGACCTAGGAGAGGGAGAAGAGAGAATAGCTTGAGCAGAGCGACACTTTTCAGCCTCTCTGACAACAGCAAAATCATCCCTTCATTTCAGATTAGCTGATTTTTGTGTCTGTCTGTTTTTTTTCAAAGGTCAGAACATCTGTGCAGGTTTGTGCATGTGTGTGCATGTGTGTTTGAAGCAAATTACTGACCCCTTTTGAGGCTATTCACTGTTACGTTTAGTTTGTTCCCTTCATCTCTCTCTAAACAATGCCGGCCTTCCTCAGTCCTCGGCTGCCTGCCTCCGCCTTCTCAAGGAGAGCGGAGGCTTTCAGCATGCGTGGTGTTTTCTGCAGCGTCGAGTACGCTGAGCCCTGTCCCAAAGCCACCGGCAAAGCCCTGCTGTGCCAACCCAAGGGCAGTCCTCACCGCCAACAACCCACAACTGGAAAAAAAAAAGACGAAGAACGTGAGATGTGCTGGCTTGGAAGCGCAAGGGGGAAATGTTGTGCAGAGACATTTCTCTCTTCAGCTAGAAGGAGGTGTGCCCTGCATGTAGCATGCCTACTTGCAGAGTGTGCCCAAGTCCCATCGGCAGTGTAAAACACAGGCTTTGCCCCACTTTTGCTGCTCCAGCCCACACGGCTGGCAGCCGGAGGCTGCAGCATGCAGGCTATACTGAACTGGGGGCGCGGGGACAAAAATACACTTTTTCCCCATTTGCATTGAATGTTGACATTTTGCCAGAATCCAAGCCCCCACAGTTGCTTGTAAATCATTCATCAATCGCTATTTAAAAGGAAAAAACCCTTTGCTGCCCCTCGCTACCAGCAAGCCAGGCCAATGTGTGCCAGAGCTTGGGGACGGGCACGATGCTGCTGCCTCTGGGCCAGGCAGCACCTCGGGGCTGACACATGCCAGCCCTAACTGTACCTACAATTTTACAGACTTCATAAATATATGTATAAAATAATCTACTTATTTCTTTAAAAAAAAAAATTCAACAAGTTGAGAACCACAGTACAACAGACAACCTTAGCTGTGAGCCGTTGATTTTTATATGATATATTATATCCGAATACGCCAATGCAATGAGTGGAACGTACCAATTTGGGTAATTGGTGAGGGCCTGAGAGCATGCATGCAGTGCTGATCTGGTTGCCTTAAAATGTATGTATATTTACAGTGCCAGCTTGTTTGCATTCCTGATGATCTGAAACGCTGAGAAGGCAATCAGCTCCTCTAGTGCGCGCAATCAGCTCTGCAGCGTTCTCTGCTCTGTTGTGGGTGAAGCCGCTAAGACTGTAATTTTAAAGCTGACAAATGCCATTAAACTGTTAAATGGAGCAGGGGAAGGCTGCTGCCGAGACCAGGCACTGTAGTGGATGCTCCCTTCAGCCAGGAGGACACCCGGGTGCCGCGGGGAGATGGAGGCAGTCAGAAGCAATGCTGGGACCCGGGGGCTGACCAGTGGTCATGATGAGACCACGCTAATACTTTGAGGCTGATAGGGATTTAAGCCTGAGTGTTGGCTCAACTCGTCTCGCTGGATGTTAGCATTCCCATTCCCCCACCCAAAATCCACTTGAGTAATCAACTGTAAAACTAATGACTCGGGCCCCAAATCAGCGAAGTACTTGAGCACATGCTGAAGTCCCATTGAAAGAAATTAGACCTAAGCAGATGCTTTGCTCCGAGGGGAGGGAGCTTTACGTAAAAAGTAGCAAGGAGGGGGTTCAAAGTAGGTGTAATATTCTATGGAAGCCAACCACACCCGCTCAAGACGCCTCCAAGCACCGAGCTCAGCGTTTGCAGGGACCTGTCTGCAGCACGGGAAACATAAAGCCTTCGACCTGGCTTTATTTTGTTGGCAGCCAAACCTAAACAGGCTTCAGAGGATAGTCCCAGGAGGCCCAGGCTGGTCCCTGGTCCTGCGCACCCCACACCCGCGCCGCAAGAGCGCCTCCTGGGGTGCCCTGAGCCAGCAGCTGGGGAGGGGATGGAGGGCCCAGCATCCACGGTCACCCCAGGCAGGACCAGCATAACCAGCATCTCTGCATGGTGCCACACTCAGGCACCCGGATCCCCCAGCTAGCTGCAGGTAGGCTCTGACCAGCGCGGCTCCCTGCAATAAGATACAGCACCACTGAGAAACAGGCAGGCAGGATTACAGCCCAGGGACCCCAAAGCAAGCCCCCTCCTTGCTGGCAGCACTCCCCTGGCTTTTCCAAGGGCGAGCGCCCTGGCAGGACTGAGTCTGCACATTCCCCCAGCTGCACTGCAGCCATGCTTCTGCCCCGACGACCCCCTCCTCGTGCCTGCTCGCCAGCAGGTTCGCAGAAACCCAGCGTCTCGGCCACCTCCCAGTCACGCTCCGGAGTGACTGGAAGAGCAAAGATCAAGTTTCCCTGTCCACCGGAGAACAGGAATAGCGTTCGCTCCTGCCAAGGACAACACCTCGCTCTGGCAGGTTGTGCAGGTAACCATCCAGCGCAGTTGAAATCTAGCTATAACTTGCCTTAAATACAGGATTTTACAGCCCCACATGGTGTTTATGCATATATATCGACATGCATATATATTGATAACCAACCTGATCGAAGGAGACAGTTCCCCTGGAAGTTTTCCAGCATCTGTATATCTTTATTATGGTGAATTACTTAGGTCAAAGCCCTAACTTGTGTAAACTGGCACAGCTCTGCTGAAATCAATACCCCTATGCCAGCTTCTGCTATTTGATGAGGTGGCCCACGATCTCTGTACTGGTTTTACTGTCTTCTGCCATCATCTGCCCAGTTCCCATTTCAGGGCCTCTTGCTGAAGTTTGTCTTTGTAAAGAAATTCAACCAGAGGGCACGTATTCAGGCTAAACCGAAGTGTAAATAGGGCTCAGAGAGAGGGGGAAAGACAGCAGATGTGCTGAAGCAGGCAGTGCTTTGCTGGAGCCACTTGGCGCTGAGCCTCGTGCCCAGCCTTGTGCTAGCCACCAAGTGAAATCCTGAGCATCCCCCGGCTCTCGGGAGCCAGTTCGGCTCAGAGGTACAGGATAACGGGGAGGCTTTTAGAAGTGGTAACGAGGACTGAGCTACTTGTTGCGTAGGTTGAGCAGAGCTGGTGCCTGGCTATAGCAGGACGTGGCTGAGAGCACGTGCAAGGGCAGCTCCTGCGCTGCAGCACACCGAGAGGACTTCTGCCCTGCACCGTCGCAGCGGCTGCCTGGGCTCTGCTCTTTCCTCCATGGATTAAAAAGCAAAATGCAATTCCATCCATTCAGCTAATCCACCCATAATTGCTCCAAGCAAACTGAACATTTAATTAACAGTTTTTAAAAGGTACTCGATTCTTTCATATTTCAGCTCCTTTTCATTATGTTTGCAGAGTCCTGGGGAGAAGGCGAGTGCTGCAAGCAAAAGAGCCGACCAGAATAGCTTTACTTGTAACCGAGAACTTCAGTCGCGGTCACTGTCTTGGGGAGGGTTTGCTTTCTTTAGGCCTCCCAGCACTTTGGAGATTACTCCTTGGTTTCCTGGAGATCCCTGGGTCCGACACGTCCCCTTAATCCCTTCTAAAGAGGCGTCCAGCCCAGGGACGGAGCACAGGGCCAGCCTGCGACATGACAGACCAAGAGGCGTTCATGCTCTCCCGCGTGCATGCAGGGTGAAAAGACATCTGCAAAAAAAAGAAAAAAAACCTTTATTACAAACGGCCGTTTGCAGAAAGTCAAAAGCAAAGTTGTAACAGACATCTTTTACAGAGGCAACTGCAGCCGGCAGGGTAAAAGAGAAGGACACGCTCGGCCTCCGCAGTGGGACTGAACCAGTTTACGTGCTAATCCCAGTGTGAGCAACCAGAGCTGGCACCAGCCGGAGCCAGTTGTCTGACTTCAGCACTTGGCAGGGAGGTACGGATGAACAAAAATATGTAGCTCAGGAGCTGGCTGCCCAAAGCCATGGGTTGTTCATTGTCAGCAAATGGAGCCAGACGGCAAAATAAATACAAAGAACATCTTGAATTTGGAGAGCGAGTCCCGCGCCACTGCAGGCTTCAGCAATACCCCTGCCTTGGCTTTTTAGTGCCTGCAGCACGTTTTATGGTGTGGCTAAGAGCAGGGAGAAAGCTCCCTTCCCCTCCAGCTCACACGTGTCCAGGCAAGGCCTCCAAGCTCAGGGATATTCCAACATTTGCTATTTCTGAAAAAAAAACCCAAAACAAAACCAAAAAACCCAAAACATAATCCCGAGGCCAAAGCAGAGGAGGAACAACGGCAAAGAAGGGATTTTGGCAGGAGAGCGCTGGAGGATGATGCTGTGAAAGGGTTATGTTCTAGGCGATGGTAGCCCGATGCTCCCACGGGACAGCCAGTCCCGTCCTCACTGACAGCCCGGGACCCAAGTGTCTGTCCCCACGGATGCTTTTGGCAACGCCACCTGTACATGTGCAACATCACGACGCTACATGCCGCTGTGACAGGGCTGGCACCCGGCTGGCAGCACAGAGGGCACCGAGGCAGCACGAGGAGGGAGGAAGGGGTGTGAGGCAGCATGCAGATCTAAATAAGGCCACAGAGGTAAGGGCAGGATCAATTTAAACAGTTGAAGTTTTATTTTAATGGATGCTACAAGGGGGGAAACATTCCCAGTGGCAAAGGGCAAAGCATGTACTTTCTTTTTCCATACAACAGGTTTTGCAGCTGGCCACCCTGAGGAAGTGAAGCATGTCTGCATCCATGCACCCCTCCTGACCCCACAATTTTAGAACCTGTTGGTTAATTTTGGCCATGTCGGAGTGGGGGATGTCTCAGGGGACTTCTGCCCTGACACCTCCTAGGACGTGGAGACAGCCAGGTCATGGATAGTCCTGCTAATGAATCCCACGTAGGAGATGCTGCTACCCCAGGACGCAAAATCCATTTGTGCCCTCTGGCCAGTAGCTGCTCAGCATTTGTCCTTTATACCCATATCTATTTCAGGTTCAAGGTAAAACCAAGCAGAAATGGCTAAATACTAATCCTGCTCCTCTTCCCAGTAATGTACCCAGCAAATCCTCTCCCCTTTTCCTCTCCGGGGACAGCCAGGCACTGGGGCAGCACTGGGCCCAGGTACCCTGCTCCCCCTCTGCGGGCACAGCACACTTTTCTCCTTGGTCAATATTTCAGTCCACAGATCAAACGTCTCAGTTTCCAGCCTCCTTCTCCATAGCATGCAGTTAGCTAGGCTGTATTTTCTCCCCAGTTCAACTTCCCCATTTTTTGGAGGAACGTGGCACTACTACTACATGCTCAAATGCGTGTAATATCCTTTCAGCAAAAAAAAATTAAAAATATTTCCTCTGGTGCAGCTAAATAGCCAAACCCCAGCCAAGCTCATTGAGTTCACTTCTGATTTGCATTTCAAACTCTACCATTGAGCTTGTCCAGCTTGAACATCCCAGGTCTCCAAGCACCTAGCAGGGGTGTACCCCACCTTCCCCCCAAAAAATCATTATCATTAGCATTTCTGAGACCGGATCAGACAGCTATCTGCTGGAAATAATCAAGGCAAAAGCTGGTGGTGCCTTGGCACACCGGACACCTCTTCCAGCCCTAGTTTTATGAGTCTGTGCTTTGTATCACAGTAAACTCACTGCCACTTAAGCAGATTGGCTCAAGGAGAGCTAATTAAATAAGACCGAACAAATGAGTCATTGGAAATAACTGCTCTAGTGAGCCTCACATCTTTCCGTCCTTGTGAAGTGATTGTGAGCCAGTCCATTTTCTCAGGAGTTCGCTAGGGAAAACATAACATATCATTTTCCACACCGCGACCTGACCCCCAAGCTTTTGCTGGCAAACAATGGCGCTGGGTGCGTCTGCTCCGAAACCAGCAGCGAGAACTTTCCTCTCTCTAAACGGCCCTAGTTCAGAGGACAGAAGGGTTTTCTAACTCTTTCTGAGGCTGGCAGGAGTCTGATATCACCCATGGACTCCAGCATCCCGCATTACCGGAGGGAGGAAGGTGCGTGTAGCCAAGGGGAGAGATGCCAGGCAAAGTCCCTGTGTATCAGTAAGCAGATTCACAGCAGCGATTGCTTCGTGGTTTGTTTTTTCCTGGTCTATTCTGAATCTCATTTGGATTTGGGGCTGGAGGGGCCGCAGTTTGGTCCAGCTCCTGTTGCAGTCCCACTGGCTCTCCCACGGCATGGAGGAATGAGTAATTCAAAGTGGATCAGGTGAGGAGTAGTGGGGCTAGAAGGCGGCGGTGATATTTCCCTTTTAAAAGACGGGCAAGGCAGGAGCCGGCAGCTAAGTGGCAATTGATCTCACTTCTGCAGAGCAGCATTTCAAACTAAATTATTAGGGATGAGCCGGTCATTGCCATTTATGTTTCACGTGGTTGATGGCAGGCTCCAACTGCCCCAGGAACAGGAGAAACAGCACAGCTTGCCTAGCAAAATGTCGAGAGCACAAACCACCCCACCAGCAGTATATTCGTGAGTGGAAGAGACCCTTCCCAGGCACCCAGACGGAGCTTCCGCCCTGCCACGGTACTTCTGGGAAGACTTTGCCAAAAAAAAAAAAACAGCTCTAAGCCTCTTAAATGCTCTCTCCACCACAACAGTGGATTTGCTCCAGCCTACATTAGGCAGCCCCGGGGCTGGCTACTGGCACGAGCCGCAACACGTCTGCAAGTACCAGGGGGGCTTCAGATGTCCACCAAGCAGCAGAGCCCTCACTAATATTAATAAACCCGGTGACTAAGCCCCTCACCCTGGCTTCGGACGCCGCCCCAGGGTAAGGGTGAGTGCGCTGCCACCAAAGCTGATGGGTCCCCAGCCATTTACTCCAGTGTGTAGGCTGCTCCTCCCTCTCTGTATTTGGACACCAAGTAGAAGCTCAGCTAGAAATCACCATGTTTTAAACCTGATGGATCTGAGCCCAGGCGTTGCAGTTTGTGCTTTTAACAGCCCGGCACCTCTCCTGGTGCCTGTGCACAAAGACAGGCAATGTCATCTTCCTGCAGCTCTCTTAACTGCTTATCGATCCCAAAGAGCCTTCGAATGGATTTCTCTGGCTAGCTATCATCCTCCATAGCCTGGGAGATCCCCTCTATATTATAAAGCAGACATCTCAGTTATAGCTTTATTTACTGCGAATGAGCAATTAAGCCGTCCTGGTTCGATTTATGGCCAGCACAGATAACTCCTCTTAACACAAGCCAAGGCCAGTTTAACTTTTGGACGCTTTCCTCTTGTCAGGTGCAAAAAAACCAGCTTCATTTGTGCATTTTTAAAGTCTGTAGCCCAAATTCAAACCTCATCTGTGAGCAGTCTGGTACAAGCTGGGAAATTATTCCCCAGAAGTGCATTTAATTGATTCCCACTGTGCTCATTGCAGTCACAAAGTCAGAGCTCAACTCATCTAGCTTTATTTTCTAAAAGCCACATCCTGAAGCTGGTATTTGGGATGTCGGTGCTTTTGGTACCCAAAGGGATTTAAACATACAGGACAGCATGGCAAAGCCACCAGGCTAGAAGGTAAATCTGGAGAAAGGCACAGCCAGCCAAGCCCATGATGCTGCTCCACTTTACGGATGAGAAAGACACTGTCCCGAGGACGGGGCCACCCAGGCACCCGGCTGGTGATGGGGGGACCCAGCTGAACATCCAGCCGGCCTTGGCGGAGGGGCTGGAAGCCAGGATATCCTTCCCAGCCCCTTTCCGACACGCTCCGGGGGTGCACGGTGACAGCGAACATCCCAGCACACAAAGCCTCTTGCGGGGCTGAGCCTTAGCTGCTCTTCCAACACTTTTCGATGGATAATGTTCATACTTTACAGCTTTACAGAAAATCACCTAGACTGATACAGAGCTGCACTTTATTAATTTTTCCAACTACCAGCAGTGAATTAATCCAGTTGGAGACTGATCTAATTTCTCAATAATGCCCAGATTTTCCACATTATCAAATTCATTTCTCATTACCCATTAGGGCAGGGGGAGTTTTGGTAGCCGAGTGGATCACCTCGCCGTTGCTGTGTAATGCTCCTTCCAGACAGCCGAGCCGGCAAAAGCCCACTGAGAATACGCCCTGCTGGTGGCTGTCCTCTCCGGATGACAGTCTGTAGTATTTAAAGAAAATCTCTTTTTAACTAACTTTATGTCTTGGCAGGACAGAGCATTAAGATTGGGGAAAGCAGGGGGAAGCGCTACCATTTCTGACTTAAGGAGCTGCTAATGTGGCACCAGTTTTTAAAACACATTGTAAGAGTTGCTGCTTTTTCTCTCAGAGCTGGTTTGTAGGTAGAAACAGGCTTAGTTTTGCATTTCTCCAGCTGAGCTCTTCTGCATTTGGACCGGCAATGCATGCTGCCATGCGCATCGTACCAGGATGCAACCTGCCTTGCCGGCAGCATTGCCCACACCGCCCGGGAGCCCTGGAAGCAGGAGCCCCTGCTAAAGAGCTCTTGTACCCAGCCAGCTCTCTTTTCCTGCTTTCTAATTTGACACTCAGTTTCTGTTCTAGGCCTCGTTTGTCCCCTGGCTTGAAATGCTTCCCTGGCTGATGGCCTGGAGACTGTTTCTGATGGCCCTACGAGAACGATGCTGCACCCACTCGGCTACTCGCATGCTGACCACCACCCGGCACCGATCAGAGCCACGCTGCAACCCAGGGCGAGCAATAAGTGTCTCAAGATGCTGATTTTTCTTAATCATACACTCAGAAAGGCTCTAAATGATACATAACTAAATAAAAATATCAACATTGATAGCTTCGCTATTTTCGAGCGAATCCTTGCAAGCAGAAATGGGCTACACTCTGCACGCCAGCCCTGATAAAGTGATGTTGCCTCCCGTCTCTGTTGCCTGATTGAAGTGAGATTAAGTTGGGTTTTAATCCTATCAGTGTTCCTGGAGCAGCGGTTCCAGGTTGTTTGCGTGGAGCACCCTGGTGATAACCCGAGAGTGCTTTAAAGGCAGCCACAGCCTACATTGGTAAACACACCTCCTCCCTGCACAACTTCAGGTGCCACCCCCTAGCAAACCTGCTTTCCCTTTTGCTTTCCATTCCTGCACCCTCCTGGGCCAGCCGTGAAGGAGCAGGTAACCTGCCCCAGCTTGTTTCCCTGATGCCTCTCTGTGCTCTGTGGCACCTGCCCGCATCGGCATTTCCTGACGCATTCACACCCGTCCTTTCAGTCAAAAAAAAAAACCCCAAACATCTCAGCCTGTGCATTTGTACCACGCCTGGTCAGGTAAAGGGACCTGCTCCTCTGCGAGCTTGCATAAATGGTACTGCCACTGTGACTCGAGCATGCGGGTACAAAGATCAGCCCCGGCAGGAGTACATACTTCATCCCATTTCCTCCTTTTGCCGTAACTCATCGTACTTACTCTAAGGAAAGCGAAGCTGCAACCTGTTTCACGGAGCTCTGGAAGCCCAGAGGTATTGCTCGCATCCTCGCCTGCATGGGAAACATCAGAAGCTTCTGCGTCACCTGGGCAAGGAGGTAATAACAAACCCTGCAGGCTCCCTGCGTGAAGGACCGATGCCGTCTTAGCAGCGTCGGCCCCCCGGAGAGGCGAGATGGGAGCACTGGGGTGGGAGGTATGCTGGTGTAGACTGGGAGCACTGGGACAGTCACCACAATCCGTTGGTGGTACGGCAGGCTTATATGCTTATTTGGCTGTTTGCTCTCAGACATAATGAAAACAAGAGGGGAAGAAAATAAAGACCTATGCCCCTTATGTTTTTTCCCCTTTTATCACTTCGGACTATGCCTGAATGTTAATTTAGCAACTTCCAGGCAGGACAGCAGCCTTATTTTATTGTACGGTGACAAATTAATTTAGGAGAAAAAAAACATTTGGCATCTGAAATATAGTATTATTTCCTGCAGCATTAATTGGTGGCATGAGTACGGCGTAATTTGTTACTGGTGGCATATTTCTGTATGGCTTCATTTCCTTAAAAGCATGGGAATTAATTAGGTGTTTGTGGCGGTAAGGGACCGGCTGGCACCAAGCATAATGTGGGCAATCACTGGAGAGGCTTCCTGGCTGCCCGTATGCATTAATGGTTAGTAAACCACTGGTGTAAATACCACAGCTCCCCTGACTTACGGGGATTAATTTACTCTGAGGCAGATGTGTTTACAGCAGCTGAGCACCTGCCCCTCTGTATTTAAGCGCAGAACAAGAATTCACCTTGCCTGAGTAATATATGGCAACATTTAATCATCGGTATTTGTTTCTAAGTAACTGAGTTACTGAGGATGCCTTTTCCCAGCTAACTGATATCCTCAGTAATTCCTGCTGAAAAGGAAGTCAATCAGGCAGCATCCAGCCCTGTGACGTCATTGGCCCCATGATGTCATCAGCCCCGTGAATCACAGCCCTTCGGCTGACACCGTAATTGTATTTCACCTCCTTTTCTTTTATACGCTGAGTAACTCCGGGTGGGAAAACACCCATCTGTTGTAAGAGCAAACAGCCCCGGTGAAGGGCTGCCGAGGGGAGAACTTGCTGCTGGGGGTTTGTGCCCCCGGCTCGGTGTAAGCACCACGTGTGGTTGCAGGGGAGAAGCGTCACCTCCAACGTTCAGCGCCGGGGCGATGGAACAGCCGGAGGCACGGCCCATGCCACCCGCTCCATGGCTGGCTGGTGTGTGCTGGAGCCACTCCCAGGAAGGGGAGAGATGGGAGACAGCTCAAGGAAGGGCCAGAGGGTCGCGGCAGGGGACACCCACACCCGCCCCCGGTGCCCGTTTCAGCCCCGCGGTGCTGCATCGCAGGCAGCCACAGCACGGCATCCGCATCCTCCCGGCACGGGATGCCCGGTAACGCGCCGGGGGCTGGAAAGCCATGGCTTTCGGAGGAGGGGGTTGAGCTGTATCGGTGCGATGAGATGGATGAGGCCAGGGAAGGAGGATAAGATGCTCCACATGAAGCTTCATGCTTCACAAGCCAAAGAATGTTGCAGGGCTGTAAACAAAGTAAGAACTGCAAAACATTATTGCAATAATGCAACCACGGAGCATGCTAACACCTACACATACACACCCGTGTCCGTGTGAAACGACTTAAAGGCAGAAAGCTCCCACCCGACGCCAGCGGGCTGCCTGCCCTGGTTCCTGGGCGGCGGGCCGGGAGGCCACGCTGATGGGCACGGCCAGCCCTGCCACGGCGCCGACAGCTGCAGCCCGCGCCCCGCGCCTCGCCGCCCCACTGCATTTTGGGCTCCCCCGCATTGTGCGAGCGCTGCGGCAGAATTAACGCTGACCGTTTGTTAGTCTAATGTGGAAATACGCTTGGGCCTTTTTAACTGGAAAAACAAAAAACGTTTCCGTGAGCCAAGAGCCTGCAGAATCTCTGTATCTTGGGCCTTTATTGTAAAGCATGGTCAATACTTCTTCATGGGGTCAGAATTAAAACAGACAACAGCTCTGATACCACCAGCACAATGAGTTACAACGTTTCTTGATGACCCCATAACGATCTTTTATCATTTTAAGCAGGGCAGTATGTGATATAACCAGGGCAGGAGTTTTGCTGGGAGCTCGTGAGCGTCTGCCACGTGTGAGCATTGCTGGGATCTGATAGCCCAAGGCACAGCTTGAACACCAACAATTTCAACTCCTTTTTGACTTCTGGCTAGCAACGCATGACCATAAAAGGTCATAAATCAAAATATATTGTGTCCAGGGGTCCTCTGACTTAGCACTAAAATGGGTTACCCTAAGAAAACCTTGCCATGAGTTACAGTGGTTTAGAATTTATTCTAAAACTAAGTATTTTATACAAGTGCATTACATATTTATATAAACTTGACATTTTAAGAGCTGCCCTGTGCACTCGTTGAGCGTTACATGTAAACTAAATATGAAATATTTCAACCAACAGCTTCAAGATGACATGTGGGTAAAATTCAGGGCTGGGGAAAGGAGAAAAGAGGCAGGCTAGGAAAATCAAGGGCTGAAGAGAAATGTGCCTCTAACCTCAGCTCTGCAGCAGGTCTACGAGACGCTTCACCCCAGACCTCGGGTCCTTACTCTCCAAGACGCAGGCAGGAGCTCAGATGACCTCTTTAAGGTGTGCTGAGATCCCTGAGGACAAAAACTAGTGACTTTAGTTGCCAAAATCCTGAAAAAGTAAACGCTTTTTGGGCTGGTCAGCAAACAGCAGAACTGTTACAGGAATTAGGAAAAAATTCTCCCGTTTCATACTTTTTCATGGGCCTTGTATAAAAGGCCTGTCCTACAGGTAACTTCATAACTCTGTCGTCAAACCTCCACTAAATCAGATCAGAAACAACTTGACTCTTCAAGGCATCACTGATAACTAGTGGCAGTGGATTTCCCAACGCAGGGCTTGCGGTATTAACATTTAAAAAATCACGAGACCCTCAAATATCCTGACGCTAAGTCTCATGACCTTTAAGTCAACTAGATTCAGGTTTCTTTTTCTTTGACTCTTGCTGCGCTTTTGGGATGGAAATAAAAGACCTTGTTAGGTTTAGGGAACATTGCAGGGAGCCGCCATCACCCATTTCTTCCCACATTTACGTTTCTGGTCCCCTAAATTCAGTTATTGTAAGTGCCAATTTATTATTAAATAGTTCTTTTCAATGTTGACACATTCTGATAATCCTTGTTTTTAAGCCAATTCACAAAAGATTTTAAAGCTTGGTTGAAATTCATCTCCCTTTGATGCCCAGTCTGACCCAAACCAGCATTAAGCAGGTCCTGAAGTTTGTCCAAGTTGGCTCACAAAGAAAAATCTCTTTCCACCGAGCTAGGAGCGGCCTTGCGCATTTTACAAGTTACAAGGAAAAGAGACGATTAAGATTCAAAGACAGAATATTAGAAAATTCTGATATTGAGGTCCCAAAAGCACAGCCCCGTGCTGCACCACGTCTCTGGGCGCACAATACTCGAGCAGTCCTTATTCAATCCTTTCACCACATTTCTGCCTTTGATAACACATTCCTCTGAAAAATCAAAACCAAGTTCAGAGAAAGCCTTGCATCAGACTGCATTAATTTTGTTGGCTGAAATCAAAATGTAGAGTCAGGTGTTTGACGGCTGCTCTACAGCACTGAGCGAAAGCCCTTTCCTGCTTTTCTTCTGCATTGCCAAGGTGTGTATTTTAGATAAAAGGCCCATTTCTGACCGAGGCACTCACTGCTGCTCCCGTAAGTGAGAGGCCAGGGTCTGCTCCTGCTCTCCTCCATCTTCCTCACCATCACAACGTGTCCCATGGCTTCCGGCCCTTGGCTTTCCCTGGTGCCCCACATCTCCTTCTCCGGATGGCAAACGGGCACAGAAAACCATCAAATCCTGCTGCCTGCATTCAGCAGCCCCAACTTTCTGCCTCCCTGGCCGCTGCCCTGCAAGCCTCTCGGCTGCTCCACATCGCACCAAGGCTGGATGGAGCTGAAGGCACGGGGAGGCTGGAAGCCAGCTCAGCGTGGCCCGGCACAGCTTAGCGACACCCAACCATCTCAGCCGGCTCGCTCTATTTGTACATACAGATAAATATACATAAGGCAGAGCTGAAAAGACAGAGTCAGCTCCTCTCTGAAGTCCTTCAGCTCCTGTTACCGCCAGATCCCCAGCGCTCTGCGGCACGCACACTCTTTATAGCAGCCATCAGCCTGGCACAGCGCAGAGCAGATGGTCATAACGACTTGGCCCAAGGCTGCTGTCAGCCCCCAGCTCCTTGCCTCACATGATGTTCACCGTGCCACCTGGGCCTCCTGCGTACCAGCGGGGCTGGGCAGGACACCGCGCAACCGGGGGCAAAGCCGGAGCAGCCGCCGGCGTGGCAGGGGTTAACGGTCCCAAAAATTGCTGGCTCGTGGTGCCCTCGGCATGTCCATCTGCCACGGATGATACTGCTCCTGCTCGAGCGCGAGCAATGGGCTCGGGGTAGCTGTGGGCAGAAATCCGCAGGGAGAGAGGCCCCGAGCAACGAGCAACGCTGAATGGCAGAGGGATTGCAGGACCTCAGGCAAATCCTCATCAGTCCTGTTTATCACCCAATAATTACCGGCTCTTCCTGGTCGTTGCTGATGCAGCTTCATCCTGCTGCCGCAGCCGCCCGGAGATCCCAGGAAGCATCCACCGCTGCTCTCTGCCCCCAAGACAAAGGCACAAGGGGCAGAAAACAGCAGAACAGGGCACGTGGCCAGGGCTACAGGAGGAGCAGGGTGAGAGGTAGCAATAGGAGGGGCAGAAAGCATGTCCTGCGCCCAGCCAGCCTCCCGCAAAGGGGTAAGGAGCCGGCGGGGAGCCTGGGCGCAGCCACGACCCGTCATCTCCATGGGGCTGGGGACACAGGCTGGGGAGCCAGGTCTCGCAGCCTGGCTGCAGGGAGCCTTAGGCAGGAGAGAAGCCACGTGCAGAGATTAGCTACTTGCATCGCTCGGGTGTTTCCCCCACAAATGAGAGGTTTTGCACCGTCGCCAGTAAACCGGGTTGTTTTATTTTTGCCAAGAGCAATAGCCGCTCCAGGCAATTGCATGAGAGCCCCCGTGGTACCGGCACAGCAGGGGCTCGGCGTTGCATTGGGTAGGCAGTTATTGCAGCGTTGACACAGCCGTGAGCACGTGAGAGCCTGAACAGCTCTCCTCCAAACCGTGCTCAGAGGAGCCCCGCTCAGCAAGCGGCCGGGCTGCGCACGTCCATAAAGAGGAGAGGCAGCCGCGCTCCAACTTCCTGGCACCCGGGGAATCTTCCTGGATCACGTTACGTTCATGTGTCCTTGGCTCATCTCTGTACAGTTGAAAAACACTGTAAGGGGAGCCAGTTAATTGAGACAGCTGGTCTCACGGAGCAAAACCCAGGGAAACAGTTCCTTCACGTTATGCTTAACTGGAGACCTGTTGCTTTAACCAAACCAGCCTATTTGCA
Organism: Sagittarius serpentarius; assembly: GCA_034782735.1. Taxonomy (NCBI): domain Eukaryota; kingdom Metazoa; phylum Chordata; class Aves; order Accipitriformes; family Sagittariidae; genus Sagittarius; species Sagittarius serpentarius. The sequence continues at coordinate 15,224,138 of JAVKLA010000084.1, forward strand.
CAGCCCTGCTTGCTGGAGATGCTCTCCAGCTTGCATTAGCCTGCTGGTCAGGATTAGAGGGGCCGTGCTGCCCGCCGAAGCTTCGCATTGCTCCCAGGCTGCTCTACAATACAGTCCTGAGGAGCGGCCAGTTCCCCACCATTTTAGTTCATCAAATTAACCAGAATCAAGGAAGGCATTAACGGCAATGGCTGGATGCTACCTCCAAGCTGGCATGGAAGCAGGGGGATGAGGACGGCAGGGAGGCGGTGTTATTGCAATGACACTCAGTATTTACTCCACTGGTGATGCATGTCACGACCTGTGCTGCGTTAGCGTACAGCATGAAAGGCTCCCGGCCCGTGGCGGGGGGGGATGTTCCTAGGCACTGCCATGATACAAATAAATAACGATAATAATACTCGGGGAGGGGAGGGTGTCTGTCATCTGACCCAGCGCTGATGGAAAGAGCAAAGAGCTGGCTGCCCACGTTCACCGCCAGCGATTTGAATCCGCTGACATTTGGCTGCCGAGCGGGAAAGGCTGACAGTTGTTTTGCAGGGGAGCGGCCGCGGGCAGCTCGACAGCGGGCTTGCCGGTGATGGGGTGTGCTGCCGCGGCAAACCAGAAGTGGGCTGGCACCGGCACCCACACGACTCCGGGCTTTATGAGTGCAAACAGTTCATGAGCAGACAAGCCCCAAACGCCGAGTGCGCCATGCGCAGCCCTCACGTGCAACACCCAGGAGCCCTTATCTTACCTTCCCTTCTTTATGGATGCTTATTTAAGGAATACTTTTAGAGCGATGAAGATGCTTTGTCTCTTCAGTACGGTGTTTTCCCTCGTTGAATGGAGACCAGTCCTCACTTCCTCGGCTCTGCGAGGGTGGTCACAGGGGTTGGGTCTTCTTCTGCTTGAATAACCCTAAAGCAAACAGGGACACAAATTAGGAGAGCAAGACATGCCCTCAGCCCAAAGGCACGGGCTCCTAACGCAGCCCCGAGCCGCGGGGCAGGGAGAAGGCAGAAAGTGCTGCCACGTGCACGTCACCAATGGCTCCCCCTTGAGATAAACCATGGGAAAGAAGTGAAACACAGATGTGATGGAGAAATACTCACTTCCAAGAGGGCAGCTTGGTCACTTGAGAATGGCGAACTGATGGTTGTGGTGTCCTTGCAGGCTCTGCCGGAGCTGTGGAAGCGAAGATGAAGGCAAAGCCGACGAGCTCAGTAAGTCAGTTGTGGGAACAGCACTAGCAGTAGATTAGGTGGCACTGGTATTTGAAAATGCAACCTGAAGTACAGCACACTGGGGTTCATAGAGGACACTGCCTTACTTCTGCTTTTCCACTTTCTGGGGGTCGTGGGAAAAATAAAATAGCTTTCTCTGATCTCACAATTACCAGTTCCCCAATTTCCAGGGAACTAATAAATAGCACGAATGATTTAAAAAAGTATTTGATTTGAAAATGATGCTATGGTACCTCAAAGCCTGGCTACTTATGTTCCAGTGTGGTGTTGTAGCCTACTTCTGAATTTGCCCTTCTTTAACCTCTCTAGAAGTATGTCGATATTTTACATGACGTAACAAAATATTTCGGGGGGGGGGGGGGGGAGATGACAACCCTTGCTAGCATTGAAGTGATTGATACTCCTTCCCACCCCCAGTTTGGCTGCACAAAACCTAAGCACGTCTACCCTTGCCTTTAATCGTGATATGTGTGCTTGGCTGGATTAACAGGGAAGGGAGGGTGGTTGGTGGTCGCCAGCTCATCTTCGAAAGAACCAAATTACGGGCTTTGCTGAGCACAGTGGCTGTTTCAGCACTATGGTAAACCTGGGACTTCTCCGGGCAATCGGAAGGAGCTGGCGGGAGAAAGAAGGCAAAGCAGAGCATCGTTCCTGGGGTAACGGTCCATGCACACTTCTGCTCCCCTGAAGCTCAGGCTTAGCAGGAGCCCACAGGAATTGAACCCGTCACGTTTCCAATAGGAAAGCTGAGCGAACGGCACTGTCCTTGCAACTGTCTCAATGACACGAATAATGTGCCGCACAGCTAAGGGGGACAAACGGTAAGTCTCCAGCTAAGAACAATGATAATGAAAGTACGGAAGTGAAAATTCATTACTTGAGTCTGCTCGGGAGCTATCCTGAGGGACCCTCTTAGGCTTTCTGGGTTGCTTTAACCCTTTGGGTCTGGCTTCAATACTCTGGCCAATGTGCTATGCCACTGACTGTGCTTTCCTCCCCTTTTTTCCCCATCTCTTCATCAAAACAACTTTCTGCTTCTCCGAGCAAAGCGCCGTGCATCTCACCAGATCCGCAGTGTTGTGCCATTCGGCGCTCAGCTTCCTGAAACTATGCAAGCAGAATGAAAAGCATAATGTGATTTTTGGTCAGCGGCTCGAAGGAAAGAGTCTAATAACATTTTCTCCTATTTCCAACAGGTCACGTGGAGGCGGGAGCAGCGACTGGACAAGACAGACAGCCCAGCTCCACAGGTGAGCTCATTCCCTCCTGAGCGGAGAAGTCTTTCCTGACTACTTTTTGGTCTCCTGGAGCAGAAGGGATCTATTGCAGTGCTGCTAATGTTGCTTAGGATGCCCCGGCATCCTGCCAGGTCTCTGAAAAGTTCGAGATGCCCGTCAGGCATCTCCATGGCAACCCCAGGATGCTCATTCCAGCCAGGCGCAGTGTCCGTGTCGGAGCGGCAGGCTGTCAGGTTCATCTTCTACCACCTTTTGGAAGGGCGACGGCAACCGAGAGGGTGTCTGGTTCCTCTTGATGCGCTACCAGGCTGGTGGGGAAGCAGCGCGCCAGCACGCCTGGGGGCTTCGACCTGCGGAACCAGCCAACCGGCATTTCCAAGCTGGTAGCAAAATACCTGGCAAAGTGTGAAGGTTTGGCTGGTGCAAAAATGATTCAGTGTTTTGGACTTCTCGCACAGCCTGGGTGAGCGGCAGAGAGCGCAGGCAGCCCATACTTGGCAGGCGTTGCATGCTACAGCAAATGGCCCGTGTCTCCGACAAGCACCCCAACTATCCCCCACAGCGGGGTAGCGGGGGAAGAGCGCACTGTGGTGTTGGCATTTGGGGTGGGAACGGCGGTAATGCAGCCAGCCTGAGAGAAGAAGTGGCCTTCAAGGAAGGCAGAAGATGCGGTAAGGGAGCATGCCATCAGTGCCAGCTTGATAGAACAAACCCGTGCGTTTGCCTTCTGGCCCATGAATAGCATCACTGCCCACAGCATAATGCAAGGAAGAGGCAGCTCCAGGCAGCACTTACCTTCTGGTCCTTGGCTAAAAAAATTGAGTTTATGTGTGGAAGAATTAGTCCTGCCTCCCCATGGACACGTTCTTCCTGCCAGCCAGCTTCATGTGTCGTGAGGGACATAGCAGACCTCCCCCATGTCACTCCTAGCCGTGGGAACACAGGCAATCAGCAGCACTCCTGGTTCAAGGACCCCTATGTAGCAAAACCAGGCCTGACTTGCCCTGAATTAAGTTTATCCATCTCCTATTGGCATCGTCACGCCTCATTCCGTCCTGACAAGCACCCGAGTCTTCACTGAGAGACTCACATTTTGGTAGATGTAGTTCAGAGAGGTACCCACTGAAACACCCGGGTTACTCCTCCAAACAGAGGTCTCGCAGCAAATTCAAAGTGTTCAGCCCTTACAACTGACACTGTGCTATGTCCCACCAGCAGCAAATATGCATAGACCGTCTCAAAGACAAGAGATGGTTTCCTCAATAGCTTCTCTAGGTCATCGGCGTACCTGCTTCTGTTGCCACCGTTGTGTCGTCAGCTCATCCAAATAGGTTGGGTGTCCGTGACCACCACGTAGAGCACCCAGCTCCTTCCACAGCATCCTGGTACCTTGGGTTAAGAAGAAATAAACCCGGTGAGAACTGTTTCATGACCTTGCCTCCAAATGACCATTCAAGTCCTTTAGCTCTAGCTCCAGGTAAACATAACCGCGGAGCATGCCCACCTGCAGACGAAGTTCCCAAGGAACAACCACCCCATTTTTATGGTGTCTCAGGAAGGAAGGTTTGGGGGTTTAGTCCCCGCCAGGGTCATTGTCACTGCAGAAGGGTTGATTACTACCATCTCTACTTTCCCTCAAACACCACTACCCATGCTAAGCTGCACGTATTTTTTTCCAAACTTGCTTTCCATTTCTGTTTGTCATTGTATTAGAAAATACCAGGTTGACTGGGCAGAGGAGATAACTCATTTGTCTGCTGGGTCAACAAGAAGAAGGGCTTTGCTCATCACCGCAGCAGAGAGATGTTGATAAAATGCAAAAGATGACGCTTGGTCTAGCAAAGTACCTTCTGCATCTCCCAGGAAGTGACATGCTGCTTATTTAATTGGAAGGGGCAAGGCTCCCTCCTGAATAAACCAGAAATAGCCTTCCATGGAAAAAATAAACCTGCCTGGATATTCTGGAGGACGCTCAGAAAGAACAGATATACAATCTGCACCAGACTTGCGCAGTACAAGACCCAGAATTTTGGAGGAGGCGGCGTATGTCAAGAAAGCCAGTCTGCTGGGGAGGGAGAGACCCCCTTCATATTTAATACAGGTGTAAGTAGATACAGCATGTTTTCTGCACCCCACCCCCTCCTCCATTTCTTCACCTACGTCTCTTAAAACATTTGTAACCATACTACCCATCACAGATGCATTTTGCATCGTACATTAACCGAGCTTGTCTGAGGGCAATTTTATGGTAAGTGCTTAACAGTAAAGCACATCGCCCAAGGGCATGGCTAATGCATAATTCAGGTTAGCGGGACACCTTAACAAACGATCCCTGAACCCTCTGCAGGGTATCCAAAGGCTGAGACAGACTGTCCCTGGAAAAGCTGAACGAGCCATTTTGAGAGCTGGTCTCGCAGTTGTTGGGAGAGGACAAAACCTCTTCCAGCGACCAGCAGAAGCCCGGGGAGCTCGCTGGCCTCCCAGCGAGGTCAGGGGGAGGGGTGCCGTCACGCTTTCCCTCACTGCCTTCAAAGGATGAGTTATTTGAAGATTATAAAAGGATTAATGCCTTAATGACCGTGCGTAGCCTGGCCAGAACCGCGCTCGTCGTCTAGAAAGGCCAGCAACAAAACGTAAGCCGAGCAGCACGCTGAAGGTCAGCAGATCCATGCTCGGACAGACAAGGCAGCATAGCTCTCCAGCCCTGGCAACCTTTGGTGGCAAATGTCCTGCCAACAGCCCCCCTCCCTCTCTCCAGCAGCCCTGCGTGCTGGCGACAGAGGCAGCCCTGCCTTCGGCTGCCGGTGCTGCAGGCGGAGCGGGATCCAGCTGCCGCCGTGCCAGGCGAGGAGGAGCACCCTGCCGAAGCGACCCAAAGTGGCCGAGGACGCAAAGCCACTCCTGCAGGTCCCTGCCACAGGGCATCAACATTGGTATTTTTCATTTTTAAGACACCTCTGCTGAACCTTCAGTTGCTGAAAGCTCGCTCGTCAAGAAACAAAGAGCAGCGATCATCACAGAAACGTCACTTTTCACTGAAAAGAAGGGAAAGTAGCAGAAACCTGCAGAAATATTTGCAGTCCTCTCTCGGAGCACAGGGATGTGACACTCCTATTCCCTGAGCCACGGCTCCGGTCCTCACCCAGCCCCGTACTCATCATTCGGCTGCTTCCGGCACCTCTGTGCAGTGAGGTGCTGTGCCGTATCGCTCGCCAGGGACCAACCAGGCTCGGCGTTTATGGACCAGCAATCCCATCAAAGATACATTACCTCCTGCCAGAGGCTCTCCTGCCTGGGGCGAGCTATTTCCCCAAGGCAGGTAGGCTCCAGCAAGGAGGCAGGTAGACTCCAGCTTCGAAGCATGGCCCCTGCCGCGTCTCGTCCTGGGGTCGGGGCATTCGGTCCAGTTCTGCACCAACCCTCATTGTCTCCCTGCAATCTAAATAAGTCCTGACCTCTCCTTGCAGGACTATTCCAGCCATCAATTAGCTTCCCGGTTGTGTGGATACCAGGAAACTGAATACACGCGTTTATAGTTCAGTGGAAAGTTCTGCTGCCGTCTTAAATCATAAAGCACAGCTGCTGACACAGCAGAAGCTGCAAAATGAACAGAGCATCTGAGCAATCTGCGGTTTGGAAGCCGCTGGGAGGAGAATAAGCGCAGCGTCTTGCAGCTCTGTTGGAGGGAGGAAGAAAGGACAGGCAGGCCAAAAGAGTAGATTAAAACTCATCAGAGTGCAATTGTAATGCGTTACACAACACGAACGCGTCCTGGCGCACCAAACTGAACGTGCGACTGAGAGAGAAAATGGCAGCTGAGATTCAATGTCTACAAATGCAAAGTAATCTGGGGGAAAAAAAAAAAACACAACACAACAAACTCCAAATATATACGCGCACGCACACACAATAATGGGCTCTAAATGAGCTATTCTGAGTTGGGAGATGGATGCTGGGAGCCTTTGTGGATAGTTCTGTGAAAATACCCGCTCGGTGGCGGGCGAACAAAGCAAAGCTAATGCTGGGACAGGACTTTTAACAGGAAGGGCACAGAGAACAAGATAGAAAATCATTGGTGTGCCTGCACGCGGAGCAGCACGTCCAGCCCTGGTCCCCCACCTCAGAAGGGGTACGGTAGAGCTTACGAGGGCGCAGAGGAGGAGGAGCAGCAACAGGGAACGACTGTTGCACAAAGGCTCTACGGCTTGGAGGTGACTACCGCTAATGCATTCATGGATGGCACAGGTGGGAGAAACGGGGATATTATTGGTCGTAACACAAGAACCAGTAAGCATCAAAAGAAAAGCAAAAGTTTTAAAGCCACGAGTATTAGACAATTACCAAAGGTGTCCTCAAGGTTATGTTAGTTCCAAACTAAATTAAAGAGGCTGGCATTCAGCTTTAGATGACACTGGCGTTGCCTACACTGGCGTTACATGCCCAGGCTTCCTCTGCAGAGAGAGGAGAAGACCCCAACCCACCGGGGTGTAAGCCATCTCCCCCAGGGCGGACAGCTAGAGCAGGTCAGGAGAACATGCCCCGTGCCTCTGCACCGAGGAGAAGGGCAGCCCTAGCACTTTTTCCGGGGGCAGGCGTCTACAGCCATCTTGGAAAAGCATTTGGGCACCTTCAGCCACGGCCCTAGCAGGACCCAGGTCTCCAGCAGCTGCCCTTCGGCACGGCGGAGGCAGGGCATCTTCCCACCACACCTTCTGCTGGAGCCTTTACGGAACGTAGCGAAGGCAAAACACCTGCAGAAGAGTTAAAACGCTTTCTTGGGGAACGTAGCCTGCAATTTTCCTTTCTACCCAATGGGATTCAAATAACCTAATTCTTGCTCTACATTTGTACGGTCTCTCTGTCCCCCAGATCACCCCTGGAGAAATGACAGCCATGTGGTAAATACATGTAATCACGCCACTCTGATAGCTTCTCTTGTTCTCTGGCCATTAATTCATCTCCCTGGGACTTAGGTGAACGTTTTAAATCCTGCAGCAAATTCAAAGAGCTGCCTTTATTTTAAAATCAACACAGCAATAAAAGGCTTTCTCCTTTCCCTCCTCAAAATGTAAATTTTTTGGTTTAGCTTCAAAAATATCCTGGCACATAGACAGATGTTGCTGGTCGTGACCTTATCTCAGGCCAATGACAGGCTTCCCATGCATGAGAAATCGCACGGCCGTACAAACCTCTCAAACAAGGAGGGCTTGCTGCTGCAGAGGGAGGTAGCAGCACCCACCTCAAGCACAGCCTTTCGTGCTCGTGGCACTGTGGTAAAAAACACAACCAGAAACCTTCCCTTTCCCTTCTCAAGGTACCCTTTTGTTGGGAAAAAACAGAAGAAAATGCAAAGAGCCCTCCAAAAACAACTACCTTCTCCCCGATGATCGTTATTTCTAGGAAAGCTGAAGCTTCCTGCAGATGCTTTCGTTATGAAACACGTTTTGGCTGAACGCAGCTGAGGCCGTCGGAGGAAAGACAGCGGAGCGGTGCTCAGCCTGCAGTGCTGCTGCCTGCGCGCACCTGGGCCAGGAGCAGCCAGCTCACCATTAAGGGAAATAAAATAAGACCCTACTAATTTTTACAGCCCGCCAGGAAGGAAAGCGCCAGCAGCAACCGAAGCAGCGACGTGCTCAGCTGCGGAGGCTCCAGCGCAGAGCTGCCAGGGAAGAAATGCATCAGCTGAACATCAGCTGGTGCCACCACAACATTCATTTGGGTGTCTGCACGGAGTTCAGCTCCGTGTGACTTGGGTTGCACCACTGAAACCTTCTTTTACAAATGTCCCCAGCCAGATTTTTTTCTTTTTTTTGCCTTCTTCTTGTCACTGAGCCATCACCATTCTGGAGCTGGAGAGGAATGAGGTGAAGAGCAGACCCGGAGGAGGAATGAGCTGCTTTGCTGGAGGAGCGAGGCCAGGACGTGGAGGGAAATCACTGTTGATGGGAGGCGGCAGCAGAGCGAAGTGGGTTGGTGGGAAGATGCAGAGTCTGGTGCGGGACCTGGGCGACACCAGAATTCAGGTTCAGCCGTGCTGACGAGTAGTTCAGGAGATCAGACTGTCCCACCCGGGAAGGTGAGGGAGAAGGGACCCGCAGTAACAAGGACTACACCTCAGATGGGCAGCGGGGGGCGATGGGGAGGAAAGGGTGCTCCTCGCCGGGCGGTGCGGGCAGGGCTCGGTGACAGGTGAGAGGGGGCTGCTAAAGGCCAACAGGCAGATGGCGAAACTGTGATTAGAAAGTCACTCCAGCCATAAATCTTGGGGACCTGAACCGGAGACAGGCAAGCCCCAGATGGCTTGGAAAGGCTGCCTGGCGGAGCCCAGCGCGTCTCGGGGTGCATCTGTCCCTCCCTCCCTCCCTCCCTCCCTCCTCCTCATCAGGTTTAACCACCTCCAGCTAGCTCCTTACAGCCAGAGCTGAACCAGAGACCCCTGAACTTAAAACCGCTCCAATGCACGAACTAAAGAGCAAAGCCGCTACCTGGACGCCAACAACAATATTATCCAGCCCCAGCACGGGACTCTCGCCACGTTACTGGGGGGTTACATGCGGCGTCCCATCCCTGATGCTCCCCGCTTTGGCAGGGATGCCGCGGGCACTGCCCGGGGGTCACGGAGGGTGCAGGACCATGCAAAGGTGCACCAGCGAAGCGGGATGGAGGAAGGTTCCCCGCAGCCACGTATGCTATTTCTGGATAAGCTGAGGAGTTGCTTAGGGCTGGATTTGCAGGCAAGCACGGGGGCGTATCGGCTGTCCGTGCTTTGGAAGGGGCTCAGGAACAGAAAAGGGACAGGAGATCGGGAGGGAACAGGATTTATATAGAGATCCACGGGGAAAACCCATGTCTCCAAACATGAGTAACTTAACACCGGGCAGTAGTACCAGCTCCTGCCTGTGGATCCAGGACACCAACTTCCCCAGCCTGCAGCCAGAGGAACCCGGTGCTCTCACACTCCTGCCCGAAAAGCGCTCGCGACACCCGCAAAAAGGCACCTTGCCCGTGCCGAGCTCCCGACACCCCCACTCTGCCAGCTGGTGCCTCCCGCGCCCCCGCAGCCCTTCCTAACGCTGCCGGAGAGCCCTTCAGCCCACAGGTGCTATCGCTCCCCTGGGACCACCGGCCAAGCCTGGCAGCGCGGGCGGGACGGGGGCCAGCAGTAAAATTAGAAAGCGGCTCCCTGCCAGCCCCTTCTCTGAGCTGCAGGGACCAGCTGAGCCCAGTTGCTAACCCGCACTGTAACCCTTCTTGTCCCCCATTTTGTAGGCTGGGAGAGTTTCTAGAAAGCCGGGGATTTGCACGGCTTGCCTTTTTGATTAGCGGTCTCCAGCTACCCCAGAGCAGCAGGCTCGCAGGCTGATGCGTGCAGAGGGAGGCTGATTTTTTTGGCTCCTTTGGGACAGTCTGGCTGGCACCCTGCACTTCCCTTCGCTACTGTCACTTTGCACGCCGAGCAGCCCTGCAAAGACTGATCCTCCCCGCCGCAAACGGCTGCTCGTGCCCCATTTCTACCCCCTTTCTGCCCGCCGTAGCTGCTGCCCTCCTCTCCCCTCCTCCTGCAGCAGTTATTGTTATTATTTATACTCCTAAGCATCCTTTAAGTTTCTGCCGAGGGAGAGGGATCAAAAGAGAAAGCCTTTTAAGGATTTCTGCCAGCGCCGGGGAGCGAATCTGCCCCGGTGAACAGTGCTGCTGGGGGATTTGCGTGTAGACAAGTGCTTAAAGCTGAAAAGGGCAGAGAGAGGGGAGGGTGAGCCGGGGGCACGCTCTGAAACCAGACCCCCCCACCACCACCACCACCCTCCCCGGCCAAAACGCAGCTCCTTCCTCTGCTTTAGGAAACGGAGCCCTCCTGCGATTTCCTTTCAAAGGTGACTTGTAACCTCTTCATTAGGGTCGGCTTTGGCAGAGCACTCATGGTGCAGTTGGCAGGGCCGGCCCGCCGGTGCTGCGGCTTGGGGGGGAGCGTGCTTGCCTTTCCAAGGGTGGAAAATACACACAGCAGCTCGCAGCAGCGGCAGCCCTGCAGGAGGACTGGTGCCCTGGCCATGCTCTGATGGGTACCATGGACTTTAAGGCAGATCCCAGCGCAGTAACGATCAATTTGCTGCTTATTGTCCACCCTGAGGAGGCAGCGAGCAAGCAGAAAGGGCAGAGAGAGAGGCGGACAGAAGGCAGCCGAAGCGCAGGTAACGTCCCGCCTGCCGTGGGTGCGAGGGAGGGGAGGGCTGCAGGTGCAGCAACAGCTGCCCGGGAGACGACGAAGCGAAGCAGCAGCTTTGTGGCGGGGTTCGGGCTTCCCCCCCTGCCCCTCCACCTCCCTTTCTCCTCTTTTCCTTTGCAGACATGCTGCAAAACCCCAAACTTCAAACTTTTTTTTGGTAGAAACCCAGGGCTCCTTTGCCGGTCCTCCGGGCGCAGGAGAGCCCTTGTTCGCGCAACATTGCATGCTGCGTGCTGCTGGGTGGCCGGCTCTGGTGCCTGCCACCCAGGGTGCAGGAGGAGGTGACGTACGCACAGCTACTGAGCTGAAGACCACGTCTGCACCTTGCTCTGACCTGCGGTGGCTCTGAGATGCCTCCACAGGCTCTCTCAGCTGGGCAAGGGGAGCAGGGCGAGAGCTCGGCACTTTCACCCCATACCAGCGCCTACTACAACAGAGCGCAGGGGCAAAACTGTTTTGTTTGAAGCGTGGCTAGGCTTTGTCTCCAAGGATGACTACCCTGAGCCATTTATAGCTACAGTTTGGGACAGTCTCCCTGGCCCAGCTCCTATCCCTTCAGGGGTTCTTCCAAAAAGCTAAGGCTGTGCCCTGCAACTGCGAGGGGACCCTCCCTGCAGAAGTAAAAGGAGAGTGAGGACTATTCCTGCTCTAAAACCTTGGGGAAGAGCTAGATTTTCAGACAAACAGTTCCAGGCTAACAAGGACAGACAAAGCTAACACAGAAGTTGTATACATGCTTCATCTAACAGCATCCCAGCACCTACCCGAAAACGAGCAAGCCCTGTCGAAGCAACTTAGACCTGGGCTATCACACTTTCTTCCTCCTGGTATTTCATACTCTGGCAACGGGGGCTGCAATGAACGCTGCAGACGAGACAGGGAAGGTGGATCCCGATGACACCGGGGTTCAGTGGGAATGGTGGGTCACATAAAAGGTTTCGGGGTGCTTGGCCTCCAGGCAATGCCAGAACCTCACTCCAGGAGGACAGCCTGCCAATCTCACGTTTCTGTTTTATAGGTTTGCAGGATGATGGAAATGGGAACAGCAGATCACAGCCACCTCCGGGGAGAGACCTTAACGGTATGTCATCTTCTCGCTCTACCGATAAACTAACCACAGTAGACAAAACCCATTGGCAAGCTTTTAGCACCCAGCTGTGCCTCTCGAGCAGAAACGTGCTTGAAAAAACACGTCCCTTTCCAGTGCTTTGGGGGGGCTTCAGTGGGCTCCATGCTCTCCTCTGCCCCGTGACCAGGACGCGCATCGGTGGCACTGCAGAGCCCACGCGCGGTCATCTGCAGGGGGATCTCCTGCAAGCTGCCACCGAGCTCGGTCGTGTTTCAGGTGCACAGAGCTATTATGCATCACAGCCAGCTGATGGCAGGGGAAATTCAGTGCCCCAGATTGCTCCGGTTGCAGACAAAGCTTCCAGAGACCTCCCCAGTGCTCACACAGCTTAAGCAGGGTCTGGGGTGTGCAAGAAACCTTTGGGGTTTCAACCCGTCTGTCCACCAGTCCTTTCTTCATCTCCCCCGCTCGGAGACTGCGGAGTGCAAAGCAGGTGTGAGCGCTATCCAGGAACAATGGAGCCGCTAGTCTTGAATGTTCCCCTGCCAATTCCTCACCCCTCCGCCCTGAAACGGTTCAGAAGGAACATCTGAAGAGGTTACCGCCGGCTGCACGCAGCCAGGCTGCAGGACCGCACTGCAACAGGACAGAGCAGCTCCAGGGGAAGGGAATCAGACCATCCGACTTGCTTTCCTGGTAGTCCAAGCCTAATGTGGTGTCTAGCAGAGAAAGGCCGGGGGGGAAAGGTGAAGCAAGACAACAGGCAATTCTCATGGTACCGAACAGTGGATTCTAGTTATACCAAACAGGTCCACAGGCCAAGCAATACCAGTGTACAAAGGCCATGGCTGTGCCTGGTACGACGCTCCACAGGAGCCCTGATCCAAGCAATATTTCATAGCAAGATACAACTTCAGGGTTTTCCTTTTTTTTTTTTTTTTTTTTTTACAAATCTGATGGCCCCAGACACCAGGTAACAAAAGCCTCCAGTCCGGGAAGCGGATAAGTACTCAACGCTCTCTCGCTCCTCCGTCGTGCTCAAGCGGGTCTGCAACCGGAGCTGCAGAGCACAAGTCAGAGCCTCCATTACGAGTGGGAGGACAGTATCGATCGTTTACCACCCCTAACTAATGGCAGGAGTATTTAGTATGCAATATGGGAAACCTTCCCTTGCGGCCCTACCTTAGGCACAATCTAAACCCCTGTGAGGATTACTAAGGAATTCAGATGCCAGGGGAGCAGGCAGAGCTTTCGCTCCTCTAGCACCGCAGGGGTTAATAAATTCCCCTTTAATCAGCCGTGCTAGCGTCTTGATGAAGCCTCTGACACCACCGAGCAGCTGGTGCTGCCGCAATATTTACAAACTGTATTACATAAGCCTCACCCCAACCCCACCGAGGCACACAGGCTACGGCCCCGTGCCGCGCCGCAAACATCCCATCATTCACGGGCCTGATCCTTGTCGCAGCCACGAGGTACGAATGGTATCTGGCCTTCAGGACGAGCCGTGAAAACCAGGTTCCTCGCGCTGGTCTCTGGTGGCTGGCAGGACGGTGATCCCATGACGCTTTGGAAAAGAGCGAGGGATGGCCCTGGCCACTGTCCACCCCGCCTCCGGCAAGGCTCGAGCATCCAAAGCCGGGCGGGAGCTCGGGCTCAGCGTCGCCTGGCATTTGCTGACCGCCCTGCTAACTGTCAGCGCAGCCCGGGGGCGGCGGATTTATGCTGCCTGCAATTCCCCAGGCACGCTAGGTGCTCCCCTCACCTCCCTCTGCCCCAAGGACCCCGGGGCCAGCCAGCGTCTCTGCGACAGTCAGGGGCTCCCAAAGCGCAGAGGAGAGAGATGAAGATGAGGACGAGACGCTGACAACCACACCAACGCTCCTGCTCAGGGACCACGGGGCCTCCAAGCCCCTGCACCGCGCTGCCCTGCCCTCCCACCCACCTCTCCAAACACGCACCCGCTGGTCCAAGCACCCTAACCGCCCCCACCCTGAGCAGCAGTGCCCGCTCCAGCCCTTCCCTTGGCTGGAGCATCCCTCTGGAGTGGGGCCAGGCCCCCCCTGGACCACAAGCGCTTGGGTTTCGAAGCTGGAGAACGGGCTCAGGCTTCTTGTGTCGTTACTTACTTCGCTGCTGAGCGAAGGCACAGGTTTAATCCCCCTCCGCACCGGGCACCTCTGCTCTCTTCAAGGCACTGAGAGGTTTTTCTTTGTGCAACCAGGCCAGCGAGCCTCCAGGGAGCCCTGCAAGCAGACGCAAGCTGTTACTTCGTACTCTAACGAAGGTAAGTGGCGAGCCAGGGGAGACGGGTTTGTCAGAGCAGGGCTTCAGTGAGCTCCCGCTCACGCTTTTCCTGTAATAAAATCATCTCAGAACACCCCAAAAGAGTGGAAAAAGCCGCACCTTGACAATTTTGTGATCTCAAGCACGAAGATTTAAAAATCCCAGGGGAGCCTGGAGAACCCTTGGGTCTTTCAGTGTGGATGCACGGAGGTGGGCCCTGGAGCACCTGGGTTCCCACCATCCCCTGACCACCGGGACACAGCACAGACGTAACTGGAAATCATGGTAAGAACACGCTCCTGCCAACGTCAGATATTCCAGTGCTGACGGAAGGGTGCAAGGGCTGGAAGAGATAATATTGGCAGAAGTTTAGCTTAAAGTGGCCGGTTGCAGAAGTCCCTTCATAGGGCAGATCCTTGCAAAGAGCCACCCCTGCGCTAGAGCAGGGGCAGCGCTGGGCCCGCTGCACCCCAAAGCACTCGCTGGCCAAGGACTGGTCTGGCCACAGAGAACAAGGTGAAGAGCGAGTGTTTCCTTACGAAGGATATCTTGCTTAGGAATAGTAAAAAAAGCCATAAAAACATCAGTAGCCATTTCGTACCATTAGTTTTTAACGCAGTGGATGTAGCGGTTTGAAAAATTTCTGTGGAATTATGTATTTTTCATTCGTTAAAAGCCTTTTAAACTTACTGGAAGAAGGCATTCCTCGCCATTAAATTTGGTTCTTGAAAATGAAGATTTTTAATTGATGGGGAAAAAGTGAGAAAGTGGAAGTTGGCAAGAAAACCCACAAAAAAAACAAAGCTAAAAATAATCTTGAGAAATAAAAAAAAGGACCCCTGAAAATATAAAAACCTTGAGGAAATCCTACTGTTTGCACAAAGCCATCCCTTTGAGAAACAACTTCATTTTACCTTCGGATTAACTGACAAAATACACCAGCCAGCTCTAATCTTGACACCCCGGTATCTGCAATCATCCCAGAACCGGAGTCAAGCCCTATGATTTAAAAGGGGTTTTTTACAGTTTTTACAGTTTCTTGCCTTCTGCTTTTGGGGCTTAAAGGACATCGAACTTTTCTGCATAATCACAGGAGACGCTTTTAACTTTAGAAAAAGTTAAATGCTGTGGAAAAACTTATTCTTTGATGAAAGTGCAGATTCCTACCTAATTAGCTGGTTCCAAGAGCTGGCTTTCAAGGAAAACCCCAAATGTCACAAGACTCTCGATAAAATTGTAGGAGGTAGCACGTGAGACTGGATGGGAGCCCCGAGGTGCATTAACATCTTGACCTTCAGCCTCCAAAGTAACCTCTGTCTGATCCAAAACGGGGAGCCCATGAGTGCACCGAGGTCCTCCAGGGAACCTTAGTGGCTGCAAAGCCTTCTGAAATACTTGCCCCAAATACATAGTCTTTTCCAAAAAGTTCAGGCAGTTCTTATAAGACACTCCCTAACTTTTTGCCTTGTACTTCTCTCGATGAAACTTTAAACACAAGACCCCCAGATTTCCACCTGAGGTTGTTCCGGAGCATCATGGCATGCAAAGCGCAAGTCCCACCGCACGCCTGGACTGCAGCCGGCTCTGCCAGGACGCTGCCTCTTACAGGCAACGGCCTTTGCCAAAAATTTTACTATCACAAGGCAAAGCATTTTCATAGCTCTGAGCCTTTTTCTGTTTAATTCCAAGAAAAATCAATGAAAGAAATTGATCCTCTGCTTACCGTATCTCCATCAAGAGCTATTGAATACAGTGATAAACCTTTTTTTTTTTAAGCCACCACATAATCCTCGCTGAGGACCTCTGCTTTATTTATAATCCGCTTTAGCACCTGTTAGGCTATAACAGGCTGTCTTTTAGTTTTTGAGAATTACAAAGCACGCCAGAGGTGACCACAGGCTTTCTGACCATACAGTTTCTCTTACGAGTGCTTTGTTTCGCCTGGAAACCCAAGTGCTTTGGTACCTTCGCAATCACCAGAGCTGCCACTTCTTTTGCCGAAGTCAAGAGCTGGTTTCAGCGATGCCTTGGCAGGCAATCCTGCCCTTCCCCTCTGCGTCCTGGTTAGTTTTCCCTTTCTTAGGGAGTTTGTCATCGTTTCTTGCAGGAACCCAAGTGACGGTGGAGATTCATCCCAAGGATACCACCCCACAACTCTTCAAGAAACTCTCCTTTGGAAAAGGTACAGCCCAGGCTTTAAACCCTGGCAGAGCAGGTCAAGGGCGGGAGGGCGAAGGGGCTGTGTCCTTCCCTTTGCAGAAGCAGGGAAGGGCAAGAAGCCCAGGAGCTCGAGGAGATGCTGCACCCCTCGAGCTGGGGAAGGGGTTGTGGTGATTGCACTAAGCATGCCGGGGTTGTTGCAGGTCCCCGGAGGCTGCCCAGCCTGAGAGGTCAGGACAACAAAGGTGAGGCTCTGCTCCGCCACGGCACGTCTCTCCAAGCTAGCCCTCGCCCAGGAGGTTGCTGCCAGGAGGAGACAGGCTCCCTTCTCCCCGCGGGGGCTCGAGGCTCTTCGGAGGATGCCAACCCCTCTGCCTGCTCTCCCTGCCGGGCAGACGCTGCTAGACCCTGCCCGCGCCCGGGGCTTGAGGACCCTTCTGCTCCTGGGGCAGGAGCGGCTCTCCTCCTCCTCTTCCTCCTCCTCTGGCCCTGAAACAAGGCGGGTGGTGACAGTCTGGGGGGCCACAGCGTCCCTCAGAAATCCTCCAGCTGCTGCAGAGCTCTCTGCAGCCTTCTTATCTGACAGCTCTGGAGCTCAGCTCTCCCTTCTTCCATGCCTGGGGGGGGGGGGGGGGGGGTGGCCCGGGGGTGGGGCGGGGTTTTATGTCCTCAGCCCTGGGG
>JAVKLA010000084.1:15241127-15292232 GCA_034782735.1 Sagittarius serpentarius
CCCCCCCCCCCCCCCCCCCCCCCCCCCCCCGGCGGGGGGCAGGGGTTTGAGGTCCCCAGCCCTCGGGCTAGGACAGGAGATACCCGACTGCTGAGGAACATGGCCTCTGCAGAGCCGCAGGATGGCGGGGAGGGGACACAGGGCGCACTGCGGTCCAGGCAGCTTGCTTCATCCCTCTCCCCTCAGCACCCACGCTCCGCAGTGTGCCGACGTCCATGTCCGAATGCAAGGGAATGGGCAAAGAAAAGCCTCAATTTCAGCTTTTTCCACCCAGTCCTGCTCCCCAGAATCACTTATTTCTGTCTTTTTTTTTTTTTTTGCCTCCTGCCAACAACCGCCCACCTCATGCTCCCTTCTCCACCTTGCCAGGTTTCCAGAGGACTGAAGCCCCGCGGCCACCAGGAGGAAAAGACCTGCATGGTAACTATCGGCTGTCCCCACGCCGGTGGCACAGCGGGGCACAACACAGGGCAGCCCCAGATAGGAAGCCCGCCAGTCCTAGAAACCAGGCTTGCCCTGCTGCAAGCCTAGACTGAAGTGCACGGACAAGGGATTTAATTTCTATTACGATGAGTAGCATTCAGCTTCCCAACTCCCTGTTCAGCTGGGTGGCAGATGGGGATGGCTTTGGGAATGTCACACATGCCCAAGACCTTCCCGAGGCTCCAGAACCAAGGAAAGCTACTCTGCAAACAGGCACAATGCGCACTTCCAAACTGCGCGGGGATACATGACTTACTGCGGATCCCGCACCTGCGGGAAGCCTTTGCGGCTATAACCTGACAAAGACGAAAAACTGATAACCAATCTTTAAAAAAACAAACAAACAAAAAAACCCCCACCATCCCATTCCCAAAAGGCAAAAAGTAATTTTCAGAGCTGTAGAGAGTGGGAACCTTTAAACGCGTAAATCTGCTTCATCTCTCTTTAGGTCAGCATAACAAGCCCTTAACAGGGAAAACTGCGATAAACAAACCGACCTGTAAAAGAAACAGATGCCGTGTGCCTACACGCTGGTTTTGGCAGACGGGCACCTGCCCAGCACAGGGATGTGCCTGCTTCCCGCCGAGCAGGCTGCACTGTCACCGGGACACGGGATGTGGGATGTCACGGGATGTGGGATGTCCCATAACCCCTCCCTGGGGCAGAGGTTTCTGAGAAGAGCGGGGCTCACGTTAACCAAACACCTTTGCAAGTCAGGAACAGACCTTCTGGCCACCTCCTCAGTGGGCTGGAGCTGGCAGCAAAAGGGCCAGAGCCCCATTTTGGGGAGATGGAGAGGGAGCAGGTGATGAATATAGATCTCGGAGGCACTGCTGGCACCTCAGCTAGCATAGGATGCTCTCGGAGCCTCCTGCGCGTCCCACTCCCACCAGCGCCCACTGAGCAGGCAGCAGAGGGGTGTCCCGCTTGCTTAGCAAGGGTCATGAATAAAGCAGTATGCAACCAGCCAAAACCTCTCTGCCCCTGCCCCAACCCCCCCCAGCCCAAGGCAATTCACTTCTTGTCGCGTCTCTCCAGGCAAGCAGCAGCCCTATGGCGGCACCATTCATTCACCTCTCCCAGCACTCGGGAGTCACACAACAGCATTTTCACTTTGTGATCTCTTTTAAATCCTTTTTTCCAGAGAAATCACAACCCTACAGAGATAGCTAGAAGAATGGCTTTAGTCCTGAATGGCTTTGACAGCACATGACAGGGGGAGAGATTGCTGTAGAGCTCAATTCTCCTCTCCCCAGCCCAGAAGAAAAGGGAGGGCTGAGCAGACGGCGGTCCAGGGGAGACATCCAGCTGACACGTCTGTGCACCGAGCTACAGCTGCATCACTCGGGTGGCTCGCTGAGGAGAGAGAACAGTGTCAGCTCACTCGGAGGCTGTTGAAAAAATAAGTTACCTGGTTAATTAGGGCAAGTTATTAACCCTTGGTTCACACCGAGTGGAACCAGGAGCCTAGAGCCTGCAAAGGTGCAGACAGAGGGGTAGGCGCGCCAGTTGCAGTCTGGCTGCTCCCTGTGTTACATTTCTCACGTGCTTGAATTTGTGCAGAATCGTGGCCTTTTACTGTGCAAAACCAGTCATCGCTTTCAGCAAAACTGCTGGAGAAATCCAGCCCTTTGGTGGGTTTTTTAAAAAGTTGTTTTTTCGCCAGGGCTTCCACAGTACAGGTTTTCCCTGATACCTCTGCATTATACCTCGTGCACCTCCATGTAATATCCCGGGATTTTCTATGCTGTTACACAGGGCCAAAGACGCAGGGGCACCTCCCACTCCAGCACTGCCCAAATTATACCAGACTAGACAGGATGGCTCCTGCTTCCCATGCAGCTGGCAGGGACCTTCTGCGAGTGCCTAAGGTCCCTAAGCACCCGCTGATGGATGCCTCCGCGGGTCAGGCAGGAGCTCTGCAGCGTCCCCTTGTTCAAGCGTACAGCCAGGAAAAATACTCCCTCCCTTCCCGAGACAATGACAACTCGTTTATTCCCAGCGTATCCATGGGACAAATCCTCTTTGAAATCCATGCCAGTAGATCTGCAGCAATTTGAGAAGCTGGATGCCTACGCATTAAAAGTAAGTCTTGCTTTTGCCTCTGTCCTCCTCCCAGCTCCCCTGCGGGGACGTTCCGCGAAACCTAGCTACCAGCACTAACACCGGCCTAGTCTGAGCTGTCGGGGCAAGTGCCTCAAAATCTCCCAAACCAGTGAAAAAACATTTCCCTGCAAACATCAGCAACAGAGATCCCACTCTAGGAGGGAAACTATGACCAAAAACACTTGCTCAAAACATGGAACTACAGCTTTGTATTTCTATTTTTAATGAAGCTCGAGGGAGAGCAGTCTCCTAGCAGATGGGGTCTCACTAGCTTTAGAAGAGAGAGGGAGCATGGCGGAAGGGAGATCTACCATAGCAATTTCTTCACCACAGTCTTGCAATGCTTCCTCCTCACAAACAGGTAAACGTCAAGAACAGCGTGGAGGAACTCGTTAAAGCCCTGCTTAAACAAGCCCGGACTGATCTGGAAAAGGTTCGAGCCATATGGATGTGGATATGCCATCACATAGGTAGGTTGAGATCTTCAGTTGAGAAGATAAGGCTGTTGCCATCACCCCCCGTTACGCTGCCATTGCAGTTCACTCTATACACCTCATGGGTTCATTTCACGTGCTGGGTGGGAGGAAGGTTTTCTGGATGTATTTATCCAGAAACGCAGTCAGAGGTCATCTCATCATCTCTGTTTCTGTAGTCCCTCTCCTAGCACTGCCAGGCCCTACAAGGTTTGTGGGCAAATGATTCCTTTCCACGCGATGAATCCGTAACTCCTACCCGACTTACTCGAAGGTGTAACCATACAAGTCCCTATCATCTAAGCAGCTGGAGCATGAAGCCAGGCTGCCAAGCACCGGAGGCTCAGTTGTCACATTCAGAGCCATCCAACGCCACCAGAAGTTTCATCTCCACCACCGTCCTGAATCCCCGCACCCCCCATGCAGCCCCTCCCAGTACACACTGCGTGCTGGTGCCTTTGCTCGGGGAGGTACCACCAGCAACCATCAAGCTGCCTTGCCCGGCTCGGCGGCGTCACAGCTGCTTCCGCAGCTCTGCCGTCGCTCCCTCTTTGGGCAGCAGACCAGCCCGTGCAAGGAGCAGCCCGGACTGCCCAGCGCTGAGCACAGCCCCCCCGGGCGAGGTGCCCTCTTGCCTCTTGACAGTCTCTTGGCTGTTTCACTGCCAGCTTTGCCCCCGTGTTTTGCGGATGAATCCCGTACTCCCGTTTCTAGCCGGTACCTAACTGCGTTCCTCCTCTTGACACGTCCATCAGCCACGTCAGCGCAGCATAGAATCATAGAATGGTTTGGCTTGGAAGTGACCTTAAAGATCATCTAGTTCCATCTCCGCTGCTGTGGGCAGGGACACCTTCCACTAGCCCAGGTTGCTCAAAGCCCCGTCCAGCCTGGCTTTGAACTCTGCCAGGGACAGGGCATCCACAACTTCTCTGGGCAACCTGTTCCAGAGTCTCACCGCCCTCACGGTGAAGAACTTCTTCCTAATATTTAGCCTAAATCATCAGAGAGGCCAGCTTTCACAAAACATGCTGGCACCTCCGTAATCGCCCTTCCTGCCTGAACGTGCACCCTTTCAACCTTCATGAGAGCTGCAAGCACTCAGTTTCCCCTGCCCCTTCCTACCCAACCCCAACCCGAGCAACACCGGAGTTTCAGAAATAACCAAGAGATGCGGAGGGGATGAGGAGGGAGGAGGAGGCAGCATTTGTAGCCTCTCCGGTCTGGCACATCAGAGGGGGCAAAAGGCTTCTTGCCACCCCAAGCTCCTTGATGGGGGGAAACTGGATGTAGAATACGATTGCATTTTGCATAGCATATGCAAAAATGTTTCTTTCCCATCAACTCTTGGGGGCAGAGGGGGAGAAGTACAGCTATTCTTTCCCTCACCTCTTACACATCCTGACGGGCTCTGGTGCGGTGCAGTTCGCTGGCTGAACGGGCCAGCTGAGCGAGAGCAGAAGAGCAATTTGGGAAGCACTGGCCTAATCTCACACCCACTGAGATCAGCAGAGCTTTGCCAGCAACTGCACGGTTAGCATAGTTAGGTCAATCCCAAAGAGCTTTAATTTTGCCCTTAAATATGCAGACTGCTGATTTCACTCCATTTCCTGAAACGGAGCATTTGACTCATCCCAGCGCCAAGCTCCCATCGGCTGCTGATCATTCAGTCTTTACGCTCTTAACTCATTTCTGCCTGCGTCAGATCTGCTTGGGATGGCCAGTCTGGTTTGAGTCGGTCCATTTACCTTACACGCATTCACAGGATGTCTCTGATCCCCAACAGGTATGCTGCGATCTCCTCACAAGATTTTTTTTTTTTTAACACCATCTTGGCCCTGGTTCTCCCTCCTTCCAACAGAGACTGACCCCTATTTACATGCACAGGGAATAAACACAGTGCTAGGAATTTAAATCGGCTCACAAAAATGCAACGTATCTATCCTGGAAGAGCACTGATGATAGAAACTCCTTCCTTGTTTGGATTTTAAGTGAGAGCGCTGCTCCCTGGGTATCTCTTCCCACCCAGCTCAGCTCCCTGCCTGCAATGGACTGCTACCTCCATGCAGCAGTAGCACTAAAAGAAATTATTTTAGCTATCATTTCTAGCATAAATACAGAGCCACGTGCAGCCAGCTAGCTCTCCATACCCCCCTCAAAGTGTTCTGCAGCTTTGCTGGTGGCTCGGTGAACAGCCCAGGTCGAGAAAACCAGCCTTTCCCTACAGCCCCACGAGCCAACCCGGAGGCAGCCGTCGGCTGAGCCCCTTAGATAAAAGACAAGCAGTTGCAGCATTTCATCAAAGCACAAATACAGCATGTTGCCAGCCTTTTTTTTTCCTCTTCCACCGCATTAAAGGGGAGGATGAATCAGCTGATGCAGCATTCCTTAGAGCTTTGTCAGAAAAATATGTTCATATTTTAAGAAAGAGGTTATGGACGTGACCAAGGTTGGTCGGTATCGAATTAACCTTCCCAGACCAGTTCTTCAAGCTCTGTCTGAAGGAACCCTGCTGTGCGGCTTTTCTGCATTCATTCAAACAAATTAAGATTTCCTACACTTCGAGGTACTAATATGACTCACTTGCAACCAATCATTTCAGGCATTTCCCAAAAAGCTACTTTTCAGGTATTTTTAATACAAATTGCTTGTGAAGAGTGCAGACAGCTCGATGGTTTCCTTTGACAGTAACACAAGTCCGACTCCTTCAAGTGCAGAGCTCTGCTTTTTACCGGGTGCTCTTGAGATTGTTGATCCCCCCAGAATGAGGGCAGCCCTTGGGGAGGCCCACTTTCTCTAAAGAAGCAGTTTTCCTCCCGTTTGGGTTCAACTGCTGAATCCCAGGCCAGGCTTAGAACAAACAGCGATGAGAGCTAGACCTCATCCCTCTCCCCCCAGCAGCCGTCCACGACATCCTTGTGCAGCACATGCCATGGCTCGTTTCTCTTTGCTCGCGCTCACGGAGATGAAAAGCGATCCAAGCGTCGCTCCTGCTGCCCGTCGACCCCATTGCCTCAGGCTTTTGGATGAACTTTCATCTGTGTTCCTTCCCACAGAATACGACGTAGTGGGCTACCATAACAAAAGCCAGCTGTCGAGCAAACCCATAGATGTGCTTCAGACGGGGAAGAGCATTTGTGAGGGATACGCTGGGCTCTTTGAACAAATGTGCAGGTAAATTAAGCTGAGAAACATTCAATGCCAGGGAGAGTTAACATTCATTGTCATCTCTGTGCCTATTCTGTCTGCCTTTGCATTGACTGATGTGACTTTAAGCAGGACGTGGAACTTTAGCTTTCAAACCATGCTGTGGAAAAACAGCAAGTCCTAGAAAGGTCAATTTTGCCTCCTCCTCCACCCCCCCACCCCCCCAGCATAATTTGCTTTGTGCCATCTGCTGAGCTTCGCATTGCATTAACATAATAGCAGATGAAAACACAGAGCTAATTTGGTTAGGAGAAGCTAGGTTTTTCCTTTGAGTAGCTGTATGTGAAGGTTAAAAGCATCGCAAGACTTAAACAGGAAGGAGTGTTGTCTCCAACATGCTCTCATGCAAGAGGTAGGCACAGTCCCAGAAGGAGCTTTCCCAAAACCTTCTGGAGATGCCCTCTCCCTTCCACTACAGAAGCACCACGGGGACACTGCCTCACACTTACCGCACTGGTTTTTGCAGTCGGTCTCAAGGTGCACCACCGTTGAGGCCCATACTGCAATTCCCATTTTATAGCTATGTCAGCATTTAATAACTAAAATCCATTCTCCTGCTTACAAAACCTTGTTGACTTCACTTCATAAACAAGTAGGATTTCCACCACAAAGCAGGACTTTACAATCACAAAGCCATCTCTTAGAAGAGGCAGCCCCTTCCTTGGCAGGCAGCACAAGTGCCTTGCATAGGAATGCAGCGCAAATCCCTTCTCCCTCCCGTTGCTCCAACCCCGTAAAGAAAGGAGATGGCCATTGCGCAAGGCAACCCTCAAGCACCACAGCAAGGTGCAGCATCTCACCTCTCACAGCTGTATGCAGTAGTTTGGCTTAGAGGAGTAGCAAAGGCAACGAAGGTGCCTGGCAAGTTTGGGACCAGCCTTGCATAGAAAGGTTGTCCGAGAGGAGAAAACTGGGCCTGACGACACAAGGACACAAGACTGGAAGGGGCTTCTGAGCCTTGGAAAGCAATGGTGTACTTGCCTAAGAGCGTGGGCTTGCAAGGTGGCTCTCCCAGGGACCATCTTCCATTTACAAGATAGCTTTGGAAAAAATGAAAGACCAGTTATTAATTGGCATGTGTAAATGACGATTGGCTTTCCACACTATCCAAAAAGATTTGGGAAGGTTTTCACCATGAAACAAACAAAAAGTCTACAGGGAAAAGGACAGATTTAGGGAAAAAAAAAAAAAATAAGAAAACCACTGTGCCAGATGCTTAAAGTGGTGAATGCTTCCAACCAATAACATAGCCCGCAATATCAGATCTTGCTTTCTAAAGAGTAAAATAAAGAAATAGGATGATGAAGTATGAATTTATAACTGCACCCTGTGGTACAGTTGTTAGCAGTTATAAGTGTTGTAAGTGGGGGAAATTTGCATCTGTTCATTAAAAAGCGTATGTTTAGTTCATTAAAAACATTAATCTTTCCAGCGATATCTTTTACTATTTAAAGGCTCTGATGATTTACTCTTAATTTCTCAGTTCCAGGTTGATTATTCATTTCGTGATTCAGGAAACCTCCCAGTCATCCAGCCTATTACTTTTGTCAAATATTAGCTAAACGTTTGGTTCCTTCCCTGAAAAACTATAACCAAAGAGAACAGCCCTTTCTTGCAAGGGGATCTCCTCATCCCTTCTTCTTGTGCACTGATCAAGTCTCGTGCTGAGTCTGAGCATAAAGGAGAGAGGCAAAGAGCAGCCTTCTTACATGAAAGTTTTTCAGAGCCAAGTTTTGGGGGGAAAAAAGGGTCTTTTAAGATGCC
The DNA here is from genome assembly GCA_034782735.1 of Sagittarius serpentarius. Classification (NCBI taxonomy): domain Eukaryota; kingdom Metazoa; phylum Chordata; class Aves; order Accipitriformes; family Sagittariidae; genus Sagittarius; species Sagittarius serpentarius. The sequence goes on from JAVKLA010000084.1 coordinate 15,249,158, forward strand.
TTTTCTTCCTAGCTCCTGTTGAGGCAACTTTAACAAACGACCCAATTTGCCAGTCACCAGGAGTTCCCCCAAAGGTCTTGCTGAAGTCAACAGCTGACACTGATTGAGTCCTACTTGTCCCAGTGCCAGCAGAGAGAAGAGTTCCTGTTGCAGACACAACGTTGTCACCTCCAACCACAGCCTTGGCAGCCAGACTTCTTCCAATTAGCTGAGACTCCTGTCACAGAGGAAAGGTGGGCACGGATAGCGGGAAGCTGGCCACAAAACATCAGCTTCCAAACATCAGGCGTAAGAGCGATGAATGTAAACACAGGCTTCTGACCAATATTTTAGCAGCATTTATCAAGAATTGGCCTCTCAGCTGACAACCAAAGTCGAGGAGGTAGCGTGGCCAAGCGGATCAGGGAGTGTAAATTCACGAATTCTATTTAGGGCAAAACCTAGCAGTCTGAACCTGGGGAGAAACTCGCTTACCAGAATTAACGATGAAGGCAAAACAATTATCTGCACTTGAGACGTTTCAGCGCAATCTTTGGGAGCAAAGCTGGCCACACTCCCTACAGTGGATATGACCACTTCGCTGCTCCTTATTCATAATCAGTCTGCAAATAATCCAGGTTTAACATCCTCTTGCTTTTCCTGTTTTCTACAGTCAGTAGCTCTCCTTCTTTTCGGGCACAGGAGCGTACACCTACCTACCACAAGTACAAAACATTCTGTCTCCCTCCAGAGAAGCCAAGTTTGCTTCTTTTTTAGATTAAATCATCAAAGTCAACCTGAAATCAAAGGGAAGAAGGTGCAATTGAATTCCACCGACACCTGTAGCAAGATCCAGAGTATCTCCTACTCTTTTTGAAGCAGAAAAGCCACTTAGCTTTTAACCTCCTTGCTGCACCAAGCAGATGTTGCCAGCTGTTTCTTAATTCAGTTCTTCCAGTCCACCTTGTATTTAGGTCATCTTCTAGCATCACATTGCCACTTCAAGCATTTCTGGAGACCTTCTTAATTTCCTCTCTGCCTGGTTAATTTATCTGTATAAAGTCATTTACGCAAGAACAGAGGCACAATCCCTCTTTTCACCAATACAGGATTGCTCGTTTACAGGACGGTTTGGTCTGGGTTTTTGCCTGTCCATTATTAAAGCGACCACTGTTTAAATGCTCTGACCTTTCTTTTGGTAACTTTGAGCACATCCAGGCACAAATTCTTCTTGCTGCTTTGCTAACGCTCACTGTAAGCGAGAGCACAGCAAGAACGAAGGGCAGAACTTGTCCCTTAATGTTCTCGCTGAATATCCCAGCTAACAAGAGTGTCTAGAGAAGCCTAGAAGGATTAGGCGCCAATCCCCATGAAATTAGTAGGAATTTGGTACTTAGCTCCTGTAAGGCCCCTTTGAAACTCCTAGGATCAAATCTTCCTTAAAGTTCCCGGGCCAGCTCCTAGTCTCAGTTACATCATGTAAATCCAAGCTCTCACCAGTCTTGTCAGCGGAGTTGCTCCAGATTTACTGCCCAGTCCCACGTTAGAATTTGGCTCGCAGGCGACTGCGGGCTGGCAAAGACTTTACAGACCACCTGTGGCACCAGGTTTCTCAATGGCATTCCTTCCAGGCTTGCCACTTTCGTTTTGAATACCTCGTGTGACAGGCAGTGCCTCGCTATCGCTGCGGAACAGCCCACGCTAAACGAGAGCTGGCTTGCAAGTTCCCTCCTCTTCTCGGCGGGCCATCTTTAGCGGGGATGGGGTACCACCACGCTTCTCCTCCCTGTAGGACTTTGTCTCCTCTCTGCAGGGCACCCAACGTGAGCTCCCAGCTGGCTCTCAATCAGCCCTTTGCAGCTGTGATTCTATTTTTGATACTCTTTCTTAAAGGAAGTTAAGAAAGAATGTAAGAATTTAATTTGATACTCTTAAAGAAAACGTATCAAATAATGGAGTAACACAAAGGCATCCAGGTTTGAGTTTAGTAAGTCCATGTGAGAAGCTGAAGGGACCACCTTCCCTTTAAACCAGTATCACCTCCCCGAAAAAAGCAGTCCTCCCTAGAAGCACTACTGCACTGCCAATTACCAGCCAGTATCTGTTATCAGACCGTGACTTCTGAACAGCCATGCTAATTATCTTCCCCATAAATATCACTTCTCTTCCGAGTTAAACCCACATTATGCAGACAATCTTGCTCTTGAAGCATGCGCAGTTTATTACTTAAGGTAGTTGTTCCATTTAACGTACTTTTCAATGAAGAAGAAAAACTTCCAATACCATCCTACACAAAAGACCATCCTCTAAGTGAAGCGATTTGAGATTAATGCTGAAATAAGATGCCAAGGTTAGAATCCATTGCTATCAACAGCAGAGAGCTTATTAACACAGTGCTTATTTAAATCTTATTTACACATCCTCACAGGTATTCAATAGTTTTTTTTTAAAGAGGCTATTTAATCATTTGTACCCTGGGCAAGCACAAGCTCACTCTTTGAGGAAACTAAATCAGCATCCACAATCCCGTGAGGTCTAAGATATCTTAGCTGGTGTCAAACACCAGGGTTACCATCACAGAGAGAACACAAGCACGAACAGACACACTTTTAATTTATAATTACATGGGCTAATTGTGGACAGCATCAAAGCGATTCCACTGAGTAACAAGACAGAGAGCAATTAAAAACACTTCATCTTTGTCACCCTCCTCTAACAACACTGAATTGATGGTGCATCAGACAAAAAGAGAAGGAATATGCAAAAACCGGAAGAGAAAAGCCCCTTCCTCCAGTGGGAGGCTCTCTCCAAGTCCCTATGCAAAGGCTACAAGAAGAAACAGCCACTACCCAACACCTCGGGCATCGTTACCTCGGGTTGCCCTCGCATGCCCACCCCACGTGAAGACATTCAGTAGCACAGCCCAGAAAAATACAGTCTACGTCATGTCAGTGGTCAAAGGGGAGAACTTGCCTGTCCCTAGATGTGCTGACAGGCTGGTATGGGAAGGCAGTTAGAGGACAGCTGTACAAAGCGCAGAGATCCCCCTGTCAAGAAAAATCCAGCGTCCCAGCCAGCAGCAAGCTTCCCAAAGAATTAAAAAGTGCAATAACCTAGGCATTTAGCACAATAGCCTGTCACCAGGGCCTGAAGTTGGGGTTTTCAAAGAGAAGTACGCTTGCACACTTCAACCTTTAAAACCCCTAACTCCCCTGGGACTCGGCTGCCAGGAGGCCCCTGAGGAGCTGATGGAGCTGGTCCTCCTGACTAGAGGACTGAAGTTCCTGCAGACCTTGCTCTTCCTTTTGTCCTTCCACAAAAGTACGCTGACGGGTTTAAAACAGAAGTCTCCTGCTGCATCTTACTGTTTCCTTTTAGTATTGCAGGAATCCAGTGCATGAAGCTATCGGGATACTCTAAGGGGTACGACTACAAGATGGGGCAGACCTTTACAGGGGACTCTGACCATGCCTGGAACGCTGTCTACCTTGATGGCAGGTGGCATTTGCTCGATAGCACCTGGGGAAGTGGTGCTGTTGATGATTCTTTCACCAAGTTCACCTTCAGGTAAAGAACTATCTATCCTCTATGTTAATACATAAACCTACCACAAAGGCAGAAGGAAAGCTGATGGGTTTGCCGCACCAAACAGTGACAAATTTTAGGTCCCACAGCAAGACCCAAAGCAAGGTATCTGGGCTGCCTATACAAGGGATAGAGTATGTACCTGTAAAAAGGCAGCGGCCCTGAGCAGCAAGCCGCGTAACTGCTAAAAGTGAACTTGTTTTGCTTGTCACGTATTCAGTTTATGCCATACAACCTGGCACTTGATTCATAGCTTTCAGCTGCCTGAGAGAGGGTGCCTCCACACTTTCAAACAACAAGCAGCACCTCCCTCTTTCTTCAGGAGCCCGTGGTTGCAGGGGGTAGTGCAAACACCCTGGTTTTATCCAAAAGCTCAGCATGTGCCCTGGAAACGGAAGACCAAAGCTCAGGTTCCTTCTCTGCCTGGAGAACTTCAAACCCACTGACCTCAGTTTCTCAGCAGTCCAAAATGCTCCGACTTCCTCCTGCTGAAACCACCACCACTGTGCAGGGGAAGAATTAACTATTCGTAATTACTCGTTTTCCTTTAATCTCTTCCTGTTTCTTCCAGGTACAATGAGTTTTATTTTCTGACTCACCCGGCTCTGTTCATTAACAATCACTTCCCAGATAACAGTAACTGGCAGCTTCTTAAACCGACCCTATCGCTGAAAGATTTTGAGAACAACATGCTGCACAAGAGTAATTTTTACATGTTGGGCCTGCTGACCGCACACCCAGAGACAGCCGTCATCCAAACAGGTAACACCCTGCGGAGGGGGAAGCTGCAGAGCATCTTTCCTTACACAGCCCCATCTCCACCATACACTGTCATTCACAGTAGTGAATTACATTTCCAGCTTGGTTCTGGCAAGCAGAGTGCACTCAAAGCTCCTGGGGCAGAAGAGGGTCTTTTTTGATTTCTTTTTTTTTTTCTTTTTTTTTTTTTTGTGTTCAAGCTGTGAAAAACTGTAGTAGCCCCTGGGTCTAAAAGAAAGCCTCAGTCAACAGCTGAAGATGAGTTACTCTATCAGCCAGGATCAGTGGTGCAAAATTAGAAGTATTGCTATTATATATTAGCAACTCTGGCTTGAAAAGGAGATTAAAACCTTTTACGATGTTCCAAAAGTTTGAATTACTGAACAATGCATAAATAGGCACTTCTTTATGCAATACTGAGCACCCTGCTAAGTCCAGTAGCTCTTTTAACATAAAACTATTCAGATAACACCAGGTTTAAGATCACCTTCCTCAGACTTTAAAAGAGCTGCAGGAATTTAACTAGATAGCTAGACAACTTAAAGGCAACAACATTTTAGGACTTAACACTGTCTTCAAGCCATTTGGAAATGGGCTCATATGGAAGTAGATTATCTCCTAGCTACATACTGGAGAGTTCCTGCACTTCTCTCTGAAGCTGCTTGGAACAGCTACTGAACTAGCAATCAGGTCTAATCGCATCTAATTAAGCCCTTCTCGAGCACGTGGGCTGACGGAGCTTTCAGTTATATTTCACACCGGCTTTCATATTCTATAGGACCATAGCTCCATTGCAGTGTATATCAAAATAGGATAAATGCACATCTTGAGAACAAAGGCCACTCTTCACTTCATTCTTTTTGAGGGACACTGGCCTAAGCAGACAGCTGACAAGCTATGACCTGTCAATTGCAGCTCTTTATTTTACTATTACAGAAGCAGCAATTTATTGGGACAGATTAGTCTTCCCAGAACAGGGTGTACATGCAAAAAATGTACTGAAACTCCTATGCAGTTTCTTTTCTTTTGTATTTCATAGTAAATGGAAAAGCCTCTGTATCAGTGGATTGCCGTTCTGCCACACTATTTACGTTTAAGCTGAAGGGAACAGATGAACATGGTTTAATGACTTTGAAAAAACACGGAATGAAGCTGGATATCTACCCACAGAAGACGGGGAGTCACAAGCTGCAGATCTTTGCCAAACCCTCTAAAGCCTCAGAAGATGTCTACAACTGCGTGTTAGAGTACGTCGTAGAGTGCAGGTCTGTGGACAAGGCCATGCATTTCCCAAAGGACCTGCACCAGCCTGTCGGACCGAGCTGGTTCACGGAGCGGCAAGGGTTCCTGAGGCCGTCACACCCCGACCCCATCATTCACACCAACGACGGGCGGTGTTCTGTCACCTTCACCCTGGGCAAAGACATAAGCATCTTAGCCTCCCTGCACTCCGACAACAGCAGCCTGACAGAGGACATGAGAAGGCGGCACATCATGCAAATCCATCGTGGGAATCAAATTGAGTTGAAGATCCATCTCCCCCACGCAGGGAACTTCGTTCTGAAAATCTATGCCAAGAAAAAGTCAGATCCTGGCAATTACGACTACATCTTCAACTACCTCATCACTTGCCTGAACACTGAAGTGAAGTGGCCGGCTTTCCCTCAGAGTTACAGCAAGTGGGTGGAAGACTATGAAATACTGGAGCCGCTCTCCGGCTTGCTGCCAGCAAATCGCAACGTTCAGTTTAAACTCAAAATGCATGGGATAGCCAAGGTGCTCGTTCAAGCTGAGAACGCTTACCCTCTCACCCAGAGCAGAGGCTACTGGGAGGGAACCTGCAACACTGCGGGATGCAGAGAGGTGTTTGTGATGGTGCACGAGAACGCTAACCACAGCTTTTACTCACACGTCCTGAAATACGAAGTTGAGACCCAGTAACGTCCCCTCCTTGGTCTTTCACTCACCTGCATGAACCAACCTTTCCAACATGCCCACAATGCTACAGCTTTAGGAGATCGCTCATTCTCTTGATCAAATCTGTTCTTGCAATGAATGCAGGACACCACTTGCAGCCTTTTGCAAGACCATGGGCTCAAAGAAGTTCAAAGCAGCAAAAAATCCTGTTAAGAAGGCAGCAGCAGTGGAAGAAATTAAATTAACCCCTCACCTATGTTTCAGCAATACTGTCCAGACAAATATTTTGAAGAAAACTGACTGTCTGGCCACAGGTCATTCTGTGCCAGCAGTGACTGCTGGTTTCAAAATTATGGACCATAAGAAAAGTCTTACAACGGCTACTCCAAGAAGAATCCACCTAGTTACAGGGCAGGATGAAGTACACCCTGGTTTTGAGCAGCAATATTGGCCATGAGGAACTTCAGGATATTGAAACCAGGTTTCTGTATACCTTTAGTCACGTTGCAAAAGACATCCCAGGAGAGAGAAGTGTTAGGAAGAAGATACAATGTCAAGTTTTCTTGTGCACTTCATTGTCTTACAAATTTAAGTGATACTGCGAAATTACTTTTTACACTGACTCTTAAATACAATAAACAAAAATCATTTTTATGTTTTTATATTAGAGTATTTGAACTGTAAACACTTTTTCTGCAATATTAACATTGTAATCATATCTCAAGTATATAGGTGTTTCCATAATTAAAACTACAGTAAAATGGAGAATAAAGTTCTCAAAAATCACTCCTTCCTCCTGCTTGTCTGTGCAATACTACAACTAAAAAACTTAAGGTGTTATGTGGAATAGCAGGCTGAGTGACATTATCATCATGTAAAAAACTATTTGGGGCTGCACTCTTGGAAAACCCCTACATGCACAAGGCAAAGGTGGTCTTCTATTGAATCTCACCACAAATACACGTCCTAAGATCAAGCAATATTTTCTTAAACGATTCAGATGTCCGTAAGCGTTAGCATGACCTGAGAGATATTATGTTTGAGCTTGAATTTAAAATAAACCCGTTATGTTTTTGCATTCTATTTCATTGACCAAATGATACGAATTCCTCTTCACAAAGCTGCTGTATTTTCTACACAAAATATGTGGGTTATTCCTACACTCCCCTCCTCCTCAGCGACCGGGTGGCAGAAGTTATACACGATAGCCAGGGGCTGCCCATCTGCAGCAGGCTCACTGCCTCCGATTCCTCCTACGTTACTCCCTCTACCCCAGCAATCGGGTTTGAGTCCTCACTTTAAGCAAGTTGAGTGAGTGTGCAGGGTACCTGGAGCCGTATTCAAGTAGCAGAAGCCTCAGCGAGGATCCAGACTACCGCAGGCAGGAGTTGCAAGGATAAATGCAACGCGTAAGCTAGCAAAGCTTACTCTAGGGTGACAGGAGTACAGCAATGCTTTGGGGTCTTTTTGTACGCGGAGACGAGGAGGCTCCATACGTCACATAAAAGTAGGTTTTCAGTCTTCCCCCAAACAGCAAAGTGTCTTTGCCCTCAAAAACTGGCAGCAGCAGCTCCTCCCTGCAGGAACACTAACAAGCCCTGTAGCCCGGCAGCCATCCGCTCCCTGGACAGCAACACATACTCAACAGTACAGATGCAGATACAAGAAAAGACTCGGGGATTTTTTGATTGCGTAGGACCTCGAAGGCTAAAGCAAGCCTCCTCTGTAAGCACAGACAGCCCTGGTTTATTCTGGTGCCTAGCAGAAGAATTCTTTTCTCTTAGATCCCTTTTCAGATCAAGGAAGTCATGCTTCAGTAGCTTTCATTTTACAGGTCAAGCTGATCCAGTCAAATACATCACTTCTTCAAATGGGAGGATAAGGGGGCATCCCAGAGCGCATAGGAACTAAAGAAAACTACTTTTTTCACATAATGGTGTCCAGGATACCAAACTACGTACACTCTTCATGCAATCAAATACTTGATGTTCACTTACACGCATACAAAGAGGCACAACTAGTGGGCAGCCACAGTAAAGCCTCTCCACAGGGCGACACCAGCATGAAGGGGTCCCTGCTCCTCGTCTCAGAGACTCCATTTCACAAGGTCTCTCTCTCACCCCACATGCTCTATTTCTATCTCAAGATGGCAGGAGGAAAAAAAATTATCCCAAGGGAACAGAGAGGACAGTTTATACACTATTGCCCCCTCCCTAGCAAGGTCTCAGGGAGTATTCCCTCCTCCCCCTACACAACACCCCAAAACCCAGGCACCTGCAATTATACACGTGTAAAGGCACAGACAGACTCATTTAACCCCTCAAAGTAAAGAGCGACCCAAAGCACTGTCACACCCACGGAAGAACACGTGTAGCACACTAAAGGCAGACAGAGCCTGCAACAGCTTCCCACTTTCGAGACGCTAGGCTGGTACAAACAGAAGTACTGCAAATAAATTTCCACATTTTTGTTTCAAACCGAAAACAAACATCTGGCTCAGCCCTGCAAATGTGTAAGAGATTCTTTAGTGCTATCGAAGGCATGAGTTCAAAGACACCAAAAAAAAAAAAAAAACAACAAAAAAAACACCCCACAACACTCTTCCAGCTTCATTAATTATAAAGCTTCCAGGGCCAGGCGATTATTCTGAGGGATGTTTGACACTGCAAAGGCAGAGAAGAACGCCTGAGAAACCCTGCAACCCCTGATAAAAGCATCTCAGAAGTCTGTACTTGCTATGATATCTCCCTTCAGGATAAACAAGTCTTTTTCTCCTCCCCCTCATAAAAAAAACGCACCGTCTTCAGCACAGTCAAGACCCTAACACCAGGAGAACATCTCTGGAGCAGACTTCTCGGTTATCTCAGGACTACCAGCTCTCCCATTTCAGTCAGGGTTCTCCCTTGGCAGGCCTTAGGACTGAACAGGTTTTGTAATCCCCACACCACCAAGAGGGGCAATTACTTAGCACTATGAATTCAGATCACTCAGTTCTGCAAACATCTTGTTTCTCGGTGAAGGTAAATTAAGTCTGTGTAGAACAAGTTTTTATCGCTGACAAGTGTATCTCTGCACTTCCATCTACTCACGAGCTAGCTTCCTCACCCATGGAATGAAGATGGTTAGTATACAGTCAGATGCTCTGCTATTTCCATGTGGGCCGTGAGAAAGGCACATGCTTAAACATGAGCAAAGCAGCGAGAGCAGGAAACTGTTCAGCTCACCGTACTGCCTTGCTCAGCCTCCCTACTCCTCTCCCGTTGTCCGTGCACAGCAACTGCAGAAACAGCAGGCACACGAGAGTCTGTGGCACTGTGTGTCTGCAAAGAGAGAAGGTGGGAAAGACAACAGCATGTACGCCGGCACAGAGAAGTTCCCCTGTTGCAAATTTTGCTCTTCAGAGCACATTTTTACAACCTAGTCCCTGAATGAAGCTGCTTACTACATGTATTAGAAATTGATAAATACTGTAGGATTATAGCTGCTAATTAAACAAATGGATCATCTTCAGTTTCACTCTTCACTTCTGCCAACATGAACTGCCAAGTATCTCTAAACGAAATGGAAGCAAACATCACGAATGAGCCAAAATGTCTTCTAAACTTCTGAAGACACTTAGTGCATGATGCAACACCCAGTAACTTGCTTAACAGATCTTTAGGAAATGTAGTATGGTTTGTAAGGTATCATTTAAAAAATGGTATTGCTGTCACCGCTGAAGGACCTGAGGAATCCCTAAGAGTTCTAGCATACCACACACTCAGTGGATCTACAGGTTCTTCCGAGAAGAGGAAACAAGTTTGTTCTATTTTGCTGTTTGGTTTTTGTCAAAATGCCCCAAGACCAACAAGTCCTTACTTGAGATCTGGATAGTTAAGGTGGATGTTCCAAAAATGTTTACCTGTGGACAGCTCCGAACAGGAACAGAGACCAGTGCCGACTACGTGCAAGATGCACAACCGTACTTCATCCCCAGTTGTGGGCAGTTCAACACCTCATTACAAAGACTGCACAATGAGAATCCAGAACGGATTTGAAGGTTTTATCCTTGTTCAAAGAACTCCAGAAGAAAGGCAAAATAAAAGGACTTCTTGATTCAAGCGTGTTTGAACTCTGGAATGCAGAATTGTTTGACCAAGTGCAGTCCCATTTTATGGCATGACAAAGAGGATGCAGCCTGCAGACAGGCATCACCTTTGCTGAACTCATCTGCCTAATCCAATGGCTGGTTTTTGCATGCATATGTTGCTTTTGAATTCCTGTTTCTTGACAGCATTAAGCTGCTCTAAGACAAGGTGAAGCTGATAGAAAGGAAAAGGAAACCTACAGACATGGACAAAGGATGTCTCCATCCCTACGTTTGCCTGTAGAAGGTTGTGAAGGCGCAGCCACAGAACTGCAGAGTGCCCCTGGAAGAAAGGCAAGTCCATAGGAAACAGGTTTTGTTCACTCATTAACAACTTACTTTCCTTGAGGAAGGGCTGAATATATTCCTCAAAACAGGTCACAGATGTATTTTAATGCAGCAGTTCGTGACTGGACAGTGTCCCAGACTGCCTAGATTCAAAACAGGCTGATACCAGCTCACACAGCAGCAGCAGCAGCAGTAACGTCTGCCGTACAGATGAATCTCACTTGTTTGTGGGTCCTCCTCCCATTCAATTTCAGTTCCAGTTCCAACTACTCTCCTTTCTTTTCTAAGAGCTGTGTTCACAATCACAATTCAGCTATTCATTCCTCAGCTGTTTTGCAGTACTTCAAGCACCGTGCAAGGCAAGATAAAGACACCAGATACTACAAAAACAGCAAAGGGCAGAAGTTGCAAGAACCAGGAAATATTAAGAAATTCCACTACGAGGAAATTAACTGGAGAAAATACAGGTAGCCTAAAGGAAAGAGGAATTATATTCCTTGTTCCTTAAAGAACACAGCTAGTCTGGGAGGGAAAGGATGGAAAAGGTGTTGATCAAAGCTCCTGATGAGAAGGCAAGATAAGCCACAAGAGATTCACTCTGTGTGTTTGTATGAACAAGAAAAGAGGTGTTTTTCCATTCTGTTTTATTTCAATGCTTTTACATGTATAAAATAAACTTAAAATACTTTACATTAAAATTAGCAAACGGTTTGCTTCTAAGAAACACCATAATCTCTTTGTGAGTGAGAGCACAAACACATACCTCTGATGCAGCTTTCTGACCTACAGCAAGCTGACTAAAGTGTCTGTGGTGTAATACGCTCCAACGGATCAAACACATTAGAGAGGAGTTTCCTTTCCTCAATATCCATCCTGCTGATTCAGCTCAAAGTGGGAGATACAGCCTCTCACTCAAGCTTCAATGGCAGTTGGTTTATAGGTACCTCCCCAGTCACAGTCTGGAACCACACAGGTAAACCAGCATTCAAATTCAGTAAGAAACGTTACTCCTGATGTCCAAATTGTCTCACTATCTTCTCACTCTCTTTTTTCAGTTCCTCAATGTGAGCATTTAGGCACTCCAGGATGTGCTGGGATCTCAGTTCTTCCTCTTCCAGGTACCTTGCAGCTATCGATCCAACTGAAGCCGTAGGCAGGGGGCACTAAAGGGAAACAAAGGGATATCAGGTATTCTTTCATTCCAAGTTTCAGCCAGAAACACTACTGATCCTCAAACCACATAAGTAACTATGCTTCTCAAGGCCTCTCGTGTCATCTCTATCTTACCGGGCAGACTAAGCACTCGAGTCTCATGCTTGTATCATAGGCAAATGACCCTCCCAACAGTCTCCAACCAACAGTGAAAGCCTCCCAAGCCTTTGCCAAACTCCAGGGAGTAAAATCAGTACCTCAGCACACCTAACTTTTCTATTCCAGTAGTTCCCCTCTTTAAGGCACTGGGGCGGGGGCTAGAGCTGAACAGGAATAAGCTCTCCATGTGCCTACGTAACTGTTGCACTTCACAGGTGGAACCCTGACCTGACCCCAGAGGTATCAATAGGAACTGACTGTTTACTCAGGGGAACTGGAGCTTCACTTCAAGTACCTCAAATAATGAGAGGGAATGACATGGCATGTGCAATCATAGCATAACTCTAGAGAAGGCCACTACAAACTACCAAGGGTTTTGTCCTGGGTGTGTTAGTGCAGCCTCACACTTAAGGTCTACATCTTGCTCCTTGTCTTCATAAAAATCTCGGTAAGCAGTATCACCTCAGAATACGAGTTCCAGGGAAGAGAAAAAACTGCCAGACTGGACCAGCACTGGGGATATCTCTGCTTTCGTGTATATACCTCCTCTTCTTCCCTGAAATAATGAGCTCCTGGTACAATCCTACAGGGGAAGGACAGACCAACCTCCCATCGCAGCTCACCAAACACCATTTCAGTTCAGCTAGCAATGGTTACTCAACTACCCCAGATTCTTTCCTTTACAGTCAAGAACTATTCCTGCTACTCACATCACTTACACACAAGTTCTTCACTTACAGAAATAACATTGTAAACTTAATTTACGAGTCGATGAAGAGAAGCTTCCTGCACAAGGGCTAGCAGGTGAATTATAAAATTACTAAGGGGATGCTTTCCATTACAGAAAACTTGCCTCAGTGTCTTGGCAAGAGAACACATTGGGTATTTCCAAATCCTGGAGTCTCATGGTTTTCTCGTCTTTTATCAACAGCCACAAACAAAGGGAAGCAGAAAAAAAGGCTGCAGATAACAAGCAAATCTTTCCCACCCCTCTATTGTCTACTGATGAGAATTCTCCTCTCTTAGTGTTGAAGGATTTAAAGACACTGGAGCCTGACCATGAGCAGGGAGCCCCAGTCAACACCAGGAGAAATATTTGCATTTCCTTATTTCTACCTTTCAGAACAAAAAGCAACACATTCTCTTCTACTAAACACCAAGCCCTAGAGCTTCTCAGCCCCTAAAGTGGAACTGTTCGCACTTCAGTTCCAATCCCACAATCTGAAGAGTTTCCATTTAGAATATTACAGTTCCTTAAGCGCCCAACATTTGTTTTCTGGACATGCTGACAAGCTACTTTAGTCTTGAAACAATCAAGACCTATTCTTAGCAGTAAACCTTGCCAAGATCTACAAACCTGACAAGCCTCCGCTTATTTGTGCATCAGCCTTAGAGGCTCTTCTCTGAGCTCCCCACAAAATAAAAATAGCTGTTGTCACTGCTAACAACACACAATCAGAAGAGAAAAGGGGCGACACATCTGGAGCAAGGACCAGTACTCAGGATTCTCCCCTCCTGGAACTACTACAGCCCTGTCTGGCCCAGGGTATGACAGCTGCTCTCAGTGTCCCTCTTCCATTCCCCTCCCTGCTCCAGTCTACAGCCTGGTCATTACAGTCAGTACTGGGACATATGGTCTTCAACACCAAAGGAAGAAGTGATTGAGCCTAAGTTTCCTGTATCTTGGGCAAGTGCCCCAGCAACTGAGCTGAGGTAAAAGGACAGAGAAGGTGCCAACACTGCTCCCTACTAAAAAAGTACAATCAGCGACTGGGAAAAATAACAGCCTCCTCTTGTGCAGTGAAGCACCAATTTCAGGCTTTCCTATCAGCTAGCCTAAGCAACTTTAAGTTCAGTGTGCTGACTACCAGAGTCCCATTCAGAGGGGTCAAACTCACCCTGCGCATTACAGTGACCGTACACGTGCAGCACCAGCTTTCAGATTCACCCAGAAAACGTATGTTGAAATACTCAGTACACTACATCCACTCTGAGCCTCCACTACCGACCCAAGCCAAAAGCTGAAGCAGAATTCTGAACTGACATAAGCAGGTCATGGTACACACTGATGTACAGCACCAGCACGGAGAGAAGCAGGAGCTTCTGGAACTAGCTCAGCAATTATACCAAACACAAAGCCCTTCCCCAGAGAATTCTGAAGAATAACCACGTGACTCCCACTGTCCAAGTATTAACCGTCCAGCAGTGTTTTTTCCTCCCTGCTTAATGTTTGATATATACTTACAGAATCATACAGACCGTGCAGCCAGATCATACAGTCAAAAATCTGGCTGCTTTTGTCAGATGAGAACCCAGCTATATCCTCAGGCTGGTGAATAGCAACCAGAGTCTATACAACTGCTTACCAAAGGCACAGATTCTCTCTGATTATTTGAGAGGGACTGCTTAGATGCTTCATCTGCAAAATCTTTGTTTCCATCCAGCACATGGAGCAAAGAATCCGTTCCCAGCAAGGTGCCCAAAGCAAGTGACTCCATGCAGTTCTTTCTGCTGGTCTGGGTGGGTAGCCCACCCGTCTCACGGGTCACAGTTCCTATTTCAGCAGCCCCCCATCTCTGGGGCTCCCCTTGATGACGCTGAACAGTCCCATCAGGCTTGTGATGTATTCTTTCTGCTTGTTCATCATGTTTGTGTTGTGCTTCCCGAGCTGTCCTGGAAGGCAGGTTTGAACACATAACTGTTTCACAGTTTGCCTCTTAGCAGCTGAGCTTTAGCAAAAACTTCCACAGAGATAACAATTAACACACAGGTTACTAATAGCCCTGGCAATCCAAACTGGCTCGTTTCCATAGGACTTCCAGACGCACATCCAGTCTCTAGGAAATTCTCCCTCACTCTTCTGCTATTCTAGATATCAAAACCTACAGCCTGCACATCCTAGTACTGCAAAAGAAAGGAGCACAGACACCTGGGCCAAATCTATTCCCTTCACCGACAAGAGCACATACTGCTTCTCAATCAAAGAAAAAGGCAAAGGCAGTCAAAAGACAGCCAAATACTAGCTGGCTTTGCAGAACACACACCAGCTGGGACTAAAAGCTATTGCACTACTTAAAGCATAAAGGCAAATTCCAAAACGGTCCTCGTGTTCTCCCATACATACTATGTGCTGGAGATAGATACTATATATAAAGCACATCACTGAGAATGCACACATCCCCACGCCTTCTGTTCTCCTTCATAATAAGGAAGCAGCATCCTTGGGGCCAAGCAACACTCACCTGTACTGCACATCCCTGGCCTCAGGCTCTTCACCTTGCATCTGCTGAGCAGTGCCTTTGGGTTCGTCCTTGCAGACCTGACGAGTAAGCTCCAGTTTTGCTCTGGCCTCTGCTAGATCCTTCCGCAATTGCTGGTTCTCAGATTTTAATTTGTTTAGTTCATCAGCATAGTCTTCACTGAGCGCTCTTAGGGTGACATCTTTTCCCTAATAGATAGAGAAGGGCTGCAGTTGAAACTTTCGATTTGCAAGACACCATAGTCAAATCCAGACCAAAGGCCTGCAAGTGATTCCTTAAGGGATACCCTCCAACCTCCACTTTGACTGGCAAAATTTTCAAGGCTTTCATTAGAGCAAATCAATTACATATGCCTTATGGTGTCTGCATCCAGACAAGCTGTGCCGATCTGCCTAGGAAAGGAAGTCGCTCTCACCACTGGACGCTTTTGAAAACAGGAAAATATAGCCCAAGAACAGTTCAGATGTATCTGGCTCTGGCCTTGGGATAATGAGAAAGACTACATGACCTCGAGTTCTCCTCCAGCTGTATATTCTAGGATTCTCTCACCTATCTCAGCTAAGATGCAAGCCTCTCAGCCAAAGCTGGCAACACTCAGGTCGCACCGCCATAAACTGTCTCAGTCTGAGCAACTCTCCGGGGACAAGTAGCAGGCTCTGCCAGATACTTCCTACGAGTGTGAAGAAACACATACCACAGTGGCTTAGCTGTTGACGAGAAGTAACAACTCTCAGTGAGAAACTACCTTCCATGTGATCTACCAGCAAAGCTGTTGAACAATCCTAGATCCCCTCGCTCAAACTAGCAAAGGCCTATGGTAATAATTACGAAAGGCAGTGCATACGCCTCCCCACCTGGGATGACCCATAGCCTTTTAGAAACTTTCACTGGTAAAAGTGAATTGTTTTGTTTTCTTTTTGAAACTCTGAACAACTTGCTCCTCCCCATCTTCTCCTTACTAGGCTAGGTGGATATAATTTCCATTGTTTCTACTCCTGTGACTTTCCCACTTTCTTTTTGCCAATTCTATTAAATTTAGATGCTTAATTCATTCTCATCGCTGCTGTACCTAAGGACTTTCCAAATGAACCTGGCCAAGATTGGTAGCTCCTGTGCCATGGGGTTGTGGGGCGCTTTTTTCTTTTCTTCTATTTCCGCCCTCCCCCACCAAAAAAAAAAAAAACAACCCAGAGGTTTCTTGGTTTGTACTTTGCTATCAAGTTTTTGGTAAGTCAGGCAGGCAAAAGCCCACCAGGCACTTCAAGTAGAAACTAACAGGCCTTTCAGTCTCAAATCCGCCCTCCAGAAAGCTTTGATTTTTCTCCATCTCCCTGTCCACGAGCTTCTGTTCAACACTTTCCCAAGAGCCTGGCACATTTGACAATCACCCCAAACTAATATTAAGAGCTGAGCATGTCCTTCCCACAGATCTGATAGG
This sequence comes from Sagittarius serpentarius, assembly GCA_034782735.1. Classification (NCBI taxonomy): domain Eukaryota; kingdom Metazoa; phylum Chordata; class Aves; order Accipitriformes; family Sagittariidae; genus Sagittarius; species Sagittarius serpentarius. The sequence goes on from JAVKLA010000084.1 coordinate 15,265,821, forward strand.
ATAAAAGCTCTGATGATATGTTCCCATTAGGTTTTCAGCTGTCTGAATCCAGTCCTTTCCCCCGTGAGGCATCCACTCTGGTTTATGTGGGACAGAACATGCAAACTAGCCATTTCTTCCTTCACGCAGGCACTAAAATGTACCACCTTCAAGGTATTATTCCTGCTAAGACTGCACCTCTTCCATGCAGGCTCCCCTTTTCCCCTCTGGACAAGGTGGCCTCACCTAGCCTCAAGAGTGCCCCAGCAGCAGGAGCCCAGCACAGTGCCTCTTCCCAGCGCATTGCCCCAAGGCATCCAGCCCATATTCCCAGGCTGCAACCTGCCTGTGGAGTGCAAGGGACAGCGCTGCTGAATGGCTCCTCACCAGGAGCACTAATTGCAAGGACCAGAGCAGTTATAGCTCTGAGGCAGGTCAAAAGGACATCACAAATTTAGAATCAGAGGTTCGAGGTAAACCGGCATAAAATGGAAATGTAACAGCACGTACTAAAAAACACGGGCCAGACCCCATGGAGAAGAACCTGAGATGACGGCTCTGCTTCTGCAGTTCTCCTCTACTAGTCTCTGACTGAACAAGATGCTCAGTATTTCTGCACCTTATTTCCTCGCAAGCTGCCCCTTTTGCTTGGGTTTTAAGTTCATCGAACTCTACCAAGCATTTTGAGAGGCCTGGGCAAAGACTATTACTGTTCCCAGGTAGGGGACATGCAACACGAGCCGCTTCCTATCTCTAGTCCCTAATGTATACCTCTAGCACACCGCACTCTGTTTTTTCCAGCATCTCTGAGAGATGACGGTTTTCCATCCTCAAGGTTTCCAGCTGGACCAGAATTACCTGAGGAGACAGAGGCAAACAACAAGCTCAGAAAAAAGAACACAACATGTGTCCACAACGCCTTACAGGCATTTTCCACCCTCAGTTCAAGCACAAGTACAAAGCAAGTTTTGGGCCGTTAGTTCTGCAGGGTCTCTATAAAGACGACCATACAAATAACCATGCACGGTCATTGACTTCAGTTTTCAAAGATGTCATCATCCAGGCCTAGTTACCATGACGGATCTCAAAGAATTCTGTGGGACTATCAGTCACTGGTTTGAAAAGCAGCAGCAAGACAGATTCAGTGAACATGATAAATCAGAAGATTTCATCAGAAGGGTCTCAAAGTCTTTGTTCAAAGGCTGAAGAGAGAAGGAAACTATTAACGTAACTAAAAACTAGGATGATATTCCAAGCCTGAAGATCCCTTAAAGAGATAGCAGAAGAGTCTTCTGACTTTTTTACCCTGTGCTCCACTGCTTTCCTCTCTGCTCTTTCAATCTCTGTTCTCAGCCGTTGTTCTAGGTCTGATGTGGAGTCACTTGCAGATGCAATTGTGATGTCCCGCTGGTGTAACTCTTGTGTCAACCTGGAGATTTCCCTTTTCATCCCTTCTAGTTCACTGCTGTGAGTTTGTTCAGCTTGAGTGAGCTGCTCTTTCAGCTGGAGGAAGATATGCATACACCACGCATGAGCTTTTAAAAGATGTTTCAGCAAAAAAGCAGAAGTATTGCACATGGTAATGTGAAAGATAAGTATTGGAAAACAAAAAGCCCTATGTAACAAGCCCTCTGTGCACGCTTGTCCTTGATTGAAAACTACCTCATCCCAATCCTTTTCCACATCATAAACTGCCAACTGGGCCAAGACGTTAAGTTACATGCTGTGGAGTACTCGAAAAGACCCGTAATTGATCAAATCACAGTCTCTTTAGCTCACCATTCTACCTCCGTGGCCAACAACAGATACCCAAAGGTTTACCATCACTGGACACGCACAGTAACACTTCCATAATATAACCTTGCAATTTGCCACTCCGCCTTCCTGAGACAGAGATGGTAACTTTAAATAGCTCTAGCTAGACTTTTCTTCCAGGAATTTGTCCTCAGTCTTTTGAATTGATATTAGCTTGTAGCAACTAAAGCTACCCATGGCAAACTTCCATAAGCTAGCTATGCACAGGGTAAAAATATACCTCTTTGTTTTCATAACTCCATTTGACGACCACTAGTCCCTGCATTATGAGAGAGTAATTATTCCCTATTTACTTTCCACATGACAGGCATGATTTTATTTTTAGTACATTCAATCTCATTTATCTCTTTTCCAGTTTGCTAAGTCCTATTCCGCTCAGCTGTTCCTTGTAAAAAAAAAATAAAAAAAATCTCCACCCTTTGGTCATCTTTTCCCATACCTTACCTTGTTTTATTCAATCCTTTTTGAGATGGCAGACCTGCACTGCATACAATATTCTGGTAGGCACGCTGTATATTTATTCAGTGACATGATAGAACAACAACATAGCATAATTTCTTCCCTAGTATTCCATTCCATTAGCCAGAAATATTAACCACCCAAACCTCCAGGATTTTTCTGAGAATTACAAGCATTTTAGAAAATTGAACCAGAATCTCTGCCTAGCCATGTATATACTATACATATGGTGATTTATCTCCATGTCACCTCAATGCCTCCCAAGTATATAAAATAGAAACAACCACAATAAATCTCTCTTTCCTCCCCAGCAGCCTGTAGGAGATTCATTTATTGTGTGGCTGCTTAAATGTGTAACCAAGCACGCATCTCTGGCAAGATCTGCACCTCTGTACATTCAGAATAAAGGATGAAAGATTTTCACAGAAGTGAGATTTTTCACTCAAGTCCAATAAGGTTTCTGCTCTAACCAGGCTCCAGTGAAAACTCTCACACTAACTGATCTAGACCATTACTAAAAGCCAAGCCTTTTGGAGGTCTTGCCTCCCTTGGGTGCACAGAGCACTAGGCTGAGGTCCTCATGGCAGATCACCTGCTCCATTTCTTCCAATCCCTGAGTTCATGTCTAGGTATCGAACCTGAAACAAACTGCCTTACTCACATACGGACTAGAACACATTTGAAGCCCTGTCTCAAGTGTGATAGGACATACTACAGCAAAACCCATCCAGGCCTTAATTTCTTTGCTTATTTGCCCCTCCACACTGGAGTACCTCCCAGTATCTCCGCACTGTAGAGAAGTACTGCGTGATGCAGAGGTAGGCCTAAGAGATGCTCACAAAGTAAGCCACACAGCCACGTACAGAAACCTGCAAACCTATCCTCTCAACTCCTCCTTTGTCAGATCTGCTCCTCACCCTTCAGCATATCACTGCCTCCACAACACTCCTGGCCTTTGGTTCCACTTGGAGCTTTGCTAACTGTGCACTGCTGAGGCACTGACACACACAGGAAAAGCTGACTCCACAAGTATATTCCCCACTCTCCAGGAACAAAGCAATATTACCTTTTTAATCTCTGCCTTTGACTCAGTATGGTGTTCTTCCATTGACTGCAGCTCTTTGATATTCTCATCCAGCTCTTCACTCAGCTGTACACACCTTGCATTTGAAGACACCAGGCTGGGTGCCAAATGTAAAACTACAGATTAGAATACCCCAAGGAGGAGGACACGGTCAGAGAAACTTTGATCTTCCAAGCAGTCTCCTATGTCTGTCATAACAGAAACCAGACTCTTAACCTAGAAGTTCCTTACCAATCCTTTGGTTTTGTTTACCAAAATCATTTCAAAAGAGATCAGGAAGCTGATCTAACAGATAATAGTCATTTCTTGTTTGTTTCTTTAACATACTAAGATTACAAACTTCCCATGCAAACATTAGTCTGAAAACCACAAACTCAGACAGGAAGACTTGTTTACTTATTTCACAGGAAGGTCTAGATCTGGTTCTTACCAGCTGACTAACAAAGACGCCTTAACCTATTACAAATGAAGGTGCTAAGCCCAAGCAAGCTAAAACACTGAAAACAGCCACAGTCTGCAGTGAAAAGCAGCCAACCAATTAGCAAAACAGTCTCACTATTAAACTGCAAAATGAATAGCATTTGATTTCTTTAGCCCTTTGATATTTAAAATAAGCCTACAAAAATCAGTGGGACTGGTTAACTTGATGAATACAATATATTAGGTATTACATTATTATCCAAGTTTCATTGCACACCCAGGGGAAGGAAGCAGTCGGCTACCTGTTCTCAAGATGAGTCACCTCTGACTGCAAGTGCTGTTCCTTCTTCTGGGCAACATCCAGCTGCAGTAGTATATGCTCCAGCTCCAGCCCCGGAGAAGACAACTGTTCCTCTTGCAAGCGCTCCTCCAAGGCCCTAAGCAGAAAAGTGAATTTTAATCTCAGCACAGAAACATCATGTCTGAGTTCACTAATACAGGGAACATAACCACCATTTTCGTGGAATTCTCTGAAAAATACACAAAACCCAACAGCAGGTGACACCTGCATGCGTTGTGAATAAGCAAACATACCAGCTGGATGACAGCCCCCTGTTTGAGTTCAGCCTGATTAAAAAAGACTTCATCCTATTTTGACGTTGGCCTCCCTGATCCAGACAGTCTCCCTGCCGCTAGCAGACATCCAGCTTGCAAGAAACAGTGCGGCTGTTAGGTAACATACACCAAAACCTTCTGACACGGCCACCAGAACCCTATAGTTTTTGCACATTGCCAGTGCAGAAGGGGAAGGTCGAGATGATTTTGTCACATATGTAGTTACCTTACCAAGACTCTAATCGTTAAATAGGTGAGAACTTTCACTTACGTTAATAAGCACATTATCAAATCCTGAAAGGCCTCCAGCACTTGACTGAAAATGCCTGGGGCGGGGCGGAGCCGGGGGGGGTGGGGAACCAAACCTCAAAAACCCGTGCTGCCTCCAGAAACCTAGCTGAGTAGAAAGCTGATTCCTTCCACACGCTTCACTGAGTATCAGTTGATTTCAAAAGCAATGCAATTTGGCAAACGCTGCAAGGAAGCACAGCACTTGCAAGAAACTACAGTGTACCATTCTATCTATCGACTGATACAGATCCAGCTGTATGAAAACACTTCTACTGTCCTCAGTAGGAGAACCTGGAATATAAATCTGGATTCAAGAGGGTAAGTACCAGCGAGGCACAGATGCTACCTGTTGAGGAGTTCTTTTGTGTGAAGAGTTTCAGTCACCCTGGCCAGCTCTTTCTGTAACTGTTCCTGGTGCAGCTTGGAGCTGTCAATGAAATCTTCCTGAGACTGCAAGGTGGCTCTAAGTTCCATCTTCTCATCCTGTAGCACCTGCACAGGAGGGAGAAGGAATGACTGTTGCAAGATGAACCAAATCAGTTTGCCATAATACAACAAGAGGTTGATCGGATTTTTAAGGAACCCCTGGAAATACTGCAGAGCACCACATGGGTACAAAGCCAGCTTTAAGGCCAATCAGGATCTTTACAAAGGCCCTAGAAAGAGATGGGAGCTCTGGGATGAAGAGCCCTCCTGCTGCTTCTCACAAGCGCTGCTTTGTACTCAGTTTCCTAACAGTTCCTCCACTGACCTCTAACATTTTCTTGGATTGCCTTAATTCTTCTTGAACTCTTTGCTGATCTTCCAGAATCATCCGATTGTTTACAGTCAGGTCGTCCACTATCATGTTAAGCCTCTCCACCTCCAACTCGTTGGCACAGATGGCATCATTGGCCCTCTCCAGCTTGCTGGTTAAGTGTTGGATTTCTGATCGGCTGGCCAGCTCCACCGACTCCAGAATCTGCTTCCGATTGGCAAGCTGAGTCTGCTAAGAGTCATTGGTTTGCATTAAAACTAAATTATAGAAAACACAGTATATCAAAACTACATTCAACACAAATACTGATTTATTTGTGTAACAAGCCACATTCTCAAAGCAAGCAACACTATCTTTCAGAGAATTAGGGAAAGTATTATTGCAGGGTTACACGATGGGTAAAGCCGAAGGCAAACAGAATTAAAAAAAAAAAATAAATGAGGGGGCCCTCTGATTCCAAATGGGTTCAAAGAGAATCTGGGAAAAGTGGATCTCAAATAACTCAAGTTGTCCGAGTATGAACTGCCTAACAACAAAGCTGCCTACTATTTTTTGCTCATTAACCTAAGGCAGAGAGAACCAGCAGCATGTAAGACGGTTTATAAATACCATACACAAGCTAGAGATTACCCAGTCGTTAATTTCACGCCAGGATAGAAAGCAGCTCTTAGTGCGCAATGAAAAAAAAACCACAACCACCAAACAGATCAAAAACCAAACTGGGTGTAACAGTCAATTATGTTTCGCTTCATGCAGTAAATATCTGGTTCTAGCAGCTTGTGAGAATGCTCGCTTTGAATGTTTCATTGTTTTAAAGGCAGACAAAAAAGTTATAAGGAACTTATGACTAGCAAACAATACATATTCTATTATTTATAGGCACAATACTTTATTTCATAGCATTTCTTTCCACATAGCTAGCTGGTGAAATTTAACAAGTCAGCTCTCATATAAGCTTCTAAAGAATATTCACTTCATATATTCCCTTTTTGTATAGCACGTTAGAATTTTTAAAGGCTGAAACAAAAATATTTGAGTAGTCTTTTACTCACAATTTCTAAGAGTAGCAATTCCTGCCAGCTTCAGAATCACCACATGCCTTGATTTATTGCCTGATACATAAAGCCTCATAACTACGAAAACTATAGGAACTGTGCATTTGGAAGACTGTGGCACAATTTTGATTACAGCCTTTTCATTATTTGAATAGTCATGACAGAAAACATAATCAGGAGGGGCAAGAGTTTAAAGTACAGCCTTTCTCCACCCAAGAAACCGGAGTACTAGACTACCTGAATATTTATTTCTGCATTAAGAAAACATTTAACCTATCTCTTATTTCCAGCCACAGAACATGCAGGACAGTACAGAATTCCAAGTTTCACCTGTTGACTTTAAAGGCTGCAAGTGTTACAGGAAGGTGCTCATCACTGGGTAAGAATGCCAGGCTTCCCTAAGCTGCACTGAAAGGTATGAGGGGAAGCCAGCTGAACGAAGAGAAAGGGGAAGCACTCCATGGTCACAGATCTCAGCTTGACCTTGTGCCAGAAAAACGACCAAGCATACAAAATGCATAGAAACATCCAAGGCAAAAATTCAGCACTTTGCCTGAATCCAAAGCCCAGCATGAATCTATTCACAGTACCTATGCACATAAGTCACCTACACTGCTTAGGAAAAATCTCCCAAAATTCCTGTTTTTCTGCTGCACAGTAAGAGCAGCACCTCTGCGCTCCAGTGTACCAGCGTGCACTCCAAGGACACATCTGTTCTCAGACAATTGAGCTATCAATGATACAAAGACAGCAGAGCAGCAAGACCTTCTGCTCAAGGAGTCTCTCTGCATTTGTAGATCTACTAGTGTCAGCTTCTCACAAAGCCCCTGTCAGAGCCAGCTTCAATCCTGTCATCACAAACTTCCTCCTTGCAGGAGCTTCCACTCAAGAGCAACTCAGGAGCCCATTAAGTGTAAAGCCCTCAGCAAGAGCTTCTTATCAGTGTCTGCTGTGATTGTGTCAGTGTGACTTCACAGCTGTGCTCTAGGTCAATTCATCTTGCTCTGCTGCAGCACCACTAACTCACTGAACGATCAGCTTTTCAGAAACAGCAGCCCCACTACTTCTGGCCTTTAAAAGACTTAAAAAAAAAAAAAAAGAAAAAAAAAAAGAGGGGAGCAGGGCTGAAAACTGGTGTTACTTCAGTACTTTGTGGAAGTGTCTGTCATAGGGGAAGACCATTTTCCAGCATCATCCTCTGAGCTGGACCGACAAGGTACATATTTAGCTACTGGCAGGTACACAGCTTTGAACTAGGAGACATGATGTAACAGCTATTTTAAAGTGTCATATGCTGTGGTCTCTGCTTCCTAAGGAAAGCTTCACCCTACTATCTTCTATACTAATTGGAGGGGTGTCAAGGAGAGCTGCACAAGGTTTATCTAACCTCTGTTGACAGGCACCAGATCTTTTTCCCATACAGCACTCATAAAAGTCAACCGTATTCCACCGGGACATTAAAAGTCATTTCAATGGCAACCTAAACTGGATTCAAGCCTCAGAGATTTCATTAGTCTCTCCCTCTCCTCCCCTCCCACCTATTACCACAAACAAAACAAAAAACTTTGAGCACATATTAACTGTACCTGAATGAGCTCAGACTGCTCAGCCAAAGCCTTCCTTTGTGCTTCCAGTGATGCCACCTGCTGCTGGTAAAGCAAGCGCTGCTTCTCCCAGTCAAGTGATTTTTGACGAAACTCCTGCAAGGACAGCAGGGGTGGCTTGGAGCCGTACGTCCACGCAGTTGACAGCAAGGCCCCCTTCTAGTTCATATCCATGTTTGCTTTCTCTCTCCACCATATCCTCATGCACCTTTCCCCACAGCAGGGAAACCATTAGCCAGTCATTTGATGCACCAACTCAGCAGTATAAAACCCCTCACATACTGTGCTGCTTGTATTTCTTTCCCTCCTGAGTTAAAACGTCAGTGTCAATTATTGCTGTTTACAAATGTTAAGTGCTAACAGATTCATGGTTAGTTTCATGGATTTGCTGTCAGAGGTTTAACAATTCAGACTGGCTTTAGCTTCCAAAACATGCTGCTATTGAAATCACTAAGATGACAAGTACGAACTACAGAATTTTAATGCTAATCTCTACTCCAGAAATTGGATACTACATCAGTCAGATGTGTTTGTTAGCCACATCTTCAGGGTACAGCAGAAGAAAATTGAGTGCGGCTGTGCTCAGCATAGCACAAAGATTAAAAGATAAGACAGGGTTGAGAAGAAGTTTGACATGTAGCTGCCTCCTCCTCAAAGAAGTGAGATGACAACCTCACCACACTGGAATTCACTCCATTCACATAATTAATTACTCTTCCAGCACCTTCTTCCTTTTATTTAGTCTAAGAATAACAGCGGCATAGTTTATCCTGAGTATTCGTGATGCTCCAATGCAGGAAACTGCCTTTATTACACAAGCAGTTGAGAAGACCTACACCTGGAGAGTAGATGGAGAGTACTTTTTAAGCAGGATTCACAGCCCACTTCCTAGTGGAGTGTTCAGTCACCAGTGAAGCCCAGAGAGTCAGTCAATACATACAAACGCTGGTTACCACTTGATTTTTCACTACATACCTCCAGCTTCCTGGTCAATCGGCTCATTTCAAACTGGTCCTCCCCTTGTCTCTTGTTGGCTTCTCCTCTAGCTTCTCTTAATTGTTTCTTCTGCAGCTTCTCATAGCTCCTCCTCAGCCTGGACAACTGCAAGGAATACAGTGAAAGAAACAACTTCATTCAAGGCCCCAAGGCAAGAATTAAACAGGTCTCTGAAAGAAGGCACACAAAATGGCTTCACACAAGCAATTCCCCTAATCAAGGCCACACGGCTCGAAAGTGAAGACTTCTATTTGTATAATGAGCCTATTATACCAACAGGATTGCAATACATGCAAAGTTGTGTAAGAGTAGTAAGATGGCACTGAAGTCGTGACATCAGCAGCTCTAATTAGGCCTCTGTCTCACCACTATTAAAACATGACTAAAATACTGGTAAGATGGAGGTTTAGATGTAGCTGTTAATGCAGCAAGAGCACGGTACCCCTCTCTCTACAGGTGGCTCCCAGGCACAGTAATAGCAGGCAGTACCTGTGGTTGATCTCCTCATACAGAGGGGCACATCACACCACACATGGGGTGGGGGGTAGTTCTACACAGAGGTACAATTTCTTAGGTGATTAAAATACACTCATGAAGGTCAGGCGGGAACTGGAACTCTTCCACTTAGTGGGAGAAGGAAGATTTGAGAATTGCCATTATACATAATATCAACACTACTTCATCTGTCATTTTCTGCTTAGATACACTATGTATTTCACAATGAGTGGAGAATGCCAACAGAAAATATCACTCCTACGCCTACTGCTAGAATGCTAAAGTCATATCAGAAGCAGGAATGAGGAAAAAACCCTTGACATTTAAATGACCCGCTGTGCAAATAGTCACTTGCAACTTGCACAGAATTTTCCATCTGATGAGCTCCCCCCAACTTAGCTATTAAATAAAAAGTTCCAAAGCAGCCACATGAATTTGAGAAGTTATCATTCCCATTTTACTGACAGAGAAAGCTAAACCCATGGATGAACACAAGGACTGTGAGAAGAAAAAACATCTGAATCAAGACCTCATGCACTGACCACAAAAGGTTCTCCAAAGCCCTGAGTCAGCAAAGTACTTAGGCACATTCAATGGGAATGGATGGACGTACAGGCTTAAGAGTTAATGTATGAACATCTTTTGCCAAATACATCAGAAGATTACAAGTACAGTTTCATTCTTTCAACAACCTCAGTGAGTTAGACACTGTACCTGTAATTTTACTGGTAACAGTGGTAAACTGAGACAGAAAGAATTTCCCCAAATGGTACTAAGAACAGAATACTGAGGAATACTGGAGCTTAACATCATCTACATTAATACTGTGTGGGTAAAATACCAACACACTGCAATTTTGGCCACAACACACGCTGTAGTTTAGCCTTAGCAGTTTAGGCAGATCTGCCAATGCACCTCAGCTTTGCTTTGTGGCTTATCCACAATTCTAGAGGGAACATCTAGTGAAAGAAGACTGTTAGTCATACTGAACAGTAAGGCGTTTTAAATGAGGACAGATGCCTTCTGTGCTCAAAGCAGAGACTGCTAAATTAGATTAACTTCCGGCTTACAGTGAGCATGAACTAGGCCCAACCCTCCAGAGAAAACAGGTCAATGCTCTACTAGCTGTTCATACCATTTAACTCACTGCTACTGACAAGCAAGTGGAGACAGGCAAAGAGTTAAGGCATAAACACGGAATGCTGTTATACCACCTGCAGGACATTCCACACGTACCACCTTGCTGTGAACAAGAAGCTTTTTGAGATGAAAGCTCTGAAATTATTTTAAAAAAAAAATTTTCTAAGTATACTTAGGTTTTGTTAAGTATATTAAGACTAATATGCCTTGAGAGAACAAAATCCTTACCAACAAAATCAGAGCCAATGGCGGCAAAAAGAAGATGCGGCTACATACCATTGTCATTTCCTGATCTCATGTGATCCAGGACAGTTGCACCACCACCCTTTTTTAACTTCACAAAATGCTGAAAGAGCCAGCTGCTGCTGCCTGTACCCATGGCAACTTCAGAAAAAGCACTATGGTGACTAGCATGGGCGAACACAGGACATTTTTGCAGTAAACTTCTGCAGATATCTAACACATGAAAACTGCAACAATACATCCACTACACATTTCTGCTCCAACAATTTTCTGTTCGCCACCAAGTTCCTCCGAAGTGCAAAAGCCTAATGAAGCATACAAATATTACTTGGCCTATGCTTACTTTTTTGTAAGACATAAAAGAATGGGAAGTTTTAAAACCATGGCATTTAAACAAAAGCAATGACACAAAGTATTTCACCTATCAGATCGTGTATCAACTGGGAACTAAAACCTAATCTTCTCTTTTTGCAACTCACCTCCTCTTGAAATTTCTTCAGCTGTTGCTCATATTTTTTAACCATATCCTGTTTGGCTTTTTCCATGTCTTCTACCTGGTGACGCAACATGCCAACCTGAATGAAGAGTTAAAAAGCAAATAAATAAACCAACAGAAGTGGACTTCATTGTCAGTAGGTACCAAGATTAGTTTTCATTTCATAAATATACATTATAGTAGGAGTGGTAAATGACTATTAAAAGATCCTAAATTTGTTAACAACTGCACGTTTCAATGGGGTCACTCACTATGAATCAGATTAAGTCTATGCCTAAGTCTTTGGTAGGCTAGGGTCAGAACTGTTTCTGTTCTGGCCTCTTGTTTTGAGCCAGTTTCTGGCTTTCATTTTTGCGAATGAAGCTGATAGTTTGGGCTTGTGTCAAAAGGCTATTTCTATCTCGTATTTTCATCAAATTCTTCATAAACACGCATTATGATTTCAAGCTATCTACCAAGAGAAAAGATGGCCGTGTCATTATCTTACTACACTCAGGTGAAGCAGAGATTCCAAACAACACATGGAGATGAGAGGGACAAAGAAAGAAATGGGGCTTTGAAACTTACAGGGAAGACTTCCCTTACATTGATTCAACTGCTCCCGTGACTCATTTTTGTCTTCTCCACCGCCCTCCCCATCTTTTTCCCATCCACAACCCAGAGTGGCCACCTTTCTAACTGCAGGTCCAAAGGACAGGAAGCCAACAAATTAAAATTAAAAGAAATCATCACAGAAAATTCACGAGTCAACCAAAAGCATGAATGTATTCCAGTAGTGACTTTAACCATAGTTTACAGTTCAGTTTTGAAATCAACGTTCGCTTTCGGTGGTAAAAAATATTTCAAAAGCGTCTTGAGAAAGCACAATTGATAACAACAATGATAACCGATATGATAAAAATCACTGTTCTTGCAAATGAAAATCCTGTGGCATGACTCCAAATTTAGTAACTCTGTAGCAAAGACATTAATTCCAAAACTTGCCATGCGGTCCAGAAGAAGCACCTGACCATATTAACAAGAAACTACAGAGTTCTTAACCCACTGTTGCTACAACCTGTCACTTCTCTCTATTTTACTAGGTTCCACACCAAATTACTAAAAGCTACAGCAGTACTTGGGTACTTTTGAGGATGTAATACAGTTGTACAGGTACCCAAAAAACCCAACTGCTTGTGCAGTTATCAGCTGGCTTTCAACCCAAGAAGTTGAAGCAACTTCATCAGAGAGCTGCCAAAACACAATCTGTAGTGAAGAGTCTGCCGAAAGATAGGACACAGCAGCTATAAATATAAGGACAAATTTTAAACACTTTCAGAAAATGTCAATGTGGCTAGATCTTAAGATATAGCCACCCAGATTCCTGCTGGTTTCCTCTGATCCAGGAAAAGATACATCAGTTCATTTGCACAAGAGAAAGTTTACGGTCCACATCCTACGCAAAATCTTCACTTACCAGTACTTCTCCACCAATACAGAAATTAGGTGCACTTTCCCCAGGCCTTTAATTAAAAGTTACAATATCTGAGCTGCATAAAATAGCCCTTGGAGAATCTCCCAGCAGTATCCTGGTGTAGTTTACCAAATGTTTCTTCTACCAATGACTGCAGGTTGCTGGGCTGTTGAATACTGTTATAGCCAGATTCAGTGTCTTCGGCTTCTCTCTAGAAACTCTGACAGTTCATTCTGTGGATTTCCACCAACCTTTAGGGAGCCGATCATTTGACTTTGAATTACAAATCAGACACCTTGTTTCACCAGGCTCCTTCGTAAATTCTGTTCCTGATTTCCAACTATGAGACAGGCTCCCATTTTCCTTAGCACAGCTATTTGCTAAAGTTAACATCTTGTTTCGGCTTAGTATTTAAATATTTAAAAAAATATATATGAAAATTGGTAAACAACACCTGAAACACATGTCCGTGCAAAGCCAAACTCTGAAACTCAGGTTCAGCCTTTATACTGTATTGCAACATGTAAAACACACAGGTTGACACCAATGAGAAAACAGAATGAAGCTGAGGTACCTCCGTATATTTTTCCTGCAGAGCAGCCCTGGCAGAGGAAAGTTCCTGCTCTCGAACGCTCAGGCAAGCTTCCAAAGCCTGTGTCTGTCCTTCCCATTCAGATTTCTTGTGAGCCACCATAATGTCGATCTGCTTCATCAGCTCCTGCAGCTCAGCCTCGCAGGAAGTCAAGAACCCACCGCTGGAAGGGAAAGAACTTGAAGTTACAAAGCAGGCGCCACCCAACACAGGTCCAGTGTCCCATACCAACAAAGTCAGCAGAACAAACTGACCTGCACTAAGGGACCAACTCTGCACACGCAGTACTTTGACCCCTATGCAGAGCAGACTATCTTCTAGAGAAATATACTTAATACTTAGGCGTTCATCCCACTCTCTAATGCAGTATCTCACAAGTGGTATGTTCATATCACTGGGCAGAGATCGCAATTTGGCAATAACCAACAAAGAATACTTGTGAAATCCCAGTGAGAACAAATGACCTACACACTTCAAATGTAGACGGTTTGTCTTCTATACAGAGAACTGTTACAAGCACCTATAAACACTTATCCCTTTGTCCCGGTACTATGCATTATCTACATAAACCAGAGCATGTTTTATCCATATTTTGTATTTGCCTTGATTGTTCTCCAGGCCGAGGCATTTTATATCAAGTTTCAGCCACCAGAGAAATCTTACAGCCAAGCTATCAGCTCCTGAAAACAGAAGTTTATCAAAAATGCAGACAAACCCCTAAGTAGAGGGGCTTGGATGACAACATGATAATGAAGAATAGAACATTTGCAATCCACTGGGGAGAGCATGCTCCCTAGTGACGCTGCAATTTCTAATTTGGTGCAGTAATTATTGAAGCCAATTCAACTCCTCTAAAACTTCACAAGCTGCTAAGGAAGGGACAATATTAAGGCTTGCAAGATACAGCCCCAGAGGGTGGTGAACCCCATGATGATCTTTACCCCTTTAATTTGCCTGTCAAACAGGAAGTACTGAAAAGAAACGGAAATCAATAGGTTAAGGTATTGAAATTTCTCTGTTCTCCCAGGGCATGTGCACACTTCAAAACTTGGCAGTTCTTCTATAGGGAAAGAAATACTTCTTAAAGGAGCCAAAATCAGTTATATTTGAAGTTCACCCTGTCCTGCGAGTTAACCAAAAATTAGCAGCTATTATGCAGAGCAAGAACATTTCTTTCACAGCGTCTGCTAATACAAAGCTAAGTCTAAACTTGATTTCTGCAAACAGTTCTCTGTAGAAAATATGGTGTCAGTAAACTTGAGTCACATTCTCAAAGATGACTGTGAAAATGGCATGAGTGACTTTTGCTTCACGCTTAACACATAAAACATTTTTTTCCATTATTGGCACTACAGTCTCTCTCAGGGATCCAAAAGTCTAGATACTTTCACCTAAGAGAGAGCATTAAGGATTCTTCAGAGATGAATGGGACTCTGCAGTTTCAAGACGAGCAGGAAATAATCAGATGTTTTCAGGAAAAACAGATAAAGTCATGTCTCAACCTTGCAAGGCTAGGTTACCAAAAAAAAAATATTTATTCACTTTAATTACAAATGCTCCTGATCTTAGACGGTAGGAAGGGTTTAAAACAACAACACAAAAAGAGAGGTAAGGTTTTCCAGAAGACATAAAACTAAATTTCTAACAATTAAGACTATAATATGTGACAAGAGATTAGTGCAAAGCCAGCTGACCCTGTGACTTTGCTTCTGCACCAGCTGAAGGCCACTGCGCACACTACTTGTCCACCAGCACGCGCTAGTGGACAAACTCCAAAGCCCTTATTTAAGCAATGGAAGCTTTGCCTGATACCAGAGGATTTGATTCTAAGTAAGAGGGAAGGTTAATACTTAAATGATTTTGAATGACTGGTGTATTGTATACATACCTCCCCTGCCCATTTCTTTGCATTCCTTCCAGCAAAGCCTCCATCACCAAATCCTGGTGGCTTTAGCAGCTAGGAAAGTACACAAAAGCAGCAGTCACCCATGGCAATGTATGAACAAGGGTCCTTCTACATCCAACTGCAGAGCAAGCTGAAGTCCACAGAGGAAAGAAGTTAAAAAAATTACAATTAGCACACAGTTACAGGTGAAGAAAACAATGGTCACCTTCATGAACTTACAAGCCAAATATCTGCCAAATAAAGGAAAAAAGATTTTTCCACCAAAAAAGAAAAAAGAAGACCGAAAGCAACCATTCAGAACTATCAAACTGAGGTGATATAATCATGTGATCTAATAAATGGAATAACTCAAACAGCAGCAGTGAAAGAGAATCTGCACTTCAGCAAACAGGTGAACTCAATTCAGTGGGACTGGCAGATCTCCCCTCTCTTGGGTGCACCAAACTGCAGAGGGTCAGCGACACCCGGGGACTTCTGAACAGGCTAGCCCAAGGCCCACCTCTGATGGGGTATTTGTCACTTCAGAGAAAAACCGTAAGCACCTTGTAGCAAGTAGCAGTAAGAATCTATCCGTAAATTAGATCTCTCCCAGGTCTCTATTAGAGACTAGGTTAAAGAGACCACACAGTTTACAATTGCATTCAGGACACATTGCTAGTTCACACGGCTGTGAGAATTTTCTTTTAAGATAGCACTAACACTCTAAAAATTCCTCTGGTGCCTTTAGCTATGAAAATAAGTTGCACACGTTTACAGCAGCAGTACATTGCCTTAGTTTAAAATGACATCCTTTAAGTCACCTACACATCTATGCATGGCATACACATAGCAGTTTCACGTATTTGCAAAGCAAGAAAGGTTTACATGAAAGGCAAAAATGGGGAATAAAAAAAAAAGTTACCATGGAACCACACTCAGAAAGCTAGAATTTATTTCAGTGGCTCCTCCATTGAAACTGTGGCTCTCTTAACAGAAAAATGGTTAAACAGAAAAATGGTTGAAAATGGATACAAAACCATACTTCAGTTTCAGGCTGTGGAGGTATTCACACAATCTTCTATTTCCAAAACATCTATGCACTTTCCCAAGTATCTAGAGATGGATCCTCACAACATCTTTCCTCAAAGATTCATATGGCATTATTAAGCAACCAACAAAAGGGGGAGCAGGTCACAGAAAGTGAGACATTCTGAAACACAGACTCAGCTTTGCTCTCTTTCCCTTCCATCAGAGCTTCTATCCTGCTCCTACAGCATTTTAAAACACTATCCAGAAATTAAAGCCTGTCCCTGGGAGCTGTATTTTAAACCACACACATACATAAAATACTTATTTCACTAAGGAAAAAAAAAATTCCTACCCCTATGCTGACAGAGTGTTTTGTCTCTCTTTGGTCCTGTCTGTGCTTAACAAAATTCAATCAGTATGCAGAACATCTTTGTTGTACTGCTGAGGACAGCAGATGAGCAGATCCCCAGAGCTGCTGACAGCACTCCAGGAGAGTTCTCCAGGTGGCAACAGCAGACATTAGCCAGTAGCAGCTCTTCTGTTTCATTCTAATCACATCTAGACAGACCTGGTTTTCAGTGGGCAGCAGAAAGATTTCATTGTCCACCACAGAGAACGTCTGCTAAAATTCGAAAAGAAAATCCAGAGAGCAATCCAGGTCCTTTATCAGCAGCTCCTTCCGTGAGAGGCTGGGATCAGTTCAACAGTGAAAGCTCAAGTACCATGAGGAGCCAGACAGTATCTACTCTTGCTTCTGTTGGGCTTTATGCAGGGCCCCCAAGGCAAGACGCCTGAATCTGCCAGCTTTGCATACTTGTCAGCCTACCCAGGTTTGGGGGCAGAGCCTTAAAATCAGACACCTCTAACCAGTTTTATGCTACTTCAGGCTCGTTGACTTTGTATTAGGTTTTGACTTCTCAGGCTTTTGCAAGTCACGATGTGCAAGTTACAGGCAACTGAGTAAAGACCCACACAGATACCACAAGAGGAAACAGTCTCTGCCATTAACTACAGCTGAAACAATGAGAGCTGGCCTGTCACTTCTGAAACTGAAGAAAAAGGGAGTATTTGGAGAAAAAAAAAAAAGTAAAACATTTAAAAATCAACAAGGTTTAGCATCCTAACTCAAGAAAGAATCACAGCAGTAGAGTCAAGCAGAGAAAATTTGACAATACGCAGGAGGACGTACGAATACTGCCCGTGAGACAAGACTGGGATTATTTTGCATTTAAAAAGCACCGCAGGACGCAATTTTAAAGCGCCGCTGGAAGCTCGCTCGCAACGAACAGAAAAGCACAACCCACGCGGCAGCAACAACTTCCCGCAAGTACCGACAAACACAGGCTCGACTCGCCAGCCGCGGGAAACGCCACCTCCGGCCGCTCTAGGGCCAGGCAGGGGCCGGCCGGGACCCACCCCCACCCACCTGCTGCTTCGCCGGGGCGGGAAGGGAGTGACCTGCCACAGGGTCCCCTCAGCACCGTAAAAGCCACCCGGCCTCTCCGGAACAGGCAACCCTCATCCTACGGCGTTTTAACTCCTCCCCACCGGGGTCCTCGACACTGAACGGCCCCTAACGATGTTTACACACACGCACACACAACCCGAAGGGGAGGCGATCGGCCCGCAGGCCGAGGCGCTGCCCGCGGCGGCCTTTCCAGCCCCCCCCCCCAGCGGGAGCTCCGGACTCCCCACGCCGCCCGGTTCGCTGACTACGGGTCGGACCCCGCCGCGGAGGAGACGGAGGACGGTCCACAACCACCCCCGCCACCCGCCGGTCTCCCCGCCCACACCCCCCGCCGCTGCCAACCTAACGGCTGAGCCAAGCCCGGGCCTCGGCGGCGGGCGGGCGGGCGCCGCGCCTGCGCGGAGACTGCGCCTGCGCACTGCCGGCGCCGAGGCTGCCTCCCGGAGATGGGCAGGGTAGGGGGCTGCGCGTCGCCCGGGGGCGGGGGGGGGTACGACACGGTCTCGACAGCGGGAGGCCCACGGGGCTGCACTGGCCGGGGGGGGGGGGGGAGGGAGGCAGGGGGCCGCATCGCCCCCGTTACCGGGGCTGGGGTGCGCTTAGGCCTGTCCCCAGCGCCCAGCCGGGGCCGCCCCACCCGGCTGTCCCCACCCGCCGCGGGGCCGCCTCCGGGGCGGCTGGAGGGCTCCACAGCTCTGGGTGTCAAAGGCAAGGCCTGCTCAACGTGTAGCTGCGGAGGCAGGCACGGCCGGGTCGCTCCTGCACCCTCCCGAGAGTCCCACGCCTGGTTTGGTTTTAAATAAATACCGCTGGTTTCCAACCCTGGCACGATCGAGCCGCCGGCTGCTGTCCTAGGGGAGTCGCACAGGGGCGAGTTGTGAGGTGAGGTTTCGAGGAGGGCGGAGTACTAATCCAGCGATCAGAAGAGACCCCTAGAATGATGACAGTAGCTGAGGGTGGAAGAGAGGTCTTATTTTTCTCCTGTTTCGCCAGTTTCCTGGAATTCAGGTTTTGGCAGCATTTTCTGTGCCATTAAATCCCTCGTTCTGACTTTTTCCGAGACTCGCCGAGGATCAGGGACTGAAAGCGAGTAGGCAGCAAACAATAAGCAACTGTTCTGTGCAGAGTTAGAGGGGACGGGGGAGCCCTAGGTCCTGAAGCTCACTCAAAAGGGACTTCTAAAGGTCAGTAGCTATAAACACATCTAAATCTCTATAATTAATAATAACAGGCCAGTTTTATGTATTCATCTCTGATGCATATCAATCTGCAATTCAGTTTGACAGTGTTCTTTTCAGATGAAGTAGTTCTCTTGTGGTTATAACCCCTTTTTGAGAGGATTAGGAAAATCAAGGGTTTCGATAAAAGTTTAAGCCTAATAGAAACTGGAGCAAGCCCGTAGTCCAAACTCCAGCTACTTGGTTGGAGATGTGGACATTAGAAATAGTACCTGCTTTGTGTCACAGATATAGCTGTACTCGCCTGCTGCAACGATGGACAGCGAAGTGCAAAGGGATGGCAGAATCCTGGATTTGATCGATGATGCATGGAGGGAGGATAAATTGCCGTACGAGGACGTGGCTATCCCTCTGGTAGGTGAATTGCTAC
Source organism: Sagittarius serpentarius (assembly GCA_034782735.1). Lineage (NCBI taxonomy): Eukaryota > Metazoa > Chordata > Aves > Accipitriformes > Sagittariidae > Sagittarius > Sagittarius serpentarius. The sequence goes on from JAVKLA010000084.1 coordinate 15,285,305, forward strand.
TTATCAATCTGAGGTACGACTGGTGTGTTTATCACAGCCCCTTCCAAGAAACAGCACAGAGGGTACTGCTTGCGGTGCGGCTAATTTGTACAAAAGGTTCCCAGCATGGATCTGACTCACTCTTTTCTTGTCCTATATGCCAGTCATTCCTGTGTGCATATAGGGACGTGGATGTTTCTCTCCCCCTTCCCCTGAGCAGCTGCCAAACCTTCTCGGAACTGGAGTGCCCTTCCCATCGCACAGTTCTGGATTTGGCATCAGAGGAGTAGAATCATCCTTTCTCTGTGCCTCCCCTTCATGTTACTAGTGTTTGAAGTAATTTCCCAGCTGGTTTGTAGAACAGAGATCATCAGTCTCACGCTGACAGTTGCAGTCTTGGTTACACTTTATTTCCACTTTCTGAAATTCCATTAAAAGAAGTTGAACATTTTTCAAACGTCTTCCTAATCAGTCTCTTCCAGATACAGCGTTGCTGTCGCCAATTCAAGGACAGTAGTGAACAAACTGGCATCTGCACTAGGGCTCTTGCTTGTAGCGCTGCATCCGACGCATGGCAGCTATCTTTTCTTCCAGTGTACAGCTACGAGGCCAGAGAGGTGCAGCTGGGGAAAAGCTACCTCTGATCCCACAAAGCCCAGAGTTGAAGCTTCAGATTGCCCACACTGAAGTCTTTCCTTAGCAATTTTGAAACTACCAGGGAAGTGGGAGGTATCTGAGGACTTTCCCCTTCCTTGTTCCCTCTGGTACACAAGCTTTACCCTGGCTAGCACTGACAAAGCGTCATGCTAAGATCATGGGGACTGATAGGCTGCGAGTTTCTTTTAGCACAGAGACATTTCCAAATTGCTAGTGACACTGCTAGGCTCAAGCTTTAGCCCTTACACCACTGTCTTTTCAGAGAGGGCAAGGAGCAGCTACACACCTCCAAAATCCATATATATGGCACACAAGTTTTCCTGCCAAGATCTGGGCTTGAGGGAATGATCTTGCAGAACTGTGATTCTCACATACCAGAGCCCAAACCCCTCCTTTGCTTGGGACAACCTTTATTAGGCAGGCTGAATATTATAAACTGGTTCCTCGCTGACATTTGCCTTTACCCTGTGTCCAGGCATTACTGTTTCTTGCCTTACAGCCATCTCTTGAGCTACTTACAGTCACATACAGATGGCAGCCTCCGAGCAGGAAGCCTCATCAACTAACAATAGAAAGAAAGGCCTAGCTGTGGATGTAAAGATCCCCAGGGATGGGATTGGCTCTGCTCGCATAGAAAAACCAGCACAAATTCACAGGAGACTTACTCAGTGGCATTGTAAAGGAGCAAACAGAATGGCTGTGAAGTGGTATTTGAGCCTGTCCTGAGCATCTGATCGCTGCTCACTCGAGAGATGCCTATGAACTCAAATGATCTCTAATCATATGCTGTTTTCAAAACTGAAAAATTTTATTTAGCTCATGCTGGGATTTCCAGAGATCTAGAACTCACAAGGCTCACCCAAATGGTATCTGGCAGAATAACACGCACTCTGTGTGACTGCACCAATACAGCAACACAGAACAAATAATACAAGGAAGGAAAATGAAATCTCAGTTAAACTATACTTCCTTCTTACTGTGTCATGAGCAGCTCTGTGTTGCACCTGGTAGGGGTTTCCGACTTCTACTGTTGATACAGCACAGCCGCACCTGAGTTCAGCATGTAGAAAGAGGAAGGATTTCTCACCTGCCATAGGAAAGTAACATGTTACAGAACGAGTTGTCTTAATAACAGCTATAATAAAAGCAGTATCTGTATTCTTGGCAACAGCACAAGAAACACATTGCAAACCAGCAATGGAATAATTGCATCGTACTATTACTTACTTATTTTGCATTTGCTATATATTCTTCTTCTTCACTGTGCGTGCAGTCTTGAGTGTATAGCAAGGCCCCAGGGTCCTGGAAAAGCAATTTACCTTTCAGATTAAGCACCATATTCATACGAAAAGTACATTGTTCATAACTGGGCTTAGTAATATTTTTAAGTGGATCAGTATGTATGATATGTATTGTTCAGATGCACCCTCCGGTCTCGTTTGTGGATTTTTTTATTTATCCATGTGAAGTCTTAGTAACCTGCTCCTTTCAGGAAGCATATGATGTGTGGAATGCATTGTACCTCTGTTTTGTTCTCAGAATGAGCTTCCTGAACCAGAGCAAGACAATGGTGGCACAACCGAGTCTGTGAAAGAGCAAGAAATGAAGTGGACAGATTTGGCCCTCCAGTATCTCCACGAAAACGTTCCACCCGCAGGAAACTAGTGAACAGTGAGATTTCATGCAGTGGATGCAAGAATGCAATATAAAAATACTTTTCGGCTGACCATTGGTGTCATAAGCTTCTCTAAGGAGGAAACAACGTTTCTGAAAAAGGCTCGGATTCAAACAATGGTTCTACTCACAGTGACCAAACACAGTTTAAAATGCTTCTATAATGAGCATGAAATAACAATGGCTATCTGACACCTCAGAGCTAGTATCAGAATGTTTCTCTTATGTAAAATTATTTCATATCTTCTGTTAAATTGTTCTTAAGTTGGTGCCAATTCTGATCTTAAATGATTTCTACCTGTGATAAAAGAAATAGTTTTTACTGTCTCAAGTTGTTACTGATTTCAATGGGATCATTTCTGACTCTGAAGGCTTATGTCCCAAGAGGTATTCCTGCACATTCTGTGGTTAAGAGTTCTGCATACAAAAACCAAATAGCCTTAAGTAAGTTGTTACCATCTTTAACTATAGTGTAGCTGAGGAAGGTTGTGTGGGACAGGCGTGAGAGACTGGTCAACAGGATTCAAGAACTGGAAGCAATCTGTAAACACAGGTGGTTGATTATCTGAACTCCTCATCTCAGGATTTGATGGTGGTGCTGGACAGCATGTCCAGCGCCGACATCCTGGGTATGTTTGCCAATACATGTACTGTAAACAGTCTAATTTATGCTAAAATGGTGGTTACTCAAAATCACTGTCTTTAGAGGGAAGATTGAGAGTTACAAGGAAGAGCCTGCTAGTCCCAGTGTACTACCTACTGAACTGATGGCCCCTTGGATGAGCTATCTCAGATGCGAAATGGAAGTCTGAGGAAAGCAACTGGGAAAAGAAACAAGTGGGGCTTAGCTGCAGGCAATAAATGGTTACCTCTTTTTGTGCTGAGAAGAAAGGCAAGGCCCTCTTGATTTCTTTATCTCATTTTATCTCTGATTCTAAAATGCCTTTTGCAATAGGTAAAGCCTTCTGTTCATCTTGCATGTTTCACTGTTGGACGGATTCCTTCACACCGCTGGCAGAACTTCCTAAGGAGAAAATATTTTGACAGAGTTTAGGGTTACTGGTAGAGGTGAGAAAGGAACTGGAAGGAAAACAATGTTTCAAATGATTTTCTTTTGCCAGTGCATCAGAGAAAGCACTTCGCTGGAGCATGCAGCTTCCAGGCTCCACAGAAGTTTTTTGGTGTCTTTTCTCAATGTTTATCCTCTTCAAAATAACAAAAACCAACTTTTGCCTGTGTGATTACCAAACGGAATCACAGCATGGCACATGTCCTGTGGGACTGTGATTGCTGAGCTGCATGAGATGGAGAGCTCAAGGTGCTTGTGAAAAGTCGTGTGTTGCTGGGTGTGCGCCTCTGTCTCAGGTGTAATCCGCGCCTGCAGCAGACAAGCAGCACGCACTTGTCTGAACAAGAAGGAGCTGCAGACAGACAGCAGGCAGAGTTGAGGATTAACCCAAGAATTAGCAAAGTCAAAAAGCTTAATATGTACAGCATGGACCAAAGAAACAGCTATGCAACTGGGAACTGTAATAGTTCAGCTCCTCACTGGATCATCACCAGGGGGGAAAAAACAGAGCCTGTGCTTAATGAGGTGTTTCTGATCCTCCCCACATTCCCTTTCCCTGGCCTACGTTAGAAGAATTGGCTAAGAAAACATGAGGCAAGACTACCGCACAGCTTCTACCCCGCAGCCACCCCCACTTTCTCTGTCCCCTCCCCTCTCACCCTCCCGTCTCTCAGCCCTTTACAAACTCCCCCAATTTTGCCACTAGATCTTCCTGCTCCAATTTCAGACTTCCTTTCCTGCCCCTGACAGTTGTCTTTGCATCTGCCATCTTCTTCCTCCCCTCCAGCAGGGAAAAAAGAAGCCTTTCTTACTTGAATTAGAGCTGGATTCATGAGGTTTCAGCAGGTCTGCAAGAAAATGTGGTGGGGGTGCCAGATGTACAACTGTCATCCAAGAGCACAGTTGCCTGGCAGCCCAGTGGAGACCCAGATTGACCCAAACTGGTACCTTCCCTTTGTCACGACACAGTGCTGTGCATCCACCTCCTGCCTGAGGTGACACGGTCTCGTAGGTTAGAAGGGATGCTGAGCCACAGTGCTCGGGACAGCCGGAGCGACATGGGAGAGCAGGGATTATCATGAATGCTACCAACGTAGGGCCCTGTGAAACCAAGTGCTGGCCCTGCCCAGATGCTTATCAGACCCACAGTGACACCTACGATCTTCGCTGCCTTTTGACATTCTTTGCAAAAGACAAGTAGACATGCAATAATTTCCTTAGTTTCAACACGTGTAGTCAAATTGCTGCTTACAGCGTATACCAAACCACTTGTGTCTTTGATTAGTCATTCCCCAGGGCAAACTATATTAAAAATAAGGAAACCTGGTATACTAGAAGGTGCCCCGCCTTTTTAAGAAGAAGCTTTAGTTGTATAACTAAAGACTAGTCTTCATTTCTTGCCTGGTAACTTCCTCCTTTCACCACACCTACTGTTCCTGGTAGAAAAAAAAGAGAGCAAACTGTTGTCAGAGACAGCAGACACATGCCAAAGAAACTGTAAAATCTTTTACCTGTAGAAGTTCCATGTGGAAGTCCATATGCTGAGGCTGTGTGTCGTGTTCATCTGCCTTTTGTATGGGGTGAAAACAGGTAAGAAATCAACTGTTTGTTTTGATTGTTTTTCTCAAATATAATACGCTTTCTGTGCTTTGCAGAAACATGAATATATCTACCCTCTGCATTATAGTTACTGTGTAGGGTTTTTCACTACCGTTATTTACTTTGGCAAAGCAAATTATACCGGTTACGTTAATGTAGTCAGCTCTAAGAGTTCCAAAGTCATTTTTATTATCTTTTCCTCACTTTGCAAACACTTCTCTTATGTAAGTACTATCCATCGACACCGAAACTATCATTCGAAGTCTTCAGAGAATTATTTCTTTTCAGCAGTGTCTTAGGTGACAGACAAGAAGGATGAATTACCATTTATGAACAATAAGCTTCATTTGATATCCTCACAGCCCTATCAAGAATTAACCTGTGTAACAATAAACAAGTGTACTGCCTTATGTTAGCACACACATGGGAGCAAGTCAAGTTATAGCTCTCTGCTTTGTAGGGAAAACAAGATTTAAAAAAAAAACACGGAACCAGTATTCTTATAAATACTAACTTGTATTTCATCAGATTCTCTGGAGCAATCTTGGGGTCGCATTTTGCTTAGTTTGTTAAATATGCTGTAGGAAATGTAGTCGTAAGAAGTGGAGAAAGAGAATTGTGTGAAAAGGCACCAAGGAAACCCAGTGAGATACTGAAGACCAGTTTAAGAGGTAGAGGGCACCTCTCTCTGTGGAAAAGTGATGGAAATCTTCACTAATGCTGCTGAGATTTGCTGCGTGGTAGTGAAGTGTGCTTAAAGCTGAAGACTTATTATTGATACATAAGACTAGTCTGTTGAAACACACTGTAAAAAGCCCAGGCAAGGTGACAGTGTTTTGAGGGTCAGTGAAACCACAGACAGACACAGAAGCAGCAACACGCTTATCTGAGGTCCGTGCAAGGTGTTGACTGGGTGAGCGGCCTCCTTCGCAGGCAATACGGTCTCCCAAGGACCACAGCTAGGACAACTACAAATCTAAGCAAGTGACCACTGACCCACTGAAGTGAAAATTTGTTGGAACTTCACTTTGCAAGAGGACAGAGTGGTGGAGTTACAAAATTCAGCTGCTATTCTATTCATGCAGACAGCCTCCAGACGACAGCCCCAAAATGCCACTACTGCAAACTCTGCCTGTCCATAGGATGAACATCCAGGACAGAAGGAATGAAAAGCCTCCAAACACCGTGTCCGAGAAAGGAGCGAGAGAGACCAGGGGAAAGCAGGCCTTCAATAGCAATGACTACAGTAAATACCATGGAGTCTGCGTGGCACCATTCTCACGACCGCAACATCCCACCTGGGAGTATATAACTTCTGAAGACATATATATACACACACATATATAGCTTCAGAACCAAGTTATTCTGAAGATGCTCCTTCTGCTGCCATAGCACCTCAGGGGCTGATCTCAAGCTCAAGACAAAAAACATCCAGCTGTAGGAAGATGGGTTTAACAGATTGGTATGCCCCCTGCTACAGGTGCTGAGACGTCAGAGCACCTTGCCCAGGAAACTAGTGCTTGCCGTCCTATTTTACATACCAGAAAGCTGAGCAGAGGGAGAAAAGTGAATTGCCTGAGGCTGTTCAGCGAGCTAATGGCCAAGACAAGGGCTGGAAGCCAGTTAATGGGACACTGGGTTAATTGCCACATTTATTCACCTTTCCTGGAGGGAAGTGGTCTGTTGGACACGGGTTAAGCACAGTGCCAGGGTGTAAGTTTCCACCTCGCTTATTTGCTTGCAGAGGTAATCTCAATAAGCCTCTTGCCCCATCAGAGAAATCATGTTGGAGTTTCAAAGATGCTTTCAGCCATTTGGGTAGGATTCACTGTGCTTACCAGAATGAAGAGCAAAGCCAGGATAACTGGCTGTCCTCATGTGTCAGCTTTTGTAACACATGGTGGATGAGTCTGGGATACGCACCAGCCTTCCAGAAGAGAAGCTGGCAGG
>JAVKLA010000084.1:15292332-15303961 GCA_034782735.1 Sagittarius serpentarius
CCCTGCCCCCCCCCCCCCCCCCCGCTATTAGCACTGATCTGATTTTGTTAATCAAAAGATAACAAATCTAACAGACTTGGTGCAGATATAACAAGGCTTTTTAAACAGTTCCTGTGTTAGGTATTAGCAAATGCTGATCAGCTCTTTAAAAGCTCTTCTTTGCCAGAAGGTTTGGGCTGTTCTGGTGACAAACGCAGTGCTCCTCTGGGCAAGTCTCAGCACAATACAGGAGATATAGAAACTAATTAAGCAATCAATGCAATCTTGCACCATATAGAAGTTATTCTTGCCTGGCATTTCTGCCTGTATTACTACAGCTTCAGTGGCTGCAAAGATGATTAACAATACTACACAATAACACCATACAATAACTAAAACAATTTCTAGTTATTAGTAAAAACCAAATATAATTGTATTTTTTTTATGTTGCAGTAGCACCTAGAGGACAGTCGTTAAGTATCACTGTGTATGCTGGTGTATATCAGCAAAAAATGGTAACTTTTCTCTGCTAGTTACTTTGAGATCTCCACATGAGCAATGTCATAGAACTCTTGCTGCTGTTTCTCTGGAGCATCTTGGCACCGTAACACTGTGGTAAGAGCAAGCTGGTCAGGAGAGAGCCACCCAGGTCACCTTTCCTCTTGCAAGCAGGGCGAGAGTCACACTGCCCCTGGGAGCCCTGACTGAAGCATTACAGAGGCAGAACACCCTCAATTCGAAGGCCACTGTTTTCAACCCATGTTCACTGGGCCTGGCTGAGGGTTCATTTTCCGCTGCTCCTGTTCCGCTGTTCATATTTTACCATAGGCTTTATACAGGACAGACTCCATGGATTTCAAATGTTAAAATTTATTTCTGAATTTATAGTAGCAATTTAAAATATCCAGTTGGAGTTAACTGCAACATCCTTTTAGCCTATTAACTTTTATTTCTGGAGCTCCTGGGGCTTCTACAAAGTAATTAGCAGAACTATGGCAACTGAGCAGATTATTTTATGTGCTGGGCACATAACATCACTCTCATACTGCTGATTTCCATAGGAGAAAAGGGAAGTTGCTCATAGAAACTGAGAGTTTCATCGTTTAGAAATTAAAATGCACAGAGTACTGGAGATTTGCTAGAGCACAATTAGATTACAGCTGCAGGTTTTCTAAACCCTTCTACCTACTGCACAGCCCTCTGAGCAACAAAGAGCAGGAAGATTTCTCTAGCAACTGCAGCTAGAGCAATTATTGCAACCCAGGGCGTGCGTGTGAGAGAGACACTCTCTCCCACAAGGTTCTTCAATAACATTAAGGGGATTTGGGGAAAAGGACTGTGAGCCAGGAAGAGGCTACAAAACCTGGGAGGGCCTTCATAAGCAGCGTCCATCTGGAGACAGTTATTCCATTGCCTGCCAGTGCCCTGCTGGAGATTGTATTGGACTCTGAAGGCTCAGCTGGTGTTCTGCTGGAAAAGCAAGGAACAAAGACAGGCTTTCAAATGGCAGAGACCATCCAATAAAGCAGCACTTACATAAAATTCAGTTACTCTTCAGCTGTGTAGAAAGCAGTATCAGTAACATATCTCATGCAGTCAAAGGGTGTCCCGTTTCGCAGTCTGAAATAGCACGCTGCATCTGCAAATACAAATGAAGCACTGAGCTGCCCCTCACAACAGCAAGATCCTCTGCAGCTTGTCAGCTCCTGACTGGAGTTACAAAGAAGACACGAGGATCTCTCTTTACCCTAGAACCTGTCCAGAGCATCTGGGAGTGCTCTCAAACCAATACAGCAGCCATCCTAGTTGTCAGTCTCCAATACCTTCCTCACACTAGTGGGATTTTGTGAGAGTCCGTGCCACCTCCCAGCTGCTAGTGGAAGCAGGACTGTGCTGTTTCAGGGAACGCTGCTCTAAGAAGGTACACTTGCTGTCTTTGTTCCAGCAGGGTAACTCCAGTCATGAACGTGATGGGGAGGAAAGGAGCAGCCCCAGCTCAGACAACTCATACCGTATGTTCCTGTGCCTGTGCAGGGCTGGCAGGTAGAAAAGGTCAAAGCAAATGCATTGGCGCTAACCTCAGGATTGCCACACTGTGCTCTTTCAGATCCTAGGGAGACATGCCCTGCATTCACAGCTCTCGGCATCGGCAACGCTTTGATAGGGACAGACCTGAACGTGAAGCTGCTGCTCTACACCAGACAGAACCCAAACTGTGCTGAAGAGCTCGATTCAACAGCCTCCATGTATCTAGATGTGACCAAGAAAACTACATTCATCATCCACGGATACCGACTCACAGGCTCTACCCCAGTCTGGATCCCTGATTTCGTACATCTTCTGCTTTCTGTAGAAGACATGAATGTCATCCTTGTGGATTGGAACCAGGGGGCAACGACTCTCATCTACAGTTATGCTTCCAGAAACTGCAAGAAAGTTGCTGAGATTCTGAAGAAACGTATTGATGAAATGTTGGTAAGTTGAACGTTCACGCTACGATATAGACATTAATGCACGGTATGTAAAGGGCACAAAGGAAGGGTTTAAAAACAGCAGGATGTCTGGGAAAAGAAACTCCTAAAAAGGAATACATTCATTTTTGGAAGTGCAGCTATACTGCAGCACCAAATTCTACCCTTGGACTTGGTATTTTGTTGCAATATTCAGTTTACATTCTAAGTCTCTACATTTCTAGAGATAAAACTCTACAGATGTTTTCCCATACGTAGAAACTCTACTTCCACTTTCTGGATGTCCAAAAGTCAGCTTAGGGGGATCAGCTACAGTTCGCAGCTCCTCTAAGCTGTTGCACAGGCACAGTCAATGATGACACTGGATCTTTAGGATCGTTGTGTCTGCTAATGCCTTGCAGGAACCACATGTGGGGCAACTGGAGTTGTACTCATAGGGCCCATGAATACTCATTCCTGTCCACACCTGTAGTCACTGCCCCAGGAAAGTACAACAATTGCCTGAACTGTTCTCATCGCAGCTCTCTCAGATAAAGGCCTCAAACCTAAGTGCTGGTTGTACTGTGGGACTATCAAAGCAGGAATATTTACACAGAGTGGAACACACCAAGGGACAAATGCGGGAAAGGTGGGGAGATGCATTTACGTTCCTCCTCCTGATATTTTTTATGCCTTTCATGCACCTAAAATCTGTGACCACGAGTCCTTTTAAATCTCAGGTTGACGGAGCATCACTTGACTCCTTGCACATGATAGGAGTGAGCCTGGGAGCACACATCTCTGGCTTTGTGGGACAGATGTTTGATGGTACGCTTGGAAGAATCACAGGTAAGCCCTTCCTCCTGTCAGTCCTTTTGCTTTGAGGATAGCTGTTCACGGCGAGCGGTGTGAAATACACGCTACTGAAGCGATGCCAGCGCGTGGCTTTGCATTGCAGGTCTTGACCCAGCAGGCCCCTTGTACAGAGGAAAGCTGCCTAGCGAGAGGCTAGATCCTACAGACGCACAGTTTGTTGATGTCATTCATTCAGACACCGATGGTATGTGACATTTCCCCTCTTTACCATTACGAGGAAACCTAGAGACTGATGGGGAGCACAGGAAAGCAGGGGCTCTGGTAGGCAGCAGTGCTGGAGGGATCTTTGCTCCTTCAGCCCAGGAGGACAGCAGCCTCCTTCACTGGTGCTGTGAAGGGGTCTGTGGTCCTGTTGCCCACGCTGCCATCAGCACTCCCACAGGAGCTGCTGTTTTATTTGCGTTTCAAAACATGCTGCTGGTTTATAGCAATTATAGCTTCGTGGCCCATGAGGTACAAGGACTTAGGCGCTGGTGCAGGAGTGCCCTGTTGCTACCGCAGCACGCAGTCCTGCCGGAGCAGTTCCACACTAACGCCGCACTGCGGGCTCAGGCTGCCGCCCAGCACGCAGCATCTCAAAAGCTAGTCACGCAGCTCAGTGCCTTGCACAGCAGATCAGTTATCCCCAACCCCGCGGCTCCCTGCGTGATGCTTCCAGTTTTCATGCCACCTCTTGTGGGCCAAACCTTCCTCTGGGGCAAATCTGGCATCTCCCTCAGCCCTCTCCTTTCCCAGCCGGTGCACAGCACGTCTTCACATCCGCCAGCCAGGCCAGCAGTGTGATGCAAACCCTCCGCCCTGCTTCCACCAGCATCTTACCTCTAGCACTTGGCTTTCCCACTTCATTGCTGCCTCTCATCTTCTCCCAGCCCTTCCAAGAACTTGGGCTTCAGCAGCACAGCAATACCCAGTGTCTCACATCCCTTTTCCTCTCCCGCAGGCAGTGACACAAAAAGCCAAATTTTGTACTGTCACATGCGCACAGACTTATTTTAGGTATTTGATACCATTGCTAAAATGACACAGCTGGGTCACAGCCGTTTGGCCTAGTGTCTAAAGAGATGAATGACATTAATATTCCTGCACAGGCAGGCATTCTAGAGCTATATAACTATTATTTTTTCCAGTTAGTTCCTTATGTTTCCTTCTTCTGCATTTTACGATTTAATATTCCCTCCCCTTACCTCTGATATTTTCTTTTGTCAGGACTAGGTTACACAGAAGCACTAGGCCACATAGACTTCTACCCCAATGGCGGGACCGACCAGCCTGGCTGTCCACTGACTATATTTTCTGGTAATTAATTCTGCCTTGAATTGCACAAAATGTTTCCAAACAGAAAACAGAAGAAGGCCAGAGAAACATCATGACTGCTTAGAAAATACATGAAAACCATATTCTGGGAAAGCCATGGAAGTAATCTATTCCCAGCACTGATGTCGCACACTGACGTAACAGGAGTTTAGCTGATGTGCACCAGGCAGACATACGAGTCAGGGGTGATCCTTCTGCTCTCTGCCACAAATGCAAATGGGGATTAATTTTCCGTGCAAAAAGTCATCAGGTAGATTTATGTCTTCATTTTGTGACTACATTTAGAAAACCTGTGGGATATTTTGGTTTTTTAATTACTTAGAACACACACAAAACCCCAAGGACTAGCAATGGCAAAAACCTGCTCAGAAAACAGGTTCAAGGTGAATGTGGGGTAGGCAGTTATACCGAATCCAATGCGCCTTTCTCGGCAGTGACAGACAGTGCAGTCTGGCAGGTAAAGCTCTAGTCTTGAATGCAAGAAAGCTTTTTTCCTTCCCAGCCTGGTAGCAGAACTGGTTTTGTGAAAGCTGGGTGAAGAAGATACCTCACAGAGGGAAAGGCAGTAATGCGAACTCAAAACTCATCAGGCCCAAGGGAATCTACATAGGAAACCAGCCTAGAACAAATATCCATAGGAAATGAGGCTTCACTCATTTTGCTGCTCATGCAACAAATCATTTTATTAGTTAGGTCTCTAAAGAGTTTTTTAAAGCAAAATGGAAAAGCTGTGTGCAAAATATGCAACATCCAGCTGTCAGGCCTGAGCTCAGAGAGAAGAACACCTGAAACGGAGCAGGATCCACAGCTGGATCCTCTGGAACTGCAGTAACAATACAAACAAGTATGTTTTTAAAACCAAAAAAGACAAGAAGAAAAGTAAAGTAGACATAGGCAAAGCTGAGTGCACTCAAAGGGAGAGGCTAATGCCCACTTACTGTTCTGCCACAGCCCAGTACGCTCCAGTGCAATCTGTTGTGTTCAGACTGGTCAGTGACTGTCCACCGGCGAGTCCTTTTTTGCTAGTGCATTAATACTGTTTTCATGAAGCACGAGGACTGCTAACAAAATATTTTTTCCCTATGTATGATTAAGGATTGCAGTATTTTAAATGTGACCACCAGAGGTCTGTTTTCCTGTTCATGTCATCCCTGAAACAGAGCTGCAATATTACTGCATACCCATGTGACTCCTACAGAAATTACAGGAATGGCAAATGTACCAGCTGCGAAACTTTTTGGCCTCTGCCATGCCCCATCGTAGGTAAGGATCCAGGGAATGTAAATACATCCTGAATACACATGTCTGTCAGAGCTGCCCATCATTACTGTAACTTGGTGTGTGACAAATGTTTTGCTAAAGGACTAGCACAACACGGTGCTTGGCAAAAGCATGTAAGTTATTTCCACCGAGGTTTTCGGGATGATCTCTCCTTGACTTCTGCAGAGGTACAAGCCTCTGCTGCAGGCAAAAGAGGCCTCAGAAATTTCCCTGTTCTTTGTACAGTCACGTCATGTTATGATCTAGAACAGAAATCCACATGTAGAGAGGATCCAGAACTAGAAAAGCCAAAACGAGACTTGGGATCTTTACGCTAAGGTCACAGAAACGATGAATTAAAGTCCATTAGCTGTGGAGTTTGAGGGACAGGGGCATGTTCTTGCTACAACAAAATCTTTTGTAAGAAATTTTCAGCACCACAAACCCCTCTTGACTCTAAAAGCAATGGCAGAGGGGTGAACAAAGGGTATTCTGCTTTTTTGTAACTGACCCACAGAGGTGTCCCAGCCTGGATGTGACAGCCCAGCTTCAGGCTGCCATTTCTGAAATTTTGATGCTTTGACACTTCCAGAAATGAACTTGCAAAGCTGAGAGGATGATTTTCATTCTGCACCACAAAATGAAATCCTTCTTGACTATGGATACCAGATGTGGAAAAAGATCAACCTTAAAATAAGTGCTGAACAGTAACCAGGCATATTTAGACACCCAGTTGGTTTTAGTTACACAAGTAAAATAAAGCCCTTGTGTAAGTCTACAGAGTACGGGAGCATGTGTCACAGTAACACCTTGCAGCTGGAAAGCAATATATTATTTCTTAAATACTTGCTTTGTTATTTTCAGCAATTTAGTTGTTTATATACCTATGCAGTAACTCTGTTTCATTTTCAAACTGTCATCTATAGGTTATTATGCGCATAGGTGGAAAAGCTATTTAACACAACAGAGACATCCAGTGACAAGTATGTTTTTTGATACAACGGACAAAGAGCCATTTTGTAGTAAGTGACTAAGACTTCGGAGATGATTTTTCTTTGTGTTTTGCCTCCTCCAGCAACAACCAAGCAGAGACGGTTAGTTGCTACTGGCATCATAGCCAGCATTTTAGAAACAAAGCCAGTGGCTGCTGGATAGAACTGCGTCCATCTGCAGACTTGCCATTACATTCCTTATCTGCAAACCTGCCTAGTGCTGTGAAAGCCAACTACTTACTAGAGATGTGCAAGAACAGGCTCACCTTGCTTACGGTGCTAGGAAATTTGTTGAGAACATGCAAACGAAGCATAAAAGGGTAGTTCCTAAACTGCGTTTCAAAACAAGACACCATTCTCTTGTGCAAGTAAGAGGTGCGTGGGAACGATGAGAGTCAAAGACGTGCTCTGAGCTGAACAGGTAAAAAAACTACCCTGAACAAAAGTGAAAGGCACAGGGAAAGGGCCCAGGCAAGGGGGAATCGGTGAAGAAGGGTTTCACCCTCATGATCACCACCATACCAAGCCATGGGCAGGGATTATGGCCTGAGCTCCAGTGCCGGTCAGCAAGTGAATTCAGTGAGTTACAGATCAGGGTAAAGAGCAGACGATTCTGCTCCGTGACAGAGAAGACAAATGAAAGATGCTGAGAACAGAAATGAAGGGGATCAGAGGCGGACAGGAGAAAGAAAAGGCAATCTGAAAATGAACGGAGAAAGGCGGCGTGCTGAAAGCTGTATAGAGAGACCATCTTGCATGCCACTTGTGTAACCCTTGCTCTTGATCTTTCCCAGACATCTCTTCGTATTTCTATTAGAAATCTCTGCAAAGGAATATGGCAAGCAGCAAGGAGAAAGAAATTTTAGAGTTAAATTGAACAGGTTCTGTCAGATGAGCAAGTGGGAGAAAGATGCACTCCACCTGCAGCTCAGCTCCCAGACAGGCACACAGCAGGGCTGCAAAGCAGAGTGGGCGTGCAGAGTCTAACCGTGCTCGCTTTCTCTCTCACTTCAGTTTATCACTACTTTGTGGATATTATTACCTGGAACAAAGACACGAGAAGAGGCACCTTCAGCATTGTATTAACTGATGAAACTGGGAAGAAGGCAGAATCTAAAGTTAATCCGTAAGTCTTACCGATCCGATGGTCTGTAAATGTTAGCAAATCACGTGGTACAACTGCATCTGGGAGGAGGCAAGATATCCTCCTCCAGTTTCTCTGCTGATACTTGATAGCGTACATGCCTTAGGGCTTTCCTGGTCCTATAGGATTTTCACAGGCTCCCCCAGCACACACCAGCTGACAGCCCAGCCCTTTGGTTTGGACCCTTCTCAGTCATCCTAAGGACTGAAGTGGACAATCTCAGCCAGCAGCATGGCTGTCCTAGCCTTCCACTAAAGCAGGAGGAAAAACACATCTCCCCCTTTCCTTCCCCTTCCAGGGAGTGTTCCATTCTAGCTTCAGGTGCCCAAGACAGCTGGGATGAACCTGGGCCTGAATATGTAACAACCAAATGAGTTCACTCCACTTGGAGAGGCAAATTAATGACTGGTGTTTATGTGGACCTGAAAATTCCTGATTGATCTAAACACACTTCAGCCAAACAAGTCCTGCTCAACTAGTTTTCCCAAGTGTCTCTAACTGTGTATTCTCTCAGCTGTATCTGCTTGCACTGGAGCAATCTGCATAGCTCCCTGGGTCTGCACAACAGGACCACCCGCTCTGCCGGGCGGCTGACAGCCCACCAGGCAGCATGCTTACACACACACACACACGTCGTAAACACCTTTGACAGGTTAAAACTTGTCCTATTTGTCAGGCCTCCCAAAACTTCTAAACAAGGCCAGTCATTTTGCGTGTTGCAACTGGGATACACTTCCAGTCACATCTGCACTCTTCACCTTCGTAAGGGAAACCTTAAACTATGGCCGTACAATCAGCGTTCTTGCGGGGAGCTCTGCTGCTTTTGCACCAAGACCGGTGCAGTTTTCATGCATATCTCAAAGCGGAATTGGCCATTCTGTCAAAAAGGACGGAGGTCAAACCCCAGTCCTGTGAGGCTTCATGTCTTTAAGCCTGTGCTGTTTTCCCATCCTGAGAAGCTGGATTCCCCTCCGTTAATTCTGGTCAATGCTGCATTGTTTCACAGACGCTTCTGCTGCCCTTGCCAGAAAAGAACTACCAGAAATTTAGTTAGGGGCATTAATACCCCCAAGGTAACAGTCTTCCATTTGTAGAGCTACCTCAGCCATACAGCATTGTTACAAACAGATTTTTACATAGAGCAACATATTCTGCAAACTCCACGGATGACTCAGCGTTCAGGTCTGCACAGCCAGCCAGGTACAAACACTATTTGGGTCAAGTCTACTCGGGTTCAAAGCAGAATCCCAGTGAGGATTCTGGTTTGAGACCAGAGCAAACGGCATCAGATCTCTGTGTCCCCACTTGCACCCCAAATAACTGAGTGTAAAAGTGGCGGAGCAGGTTCACACCTGGAGACCTGAATCCATACCCATTTCCTGTAAATCACAAACTAATTGTAAGTTCGGTCCTCCTCCCCCAGCACTGTTTCTAATATTATACTGAATGTATTAAAACCGGTGCTATTCCCTTGGTGACTCTCTGACACCTTGTCCGCTTTATCTTTAGAGAAGCTGCAACCTTTCAGCAGTACAACCACATCACTTTGCTAATTGGATTCGACCAGGATTTTGAAAATGTAGAAAGCATTTCCTTGACATTTTCCACAGGATCTGTCATTGGACCAAAATTCAAACTCAGGATTCTCCAAATGAGATTCCGGTCACTTACAAAGCCAGAAAGGTAAGCAGAGGTTTACAAACCATTTCTATTGTTGCAGACTGGACAGAAGTAAATGAATCTCCCAGATTCCTGGCCTGGCTTGAGTTTGTCCAGAAGAATTAGATTTATTTCACATTTAATAATTCTTGTACATGTATCTTGGGAGTAAATTCCGCCTTTAGTGCATGCACACAAATCCCATAGCTGAACACCTACTTGAAAAGAGAGGTTGTCTTACTGTACTGAAAACACGTAATTAGTGGTCTGACTCTGATGTGGTCTGACATTTTAACCTTTGGTCAGGAAAACGACCTTTGAGAAGCTGCCCAGGCCTGAACTCTGGAATGAAGGTAAATGCAAGTCTCGGGGAAATACAGATGTCCAGCCCCAAACACACATTTTATATCCCAGCCAATTTCTATGTCCAGTCAAGCAGGGAGATTAATTTACTCCTAGAATTCCAGTAACCGGGAGCTGCTGCCCGCTATGCCCCAAAGCACTGACTACGGCCCACAACATCATGAGGTACCTGCCAGCTCATTTGCTGGCTGATGGGATTTCTACAGCCGCTTCAGTCACCTCGCTACCCTCTGTCTCCTCTGCGGTCCCACCCTTAAGCTTCCCTGATTTCTAGGGCACCTTTGGAGGATGGGATCTCTACCTGAGTTCAGCGAGTACAGAATCTCTTAGGCTGACCTTGTGTGCAAGGACAGTATGTGGACATCAAGCCATACAATGCTTTAAATTTGGGTTAAACCAAGGATTGCATATCGTAGAGTAAGAACGGTGAAGCAAAAAAGGGACAGAGCTGCGGAACATGTTTCTTTGCATTTCGTGAAGGTCTGCTACCCTTATCTTAGCCTTGGAATAAAGAAAAGAATGTGTATGTCTAATAAGCAACGTCCTTCTGCCAGCTCCCCCTTGCTGACACTCCCTTTCTCCTGTCCTACATCTCCACAGTCATTTCCAGCCCCATATCCACATTTGATCTTTTAAAAAGCCGACGCAAATGCCCAAAGGTTTCATCAGAGGTTGTCCACTCTCCCCTAGGAGGGGCTGCTAGTGGCTACGAGTACAGTTTCATGACTATTTTAACATCATTAAGTAATCAGTCACTGCCACAGCGAGGGATGTCCTGCCCTCTCTCCTTCCCTGTTCCAGGGCTAATGTTCACATGGCCCCAGATGAAAGCCTACGTCCTTCCTCTGGTTTTTGGCTGGGCTAGCTCTAAGGCTGATCAATGCCTCGTCCCAGCTCAGAGCGGCAGCACAATCCCTAACACTGACACCAGGGAGTTGGCAGGAACACACAGGCGAGCTGGAAGGACCACCCCATGAGGTGGACATCCAAGGGCAGACCGGCTTAAAGGGAACCACGAACTCTGTATCCAATACCTCAGTTTGCTCGCTGGCTTTTTTGTTCTTTTTTTCCACAAGGAAAAGCAAAAGATAACGTAGAACAGAATGAAAATGCGCTCAAGGTATCCCTGACCTCGGTAAGGCTTAAAGTCAGCCTCACTTTAGGTGGACTTCAAGCCAGTTGTCTTGAGAACGTGCCTTATTTTACGCAAGCCTGCCGCACGCTGGGAGACTTGACTGGGGGATGATACAGGAAAGGCCCATTTTTCACTTTTGGCTCGTGTTGACTGTTTATATGCAGGCCGCAGCTGTGCAGGTACGACCTCGTCCTGATGGAGAACACCAGAAAAACCTTCAAGCCCATCCCGTGTTGGAGCGGGAGCTGAGACACGAATGTGTCATGTCTGGACGTGGCAGACATTTTCACAGCCATCTGCGGACTCACCTGCAAGCTCCTCAGCGCCTTCTGTGGAGACCAAGCGACAGCGTGGCGGGGCCCCCCTTGCCAAGGCAGAGACTTATAAATGGGGCTGTAGAACCGACACATACAAAACAAAAAAAAAAAAAAAAAAAAAAAAAAAAAAAAAAGACAAA
>JAVKLA010000084.1:15304099-15328266 GCA_034782735.1 Sagittarius serpentarius
CGGGCGCGGGCGGCCGGGTCGGCGGGCCCCATCGCGGCATGTGGCGGCGGCTGGCCGGGCTGCTGCTCGTCTTCGCGGCCGCCACGGCCGCCCTCTGGCTGCTCTCGTCCCGGCTGAGCGCGGGGCAGGCGCGCAGGTGGGTGCGGGCGCGGGGAGGGAAGGGGGGATGCGGGGGCGAGGCGGGCCGGTGCTCCGGGTCTCCCCGGGTTCTTCCTCCTCCTCCTCCTCAGGCCGCTGCGGTTCCCGTCGGACCTGGAGGAGCTGCGGGAGCTGGCCGAGGCGCTGCGGGACTACGAGCGGCAGCACCGGGGTGCGGCCCTGGCCCTTTTCTGCGCCGCCTACCTGTACAAGCAGAGCTTCGCCATCCCCGGCTCCAGCCTCCTGGTACGGCCGCCGGGCGGGAGGGCGGCGGGGCCACGGGAGGGGGATGCAGGGCGGGAGCTGGTACGAAGCCCACGGAGGGGCCCTTTGCCCCCGGTGCCGGACCAGGCGCTGCCTGCTGGGGCAGGGTGCAAGGTCGGTGCCTTGCCGGGTGAGTCACGGCTCTGCCGGGAGGAGACGGGTCCCTCCGATGCCCTGGAGCGGCCGAGGCTGAAGGTCGCTGGGCTGAGGGGACATGCCTCTGTGTGTGTGTGTGTGTGTGTCTCTGTCTGTCTGTCCGTCCGTCCCCGGGCCCTCACTCGGTGTTGTGCCCTGGCAGAACGTTCTGGCCGGAGCGCTGTTTGGGCCGTGGACTGGGCTGGTGCTGTGCTCGGCCCTAACGTCTGTGGGAGCGACCTTCTGCTACCTGCTCTCTGGTGCGTTCGGAAAGCAGTTTGTCGTCTGCTACTTTCCTGATAAAGTGGCTCTGCTGCAAAGAAAGGTGAGCAGCCGTGGTTCTGCGGACACCCAGGATGGCCCCTGGGTGAGGCTGCCTGTTGGGTTGACTTAGTACAAGAAAAGAATACGAGCAGGAGATGACTCAGGTCAGTTAAGGGCCTCCTCTGACACAACCTAGGAGCAGACCGCTCTCCTGGGAGCAAGGCTGGTTGCCAGAGGGATGTGTGGAAAATCCCAGATCCCAAGGAAAATCAGAAATAAGATAATGGATTGATTGGGAAGCCCCTGTGCTCCAGAACTGCCTCCACCCATCCTGTGCTGTGTTGTACAGCTGGAGGTAGTTCTGCTGTTGACTTCCGGGTCTCTCATTTAGGTTAGATCCCATTGCAGGGAAGGGGCTGGCTCACCGTTAGGCTCCCATATGTGCATAAAGCTGCTGCTTTTCATCAGTTCTGGACTGATGTTATGTTGCGGCACGTTAGAAGAAAACTTACGTTCACTTTAGTATTGTGGCCGTTCGGATGTTACTGCTGTCTGAAGAGCAGAAGTAATTATTTGGAACGTTTCTCTTGGCAGGTAGAAGAGAACAGGAGCTGCTTATTTTTCTTCTTGTTGTTCCTGAGGCTGTTCCCCATGACACCAAACTGGTTTCTGAATCTCTCAGCTCCCATTTTAAACATCCCTGTGTCCCAGTTCTTCTTCTCCGTTCTTATCGGTAAGGCCTGGGGAGACTGTCTGAGGGGGGGAGCATGACATTGCCTCTCTCCTCATCACCGAGCCTTGGGTAGCACACGCTGAGCTGGGGAAAGCAGAGCGGTAGGGGCGTAGCTGTGACTTTGCCCCATTTAACTGTTTGCCTTCGTGCCGCCCTTACACTTGGAGGTCTCAGAGCATTTTGCAAATACTTGTGCGTCACCAATGCAGTTTTGGATCACACTCCGTTCTTTGTTATGGATGCAGACCCCTGTGACTGGCCTTGGATAAGGACATATTTGAGCTAATTTTACACGGAGGGGGGATGCTAACAGGCTTTTTTTTTTTGCTCTGATTCTTTCAGGTCTTACGCCATATAATTTCATCTGTGTGCAGACAGGAGCCATTCTGTCACAAATCACCTCTTTGGACGCCATTTTCTCCTGGGACACGCTGCTCAAACTGCTTGCGATGGCTGTGGCAGCATTGATACCAGGGACCCTCATCAAGAAATATAGCAAGAAGCACTTGAAGCTGGATGAAGACAAGCATGCTCAGTTACTCAATGGCAAAAAGAGCTTGTGATGGCTCAGGTGCCCCAGATGTTGGGGGACTGCCTCGCAAAAACTGCAGGCCTCTGTGCCTGTGGGATATATTCTGCATGCTTTGTGCCACTGTGGACCAAGGACAATTGCAGTTTTTAATCATTCTTCTCGTCTAAGAGGAGATGTAAGGTTCTTATTTTTAATGAATGTTTAACTGTGCGCGTATCTGCACAGAGAGCGCTATACAGGGGCTTTGTGAACACTTCAGATAATTTGCTGTTTTCCTTTAAATCAGCCTGTGTCTCCAGTGTGGCTGAGGGGGTGGGCAGCCCACTGCAAATGTATTAGCAATGGGGAAAAAAAAAAAAACAAAACAGGAGTATTGGCATCCTGTGAGGAAGGCAAATCAGAACCCCTTAGTCCTTCCCAGCTCTTGGAACATGCAGGGCAAGCACCTGGCTCCCTGCGGTCTCCCTAGTGGCTTCCCTTGGGCTCCCGCACTTCCCACCAAGCCCAGCTTTGTAAGCCCAGCTAGTCTCGATGGTGCGACTGATGTGGCAGCAGACAGCTGCTGCCTGCCCTGAGAGCGAAGGCACACGGGGCTGGCTTGAGCTGCAACAGCAGCTATTTTTCACCACCGCTCTAGCAGCAGCATTTCTCCACTCTAGGCAGGCCCCACTCCCTCCTCCCCCTGCCCCCTCCACACCCATACTTATTTAGCATTTTTGGCCTAAAATGAAGAACCACGTGCTTCTGTGCTGTGAGGTGCAGTAGTACAAGTACCAAATTGAGAAAAAAGTAATGATGTTTCAGGGTCCCTGCAGCTTCTGTAGGAGAGCTTGTACAGCTGTAGAAGACTCTTCGTCTCATTCAGAGGTTAAGTAAGTGTACCCTGCAGCAAAATCATTCACGATTTGGGGCCAACTATGAGCTGCCTGTACGTATCATTCATATGTCGGAACACACAAGATTGCTTCTGAGGTCTGTCAGTGGCTGCTTCTCCCCTCAAAGGCTAAAGGGGGGAAAAAAGAATGGAGGTGCCTGGCTGGCAGCAGTTTGTCCTTGAGAAGCACTCTTCAACTGACACGTATGCTCATGTATAACTAGAAGGCTTCCAAATAAGCAGACAGGCTTTGTCCCAGTCGCTGCAGAACAGTAGCCCCCAGGGATGATACTATGCTCCTGGGTTTTGGGTATCTGCACCTCCTTGCTCTACTCTCCATGAGTTTGCCCTCCACCCAGAGGATAAAGTAAACTTTCTGATGTGGAAGGGGGCAGGTGGGGGAGCACTCAGGGAGCTGACAGAGTGAGTGCTTCATCCATTTCAGCACCAGGGCTGGAAGTGAGTAGGACAGCAAGGTTCCCAGGATGAGAAGTCACAGTTGCAGATTCAATGCCCCAGCTCACATTGCAAAAATCACTCATTTGACAAGAGCAAAAGCCAATGCTTAGGGACACCTTGGTGCTTGGTAGGCTACATGTGTCCTACCAAGCCTCTGCCCTGCTACTTTGAGCTCCCAGTAGTTCCAGTTCAGCTGTGTTCAGAGACAGGTAACAACAAGCTGCTCACTAACATGGTGTTAGTTATTAAAAGGCTTCATGACATTATCCCAAAGTACACGAGAAACCATTCCCAGATCACCAGACCAGCCTGAGAAGCATTGAAGTACACTGGCTTTTTATTCCATGCATTGTTTGCTTTGATAGTCATTCTTGTTTCCATCACTGTACACTGTTCAATACAAAAAAAAAAAAAAAATCAAGTTTGTATCAGGAATCCACAGAGCAGGGAGGAGAAAGATGAACACTACTGGACAGGGCCAAGATGAAATGGTTACTTAACACGACAGTGGGGAAGGCAACGTTCAGCTCTGGGAGAAAATCTAGGCTAGTGTTCAGGAGCTGTCAGCAGCCATGAGAACTGGATCAGGGTAGACAGGGTGCTGAAAAGGGAACCCATGGCTTGCTTCTGTCTTGCAAATGCGGTGTTACTGTGAGGAGGAAGCAGGCCAATTTACACTTCTCAGCCCCATACCCTATTAGAGAAAGTGCGAGGAACCACAGCAGAGGCGCCCATACAGCAATGTGGAGATCACGTCTATGCGCAATTCTGGGTGGGTTTCACTAAGGAAAATGCCTGTATAACCCCCTGCAGAACTGACAGCAACCGTCCCAGGAATGTGGGGGACTGCCAAGCCACTCCTGCCTGCACACAGCCAAGGGCATGAGATGTGTGTGCAGGGGGAGGCTGGGATTACATCTCCATGGGTACAGGGTTACGCGTTTAGGCAAGAAGGGGGGCAGCCCTAATGGCAGTTCCAGAGGGATGCTGCATAGGAGGCAGCAGCTAGGAGGAGCGACACTGGACTGTAACAGTGCAATGACGTGGGCGTGTAAAGAAGCTAGAGCTAAGTGTGGCAGCAGGCAACCTTAAGGGTTCAGCTCTGCTTTTCCAGGCTGCAGAATGGGCCAGCAACATCCCCAGGCCAAGGACGGGGAAGAATCAGCACACACCCGGGACAGCTGGCCCAGAAGGGTCCCAAAATCCTGCACATCAAAGCTTCTATGCTTCTCTGCAAGCCCATAGGAGCTTCACGACGTGGTGGAGGAGCTTTAAGCAGAGAGCAGAACTACCAAAACCCCTCTGGGATCTTTTTGTTAAGGACTGAATCATCGCAGACCGAAGTCACTCTGTACAGAGACTCTGACGGGCCTGAGCCAGAAGCGGCTCCGTTTTGGGCCTGTTGCTGTAGGGCTGCCCTAGGACACCAGTGCTGCCCACAGGCAGCGGGCACCGCAGGGCCGTGGACTGGGTTAGCATCGCACTGCCCGCAGGCAGCCAATAGCCCTGGCCTGTGGGAGCTCAGGAAGCCTGCCAGATCTGAGCAGCTAGAGTCTCTCCAGGGGCGTTAAGGCCTGGCATCCTCTGCTGGGGGGGACATTTGATGGTAGTTCTCAACCTCGCTTTATGCAATAGTTTGGTCTTCGCCTTTGTGTGTGTGTTACACGCACAGAGTTCTCCACTGCTAAATTCCTGCACCCCGGCCTCCAGCCTCCTGAGTAATGATCTGCACTACCTCTTCCACACCAAAACCCCTCTCACACCATGACAGCAAAGCCATCTCTGGCCCTGCCACCTCCTCCTGCTGCTGGCCAAGAGACAGAGAACATTTGGGAGGAGAAAGGAGGGATGGGAAGACAGAGGCAACAAGAAACAAGTCAGGAAAAGAGCTTCACTCCCCGCAGCGTTCTGCCTCCACCCAGAGCTGAGTGTTGCCGCTGCAGGCTGGGGTGAGCTGGTCCTTCCCTCTCCTCTCCTCTCCAGCAGCCTGTTTGGTCCTGCACGGGTGATCTACCATGTGGATCCACGGCTGGCCACCCCTGTTCTCGTCGTACCTGCTGCCCGGAGCAATTGCCCTCCTCTCCGCTTGTCCTTTTGGATGCTCTTGCCAGAGGATCTTGTGACGGTTACTCACTTTGTCATCAATTCAAAAGCCACTCGCTCCCTGATCACCACTCCCCACCAGCTCAGGGGCTGCCAACTCCACCGGCGCTGCCAACTCTACCGGCAACACGAGCAAATTGCAGCTTCGACCACAAGCAATATCACAGGGCCCAGGGGGCTGGCTGCATCCATCCCTCTCGGACCAGCTTTGACAGCTTCTCTGCCCCTGTATAACAGCATCCTTGGAAATCTCGAGAGGCAGCAACTACTGACAGCCACTGAGACCAGCTCTGCTCCCATCCCCCCCCAGCAACCAGGGAGAAGGTAACATCACACAAACAGATTACAATTGTGCTAGCGGTGAAGCCAACCTTCTGATCTACAGAAATGATAATAAATAATAAAATAACATCATAACTTAAGATCTGTGTGTAGTCCAGCTACAAAAATTTAAAAATACGGGATAATTTAACTCATACAATACTGCTCTCTGTATAAGTAAGACATTTTCCTTCATTTTGCCATGAGGCTATAAATTACCACAGTTAAATTCAAACCAATATTTTAACATAAAATGTAAACAAACAAAGCAACAGAAGTACCTGTCCATGGTCCATTCCTGCCGTTCATCTCAGGCTGGTGTGCCAGTCTGCAGAGCAGCACCCAGCAGTGCGGCCGTGCACCACGCATGCGTGGCACAGCCACACCAGTCAGCACGCTAGGAAGGGCAGAGTGAAAGCTCTTGCAGGGGGACATCAACTAAGGGTGGGGGGAAACGTGCTCTATCGTTTTGTTCTCTTTAAATATTGATTTAGAAGAGTAGTGTTTGAAGGGAAGGCACTATGAGTTCTATCAGAAAACAAATTTTTGTCATCTGCCAATGCCTTGGCCTGTCACATACCAGTACTATCCTCACTTTCACCTGCAGAGTTTCAGCTTGAAGGAGAAACAGGGGCCTCAGGGTACATCCGAGACACAGCTGTGCCACAGCCACCATCAAGATGCCCTGTGCAACCTGTTTTGCACAGAGCCTGACATGAAGGGCAGGCAGCTGTTAATGCTTTCACGAATATACAGTGAATAAGGAGACAGAGCAGGGCTGATGCTCTTATCTAGGCCAGTGATTCCCAGTCTTCCCCCTCAACACACAGCTCTCTGCTGGTTATCGGTGCTGTTGTAGGCGAGAGACTGCTTCTCCCAAGTCCAGTACAGGCATCTCCAGTCTCCTCCCCAGAAGAGTGCTCAGGCTCTGCAGAATGTGCTTTCCATGGTTTGCAAGTTCTTGCTTTTCGAACACTGATTTGATTGATTTCTTTGACTGACTGAAACAGACAGGAGGTAAGAGGAGGAAGTAAACTGGGAAATGGCACACTGCATCTGAAAGAGGTTTCCCTGCTCGACTGGAGATCGACACTGCCAGAGTGAAGCAAGGATGGTGTTAAGAAGTGCTCTTATACCAATTCTTGAGAGGACGAGGTTAGAATACAATTGCAGGATCTCACAACAAAATGCTGATTAAAAAAAGAAAACTAAAAATCCTTAAAACAAAACCCACTATTACATTCCTGGGGGTGTATTGACTCAGAAGACCCTGGATGTTAGCACCTCAGTACCAGTTTTCTCCAGGAACATGTCCACCTTCTGATTAAAAAGGACCCAGCTGGTTATAGTGAATACGCTTTGTTCACAGGTTACCCTAGAATAAGGTCTTTTTATGCTTCCTCACTTGATAAGACTGAGTGGTTTAGTTTGCTTGATCTGTTCTCCAATCTTCAGGGCCACGAGGCCTGGTCCCCTGTGAAAGCAGCAAGAGAATCCCCCCGCACTTGTACACAAAGCTGTCCAGGCAGGACTCCCAGGATGTTTTTCTGTAATGTGCTTGCTTTCTGAACTTTTTTTTTTTTGCAACAAGTCTGTGTGTCTATAAATACAATCCACTCTTTACAGTAAAAAGTGTTAAAATGTCAAAAAAATAAATATCCATGTTACAGTAACTAGATTATTCAATAAAATACATCCCTGCCATTCTTGATTGAAATGCTCAAAGAGAATTAATTTCATTTGGACATTTTCCAGAGATTCGGGTTATTGCAAATCACTCCTGGGGTGGGAAGGAG
The DNA here is from genome assembly GCA_034782735.1 of Sagittarius serpentarius. Taxonomy (NCBI): domain Eukaryota; kingdom Metazoa; phylum Chordata; class Aves; order Accipitriformes; family Sagittariidae; genus Sagittarius; species Sagittarius serpentarius. The sequence goes on from JAVKLA010000084.1 coordinate 15,311,719, forward strand.
AAGCATCTTCTCTTCCTGTAAAGTGTGATGAAGGGGAATGAAGTGGAATCTCAGGGAAATCAAAATGCCAGTATTGGGAAGCTTTGGGGGAGATCTGTATTACCAAGTAGCAGAGCTGCAGGGCTTATTGGTCCTGACCGTGGCATCAGAACACTCCCCTTCGGAAGAGTCACAGTCTGATTCCCCAAACTGTGCTGGGTTCTGCAAAGCAAAAGGAAAGGGGAAGATGTGAGCAACATTCCTGCACGGCAGATCAACCACACCATCCCAATCTGTAACAGCAGAGGCAAAGGTCACCACCAGCAAAGAATGAGAGATTGGCAGCACACAGGAGATAGCAACAGCACACAATCGCCCTACCAAAGGTCACTTGTCTCCCCTCAATGAGGGTACAGCAGAAAAATATCTGATCAGAGCACTACCAAACACAGATGGAGTTACAAGAAGATGGTGCAGCAGGCTCTGCCCTACCCCTCCCAAACACTTGAAAGACAGTAAAAGGAAGAAAATCATTCTAGCTTTGTCAGCAAGGCTGCCGGTAGATAAGTTTGAGGCAGGCAGTTTATATCCATTCTGTTTCATTATCTACTTTATGTGCTTTTTTTAAAATCGCTCTTAATACAACTGCAAATCTGATGGCCTCCCAATATCACACTCATCTTGACCGGCAAATTACGTTCAGCTTTTTTTGTGCTACTTTCCCTCATCTACTTGTCTGGCCAAGTGTGAGAAAGACTGGGTATTTAAGCAGTTGCTTTGCAGTCATACATCTACCACAGCATTTCCTAGGCAGTCATCACACTTTCTGGCCCTTGGATTCCTTTCCGCAACATTTTTTTTTTTTTTTAAACCAACAGAAGGAAGAGGGGATAACTAAACTTACAACTCACCTCACAGCTGTGTTCATCCGCACAAAGTTTGCCCAGAGACATCTGAGTCTTGACTCTCCGCACAGCACACTCTTTGTCTGAAAGCCCATCAGACTGGGTGGAGATTTCAATGGGGATCTCTGGCGTCTGGGACAACATGTCCTCCAGCTTCTCGGCCAGCTCATCTTCCAGCTTGGTGGCCAGCTCATCCGGGCTGTTCGAATGATCGCTTGTGTTCCCCTCCTCTCCATCTGACACAGAGAAGTTCTCCGAGCTGAAGGTTGAGTAGGACTGGCAGCTACTAATGCAGCGGTGAGGTCTGCAAACCAGGAGAGTAGTTCAGCTTGTATCACAGTGCCTCTGATTGCAGAGGAAAAGCAGTTTCCTGAGTGCTGTGCTCAGCTGCTCTGCTACAACTGGCCTTGACAAGACCCCACGCCTAGTGCCCACTCAGCCCTCGGTGAGCCTGTCCCCAGGAGCCCACTGCCAGCCAGAAAAGTTACAGCTGCTCAGTGGACAGGTTTCCGCGTACGCTTTCACAGCACCGAGTAAGAATGAGCTGATGAGCCAGCACAGCGTTACAGTTCAAACATAAGGAACTCTGTTTCTGACATGTAGCAAGGGTCAGCTTTCTTTTGAGACGCATATCACAATCAAAACCCTCACAACATTAGCAGTGCAGTGAATGCAAAGTAGCTGCTACATCCTTACACAGGTTCCCCCGGCAAACCTCTCATCTTCTTTTCTGAAGCGTGCAGTGCAGAGCAGATGTTTGCACCTGTACTTTTAACTGCCATCTTCAGCACAACAAGAATAGGGTTCACTCACTGTAACAGGCAGTCCAGGCTGCTCAGTCCTGTTCTCCCTAGCAGATACCGCCCACGCACAGTGCACGCAATACTGCCTGGTGGCTTCTCCTCACTGGGCTAAGGGCTTGACCCTTCCAAAAACGTCTTTGAGCAAAAGAGGTCCTATCAACTCTCCAAGAGCCTCTTCCCACCCTAAGAACACACCTCCAGCTGAGTCATAACTGATCTGCAAGGCTGGCAACAAGAGCTCTGCAAACTGTTGGGCTGCCTTTCACATCCCGGAGCTATGGAAATCTACCACCTTTTGAACGATTTGGTTCAAAAGCTGCATCTTTAAATTCATCCGTTCTTATTTGGTCTTGTCTGCTACATGTTCATACTAGCTGATCTGCCCTGGAGCGTATTCTTCTTTAACAGTCCTTTTTCCCAAAGAAAGGCCGTACTGTAGGGTTCAAGCTAATTCAGCTGGGAATATCTGCACCACCTGGCAGTGATCCCAACAGCCAGGCTAGAATTTGGGTATGTGTGCTCAGAAAATAAGCTCACAGTTACTTGAATGTGGAAATTATCTCATGCCAGGATTCAACAGTAATGGCACAAAATATCAGTTGACTGAACATGTCAGGAGACCCAAAACAGGTCATCACATTGAATTCAGGAAAGGCAATTTGTCTTCCAAGTTACTAAATCACAAAAGAAGCAATAATCACACAAGAACTGTATGGGTTAGAAAACTCACCTAGCCCAGCATTCTATCTCCAACCCTAGGCCGGAAAAAATTACCTGGGAGAAGTATGAGAACAGGGTGTGCAGACAGAGCCTGCTTTCTCCTGGCGTATCTTCCTCGTTTGTACAATTCAGGAGATCAGACTTCTGCGCTGAAGATCAAACCTGGATAACGGTGCTTAACAGCCACTGATGGATCTGGACTCCATAAATTTAACAGTTGTGGCTTGTTTATGTTTTGATTTCCACAGCATACCCTGACAATGAGCTCCACATCTGAAAATGTTTTGGATGGAAAAAGCACTTCCTTTTGTTCATTTTAAACCCCCTGTTTGCTTCACTAGGTGTCCCTAACATGAATGAGAGAAATCATTCCTTGTCTCTTTTCTCCATATAACTCACAATTTCATGCACCTCCAGTATTGCTTCTCCTCCTGCTAGACAAAGATTTCTCACGGATTTAATCTCTTCTTCTACAGAAACCGTCTCTAACCATTCTTGTCACACTTCTCGATCCCTTTTCAAATTCTACCATGGTCTTTGAGCTGAGGCAATGAAGGTGGCATTTAGGATTCCAGCTGCAGGTGTGCCATGGATGTATACAACAGCAGAGAAGCTTTTATTTTCTTTTCTGCTCCTTTCCTAACAACCCTTAACCTATTTGCTCACTGGATCACTTCTGCACATCAAGCAGCTAGTTTCATAAAGCTACAGCACCAATTCCATGATCTGTTTCCCAAGCACAGGACCGTAAACCCCGCTATTACATATGCTTAGGTAGGAACACTCCCTCAAGTCTCTTACTTTACAGGCAACACCACCAAATTTGATCTGCTGTGTTGTCACCTAGACCTTCAATCCTACTTGAATTCCACTACGAAGACGCTGGAGTCAGCCCCACTGCAGCAACAGCTAATAAACAGCATTTGAAAGAGTTCACAAAGGGTCCCAAATCCAGCAAGCCTGATTCTGGTGAAACAGATGCAACAGCTTATTTTTATAGTCTGAATAATGTTATCAAGTGTGATCAATTTGTGCTACAAACAGCCTACAGCAGAAAAGCCATGCTGGAGATAACATCTCACAACAGGCTGAAAACAGTGAGTGAACGTGAGGGGTCACTTAGGGCAGATGGGATGCACCAAATGAGATTCTGTTCTTTTGCCAGCACCTTCCACAGTTTCAGGGCTGGTGCGCAGCTGCTGTGACAGTTCTCCTGAGTTTTGTCCCACCAAAGACAGATTAGAGTGAATTCACCTTTTACCTTTGTCTACGAGGAAACTCCACTTCACTGTCTACTTCACCCTCTTCCTCTTCTGAAGAGTCATCACCGCTCTGGCAGAAAACAAGGACAAGAATGGTGTCACATTTGTGAACAAACATGCAACTGCATGGTTGCCCCTTCGTCCTCCAGGACAAAGTCACTGTGTCAACGGGCTGCAACAATCTAGACAAGAAAACAAGCTGCATACCAGTGAAAACTGAGTCAGACATCTGCTCACCAGGAGATTATTTCAGGCAGTCTTAATGCTGCCATTTCTGAATTTGGAGTGATTGACTTTGAAATACACTGGAGTACTTCAGCAGTCACTGAGTACATAACATTCTGGATTTTGACAAGAGCAAATCAAGTAATTAGTATCATACTGAAATCCACATAAATTATTGAGCTGATCTGGCACTCTTGGCTTTACGACTTCAACTCTCTCCTACATGAGCCCATCACAGAGCAGGATGGGAAACGACACAGCCTTTGCTGGTGGGTTTCACCAAGTAGGAGAACGTAAGTTTTGTTCCATTCTCTACCTCAGTGAGCACAGAGCCTTTTATTCTCCTTCTCCCATCCAAATCCACCCCCTGCACTCTTGGTTTTTACAGCCGTCTCCTATCCTATCCAACCTGCCAATCTCTCGTTCAGACTCAGCCTCTATCTCATCTCATCCCATCCCCTTTAATACGAGGTCCTCCTCCCTTTATTCTGGGCCCAAACCACACTCTTGGTCTGGTACTCATCCTCTTTTCCTTCACTTTTCCACCCAGGCCCAGTTTTCCTGGTCTTTGAACTCCACTCAGACTGGTTCCTTCTTCTCTCGCCACCTGGATGGAAGTAGGACGAATGAAGAAGAACTGTTTCTGTACAACTGGGCTGTAACACCTTTTTGACTCTTGCAAAATCTTCACAAAATACATGAGAACTATGACTTCCAGTCAAGCGGGACAGTTTCTGGCAGGTGCAGCAAAAGGCAAGTCCCCAGGACCATGGCAAATGTTGAATTTCTGTTCCAAGGCACGGCAGCGCTACAGATTCTCAGTGAAACCATTACCTGATATTTAACATCACCAAAAGAATGCATTTATCCCTTCCTTTGTTTTGACAAAGGCTTGAAAACATTTTGAGACTGTTTCAACAACAAAAATTCAGTAGACCAAGTTTCAGCTCAAACAAAAACTGGCTAAATTGCAAGCAACAGAACTAGGCCCTATCAAAACCACATTTGACAACCCTCATTATTAGCAGTGTGCTCCAATACGCCTACAGTACTTTTCAATAAAATTGACTTTAAACATATGTCCAGATCACAAAGTAAAGTTCAGATAGGCATGATTTCTTTAAGATAAAGTTGTACTGCAAGTCCACTGCCATGTGCATGGGAAACGTGGCGTTGCTACTGTCCTATATCCAGACACTAGCCTATGCTAGACAGCTTCTTTTGGTGGAGAGGGAAAAGAGGAGCAAACTTTGGGTTCTGTTTTTCATATCACTGTGCTTTGTCCTTACCTTTTGAAGGGGTCTTGCTTTGCAAGGTAGCACTGAGCAAGCCATGTGCTGGGGAGTGCCTAGGGCGGACGCCGAATTACAGTTGCTAAAGCCCCCTTCCTCCATCTTCTCAATGAACTGCGCATTTTCGTATAGGGAAACAGATGTTGGTGATTGAGAATGGCTCATCCCTGTTTCAACAGATGACATCTGTACCTGACCACTGTCCTCTTCCCTGCACTGAAGACAGGAATTATATGGATCTGTTTTGCAACACTCCCAATGATCAGCTTTGCTGTCTTTGCTCTCCAAATTCCTTCGGCAATCTGCTTCCATGGCAGCAGAGATGAGATCGGGGCTGGAACCAGACATCCGCCTTTGCGCGTGGTTACTGAGAGGGCTCCGCAGCGCTGCTGCAGGGCCAAAGTACCTTAAGTTGTTTGCGCAGTTGGCAATATCTTGTCCGTGGGCATGAAGCCGTGAGTGATGGCCATGGGCATGGCTGTGGCCAGGCTGCTGCGGTAGGCCGGGATGATGAGAATGATTATGAGGTGGAAGTGCATCATCTTGCACTGGCTGGTTTTTCAAGATCCCTGCAAAATCATTGTAGCTGCCTTTGCTGTTCCCTCGGCGGTGACGTGGCTTACTGCGGTAGCGGCTTTTGCCACTCAGTGTGGACATTTTGGGACTTCCTGAGACTGGTGAGCCATTGGATGCTGCTTCTGTGCTGGGTATGCCCTCTGACTTCAGTAGATCTGGCCTGAGAGACAGTCAGCGGAAGTTACACATTAAACCACAAACTAAGAAACAACATTTACTCAGAGTCAGGATGAAGAGGCAGCTGTAGCCATAAGCACACTCTGCTTTCTAAAATCTACAGGCTTCCCTCCTCTTCAGCTGTTTGACTTCTGCATTTAGCTTCCTTTGATCCTCTCCATTCAATGTCCTTTCTGTTCAGCCCATCATGCTCTACACTCCTTTCTTGCTGCTTTTTCCAATATCTGCCACATACTCGCCTTTTTCTGCTCTTATTTTGATGTTCTGCTCCCAGAATAGCTCCCTCCTAAGACCTTGGGGTAGGGCATGTCTCTTACTACATGCATATACAATGCTCAGCACAATAGGATCCCAGTCTGCTGATGGTTATCGGCCTGCTCATTGCAGAAGCACATGTAAAAATACTAATTCAGAAGTGATTATTCACTGTTAATCAGGACTCTAACTCCTGGAAATCCCAGAAAATGGAAAAATAAAATAGACAGCTCTTCTGGAAAAAAAACAAAACAAAAAAACCCTCACTTTCTGAAAGTCATGCAGCAGAGAAATAGCTGAAAGGACAGCATGAATTCCCAAATCTCAAATCCCCATTTAATTCCTCAACAATGAATCCATCCTTCCTGAGGACTGGCTGATTTCCACAATCCCTCACCCTGCTTATTACCATTCAAGTCAAAGATGATGCTACTGCTCTTTGCTTGGACACACGTTAGATACCTCCTGTCAAATCACCACCACCTGTGAAAAAAATCGTATGGACCAAACGGTTTCAGAGAGCTGCCCAGGTAGAAGCGATAATTAAACAATTGTGGTTCTGAGGATCAGACCAGGCCCAAGAGCGAACACCCCTTTGGCTCGTCCTGTGTTGTCATCAGACTCAAAGGGAAGCAAGCTGCCTGCTCCTCTCAATGCGGATTTACCGCTGGTTCCTGGCACAGAACTAGGTTGTTACTTCTTACCGTTTAGTCTGGCTGCCTGGTTTATGGGAGACCCCTTTCCTCTTCATCAGCTTCTCCACTGTATTGGGGTGGATTATTGGTCTGACTGGGTGGCGTTTGTAAGTCCCAGGGTATTTCTTTTCCACTGCTTGTTCCCTCCTGAAAAATTGGGGAAGAAAAAGAAAACCAGATCAGCTCTCTCTTCATCCAACTGCAGCTCCTGCTGGACAGAAACACAGCTCCACCGTGAGCACACTGCATCCCTGTTTCTCAGCTATGGCTGGGTGCAACACAACATGCTGTTCTGGGAAAGGACAGAGTCATTTTCTAAATTCTCTCTGCAGAGATGAGGCAGTTGGAACAGGGCCCTGGTGCACAATCCAGAAACAGTACTGCTTTTCTCTTTACAAAGGGACCAAAGGATGCCAACACCAAATGGGAAAGGTGCTTTTCTCCCAGTCAATAAACACTGGGTAAAGATACGTGCACGAAGTGGTCTGCTCTCTCTGCTTGCCAGCTCCTTCTTTACCCTGGAAGTTTGTCAGGGGACACTAAATCTACAAGTACCACTACACAGATTAGAAACGAAGCACTGGCTTTTCTCCTCCTGTATGCATATTGCCACACGCGTGGCATGCCGTTATGCCCAGAGATACATACTTTATGAGCTCCTTCTCACGGACCTCCAGCTGCAGCATAATAGCGCTGAGCTCCATGTATAAGTTATTGGCTCGCTCCAGCTTCCTCTCATAGTGTTCACGGATATCCAATGCATGTCTGAAAAACAGAAAAGTCGTTATTCCACAGTCTGATGTTCATGGACCAAGAGAGAAGAATAAGGCAAAGTACAGGTGCTTTAGGAAAAGGCCTTCTAAAAGTCAAATTTGCCAGCTGTATTGCACTGAACCCCAGACAGAGCTAACAGTGAATGACTATTAAGAGCTTGATACAGCAATGAATCATGATACAATTTAGAAAGCATTTAACAGTTTTGAAAGACTGGCAACGCTTCTCACTAGACTACATGCATCCACAAGCCCTTTGACCAAGCCCTGATCATCCTGTTTGCACAGCTTCTAGAGAAACAGCGTAAGAATTTATGTTACCAGGAATACTGAGACCTCAGTACAACAGGAACATGAAAACAGTCAGGGGCTGGAGCACATGCCCTGTGAAGAGAAGCTGAGGGAGCTGGGTTCATTTAGCTGGAGAAGAGAAGGTTGGATGGGAAAAGTGAGCAGTAAACAGAAAAGACTGTCAACAGACCTCAGCTCTTCTCTTCGACGACGAATCAGTTCTTCATCTAGCCGGTGAATACAAGTTCCTTCACTTTTAATTTTCTCAAAATGTTTCTTCACTTCTTCTCTCCATTCAGCCTACGAAAGGAACTTACTTTCAGGTATTTACAAAGGACTGGGATCCCTGGTTGCACCAAAGCAAAATTCTTGGGCAACATTCTTTGTGTCTGCAGAAAATTACAGGTTTGGGTTGAAAACGTGTTTCTGTTAGCTGAATTATTTTGGGTAACAACCTTGCAGCATGTTTAGTTTCAGCATCTTCAAATGGTATTTTCAATTTTGTGCTTTGATTAGATCGTTTCAAACATATCTGCACTTTCTAAAAAATTTTTTTTAAAATTCCTAAAGCTCTTTTCATTCTAAGACAACATTTTCTTCCCTTTTGGCATTTAAAGTAAACAGAAAGACTTATGATTTGGAAACCCATATTCATGACAATGACGACTGTCACTAGGGTGATACTAACTCTATTTGCCCTTTGAAGCCCTGCTTCTTGTAGCTTTAATAAACGCACCCACTTCCTCACATACGCCCCAACACTAGGCGTATAGATCCTCTATACTGGAGGCAAGGTTTCATTCTCATTCCCTCCTTGGGAGCAGGCAATAGCTCACTGGGTAGGACTCAGAGGAATCTCTAAGAACATACTTTTAGATCTTCCCTGAAAGTCCCAGAGTCCCTTCACTGCCCTGTAACAGCTCTTTGTCCCACTGGCTGCCCTGCTCATCTTCACTATAAATGCAATGGTTCCACTCTCAGCAGTCTCCTGGTCTCCTGTACAACAGTATTGGGAGAACAGCTGGGAGCAGAACACCTGAAGTCATAGTCTCAGGGAGAAGTGAATGAGACAACGTCAAGTTTCTGACTAAAGTCGGCAGACGTCTCAGTTTGTGAAAGCTTAGGTAAAAGATTTTAAAATACCCATTAGTTTGCTTCTCCCCAGGAATCAAACTGAAATCATGGAACCAGACTATTGCTGTACTCGATGCAGCCTCCGAAATCAGATCCTTGGAGCTAACTCTAGTACTTGTGGGCTACAGCCATTCTCCAGTTACCTGCGATTTGAAATAGGTTTCCTGAGGAGTAGCCAGCACATCAGCAGATGCGATATCCAGATGCATCAGTGTCTGCCGGAAGGAGGGACGATTCCGGGGCTTGCTCTGCCTGGAGGAAAACAGACAAATAGCCAAGCACGAGATAAGGTCAACACTGCTAGCTTCTCCTGCCCTTCAGAAAGGGTTTCTCACTAGAACATATTCTCCAAATCATGTAGCTGACAGATTAGAGCAAAGGAGCTTTCCTGGTTTTCTCTTTTGCTGAATACGAGGTTTTTGTGCCAGAGTTGTTTTGTATTCAGTTTTTGGTTTGTGATGATCTATTTTGAAGACACAAAAAGAGATGAAAAACATTTAAAATAGAAAAATGTGATTACAAAGTGAAAGACATATACAAACTGAAACTGTTCCTAACTTTTTTGTCAAGAAGAAACAGATCTCAGTTCATTATCCCGTTAATTTCCAAGTTTTATAATGGGAATACTCAATCTAGTAGAAATGATGATAATTTACATTCAACAAAACAGTGTCTATGAACACCAAACATATCTATGTTGCCACACAGTACACGCCTGAGCCTACGCAGTACTGTAATGCACTGAACATCTCTATAAGACCACATTCAAGTACAAACCCATTTGTATCTTTGAGAAAAGAGACCAGCACTCCAACTTCAGGACTGAACACACCAGACTTGCTGAAAAGATTCAGTGCTCAGGACAAGAAACAGCTTCTTCAGCCACCTCTCCCTTACAAAGCACCTACTTCCACTAGGTGGGGATACAAGCATACGTACTCGGTGCTCAGAGCTGCCCAAACTGCTTCCTGACTTTTGCAGCAGCACAGCCAGGCAGAGCACGTCTCAGCACAGATACTGCAACAGCACGACCTGCTGCAGCTCAGGGTTAGGGGGCAGGTAAACAGCCACTTGGAAAGATCCATAGAAGCTCTGGCCTGTTTTTCGCTTTCTGCCATTGAGAGGATGGCTGGTAAAACTCATGGAGTGGGAAAGTGCTGGAGGACCCTTTACGCTCTGTGTCAAGATGCAATTACAAAGACAAACCATTAATGCATAACCCAAGACAAAGAATTTCAAATCTCATCTGGCATGCGGAGGAAACTGAAAGCATTTTCCACATCTTTACCTGTAAAATCCTGGTTTCATAGAGAAAGCTCGAATTTCTCTTTGTCCAGTTCAAAAGCCAGTCACTTAACAAGGGGGTTTCAGAGTGAAAAATCATTTCCTTTCACTCTGGAGCCAGCCTCAAGAAATTTTACCCCTACTTGCCTTCCAGCTCCTTTTGTCTTCCCACAGAGCTACTTTTATCACCTACTTTGCTACAACAAAGCAACCACCTCTGTGAAGGCTGCTGAAGATGACTTTCATGCTGCCTACTCCTGATTCACACTGGATAGGCAACTCATGGGTAACTGTCACGCTACTGGGGCTCCCCATCAAGCTCTACTCCCTGACTTCTCTTCAACTCCTTCCCCCTCACTAGCCCATCTCAACAGTGTCTGCCTGCTCCCTCCCCTGCCCCATCCACCCAGCAAACCAGACAGGTCTCTTCCTATTTCCACTAAGCTCCAAATGTCTTTCTGGGGCCCAGGCCTGCTGCCACAAGGAAGCAGAATCAAAAATGCTAAAACTTACTGCTCTCGTGACAAGTGTGAAAGTATTTAAGAGCCCTCTGCTCTTGGCTCAACACTCCCACCCTGACTCTGGTTTTACTGGGAGACTGGCAAGAGCTGGGAGCCAGCTGTAGGTCTGTGCAGTGCGGGGTTCAGGCTCTTACCAGGTCTGCTTCATGAGGATTTTGAAGCCATCTGGGCAGGTGGAAGGGACAGGAAGGTGCAGGCTGTTACTGCCCACTCCCCAAATGATGGCTGAAGAGTCCACGTCCTTGTAGGGAATCTCTCCCGTAAGCAGCTCCCACAAAACTACCCCAAATGACCTGATGAAGAAACAAACCAGGATAAAAGCTTCTGTGTGAATTCAATTTAACAGAAACATCTGGAGATTGAAAAAAACAGTTTGTTTGGCAAAACAGGGAAATAAGCGTGCTTGATCTGAAATTGAAAGTAGGTGCAACAGCATTTATGTGCTAGTTTTTAGCCAAGAGTAGCTATTTCACACACCAGGTAACTCTTCCTCCTCTGCCCCAGCGCAGGGCTGAACACCAAACCACACTGGTTTTCACCCAGTCTTTCCTATTTCTTTGTGAGACTTTAAAAATCCTGAAAGCACATTTTCTGCATAGATTAAATTTTACTCTTGTTAAATGAAAAGAAAAGCTAGCTTTTCTGAGATAGACTTTTGGCTGTTCTTATTGGTAAGAACAGGTCATCTACTACTGGACAGACAGAACTGGTAAGTGTCTTACAGAGACAACACAACTAAGGTTTTGCGAGGTTTTATTACATTTCATTTAACCTTTTTTTCCCCTAGCCAAAAGCTCCTTCTGCTGTTATATGTACTACTAGGTAAGAGTTTCATAGGTTTGAGACTCAGTGCTACAACTACTGCAACACAGAAATTAAGAAACAAATGCAACATGCATAAGTGTCAGTATCAAAAGCACATGCAGTCTCATCTGATATTTATTTTGTGCTGACGAAAGGAAGGCTAAAGAAAAAAAATTAATCAAAAGAACTCTGCCTGGAAAAGAACCTCCTTTTACAAGAACTGAAAGATATAGGTAAGAAAACTCACTTTGCTCCTCTTCCTTAGTGAAATCATCAGTTAAGGACCAAAACCTTAATTTGTAACAGCACACAGTTATTTGTTTTATTTACAATCTTCACCCAATAAAACACCAAAGAAATATCAAACCAGTCAATACAGACGTAAACAAAGTGCTGCTGAGAACCAACACCACTCTTACTGCACATTAACAACCAGGCTGCGATACGAGGTGAGGTACAACCATCTCAATTACAAACCCAGACCTATCACCTTACTTGCATGCCCCATCCATCTGTGGGACACCAAGCCTGCCAAGTTTGCTGGCAAGTCAAACCAGGTGAAAAGTGAGAAGCGTGTTTCTGGCTTGTACTAATATCAAGTTGCTTTTATTAAGTACAGAAGAACATCTAAGGGACAAACTGCCTGGGTCTGAACAACCATCAGTCAGGAAACAGAACTTCATGTGAAAAATGTTGCACTTTCAAAGCCCATTGGCTTCAGATCATGGGGGGGGGGAAACAAGAACCAAAACAAGCAAAATTTGAACATATTTTCCCTCGAAATTTTTTTTCTGTGGGCTGCAGGAAAGCAGGGATCCAGGTGGTTGGACAAACTACCAGGAAACCCCATCTGGTTTCAGTTTTGTTATGATTAAGAACTGACAAGGGATTTCCAAGACTCTATAGATTTTTATTTTTTTTTTTTTTAAGCTTGCTGTTAAAGATGAGAGAGAGCAGACATATAAGCAGCTTAGGAACTGTTCTCATTTGTTGCCAGCATTCATGAATATCGCCTTTACTCATCTTGGGGGAGGAACGGATGTCAAGGAGGAGTTTGAACAATCACCACTGCAGCGGACTCAAGAGGAACTTGCACCAAAGGCACCTCTAGGTTTGCACTCAGGAGCAACATCTCTAAATCACTGAGTAAAGGAGTAAATGTGTGCCCGTGATCCTCAGCAGAGTTAGCAGCTGATTTTTATTGGATGTGATGCTCCACACAATATTCCTGAAGCTAAGCCACACTAAAGGACAGAAAGCTAAGGGTGGAAATCCAGCACTATTCCTCCTCATGAACCTTTGATTCAAAGGGAGGGGCACAGAAGACAAATGGTGGGTGTTATTTTCTTTCCAAAACAACCCAAGAGTTTCTCCTAGAAGAGCCAGCTATGCTATGGCCTGCCACATCCACACAAAATGAACATGCAAAACACTGTGGGCACAAGAGCAGCTGTATATCGCAGATTACAAGACTTTCCCTTTCCTACAGGAAATCTTGACTTAAAGTCATGACCCAGCTCCAGGCTAAAACACAAGCAGCAGGCTGCTGTCTGACTCAACTCGTACCCTGAACCACCCGTGGCTTTGACCTGCAGCTTCATGATGCGTCAAGGAGGTGACAGCACTTGAAGCTGAAAAACCGCAAGAAGGAAAACTCATCCTGGCTGTAAAGCAAGGAGAAGGGCATTTGTCCTGGCTGCTGACATTTAATATGCAGAAATAATAAGGCAGAAACAGAGATGCTCTTCCCTTGAGGACCCTGAAACCCGTGGAGAGGCATCCCAAAGGAGCTCCAAGGCTGAGTCCTCTCTCAGGCATTTTTAATAGCACAGAGATCTGAACCTTTCCTTGTGTTCCTTTGGACACAGAGTATCTTTCACATGGGATGGCAACAGGTGTTCAAAACCCTTACAATGTATGCTGGTTTCCTCCCTCTTGAATCCAGAGCTAGACTTACTGGACTGTAATCCTGTGGCTGCACATATAACAGCGAAGCCCAGTATGCAGAAAGCAAAAAGGTGGTCGGACCCTTCAAGCTCGCAGAGTAGAGGCCTCCCTACAGCTCAGGTGTGGCTCTGAAGAGGGTAGAAAGCAAGTGAAAAATACCCTGGCTGCAGAAGTTGCTGAGGCAGCCCCGAGCACCAGGAGCGGAAGAAAGCTCCAGCCTGAATAACGACACAGGGAAGAACCATTGCATTTGCTTACTGCAAGACACAAGATAGTCTGCTCCGAGTCTCATTAGGTACCTTCAGATCGCAACACACAGCTTTTACGCATATATGTCATTTCTCTTTCCATTATAGCCCATGGTTCAGTAACAAAGTTCAGGGCACTTGGCAGATGGAGAAAGGAATAATCCACCACAGAGCAAACTATCCCCATGCCTAGGATGAGAAAAGAGTGCTGAATATGTAAAGTGCCCGGAAACCCAGTGCTAAACAGAAGGTAAAAATACTTAAACATTAATACTACTCACCAGATATCCACCTTTTCAGAGACGGGCTCATTGCGTATCACCTCTGGGGCCATCCAAGCCACAGTTCCCGCAAATGACATTTTGGTACTTTTATCACTGAGTTCTTTAGACGTACCAAAATCGGAAATTTTTACTGCATCTGTGTGTGTAACTAAAACACTGGAGGGGGTGAAAAAAAAAAGTCAGCATTTTGCAATTTTTCTTGTACCGCAACAGCCACTGGGAGTAAATCCCTTCTTAATCAACACAAACAGTTGATAAGGCCGTGCTGTTTGCACTTGCAGTACAAGAAAAAAGATTATGCATTTTCGCCAATGACAGCACTCACTCTCTTTAGGGTGGTTGTGTTTTGTGCCTCAAATGCATTTCTAAATGCTAAAAGTCAAAAATCAATCTTGATAAAACTGCAAATTAACAAGATGCAGAAGATTCACTATATCTGGGGACGTTTCAAAATTTTAGTAAAGCTGTACCTTAAACTGCACTGTAAACCATCTAAAAGCATTATCTTAATACACTGTCACAGTCATGTCACAAGCTAAAGAAGTGATAAACATCTAGGGAATAAGAATATAAGCAGCCAGATAGTTTTAGTCAGAAAGCAACAAAGAAATGAGAAAGATGCACTCCAGAAATCCAGGGAAATAACAAAAGAACAAATAAGAAGGAAAAATAAAAAAACAGAAAGCAACAGAATATCCCACTTTCAAAAAGGACCAAACACCACCACATCATTAGAAATACTGCCTGACTGCTATTTATCACGTAAGATACTGGTAAAATTTCCAGTCTTGTTAAATTGCAGCACAGGAGGGGAGTGCCAACAAGTTTCATTAGTTTCACTCTCTTCAGTTTTGAGTCAACATGGAAAAAAAGTAACAGGGCTTTTGACCCAACTTTAAACTATTCCTCAAGAAAAAAAAAAAAAAAAGACAACCACAACTCGGGGATGTTTAAGTAGTTAGAGACTCACTTTGGTGACTTGAGGTCTCGATGGATGATTTTGTGAAGGTGCAGATAATTCATTCCACTTGCAATCCCCGTGGACCAATCCACAAGCAGCCGAGGGGTGACTTTCCGCCCCGCTCGCAGGACTTCGTAGAGCTGTCCATGTGCACAGTACTCCATGATAATACAGTAGCATGGGGCTTGAGTGCAAACTCCCCTGTCAAAGAAAACACACAGCTAGTGAGTATCAGTGGAGTAATAGTCCCAGAGCAACTCTCAAAGGCGGCAATCAAGGGGCGGGAGAGTAACCTGTTTACTCTTCCTGGGCAAGCCTCTCCTAATACCACCTTACTGAACAGGAAGGGGAATGTTTTCTGCATGCTTTGCACAGGAGGAACCTCACTGATGAGAGGGGTGGGTTTCCTTCAACTTCCACACCTGCAGGGTTCACAGTGGGCATTTTGTGAGCCTGCACGCAAAGTGTAGCACTGGGTGGGAATGGCATCCTTAGCTTTGTTTTCACAAGAACGTGTGACAATTTGAGAGGAAGAACAACCACCCATTTTGTCTTTCAGGCAGCTTAGTTCCTGGATTTTAAAAACTTGGCCAGGGTACATAAGCGAATGGCTCTTCCCTAGATAAAGGTATGTTTCTAACAAGTTTCGCAACCTACTTGAACGCAATGATGTTAGGATGTTTGAGTTTCCGCAAGTGCTTGATATCCGTTTCGTTCTGATCTCTCACTTTCTTGATGGCCACCTCCTCTGCCCGGAATTTGCCCAGGAAGACAGCTCCCTGCGCACCACTGCCCAGCCACTGCAGCTCGGAGATCTCCTCGAACGGGACCTCCCAGGTATCTAGGCACAGGCAAGCAAAGGGGATAACGTAAAAGATCAAGACCACAAAAACGTTCTGCTGTAAGATCGCACCAGGACAGCACCTGCCATCTTCCTTGCTAAATCTCAAGGTAGACTTTTCTGGAGGTAGTAGATGGCGTCTTCTCCTGGTACAGGCACGGCTGAGGCACACACGGCACATGCTCAGCCCCAGCATCCCTTTCATCCAGCTCCTCTCCCCCATTACAGTTGACTCCAGCCTGTTCCTTCCCATTCTCCCAGCTGCTTTTTCAACAGAGCTCACCACCGCTGCTAATCACTCGAGTGAGCTGCTTCAGCTTCACAGCTGCTTCGCAGGCAGCAATTTAACACACCAGGGACACTGGATAGGCAATTTAGGGAGGCGGTCCTCTACTCCAAAACTGAACAATGATGGTAACTCTCACAAAGTACATGACTCCATTGACAAGCACAGGTGAGAAGAAACATTTAACATTGACAACTGACAAAACAACCCCTTGAGTGGGGGGGGGGGGGGGGGGGGGGGGGGGGGGGGGGGGGGGGGGGGGGGGGGGGGGGGGGGGGGGGGGGG
>JAVKLA010000084.1:15328366-15361162 GCA_034782735.1 Sagittarius serpentarius
TGCCCCCCCCCCCCCCCCCCGAAACAGGGAAAAAATAGGAAATAAAAGGGAAAGTCAGAAGTGGCAGGTTGTAAAATGCAGACTGGTAACCACCAAGTTACCCAACACAAAGCATGTTAGCCACCACCAGTCACAGAAACAGGTCTTTCCCACACCAGTATTGTGTGTATCAGTGTCAAAGAGGAAAAAAAAAAAAAAAAAAAAAAAAAAAAAAAAAATCTTACGGGATTCCTCCTCTTAGGTACCCGCACGCATCTTGTAGGGATACTGCCAGAGTGGTCCAGTAGCACTGTATAAACTGTTTCAAGACAGTTGTACTCATCAGAACAGAAAGCCTTGTTGTCTGTGAGTCACCCTGAAAGTACTTTAACACCCCACAAACAAGAAGATAAAAGGCAGGCAATAATTTATTTACCTTAACTCAATAAATGTGTAAATTTAGAGAATAAATTATTTAGCAGCAAAAGCAACAAGTAACCCACTGATTTCTGAAATAAAAGAAAGTCACGCCTGTACAGATCCCTATTTCAGATCACTACAAAGATATGTCGTCTTGTTTCATCCAGTCTCCAAGCCATTAGGGTGTTCCCAGGGCTGCAACTGGGATTATGCAAAAGCGTCCATTTTAGAATCCATCATTACTGAAGGGAAACTTAAATACACAAACTGTCTCTGGACTGATCCTGATTCAGATCTTTCCCTCAAGTCATTCCTGCAACAGTCAGACACTAGCTGGATGTCTCCTGCCGAATGACTGCTCTCCAGGCATGGCCAAGGAAAGCCAGCTCCCATCCGGAGCCAGAACCCAGCACTCCTTCTGCTTACTGAACTAGAAAAAAAACATTGGCAATATACAGCAAAAATTTCCTTTCACATGGCAGGGCAAAGTTCAATCCTCAGCACATGCTTCTTCACAGATATAACTATTTTTCATACTGATATATCCACTTGCAACCTTACGTTATACAAAAATATTAAGACAGCGCATGCAGCTCTCAACTGAAATGCATCATTAACTAAGCATCCCCAGTAACCGTGGATTTGCCGCAGATGATCCCTATCCTTAATTTTCAAGGATGCCATGACACTGTGAAGGTGATATTGCCTACCAGCAAATGTGTCCTTTGGTATTAAAGCAAGAAATGCCTGTCCGTTTAAGAACCCAACAGAAACTGTTGCATGAAACGTGCTGTGACCACTATCTTGACCACAGGACATTTAAGTATTTTAAAATAATAAGCGTTCTTCTTCACCAAACAACTTGAGCAACTTTTTGTCACAATACTTATAATTGGTGTTTAATTCTTTAGACATGTAGACATTAGAAGACAGTTCTTTAAATAAGGAAAATAAAAGAAAATAAGGAAATACATTGAAAAGATCTGTATTTCTATGTAATTCACAAATGCACTGCTTCTGAAAGAAGGTGGCAAATACAGTTGATTTTTGTGTTTGTTGATAAAGAGCATTTTTACATGGGCCACACTGAAACTATTCCATTGCAATGAAATAGCTGTTGCTTCACACGTGAGAAGACTGCCTTTCCTGTACAAGGCATGCAACATTGCCATTTACTTCCTTGAAGCACCCAAAGTTTGTGAGCAGTAATGGGTAACCTAGGAGCCCTAATTTGCTCTTAATATTACCTGTTAACCTCCGCAATGGCAAAGGCAGAGGGAGATTCTAAACAAAGCAAGCAGAAGTTCATGTGCTTCCTCCTGCAAAGTCATCTCCTGTTTACTTGGTAAGATACATCCTTTCCCACATCCCACTTGCACGCTGATCATCAAGGGCACGATTCAAGGCAGAGGTTTCAGTGTAGCAACAATCAGTGCAGCATCTTACATCTTTGGGAATTTCAGGAAGAACAAAGAGCCAAACCCCATTTAACGTATAATGCAACAGTAAGACAAAAACAAACAAACAAAAAAGCCTTTCACTGTACAGGAGCATGTTACATTTCAAGACAGCTAGCATCAGCGATTCTTTTGGCTTCCATAACACATCAAGCACTGAAAAGCTTCCCAAAGAGAGAGATGCTGGTGGAGAAAAGCACTGGACTACATTCAATTGAAAACCAGGGTTTGTTAGCATTAGTGGGGCAAACCTGCATTTTCTACTACAACCCAAATCCACCAATTAAAAAAATACATCTGAATTACCCCGTGTATGTGCTCACTACAGCTCCCTTGGACCACCCTCAAGGACAACAGGCTGACAAGGGTCAGTATTACAAAGTTAGTCTGATCAGTTCTGCAGAGGAGCAATGGGCAAGGCTGGAAAAGAGACGACTCAACACAGCACCAGCTGAATACAGCTTAAAGTTGAGACCATGCACACCACCCGGACAGCAGGTTACAAAGCCCTCCCCGCTACCTGTGCGGACCTGTCCTGAACAGCCACAATACCTTGAAGCAAAGAACGGCGAATTACGGATGTCCCAGCACATCTACACAGCAGGTACAATGAAAAACACAGCATGTGAGAGGCGATGCCAAGGTCCCTGTCATCTCAACCAACAGCTTGAAACCAAAAAGGACTTGCATAAACCAGCTGCAAGAACTTGGAGACATGGCTATGATGACTAACCATAGTTAAGTCAAAGTGCCTGTCCAGAAGAGTAACACCTCAGATGACCAGCAGGGTGGCTAGGAAACACATCTGGACACACTAATCAAGATTAGACTGTACTGTCAGCCTTGTCCAAAAAGTCCACTAACATTGCTTGGCTAAACACCCTTTGAGATTGCCCAGACTTCGGGGCTTGCTACAGCTCTCCTAAGCACTCCCTCTCCTCCAGCAGAAGAGAGACGAGGGTAACTGCTACCAGGATGGAGCAGTTTTTATTCCAGACTCTTCTGGGCCTAAAGAAACCTGTGGGATACTTCCCCTAAAGAAATAAGTGTAATAGCAGCAGGAACTACGCGAGAGCTCGTGTTTCTAAGGTGATTAAGAACCATTTGAGCAGAATGATGGGAATCTGTTTCCCATGAGGAAGAAACGCAGGAGCAGCCTGAGCCATTGAGTCAATCTGAAGCAAATTTTTGCCGTTTGCCAGCGATGGCGGCTCGCCAGCATTGGCATTATGACAAGAAGCATCTATGGTTTACACACAAAAAAAAAAAAAAAAAAGGCAAACACAAGCACACTTCAAAGCACCTTGCCCTCCAGGTTTACACAAAAATGCACACGGACGGTAACAGCAAACACGTAACTTGTGAAAGAGAAGGTGAAAGCAACTCCTGAAGACAGAGTCTTAATCCAAAAGAAATGGCTCGGAAGTCTAATGAGTTTGTAGAAAACACAAACAAGTCTTACTATAAAGTGTTAGAGTCCCAACAATCCAAATTAAATAACTGGTAGATGCAAATTAAAGAACTAAGTACATCTCCCTGAAAGCACTCACCAGCAGCCTTTAACAATCAGGGTAAACAACTGGAAAAAACATAGGAGTGATTTTACGGGTCAAACCCAAAATACTTAAACCTCAGATAATCAACTGGCAGCCACTGAGCAATACAAACACAAACACTCCCTGCAGAAATGACTACTCACCAAGCAGGTAGAGCATTTAACAGCAGCAATTGGCACTGCTTAGTCAACCAGCAGACCACGCTGCAGCAACTTCCAGCCTACCAAAGCTCTGCTCAGCGTGGGTCCTCAAGGGAAGCACAGAAACACACTCCTCTTGATGACCATCTCAGATGCTGAGAAGGACACTCAAGGAGTAATTTCAACAAGAAGATAACGTCGAATCATGTAAAAGTTGTTCTTATTTTCTCCCCCATTCACCCAGACACAAGCCAAGCCTTCGCAGGCAATATGGACTCAAGTATCAGACATTTGCAAAGGACACGAGACCTACTTATATTTTACCACTTTCAACCAACACCACCATGTCCTAGAATTTGGGCCTCCAGGAGATCCAAAGGATGCAAGCAGGCATGCCAGTGAGCAGCAAAAAGTACTAGGCAGCATCTGCAGGCAACATGAAGTCCCCTGGTGCTTGCAGGTCCAAACTGGACTCCTACCCCAACACAAAGGATTGCTCCTGGATCAGGCTTAAAGTAGTTGTTTCATGAAGAGGGGACCCCAAAAAAAAAAAAACCAAAAACCAAAAAAAACCCAAAAACATACCTGCACAGATCTATGGCACCAGCCCAAAGCTGTAAATAACCTCCCAGGGGAATGAAAGGCCACCGCAAGCCTCTCTTTACTGCTGGAAGGGCCACAGACATTTACGCAGCCTGTCTTCTTCAAATGCATAACACCTGCACAAACACAAACCTTGCATCCTCTGCGCTCTTGCTAAAAGACTGCAAAAATAAAAGCAATCACATACATCAGTTACTAAACTGCTGGCTTGTATGTAGCTGATGAAATGCACACAAAGAAGATTTTCTGGTGGCAAGAAGCAAGAATGGGATCATCTGGAAAACAGAACGCGAATATTCTGACAAAATCCTCAAGTTTAGCACAGAAGCAGTTTAAAGGTTTACCCCTGGATAACAGAAGCGTATTATTACCATCAGAGATCTGTCCAACTGATCAGCTCCAGAGGAAAAAAAAAAAATAAAAAAAAAAAATCTTCTTTTCACTCTCATTTATGATGGTGAACACATTGAAGATGCAGCTAAACCACAGAGGCCACATATAGCAGATCCCAATTAATCTTCAGCCTTACCACATCTGTAGACATTTCAAAATAGCCCTTTTAGGAAGGGCCTAATGCCAACAGCAAACTGCAAAGCATCCATGAATCTATGGCTCTGAACATGCTCATGACACGGAGAACAGCAAGACACTCCTGTGCGTATGAAGAGAAGCTCTGTGTGCACCCTCCAAACACAGCAACGCTCTCAGCTGCTCACTCTCATTAGTTAGCGCTTCAATCTTTTTTATTAGTTACTTTCGTACAAAAGAGAGCATCCCCTGTGGGCCATCAAAGCAAATACTAAACTGTGGCCTCCAGTGCATCTGCTTTCCCAATTACATGCGAAACACGATCTCTTCGCCTCACAGGTAGCTTTTCTGAGGCTACCCATCTGAGCTTACAGGCACACGCAAGCACGTGACAGCTCAGCAGCTCTCAGCGATGAGAGAAGTCTGACCTGGTGAGATAGCGCTGGTGTGGGACAGTCACAGAACTGCTGGAAGCAGGCAATGTAACTCTGCATCCGTGTCCTTTCCTTGGAAGGTTTCAGCTTCACGTAAAAACACCGAGCAGCCAAACCAAAGCAGCCTAACACCATGCCTCCTTTGAATGTTATCCAACTGCTCTGAAGCTCATTTTCCTTCATAAGGGGGGCTCCCCAGCCACACACAGTCTCTTCCAAAACTCGCCACACCTGACTCCACATGCTGCGCAATCACCCCAATAGTGTGAATTCCCTAAGGAATTTTCAGCCACCTTTTTTATTTATAGACTCAACCACGCGTGACATACTGAGTTTACAACATGCAGACAAAACTTAGAACCAACTTTGCCAAAGGATTTCAAAACTAAGTAAACTCTTGCTGAGCATGCAGGTCTGATAGACAAGAGGTTGCTGCTTAGGAGGCACCTGCCAGTCTGCAATGCAGAGGTGGATTTCCCTGCTCAGAGTTATGAACTGGAAATGACTGACTCTAGGAATAAGGAGTAAGTTTATTTCAAGGCAGATTCACCCAACGCTTTATTTAACAGCTCTGTTCCCTCATATTAGGAACTGTTCCCCAGTCCAGCTCTGGGGTTCAGATATGAACCCCTCAGATCCACATATCTTATAATTTATATATGCCAGAAAACCATTTGATTAATACTGAGTCATGATCACAGCAACACAGGAGACTTCTACCCCACGGTATAGTAGGGTGGCCAGGCTGCTCCCATTTTCAATAAGCCTCAACCATTCCAGCTCCTTAATTCTAATGACAGATTGTTCTTTTCCCATCTGCCACTTCCCTCCCCCTGTGCTAGGGGAGAAATTAGACACCAAAGGCAGAGCATATTCTGCTCTTTAGCTTTCAGTAGCCCCTAAAGATAGATGTATGCGACTGACTGAGGCATTACTTATATATTTTTATACTCACACACACTTAAATATTTATACATCTAAAAGAAAAAGGTATAAACATTAAAGGATGTATTTCTGGAAAGGTAAGTATTGAATGACATTTTAAAGAGTAAAATTACTCCTGGACAAAAAAAAGACATAAAAGTTCGTGTAATATGCCCATAGAGAAGCAATACTTCTGCTGCTTGGTGGTCAACTGAAGACAGCCTTCACATACACATACAGGAGTAGAAACGCCTATGTCAGTGTTTTTCGTCTGGCACAATGAAAATATACCTATGCCTATGTTTTTCATCTGGCATGAAAAAACTGCAGAAATTAAGTGGCTGGTACAATCCCTGTGTTGAACACAATTCTTTCTGATCCTCACTTACACAAATACTCAGTTCAGATTCAGACCTTGTCACAACGGTCCAAGGCATGGATCAGAACAGGCAATTGTTTTTGACGCCATCAAGAGCTGCCTTTGCTACAAATGATAGCTGTTGGCTGGACAGTGTGGGATTTCTCTTTGCAAACCCCTAACAGGGCTGCATGAGACAAAAATGGTCACATGGAAAGCTGGGAAAAAGCCCTGGGTTGCTTTCCTCATCTTCACACATTCCCCCAGAAGGAATAAAGGTTTGCTTCCCTACTTACCTTGCTGTTGCAGTTTGTAGTCTGTGGAGTATGCCTTGCCTATGATGTTCCACACAGGCCTCAGACAACCAAAAAGTCCCTCAAGAAACCCACCACTCCCGCTGCCTGATCTGTTGAACTGGACTTTAACATCATCCGCTCCACTGTTGCTCTCTCCATCCACAGTGTTCCTGTTGCCCTGAGGAATGGCTGTTTCAGACTCATCCTGCTCTCGCAGCTGCAGCACACTGTTCTCAAATTGGTCCCTAGAGTCCTCGCTGATGCTGGTCAGCACTGCTGCAGTGACCGGGCTGCCCATGTTTTCGATGAGGTCTGCCTGCAGCAAGCCCTTCTCACGCACATCTTCTATGAGCTCAGGGGACGGGTGGTTTCCAGTAGGTGCATGTTCATCATGTAACCTACTAAAGTCTTTATCTTCACAGAAAGCTTTGCCGATCGAGTTTGGAGAGGAAGACAAGGTCAGGCGCTCCTGAGTACTGGCCATGATGCCGTGAGTGTGCATCAAGGAGACGGTCCAAGTTGGTACTTAGAGAATTAGTACAACAAAATTCAGATGCGACACATGGACCCAGTACCTGAAATGAGAGCAAAAAGAACAACTTTCAAATTTTTATTTAAGTATTTTCACCACATACACTTTCACAGAGGCGAGCTGATAATTAACTAGACATTCCAGACAACTGCTGATACTTAGTAAATAATTATTGCCCTAAAAGAAGCAAATAAATTATTCCAACAGAAACTCCACTCACACAGTACTCTCAGTAACCTACTGCAGGAATTGCCTGGTAAACAAACACCACAATTTTTAAACAAAAGCCTAAAGGTCAAAACCGTGAAAGATTCTTTGCAGGAAAGAGGTGTTTCTTCGTGGTTACTCTAGCATTTATCAGACTGAAGCTGACCCCCAGCTGTTTCCCAGCTTAGGTATGGTTTGAGCCCAGTCACTGTTTCTGGGCCTGGCACAGCCCACAAGCTCAGGGTTCCTCTGCAAACCCTTGAGACAAGGTGTTAGAGAAACAAAGCACAGCGATACCAGCTACCTTGAGTCCACCAAGGGATGGCTTGCAGCTGCTCCCTCAGAGCCCCCCTAGTTATAACAATCCTTGGTCCTTCAGTTTGATCCTTTCAAGTTCCATGTAGCAAGAGATGTTACATTCTCTAACCACATACATGTCACTCTCAAACTTACAGAGCTTCACAGGAACAGTATATTCTCCTCCCTCCACAAAGAACATCTCCTCCCACCGCTCTGCTTTCCCCCTTCATGAAGTTCCTGGTAACCTGCGCATACATTCAGAGCTGGTGTCCCTTTTTAAAAGTCCCCCCCATCGCTCTTCTCTTGCTACGTGCTCTACTGAAAGACACTTTTTCCACAATCCAGCGTAGTGCCACCTTTCTACAGAGCCAGGCCGACAACCGAGGGTCACGCTGCAATAGCTGCCCACTGCCAAAGCACTTTTCTCGGGTAGAGCCACTTCTGAAACAAGAGTCTCTAACTTTGCGCCAGAAGTAATTAAGCGCATTAGCCTGTAACACAGAACAAAGTCCAATTTTAAATTCCAAGGGGGGGGGGGGGGAGGAAATGTCATTAACAGAAACTATTTTGCTAAAAAGTAAGATCAGTTACACTGGGTGCAAAGTCCCAGGCTCTGCAAACAGACACCAGAAGGAAGAAAGAGGTGGCCAGGTAGCATGCAGCCAATCGAAAGGGAACAGCTCAGTCCCAGAACTTCTCAAGATGAGGTCATTACAGAGATGAGAGATAAGACCTTCAGCCTGGTGTATGAAAAGCTCATGCCCTAGGCTTCAGCCCCTCTCCAAGAGCAGAAGCCAAGAATGGGAACAGCCAGGAACCTGGTTTACAGTCCCATACTTCTGCCTGGTCACACAGGGTATGCATAAAAGCTTTATTAGAAGAACGTTATTTAGGTTGTAAACTTCGTTCTTTGAAAGAAAGCAAAATAGCAAGCGAGGCAAAAATTGCAGCACAGTCCATACTAGCAAAGAAGCTGAGTTAAACTTGTACGGGAAGCTCAAGAGCTGGTTATTCCTGACCTACCTGTGACCAGTGTTACAATGACTGATTTTCCAGTGCGGGAAGCTGCAGGGTGACTGCAGTAGTATGGTTACTACTAGTCGTAGTTGTTATACGATCACAGATTTTGCTGTCGATATGAAGAAGAAAAGGGAAAAGTTTCAGACCTGAACAGAATTTCAGAAAAATACCAAAACAACTCCAATTCAGCACTCCTGGGCACTGCCCCTGCTCATTTCCAGTCTGAGAGAGACAAGTGATGCTTTGAATAAAAGTGAAAGGTGACCAGTGTTCCTACAGAGGAATCTGCTTTTCCTAACACAGCATATTGAGCAATGTTAATAAAACATCAGTCATTTTCCCCTGCAAGAAACCCTAGAGCAAGAGCCAAAACAAGAATTTGAGGTAACAGTGTCCCAAAATATCTCAAATTTAAACAATGGGAAGTGCATTAAGAATTATATCAGACTTGGAGGATAAAATTTTTTTGCTGTTATGTGACTCTCAAAGTACCCTAATACAGTCTAGGATTTTGCTTTTACCTTTCTATGTAGTTTTCTGACTTCGGAATGCTTGATTGTGTAGATTTAACAGAGGAAGAACAGCTTTTCCCATACATATTTCGTATTTTCCTAGTTTCTACATGGATTATCAGCATCGTATGTGACTCCTCCTCTCCCCATGCATTTCTCAGTATTGCCTGGAAAGTTAAGCCACTCTCTTCCATCCTGCTGCTGAAGCACCACAATATATATACATTATGCTGCTAATAGCTGCTAGACTGCCCTGACCCTCAGTTCACTTCTACTCGGATATTATTTGCCCTAGAGACACCTGCAGCCTCCCACCACGATCGGGGCTCAATACAGCAGACAGCACAAGTGTCCACAGAGAATCCTTTTTTTTGTTAATCTCAATAAAAAGATGAAGTTTAGGCAAGTCACATGCATTTTCTGTGCCGTATAGTAGGCTGATCACAGAATCACAGGCATACTGGCTGCAAAGGACCTCTGGAAATTATCAGGTTCAACCTCCCTCCTACCTGCAGCAGGGCTATCACAACATAGCTCAGCCATGGCTACAATAAGCCAGCCAAGAACAAACCCCCAGATTCAGGGACACTACGTCTGTCTGACCAGGTCAAATTGCCTTCTCCAAGACTTAGATGTTTCAAATAAAACAAAGCCTTTAAGCACAGTGCCCTGCCACCTTATATGCCACTGTATCTGCTTCACAGGGAGAGGAGGTATGCAAAAGTTACAAAATTATTTTCAAACTGGCATGATACAGCCTTATTTAGGTACTTATATAAGCAGCCTGATTTTTAAGAGATGTAGTGAACTCATTGTTTTGAGAGCACGAGATGGCAACATTTATTTTAAAACAACTTTGTATCAAGAGAACTTGAAGTAAAGTGGTCCAGATATATTGGGGGTGGGGGAGCAGAAGGCAGTTTCTGCCACAATGCATCAATGCTGACTTGTTGGGAGAATGAAATTTTTTTAATTATCTTATATTACAGTAAATTCTGCAATGTGCAACCTCTTGCCTTAGCAAAATTTAATTTAACACAGACAAATTAGGTTGTCTTCGACCTTGCCATCTCTTCAAACAAGGGATGAAGAACATTTTTCAAGCTTTATCGTCATGCCTCCCCTATTCTTTTGGTCAGAGTACCAAAGATATGGCTGAGATTCTTCATGTTGAACTCTTCCCAATAAAAGAAATCTTACTTTCATTCAAATCAAAGAAAAACATTTTCTTGAAAGTTTAAAGTTTCATTATATACAGACTGTTTGCCATTTGGGATGTTTACAATCTATATGTGCCTCCTTAACTTTTACAGTGAAGAGCGTAGTCAACCAGTGTTCGGTTTCTATCTTAGCAATGAAGATTGCTACAGCAGAAGCAAGTCAAAAGCTGAAATCTCTGTGCGTGTAGGAGGATTGTGTGCATATTTAAGATACTCAGATTTCACAACGTGCTGCTGCAAAAGCAGATTGTGAGGCAGACCCTCTGGTTTGAACTATTTTGATGAGTTCATGCACTCTGCAGCTAACAAATTTATTCTACGTCTATAAGGAAATTTGAGGCTCAGTGTAATTTTGTACTACCACAACTTCTTGTAAATGACTTCATTTCCAGGCAAAGGATTTTTCCAGGCAAAATCCCACCGTGCCCAGACAAAACGAGCACAAAGCGCATCTCCTCCGGGAAGAGCAAGACTGCACCTCAACATGTCAGACAGCCCAAACTGCAGTTTAAAACTATTAGAAAAGTGACAGTTTACCCAAATCAGCACCAGAGCAGGTGAATCAGTTATCACAAGGCATGTTCTCACATTGCCCGATACTCTGTCTGCTCCTGGACACATCCGTCTGGTAAGTGTTCTCACACACACAGAGAGCAACCACAGCAGGCGGCTGCCTATACAAGCCCAGTATTTATGAGCGTCAAAAGCAATGGTCAGGTTTGAAGACATGGCAGAGTTAAACAAATGCCTCGCATGGGCCATAATGGAAGCTTCTCCTTTAAAGAGCGGTGCTAAAAATAGAGTAGCAAATCACAATTCCAGATACAGCACACAAACAGAGTGTTAGTATGCTGTAAAGGTTGCGTAAGTACAAAGTGGTCAGTTTCCTAACAGCACAAATGTCTAGTAACATTAACTTAGTTTCCTTGAAGCACTATTTCCTGTATTACCCAGTCAAGCATATTCTATGCTTGCACTTCCAACATACAAAGCAAATAAAAGCAACTGTCTGATCCACGTTTAAGGGCTGAAAAAGAGCAGCTGGCAGAAACTAGCTGGCTGATACATGGCAAATATCAAGGACAGACAAGATTCCCATCCATACCACTACTTACATTCAAGCCCTGGAGTTCCCTTGCTTTTTTCCTGGTACTCAGTGTGATTTCCTTCTGGCTACATTAGGTGCAGCAAGGTAACTACACCCTTCTGCGCTGATAACACAACTGCAATTTATGTGTGTATTATCTCAAGACTAGTGCAATACTCCTGGCTTAGGACAATACTTTAAAATGTTCTAGAATGTAACAACAATGCAAAAAGCATGCTTATAAAGCATAGTTATCTTGCTACATATATCTTGCATATCTGAGTTCTCCTGCCCCTTGTGATTACCTCTCAATTTCTACACAGAATTTTTACAACAGGTTGATACACAGTCCTCTCCCATCTCTTGACCTTCCACACAGCACAGGAAAGCACTGAGGGTTGCTGAGTTGGCAAGTATCAGAGCTTTGGCTGTCACTTCTGACCTTTGGGTTTTGAAATCACATGATTTTATTACACAGGATTCCAACAAACTTTTTCTTTTCCTGGTCTTCTGGTGAGGAAAATGCTGTATGAGTGGATCAGGTACTCCTCTTACGCTGCACTTTTATGGTTTTACATTACTTGGAATATATGTTTGTGTTTTGCATGGTTGTTTTGAACACATAGTGTAATAGTAGATTTATTAATAGAGAATGAGTTACACATCATCAAAATGCAACCTCTTTGTTTTCAGGGGTTTTGTTTTGGGGTGTTGGGTTGGGTTTTTTTTGAAGTCACATTATTCAGAGAAAGGAGTTGCAAACAAACATATCCTGAAGCTTCACCCAGAATTGCTCTGCCTTTCTTTCCCTTCCGCAGGGGAAGGGGGGGGAAAAGAAAAAAAAAAAGCTCTATTTGTTAGGTTTTCAAAAAAGAAACTACACTATTAAGCTATCCCATATTAACTCGGTGCAGCCTAGCCCATGTTATGGGCAAATCTCTAAGCTAACTATGGATTAGCCCAAGGCAAAAGCTTGGGGTTTTTTAAGCAATCAGTCTCTTTCTTGAGACACACTGCTCCTTCAAGGAAGCATGTTTCTTCCACATCACAACACACATCCCGTCTTACACCCGCAGGAATGCTCAGCCACAATCCAGCCTTATTTTTAAAAATTACAATTATGACATTGCCAAAATATAATTATTTCTGGTAAAAGAGTTGAAAATTCTTCATCTGACCCACTTGAGATTTTCTGTCACTGCAACAGCTCTGAACACATTTATGCATCTTCCCTAACTTACTCTACAAGAAAACAGCAGATTCTTCTCGGAAAACTGAAGTGTTGTAACACTGTTTTTTTTGTGCTTTACCCTATTCTTTCTGGTTGTCAGATAAATACTACACTACTTCTGTATATCCTGCAGAACATCGACTAGAATATGTACTTTTAATTCCTTTCTCCAGTAAATATTTGGATGCTACCTCAACATAAGACAACTAACTTTTGCAGACACCATCATCATCACCTGAGCTATGTGGTAGCAATCACTTAGGGTTCACAACTATCATGATCATTATAAAATGTTAAGAGAATGTTTTAACATAGCCATGGGCATTAAGCACCCGAGACCACAGACATGTAACTACGTAGTATGTACCTATGTCCATATTATCACAACAGAAGCTTGAACTCATGTGTCTGCTGATTTAAGTTAGCCTTTATTCAACATACTCAGTCCATCCTAAAACAGGGACACATCATTTTTGGCAAAAGTGATTTTACAGTTGTAATATACTTTTGTCTGTTGCTGCACCAGTGAGAAAGAGAACTCTGTCTAGCTTTTTGGTCTGAACCCCTTCTGACAATGACAAAAATAGTACGGTACAGCAGCCAAGAAATATTCATAATGGCTAAATTCAAGCTCTGTGCACAGAGCCAGCTGGAGGTTTGCTATGCACCTTATATATTCCCACTAGGCCTGTCAGAGCAGAAATAAGTGGCACCTAGACTACAGCATAAGAAGAAACCATACCACACCAGAATGACAGGTTCATCTATCTCCATTTCCTATCTCCAAAATGCAAGAAAAGGATCTGCAGGCAGCGAAACCTCGCCAGTGCAATGCCACCCAGTTCCCCACGATCTGCAGCAACCTGACTTTCTCCATCAGCAGCACACAGTGGTATTTTTCTATTCTATAGCCCACAAAGTATTTTTGCTGTGCAAATGTGTCAAAGAAGTTTTTTAACCAGAACATTTTGGCAACCACTAATCTGTAGCAAGGAGTTTTGTAGCTTAACTGTATGTTGCACAAGGTAACACCAACTATTCTTCATTTTGCATCTCTCATCTAATTCCTTTCTTCGAACAACCAGTTGTTTGTTGTTTCAGTGACACCTGAACCCTATTTATCCTTTTAATGCCAGCTGTGATTTTATGAACTCCCTCATCCTCCACTCCAACATCTTTTTTCAAGTCTCAAAATTCCCACTCTGCCTTCTCATTCACCATATGAAAGCTGCTCTGTATCTTTGATCACCTCTTTACATCTTTTCCATTTCTCCTATATCACCTTAGAGTTGGGGAAGTAAGACCGCAGACAGAATCCCCCATGTGGGCACACCACAGAAATGTACGAAGGCATAATGATCATTTTTGTTCTTTGTTGCTTTCCTAACTACCTCCTCTAATGCTATCCGGTGTCTGAGCATGCTTCAGGATGCTGAGCTAACTTCCATGAGTCTCTTAGAATCTTAAGATCTCATTCTTGAGCCGTAAAAGCTGGGTCAGAGCCTAATTCCTACATGCACCATGTGAAGGTTAAATTGTATTTCATCAACACTAAATTTGACTGACATTCTATCATCCAAGTTCACAAAAGCCTTTCAGTACCCTCTGCAATTGGCTTACACGTTTATTATCCTGAACACCTTACTTCTGTAGTCTCACAGCCTAAATGCTCTTGCTTCAGAATATTGCTAAATGATCTGAATAAGGGAAGAAAAGGTGGAAAGTGTGAGCAGTGCAATCTCCAAAGCAGAGCCTTATGACAACAACTCTTAGAGAAAAATGTTTCAACATTACTGCCTATTTATCTCTATTCTTATTTCATCTCATTTAACCAATCATTTGCCTGCAAGATAGGCGTCCCTGTTATTTTATAGCTATTTAGTTTCTGTAAGAGTCTCTGGTAAGTATTCTTGCCAAAATCCCAACAGATTGTATCAATCAGATCCCCTTTTCTGACTTGCTGTTGACTCCTCCAAAGAAATTGAATAGATTCCCAAGGCATTACTTCACCTTAAAAGAACTGTGTTGACTCTTATCCCCACATGAAATTTGTGCATCTGCACTGGCTTTCAGCATAGGAATGAATTTCTACCTCCACAAACACTAGACATATTTAACTAGGAACTCCTTCAACATAAGGTCACAAATTTGTGGGGGGTGGAGCAGTGCTTGATTTGGAAAAAGAAATCAAGCATCCACTTCTTTTTTTGGCACGAGGAACAAAGCAAAAAAAAAAAAAAAAATCATCTTTGCAAACAAGGCAGACAAAGATCCAATCCACCCTCCCTTGTATTCAGGGAGACCTCTTCAGCTGATTTCCATGAAAGCGAGATTGATTCCTGTTTCACCTGCTAGCCAGCTTTGCAAAGCACAGTTTGTGAAATAAGCAGCTTACATAACGGCGTATTTTCAGCACTACATACATAAATGCTTCCTCTATCCTGCATAAGGTATTTTTGGATCTGCTAAAATGCTACTGTGTTCTTCCAGGGCTTTGCATTCTGCTCAGAAATTGCATAATCTGATGCCATAGGAAATAAGTGATGTTGCATAATGATTCTTATATTTACTGCAGGATTTTGGTACTATACGTTTCTGTTGCAAAGCAGCCCTTCGCTGTTTCTGAATTGAGGTCCTCCGTTTTTGAAGAAATGATAATCTATCAGCCACCTACCTTTGGGGGGTGGGGGTAACAAACCAAGCACCCCCTTGTAGCGTACCATTACAAGAATTTCACTTCACAAAAATCAGTTTTAGCTTTGTATGCCCATTTGCTACTTCTGTGTTCCCTCACTCTGGTTGTTCACATGCCTTGAGCTACATGCATACGTTAAACACCACAAGTTTCACATACAATGTTCTGACATCTAATTGACCATTGATACCCTCCATCACAGGCTCATCAACACTATTGTAAAACATTTAGCTGGTATAAAAGACAGCCTAAACACTGATTAGCCTTTTATAGTACTGAATTACTATTGGAATATGTCTTAGATCAAAATTTAGAAATGACCTTAAGTTACACTCTTCTCTTTCATCTTTCCAGCTGTCTTCATAGTATGAAACAACTCTGAAAAGTCACAGACTTCAGGCTCTCCTCTACTCCTTCAGAATTCTGCACTTTTTTCTTACCTCATTAAAGGTCCATGTTATATTACAGTAACAGATTAAAGGATTTAAATTAAAGTATTTTACAACTACAAAAACCAGGAAAACCTCAAAGGTAAGTTCACAGACACCTTACAGCCTCTGTGACGTTGCCACATGAAGCCATTAAAATGTTCCAATACTACTAGCGAACAGTATCTTGTAATACCCCCACTTACAGAACCGAAACATCGTATTTTCCTCCAAGGAGCAGTGTTAAGATTAATTAATGTCTGAAAGATCTTTGAGGACAAAGATCAATATCAAAGTGCTATTTTCAGGAATCCAGTGAATGAATCAAACTCTCACTTTAATTTGTGTGAGGCATCAGACTAGTCTCAGGTAAATTCACTCACACACTTGTTCATATTTTTGTAGTAGATACCAATTATTCAATATTTGCAAAGCACATTTGACATGTAAAAGCTACACACACAAACTTCTCAGCACTAACAGCTTACATGCTTCATACCCAGTATCAAAGTAACTAAACGACTGCTCAGGAAAGTACAAAGATTACTGGGGTATGTGCAATGCTCTGGCCTCTGTCAACACTACGTTGGGTACCAGAGCGTGTACACCAGATGGGAAGGGGAAGTGGAAGGGGAAGGGGACACTTGAAATCCAGCTGGCGGATCTCTCAGATGAGAAATGACAGTAGGACTAAGTTGTATTTAGCAAGCACCGTACATGAGCAAAGAGGATTACTCCTCGATAGAGAAGCAAGCACAATGACTTGCTCAGGAGCCTCTATTAAGCCTGTATTACTGACACAGCGTAAGGGGTTAGAGCAACATCCCAGAGGTGTGATCCTATTCTTAGGCCACTAGAGCTTTATGTGATGGTAACGCGATCAAGACATCACACACAACAGAGTCATGGACTGAAGAACCGTAGAAAAGCCTCCAGAGGCCTGACATCACACATGCCACCTAAAACCATGCACAGACCTTCCAAAGCAACAGTCACAGCCCCTTGGTTCATTCATCCCTACTAGATCACTTTTTGGCTACAGTTAATAAACCAACATTTGAGAATCTCCTCAGGCACATAAGGGTGGTGAAGTCAGATTTTCTGTGTTTCAGCAGAAAAGTCACAGCTGTACAGCTGCCTTACTGATGTTGGTGTCCTCCAGAAGGTAACAGTGTAATGGGTTAGGGACAGGAAAGGACAAACATCCTAGGAATGAAGAAAATGTCCATGCAGAGAGACCTCCATTCCTCAAGCCCACTATGCTGGAAAAAGTCCAGCCTCCCACCCACACCCCGCCAGGACTTTCTCCTTCCTTCCCTTGCGTCACCTCTCACGCTGCTCCAGAAGAAAGAGCACCAACAATTACAGGTTCACTGGAGGATTATAAAACCCATGTACTTTACACAGAAAAAAGTCTATTCTTCACCCTGGCCTACACCGAACTGTTACTAATGCCTTTGAACCCACTCCAACGACCGACTTTTCGGTTGAAGTTGTAAACAGGGAAAGAGGACAAAGGTCAAAATGCATGTTGAGTATTTATAGGGGTGGGAGTAAGCACACACAGTGTTTCTGCTCCTGGCCCACCTCGGTATTTCTGCCGCAGCTGCCAACTTGCTATTCAATCCCAAGTAGTATATGGTTTAGGTGAAATATTTACTCCCTCCTCCCCAAGACATGAGGGTGATTTGCTGTAATTTCACAAAAAGAGCAGCGTACAAAAGCCTAAGCCCCTACATGGGACCTATTTGCCAAGGAGGGATTAAAAAAAAAAAAAAAGTCCCATAAGCTGGCCAGGGCTTGCTGAAGTGCCAACCACCTGAAAGCTTCAGCCTCTTCTGAGGATGCAGAAGTAACATTTGCCTCGATTGACTCATTTTGATTCACTTATGGCTGAGAAACTCACTGAAAGTTACAAAAGTAGTAAGTCTGCTGCTGTCTTCCTCCAAACACAGGATCTCAGGTGAGAGCTTAGCTAAAACGCTCTCTGCACGGCAAGATTCGGGTGCCTTCCCCTGCTTACCCTGGCCCCAAGGACCAGAGCTGAAGAGGAACCTGCACTGATTTTAGATCTGTTCACATGATCAGTGTCAGACTTCTTTTATTTTTTTATATATAAAAGTTTTACTTAAAAACTCTGCCATTTTGAGAAGTCCTACTATTTGAAATCCACTCCATACATCTTGACTGCAGAAAGCCTGGAACAGGTACCAGATATGAACAACTCCAATCTAATGTCACCATCTCACATTTGCTGTAAAAAAGTCGTAAGAAAACAAGAAATACCGCAAAACCTTTCTTATCCTGCCACTGCTTAGAGCAGAACCATATTTTAATACCTGCTAATTGGGAAAAGGCTTACCTATGAAGAGATTTTCAAATAAATCATTACTCAATTTTCTGATCCACTGGAGATATGCCACTTACCAAATCTTTATAATAGGAGACAAAAGAGGAAGGTTAAAAATGCAACCAGAAAAAAAAAAACTAAACATTTTTAAACACAAGTTCATGTATAGCCGAGAAGCAGTAAGAGTCCCTACAATATACACTGTGCTAGAAGTTATTTGCTAATTCCAGGCACAGGGGTCAAAATGAATGCCAGCTATAAATTTAACTATCAGGCAGCAAGGGACAAAGAGAAATCTGAATGATAGGACCATTCTAGATCAAAGAATCAGACTGGAGGCCCAAAATACAGGAAACAAAAAACTGGTGTTAAAGCAAAACAAACAAACAAACAAACCCTACTACATCAAAATAGTGATTTATTTGGTTTTCACAGCCGAAGTCTGTTACAGGAACAGAGGTTCAAAGGGTTGTCTCTCTCTAGAAACAAAAACCCGCATACATTTGGGGACAGAACAAAAAGGATAGTAACAAAAACTTTTAAAGCAATGACAACTTAACCTCCACTTTCTAGGATATCTCAACATGTCTGTGGTTACACACACAGCAGTTCCTGTGAAAAGTGCCCACATTTGTCAGTCAGACCAGCTGAATCTCTCTCTCATTTCACTCATCCATTTGGTTTTTATTTCAAATATTTTCATATTTTCTCCCTCAAAATTATCGATCAAAATATGCTCCTTCAGTTTCTTCTACGGAACAGACTGCCTATTGATAAAATCAGTATACTCAAACACATGGGCCTGATGTCATCTTTCTCCAGAGCTACTTAAAATACCCCATTTTTCTTTTACTTAAGAAAGACATGTGGCTTGATACCGTTAAGCTATTGCAGTACCTAAACCACCCCCCAAAACAAAAATAAAGAGCAGCTCCACTCATTTCATTGGGAGAAAACATGACATCATACCCCATTCAGGTAAGCAAGCATATGACAAATCTTGCCCCAGTGAACAGTATCATTAACTGCAATGGTACTCCCAGCTTCCTCATCTATTAGGAAAATGAGGGGTAAAAATGATGTGTTCAGCACAACAGAGACAGCTCAAACTGCTGTTTTCAATAATAAATGAACAAATTCCTACCCGTCTGACAGAAAGAAAAACAAATCTCCATCTCAAAAATAAAATTAAATTATTTATTACTGTAACACAACAGAAGAATTGTTTGATTAGCCCACAAGGAAAAAAAAAATTACAATTGCCTAGAAGGCAAAAAATACAATTCTGCTTCTTTTACTATTCCGAGTGATTCTTATGTCATTCCCTGTATATTCCATATATATCCATTCTCCATTGCCATTCCCTTCCCCTTTAAAAGGGGGGCACAAGAAGATAACGTGCAAAATTGCAACTGAAAAATGTCTAGCACACCAACAAGCAAAAGGACAGGCCAGCTATCAGATTTATATGCAGTCATGGATAAATTAAGGTTTCACGTTTCCTCTTCCCTTCTCTCAGCATCATTTTTTCAGCCCCTTCACATCACAAATGCAACATCCATCTGTCCTTCTGAAATAAATGGCGAAAGGGTAACACTGACCATTAAACACACACACACACACACACACAAGCACACACGCTTCAAAAAAAGACATTTTCCTCTGAATACTTACAAGGATTAAGATTTCCTATGTGATGCTCCATTTTCTTGTTTTAAAAAGATGGAAGGCAAAAAAAAAAAAAAAAAAAAAAAAGTACTGCCCAGACTACTTTCAACGTGATGTGAGATAAAAATATAATCGCATATTGCAAATGACTCCTAAAGTCAGGGAGAACAAAGTCTGCCATAAGGCTGCCCTTCAGTCCCTATATGGCTCCCATCATTCAGCCTCGCCTTGCTATTCAGTCGTGTCATGTGCAGAGCATTCACACAATCACTGTCAGAAATAAACACACTTTTCCCCATCTGCACGAGCTCTGAGCTGAACAGGATTAAAGAAAAAACGCAACAAAACCCCACACTACTGACAAGGCAGTTACATCAACAGATGTGAATTCTGATTTAAACAGCCATATTTCTTTCCCTAGAGGTCTTTGTTGTATTAAGCATGCATGTGTATGTACCATGTATGCTGTACTATGCATGTGGACTTGCATAAAGTTTTTTTTACTCAAGTACGTAAAAAAAATTCTTGCAAGTCAAATACAGGAACAAAGTCCATATACATGAAAAAAGTCCACAATAAGTTCCCAGTTCCAAGTGTTTTCAGATGTGAGGAGCCTAAATATCTCTAAGAATCCTACCTTGAGCTTTAGAAATCATGATCTGGGGTGCAGCAAAGCTCTGTGCAGCTGATGTACTCCAGCTGTGATTTTCACTTTATCATATGCCTATAATTGGTTAATTTGGACCTGCCTACCAAAGCAACAAAATTAATGCCACTGTCCGGAATGTTTCCTGTTCATTGCTGAAATAAAAGCCTCTGTTGGGTGATGATTATGAAGCATGATTGCCCTTGTACTTCCAATATCTGCTTTCTTTAATTTGCAGCTCTCCCACCAAATAAAACCAGGGAAGAAATAGAAAGTTCATTAGCATTACAAAATTAAAATTATTAAAATGATCCTCAATACCATTCTTCTGGATTTTGCATCAAATAAAGCTTTGTGCTACAGCATTTTCCCTGTTTGAGAAACAGATTGCTGCCAACCTCACATCGCGGCTCACCAGAAGCGAAGTTCAGAGAGAGTATCAGTCTTCATTTTCCGACTTAAACAGTTTTGATAGAAAATCAGGTCACACCATTTTGGGGGGTAAGAGGCCACACAAATGCAACCAAAGCCCACATGTTCTTAAGTTTTCTATATTGTGGAGAGTCTGTGATCTTAAAAATATTGCAGGACAAAGTATGGTATAGGAAATGCAACTATTTACAAAACATACAGCAATTGCTTATAACTTGCACTCTGTCAACACAAAAAAAGAAACCATGATAAGAAATAAAACTCAGTTTAATCATGCATCCTAAAGTGATATCCCCATGTTTTCTGTGGTGTCAAGTTGGATAATTTTATTCCACCTAGGTAAGTTTTGCAATATATTGTGATTTTCCCAGTGGATTCTTCCTTTCTCTCCATATTGCGACACTGTAGCCCAAAAATAGCAATTAACCACTGCATACAGAGCGCCAAGTTCAAGCAACAAGATTTACACCAAGCTGACCAGAGTTTTGAAGTGTTCTGACAGAAAATTAAGCCAAATTATTTTGTACTTTTACTTCTTAAAAAATTTATTCCAGTATCTATCACCCAGGAAAATACACATCTATATTTCACTCTACCAGCTCTTCTGCAGTAATTAAATAAAAGAAAAAAAAAAAAAAAAAAAAATCGTTACATGATGATCTAATCGAGTAGTAAAAGCTCCAATCCTAGAAATATTCAGCAGGTAGACCTGGTGCAGGTAAGCTGGTCTCGTGAAGGCTAGAGGCCATCGGAGACTTGACCGAATGCGTTTCTGAAGGACAGATTTATTCAGAGCCTCCTCACCAATTCAGATTTCTCCTCAAAGAACTCACTGCAGAACCAGGCCTATTATTAAAAAGTGTTCTTAAACACAGAAAGCAACAAAAAGACTTAAAAATGTCTAACAGACTTCCCTTCTTCCCTTGAAACAATATCAAAAACTTTCTTGTCTATTTAAGCAGCAAGAGAAAATGGTGAGATTTTACCTACCCAAAGAAATGATTAAAAAAAAAAAAGAGTAATTTTTCTTGACGTTATCGAGAGCTTATGGTGGGAATGAATCATACAGCATAGACACTGGTTATGACATTTCCCACTGAAAACTGTAGCTACTTTCCCTAGGTGTATTTCACGGTTATCTTTAAAATATTTACAGAAAGATGATGGCAGGCCTAGCTGAAGGCTGCTCTGCTGTGAAGTTAAGTTACATTTAGCAGCAGCAGATGCTTTGAGAGGGATGGGCGAGGAAATCCAGGTAAGGGAGAGATGCTGTAGCATCCTCCTTCTCCTTACCTGCTTCCAAAAATAAAGCTTGTATCCCTGCAAACGTCTAAATGCCGTCACATTGAATCTGGCCCAATATTTAGTAGCGTCTAAGTTGCGTCCCCCCACAGTGACCCCACAACAAACATCTATAAGCTTTCTTCCTTCAGTTCAAGGCAGGGGGGGGAACCATCAAAAAAAAAAACAACAAAAAACAAAGAGATTTGACCTCAAAATACTGGAAATAACTGCACATTTGATTTTACAAAAGCACTTGTTAAAATCCTTATCAAAAAACAATCAGCAGGCACACACTGATGCCTGTGCTCCTCACACAGCCGTCTGTGCAGCGGAGCGATCCAGCGCCTTAGCACTGGATGAGAACCCAGATACAATATATAAATCACAACAGGGGACAGGTTGAGAAACCTGAAGCCAACGCATTTTACATTTGTCTGGTCATAATTGCTGTTGATCCATTTAGCGTACAGCTCAACAGCTTTGTAAGCTAATAACAAATACAACTTAAGAAGAAAATCGCACTTTCAAAAGGTGTAGTTCAGAAGGCTCCAGAGAAGGATTTTGGCCGCTTTAGCACGTAATTACCCCTTTTTTCTCTTGTTCCTTACATGGAGTTTGGCCACAGTCTAGGGTCTATAAATTAAACATTCATAACCATGATAGCTGCACAACAATAATAATTATTTATTTTTTCCAGCCTGTTTCATCTTGAAAGGCCCCCCGAAGTGCAGCCAGCTGTCCCAGAGAAAGGCACACAGAGCACAGCGTGCCACAGAACAAAGTGCCCACAAGACGAAACACCAGCAAGGCTTGGTGCCTCGGTAGCTGCCGTCTCCATTTCAGGCATCTTGTACCCGGTCTCTTTAGACAGCCCCTGAACGATGGGCTGGTAAACTCTGAAAGAGTACTGGACTTGCTGCTGGGAAAGGATGATGGGCTAAATTAACCCTGAGCAGATGAAATCCTAGGGCATCTTGCAGCTCCCTTGCTCGTTAGGATGTTTTCTTGATGTTCTCTAGAGCCAGTGTAACCCTCAAGTCTCTCCCGATTAGTTTGCTCTTCTCCTCCAAGGAGAACTACAGGAACCTCAGAGTAACATCAGAGAATTTACGAAGTTTTTTTTGGTCTAGCAGCAAAGGCAAAAGTTTACGAAATGAGTTTGTCAGATATTGGCACCTCCACTCTCCCCAGCTTGAAAATAGCTTCCAGGTACATATTTTAGGTGAATTTGTCTTTGATTAAAGGTGCATCCGTCAGCCACATATTGAGCCTACACCATGCATCTCAGCAGCCTTTCCAAACCAAGTATTTTGTATATGCTACAAGGGACTCTTCTCTGCCACGTAAAAGAAAAAAAAAAAAAAAAAACAACAACAAAAAAAACAAATAAAAAAAACCCAGAAACTCAGTAAATATAAATGACCAAATAAAAAAGCAAAACTATGCAACCTGCAGTGAACCACACACCAGGGAACTTCTAACTGTTTCTCCGGAGTACTGGGTAAAACATTGTATGGATCATGTCATGATGAAGTACCAGCACTTCTTTACTTGTATGTCACCTAATCCTAATTTTTATCCGCTTTATGTTACAGCTTCAGTTTTAATTTGATCATCTGCCCCATTTTCTCCACATCCCAAACACTCTTAGGACTCTTTAAAAATAACACATGTATTCAAGCCCAGTTCACATGACAATGCCACAGATAAATCCAGGCCAACAGTAAATAACGATTGGCTTCTCCCCTCAGATGCTAGAGCCTGATTTGTACAGCTGAAACCCATCCCAGGCTGTCTATCCAATATCTACATTTTCCACCCATTAGTCCCTGTGGCAGTATTCCCTTCTGATGGGCTTTATTTTTGCACTAAATTTGCACTAAAATGGCTCAGTTTGATGGCAGGATAATTTGTGCTTAATCAGGATCCCAATGAACAGCATGTTAAATTAAAAAAAAAAAAAAAAAAAATTCTTTTTGCCCAAGACTGAAGAACAGTTGACATGTTCTTGAAAACTTGTATTGAAGATGACTACTGTTTTGAGCAAGCGACAAAAGATTTAACAAATAACTTCTAAATCAGAGGATGACATCAAATTCATTTTCAGCACGGGCAGCATTATTGTTCCATGAGGATGGGACACAGCAATAGGCCCTGGTGCAAGGTCCAGGCCTGGTTTAGTGGGCCTGATCCTGTGCCACTTCAAACGGGGAGGCGGGGGAGGTCTTGTTTTGAAGTTTAGTTCCTTCATACAGGTGAAGGCAAGAACACCCCAACCAGCCGTTATCTCATGCGTGATTAATTCCCTGCCACAGAAGCGTATCAGGTCCAGCAAGTTAATCCCCGGTGAGCTTGGGCTTTGCTATTTTTGCTCCTGCTGACCCACACCAGCTCACAGGTCCGTGCATGGCAGCTCTGCCCAGAAAATCCTGCGTTTATAAATCAAGCCACAGGAGTTCATACGCGATAAACCCCGTCAACCCGAAGAAGTCCCGGGTCCTCCCTGTGCCCTCCCCGCACCGCTCGCATCAGGCCACAAGAGCCAGGTATCCATCAGGCTGGTACCCACCTCTCTGCAAACGCAGCGTTTTCCCGCGTATCCCCTACAGTGGGTCACTTTCTATTGTCCAAGTGAGTTAAAGAGGTTGCATTTGATTCACCACCAAACAGCTAAAATCTCTTCGCTAAAGGCCACAGCTCAGCAGAGAGGGACGCCGGGCAAGATCTCTTGTGAATTTGCCCAAGAGTTTCTTTCATTTTCTATTCAAACTGAAAAGTTTTATTGTAAATTTAGCTACAAGGCTCCCTTGGCTCAAAGTGACAGGTAGCGCCCTGTCTGCTTGTCGGAAAAATAAGAGCTAAAAAAAAAAAAATAAAAATATCAGCAGCGAATTGAAGGGAGTCGGGTGATGGACAGGGAGGTGCCCTTGGAGTCCAGCATCGAGCAGAGCGGAGGCTGCAGTTGGAAATGCCGAGCCGAGCTGCTGGAAGCGTGGATGGGGGAGGCAGAGTGATAAGCAGGGGTCAGCGGAGCCAGATTTATCCACACTGAAACAGAGGAAAAACGTCACCTGCCACAGGTGGCAGTCAGTCATAGGCTGATAGGAAAGACTGAATGGCGAACAGTGAATAAGAATGGAGACTTTTATATTCCTAATGTTCAATTTTATGTTGATGTCATAAATATTAATAAAGGGAATATTTATTATAATCATATTGGCCATTATTCCAGGATTTCTGCAAAGTGGGATTGTTTAAATTCGATCCAGTCATGAGGGTGAAATAGGATTGTTAAAGGTGCCTATAATGACACAGAGGCGGAATGAACAGCTCGGGGAGATGAGCAGTTTTCTTGGGTTTTCGCTTTAATTCAGACACCGCTGCAGCCTGTCACTTTACTTGGAAGGAAATCAGCCCACTAATATAAGATCTAGCAAAGTATTTCAGCTATATCACATACTAAAAATGCATATTGTATACATGCAGGGGATGAACACAGAGATACACACACACTACTATTCTCTATAGACAAAATATATATTTTAATAGGTCTGTCTTTTCTGACTTCAAATGTTAAGTGCATCTATTAGCCACATAACAATATAATTAAACTTTCCCTATTAGAGTACTTCTTCACACAGAAAGCCTTTCGGAAAGTAATTGTTCCCAAGGAAGTTTGCTCACACAATTTTTTTGAAGTCTCTGCTAGATTTTTTTTATAGCTTGTCTGGGAAATTTAGAAGAGTTCTAGAGAT
This sequence comes from Sagittarius serpentarius, assembly GCA_034782735.1. NCBI lineage: Eukaryota > Metazoa > Chordata > Aves > Accipitriformes > Sagittariidae > Sagittarius > Sagittarius serpentarius. Next base: position 15,354,429 of record JAVKLA010000084.1, read on the forward strand.
CAAATGTCAAACTTTTCCACTGCAATTTTGGAATTTTACTATTTAATCTTAATTTCTTGCTACCCATCCATATTGCTTGGAACAGACCCTCCAAATACAATCAGAGTACCTCCAATAACACAAGGAATTAAAAACTATTATTACTGAAAGGCATGAGAACCAGTTGTGAGATGCCATACGCCCTAAGGCACACGCAATTTCAACAAAACGTCCATGCAGCCACAGAATTCAGGTTTCCAACATAAATTATTCTGCAATTCCAAAACTTTCTTCCAGCAATAATGAAAACTAATTGCCATATTTTACTTCAACATTACTACATAACATCTACAGAACATGCTACAGCACACTCTGCCTTATGCCCCAGCATAAACCTTCTGAAACTATTAGAAGTAAAAAGAAAAATAATAATTCATTTTTCCCCGGTTCCTCCTTTTATCTGCCTGAATCAAAAATCCCATAATCATATCACACCAGAAAAATTAATGCTGGACCCTCGGACACAGCTGCACCTTGCTCAGCTCTCCTGCGTGCTTGGCTGTCCTGCCACACAATCACAGTATTCATGGGTGAGACTGCCTCTCTCTAAAAGGTTTTTCCAATATCTAGACTCCTATCCAAATTACAGTTTAGTTTAACTGAGAGCAGTATCTACCGTGACTTGCTCTCCTCCCTCCCAGCAGCAAGCCCACGGAAAGCACTAACTGCAGTTCACGTGCTTCACGTACCCAACTTTCTCTTCGTTTCTTACCCTAATGAATCAAAAGCTTTCGACATGAAAGGCTTGTTAGCAACGGCCAACTCGCCAGCGAATATTCAGAGTTCATCATGTGTCTAATCAAGAGATCATCCGTATAAATCAGGCTTTCCTTTTTAATTGTAACATCTCACCGGGCCTTTCTAATAAATATTTTAAATTCATTAAACAAGTTTCATAAAAGCATCACCTTGGGCCTTTTAAACACTTCAAAGTTTAAAATGTGAGCCTGGCTTAGAGCTAGAGCCTGCTTGTGTTTCGTGCCGGCATTTCTCTGTGCTGGCAGTCGAGACTTTGCTGGGTGTGATGCTGCTTCGGTGCTCCTGGCTGCCTGCCGCGAGGAGCCGATGCCGAACGGCCCCGATTACCATCGGTGTTTGAAGCCAAAGGTACAGAGGCAATGGATTGTCTGTGGTTTCAAACCATCCCTAGGTAACACGGATGACTTGCCTGTTAACTGGTAGCCAAACTAAGTATCTCACGAAGGTTCAGATACCATCACGGCTGGGACAGGGCACCTCGGCCGTGTCGGTCCTGCTGCAGATAGGGTTTTGCAAGGGTGCACATTGTCGTGTGGGGTCAGGAGCAATAACGGCATAAGACAACTTCTTCAAAGCCTTAGGATACATAAAGTGTTCCCAAAAAGGTCACGGTTTGTAGATAAATCTGACAGTTTAATAACTCCTGGTCTAAAACCTGAGCATCACCGAGGCCCTCGGTGTAAGGGAACAGAGCGCAGATAGCAGCGCCACATAAAATGGTCATTTCTAGCACAAGGAGTTCCTGCAGACACCTTGGCCAGAAGCTGTGACAACTGGAAAGACTCTCCTCAAATTTGGGGAGGAGGGGGAAACCAGGATCATCCCATATTTTCTTCCTGCCTTGAGACAAAACCGTTCTTTTAAAAAAGTGCTGTGGTTTTCTTTTCTAATTAAGTAGTTTAAAACGCAAGATCTCAAGAAAAAGGCACCAAATTTACTTTGTATCTCCCTATAATTTCTGAAGTGCATGGAAATTATCAGGTAGATATTAATATCTTATAAACAAACTCTTGGACATGTTAAATCTTCACAATTTTTTTCAAGTGCTTTTAAATTACAATACATTACACTACCTAGTCAGGCTCTTATACTTCTGGATTTTTGGAGTCTTGCTTATTCTGGAATATTGTCATAAAATCAGCACATTTAAAAGACAAACTCGATAATTAAAATATTGTCCTCAAAGTAACAGGTAATTTGTAAAAATGCCTATGTAAAAAACAAACAATCCAGGGTGTCCCCCCCATCTTCTTGTGATTAATCCCAGGTACATATCTATCCAGTTTAAAGCACAAACCCAAGCAAGCATCAGGGCACACAGGCCGAATTTTATGCTTCAGAGTTACCAGAAAGACAACACAGATTGTAATAATTTGAGAACAAGATGACCTGTTGAGCTGAGGCTTGGCAATTTTATTTCTTTAACGCAAAACTAAAGACATATCTTTGCGCTTCTTATAAATATTCAGAGCAACTCCTTTGCTGTACGTGAGATATCACCGAAAAAGCAACTGTTTATTTTAACATAATAGCAGTAGTCTCTGTACCTACTAGAAATAACAGTTTGGGATGGGGTGGGGGGAGGGCTCCCTTTTCTTCCCCACAATCCATGTCTCTTCCCAATTTGGGGAACCAATTTTCCCAAGATCTTATGAAGAAAGATTGAGCAATCAAGAAGATACAAGATTTTTCAGTGTTCCTATCCAACTTCCATAAATACAGATCATGTATAAGCCAAAGTGAAATCAATGGGAAAAAAACCAACAAACAAACAAAAAACAAACCTCTACAGTAGCTTATCATTTTACTATTCAGTTTATTTATTTAGTTAAAATTAGAACTGGGGCAGAGGGGGAGAGGGAGGGAAGTGTTTTATTGTCCCAGTAAGTATTGACATTCTGGGTTCATTATCTCATTCATAAAAATTAAGTTTCCCAGACTGTACCTGTTAGAAAAAACACCGTATGTTCCCATGGGTTAAGACGTACCTCTGTGAGTAACTTCTCACAAAAGCAGAGTGAGGAAGAGAACGTCAACAGAAGATAACTGGGTGCAGCTATCAACCCCACCACACACAGCATGGCTTAATACTTTTCCACATCAACATCCTTTTCGGCTTCAGGAGAGCAATAACCGTGGCTTAGACCCTGAAACACTTCCAGAAAAAAATAAAGGGGGGCAGCGGGGGATGTAGTGTTGACAATACCATTTACTTGCCAAAGTGAAACTTTATGAAAGTATACTGGCCTGTCTCTGAGGACTCTTTACTTGCAGAGTGCATATCTAATACATCTCAACAGAAATATCCTGAACTAGAAGATTTAACTCAAGGTCAGATATATTTCCTTAACACAAGGACACCGTGAGATAAAGACAAGCCATATAAGAAGATTTATTTAAGTATTCAGTATAAATGGCTTGTCTAACCTTTGCTGTTCTAACAGCTACTCCCTCAACCTTATTTTTAGGTATAAAAAGCAATGTTTTAATTAAAAGAAGTGTTTTATATGGAGGAATGGGTATTTCTTATCTGATCAAATTTATTTTTAAAAAAGTGATCGGTGCTCTTTAGCTTTGTTTAGCTACTAATTGCCAGTTGTGTTTCATGTGTCTCTTCCACATGTTTTAAATATTTGGAGACCCACACCTACAAGCCCAGCATTAAAATCCATCACAAAATTTGATGTGAAAAGTGCCACACCTGAGGTACGTGAGAGGAAGGCCATAGGTTCAGAAAACTGACTCACGCCCCAAGAGCTCCCTCAGTCCAGCCGCAGTCACTGACGTGTGGCACATGTTATTATGGTCCTAACCAAAGGATTTTCTTTACAAATACAGAAATCAAATAGCACGCTTAAGTCACTCAGGTCAAGATAGGGATTTGCAAAGTACTCAAGATGGAGGTAGTTCTCTTCCTTCCATGGACACAGGTATGTGGGTTTGGGGTTTTTATAGCAGGAAGGGAAAAAATAAAATAATAAAAAAAAAATAAAAAAAAAAAAAAACAAAAACCAAGCAAGACCAAAAATCCAGTGCCAGCTTATGAAATATTCAACCAGTCTGGACCCGCTGTATATACCTTACTCATTTTGGCAGGTTTATTACCATCTGAAAAGATACTTATTTTTGCATTAAACATGCATTCAAAAAAGGAAGTAAAAGAATTTGACAAGTGAGTTCGGGCAGTTTAACAGAGAAATTATTTCTCTTAAGTAGTTGCCACGTGACCACACACGATGGCAGTTTCTCCCCCGTTCTCTCCAGAGGGACTGGCACTTTTTCACACCTGACCTCCAATACACAACGAATAGAGGCCGTTGTTCTCTTCAGAGCATGCCATTTCCCAGGGTCTGGTTACAACAAACATGCTATTAGATTAAAGATTTTTTTTTTTTTTTTTAAAGTCTGTATTTTGAAAGATTCTTTTCTTTCAACAAGGTATGTAAAAATAGTTACATTGTGCATTAACTGAGCTATAAAAGAAGCTGCTACCATTTAATCTGCTTTTATAGCCTTCTTCCGCACATAATATCATATTATGCACATTAAAATGAAACCTGCTTACACTGAAACTTGTAAGACAGCTGGGTGGTGTTCTCTGAACAGGGCTCCCTCCACGTGCACACACTTTTCCAAACATCCTTGTCTTCCTTGATTTCCCAAATACGGCAGATGTTTGACAGTCTCATTATGAAAACCATATTAACTGAGTGAGAGCTGTAGGAAAGGAATTTTTAAATAAACAAAATACTCCTGGGATTGGCATCTGGGGTTTTGTTCCCTGGGTCTGGCATGGTTGTGCCAAGGGTTTGGTTTTTTTTGTGGGGTGGTTTTTTTTTTTTTTAAATTTTGAATTGATAGAGTGTAAAGTGCTGCATTTAATTCATTTTCTCATTTATCCTATAACCGTTTAGTTTCTCAAAAAAAAAAAAAAAACCAAACAAAACTCACAAGACAAAACAAATCATACTAGTAAATTAAGCCTTAATTGATTGACAAAATCAGGCTTCCTAGTTCAGGAAGCTGACCGTCCGGTGTTTAGGAATTAATGTATCTCCTGTTCAGTATTAATATGCACCGTGACAGCAGTGACACCTCAACAGTATGGAAAGTGGTTTCCTCACATTGTTTGCTGCCTGGAAAGTGAAGACTGGCAGATGTTCAGCCCTTCACTTGCCAGGAAAATTAGCACTTTCCCAACCGATATGCATACTGAGTGAAGCATCCCGTAGTCATTGACAAAATAAATCTCAGCATGGCAATGGACTGCTTGGAGACAGGAGCTCTTCAAACTCAATATGTCAAGAAAGTACAGGCAAAGTTGTTATTTGCAGCCCTACAATCAAGACCTCGGAACTGTGTGATTACCGTGACATCGGAACTAACACAATTTACCATCCACCCATAGCAGCTTCACTGAGGCAAACTAATTTACAAAGCTTTAGTGGGAGAAGCGTGTTTTATCATTTTGGACTTAATCATAAGGAATCTGAGATTACAATGTTTTACATCAGTTTATCTGTATTAGTTACAACAATTTCATTTCTAATCCTTAGTTTAACATACTTATTTGTGTTGGGATGAGAAAGATTTATACACCATTTTCCTGAACTTATTTGGATTATCATTTCAAAATTTTCAAGAAATCAGTCTAAATTGTTCAGTTTTTTCTTGCCTAATCCCTGTTAAAATACACGAGTGATAGCTACAGTTAAGTCTCAAACCCACTAGCATTAAATTGCTATCCAATGCTCTACATTTGGTATGATTTTGCTTCCAAGACATGACAAAGATGGATTTTTTCCACGTATAAAGAAGTCCCCTTGAAATAGAAAGAAAGGAAAAATTGTCAAATGCTTTAATACCCACACCCATGAAGACAGCTACACAATCTGCAAATTCTGGACCTAAGACAGAAGGAAGAAAAATATTTACTTCTGAAAGAAGTATTTTATTCCCTGGTCTGTACATCTCCTGCAGGGAGATGAAGCCTCCCATGCAGCCCAGACCTGAGACTAATCCAGCAGGAGTTAGAGCTCCTTCCAGCAAAATCCTTGTTTGCTGGGGCAACTGCTTGGGTACCAACCCGATCAGCCAGTAACCACAGAGTGAGGGCAGTTTCCTGCTTTAAGTTTTTGTCTTTAGAAAGTATTAACCTAGAGTCCTGTTTAAGTCCCCCAGAACAAACTACCCTGAAATCAGCTCAAGAAATCCAACAGTTCTTACAAGGGCTCCAGGTTTGCAGAGGATTAACCGACACCAGCGGTTTTCGACTTCCATTATGCAGTATTGAAAAGGAAGGAAGAAAGAAAGGAGCAAGAGGCATTTGGGAATATTTGACATGTCTTTGTTTTAGAAGACCAATAACAAAAAATTGATTGCAAAGCCCAAAGCCACCACAATCAGATACTGATATCCTCAGCACCACTGAGATCTCTAAAACCTGAGGAGCGACTGGTTGTCCTTGTTGTTGGCACTGTTCTTACTCCTGTCCCTAGTCCCTGATGTATGGAAGACAAAATGAGCACTGGCCCACTTAGACTACCATTACCAGCTTTTTCTTCAACGGGAACTAAAAAAAGTTTAAAAATTGAATAGTTATGAAGTTCGCTTTGGACAAAGTGTAGAACACAGGGCTTTGTATTGGGTTTGCGTGGCGTGGTTTTGGTAGCGGGGGGGCTACTGGGGCGGTTTCTGTGAGAAGCTGCTAGAAACTTCCCCCGTGTCCGACAGAGCCAACGCCAGCCGGCTCCAGGTCGGACCCGCCGCTGGCCAAGGCCGAGCCCATCGGTGACGGTGGTAGCGCCTCTGGGATGTGACAGATTTGAGAAGGGGAAAAAAAAGAAAAGTTGCTGCACATCAGAAACTGCAGCCGGCGAGAGGAGCGAGCACACGTGCGAGCGACAGCCCCGCAGCCCCCCAGGTCAGAGCAGCAG
>JAVKLA010000084.1:15365560-15443015 GCA_034782735.1 Sagittarius serpentarius
CCCCCCCAATAATTATACTTAAACCATCAGATCTTCGGGCTTTTAACCAGAATCTCCCCAGATCTGAGACTCTGAGAAGTCCTCCCTGCAAAAGCAGATGATTGGGACTGTAATTTGACAGGACTAGCGCCAAGAGCTAGGAGCCGAGGAGCGTGTCAGAAGGGAAAAAAGTCACTCAAAGAGAAAAAGCCTAAAAGTGGGATATGTGCAATGCCATGAGAACAGGTGAGCTGCCATTTGAGCCAGGGGCCCTGATTACAAGCCCTATTTTGAAAGGGAGTCTGTTTACAACAGGACAGCCACAGCGATTTCAGACCCTGTTCCTGCCTCCCTCTGCTCTTGTGGCAGCTGCTGAGCCACCGCAGCCCAGAAGATGAGTAGCTGGAAGGTGAGCCCCACACCGATTAAGGGCTTGCCTTTGGGGTAGGATAAGGCTAGGGTGTACATTTTGGTGACCAAGTTGGTGCTACATAGGCAATACGGCTATCCCTGGAACAAGGCTGGGACCCTCTCAGATCAGAAACATCAGAGCTGCCTCTGCTTACAAAACAGCATCATTAGTGAGCCACGGTGAGGTGTTTAGGTCTGCTTAAAAATGAAAGCAGAGAGCTGGAGATGGCTACAAACTCATAGATACGCAATCCCCTAAAAGAAAGCTACCCATATCATCAAGCATCTACCCAAAAGCTATTCAAACAAATTCACAGACACTTGTACTACCACCGTGCACAGGCTTCAAATGAAAGTGCTACCAACTTCTGTTACCAAAGTGAGGCTTCTTGAGCAAAACCATCCTCCATACAGTTGCCAGTTGTTTTTTTGACTGAGCACGCTCTGCAAGGTACGATGGGTAGGAGTACACAAGACTACATGATGACTTCCTTTAACCTTGTATTGCCTTTAGTAACACTCCAGGAACTAAAAAAGAAAATACACTAAAGGCACTAAAAGACAATGACAAGACAAAATGCATTATGTCTTCCCTTGTTTAAGCCTGAGGTTGGTATGGATTCTTTTTTAAGGAGTTTCTGGGTGGTTTTCCCAGCAAGCCTACTCTTTCCAGATGAGCCCTGCCTTTCAGACTCCACACCACAATAAAATTCTGTGTAGTTTTACGAGAAGGCATGCCACTACAACGTTAAGAACATGCACTGATGAGGCTGGGGAAGTTCAAAAGACTACCTTTGCAGATTTTTATCTTCCTGAAGGAAGATGGCCCAGCTACTCAGACATAAGAAGCAGCTCTGGAATTCCATCAGGAAAGAAAACACTGCTATGTAAGAGCCATTAAAGCCCACCTCCTTGCTGCTAAAAAGGCAGCTAAAGCAGCAAGTGAACAAGTCTTCCCAGATTTACAGTCATCGTGGCCAGTTGGCAGGAAACACAGAGGGGACACGTGAAGAAGGACATGCACATGGACACCACCTTTGCGGCTGGGAAAGCTGCTAACTAAGGTCTTCCTCCTTGGGGGAACTCTCTGCCACCTGAAACTACATGGATTCAGGCCACATCCTTTGCCTTAGTCAAGGGTATGTGACGGCACTTAAATTTACCTCTTTCCAAGCTGCCCATCTGTTTGTACAAAACCTGTAGGAACTTTGTTATCTTAAAACCTCCATCTCTAACATGTGGTTGAAATCAGACAATGGGTTGTAAAATTACCAAGGAGAGGATGAACAAACAGGAAGTCAGCCTAAATACAGATAGTCAGGAGTAGGGTAATACAACTAAAGAGATGATAGTGTTTTATTTGCTGGTTTATTCCTCTAGAAATCATTTGCAGAAACTCTTCGCAGAGGCCATGTGAGAAAAGCAGATGTATTTGTTCAGGGAAACAGTCACAAAATAATATTCCTCCCAGAGAACATGCCAAAATGAAGTCTTCCATAACAATAATTAACTCTAATAGAATTGCCAGCAGTGAGAAATACTGCCAAAAAAAAGTAAAAATAAGTATGTATAATGAGCAGTTACAAGGGACACTTTTAAAGCCTTTCCTTCTCCAGGTTAGAAGCCTGCAAAAGAAATGACAGACCTGACAACAAAGCCTCAGTATTAGGGCCATGTGGAAAGAAAGGTCCTATAATTTATGTTATTCCCACAAAAAGGCACATTCCCATAAAAAGGCATGCATAAATGTGGGGAGGAATTAATGAAACTGGAGAAGTGATTACAAAAAGTGAAGGTCAAGTTTTGTTCAGAGGAAAAAAAAATCACCTGCACAAATATAGAAACAACTGCTGAGCAGCTGTTCTGTAGATAAGGATTTGGGACAGACAGGATCACAGACTGAGCACAAATTATAAATACCAAGTTGTCACGAACAAGGCAACTTCTATCCGCTGACAGAAGCACAAATTCCCGATCTACTCAGTTTTGATGAAGCCTTTGGTAGAGTCCATTTTTGTGACAGGCTTGTCAAGACAGACAGACACCATGCCAGAACTAAAAGAAAAGACAGTTAGTTAATAAGGTGAGCTACGAGGGATAAGTGAGCTAACTCACTGAAGTTGTTTAATCTGAACAGAGAAAAACGGAAGCTAAGATTGAGTTACGATATGTTTCTATTAAATACAGAAACAGTTTCTGCAAAGAAAGAGGAAAGCTAGCCTCCACATCTGTGGTGAGCAGAAAAAGTAATGGACTCAAACTGCAACAAGAAAAATTTACTTGGGCCATTAGAAGAACTTTTCTAAATGGTAATCATAGTGAAGCATAGGAAGTCATGTTGCCTCCTTTGTTAGGAGGTAAAGGAAAAAAAAAAATTGTCTCACAAAAATTGTCCAGCAATAGTAATGATCCTTTGATGCAAAGGGTCAAGATGATCTTTTCAAACCTTTCAGGCCTTTTCTATGAAGACATCGAAGTACTGAAAGCTTTGCAGCAAGACCAGAAGCTAAAAAATTAATCTGATCTTTTGCAGTACAAGGTCTTGCCAAATTAAATCTTTCCATCCTTGCTATTGTTATACAACCTCTCTGAGGAATATTATTCAGATTTCTACCAAAAAAAACTACAAAAACTGCTGAAAGCCCATTAAGACAGCAGAATTCAAGGATTTATAAGTCAGAGACTGCCAGAATAAGGCACTATATTTAGTAATAAGTTTTCTTTGTAGTACTGTGATAAAGTTCCTTCAAGAACAGTGGATCAGCCCTATGTAAATATTCTGAAGACAAATAAAACCTGCTCAGCATCTTCCTCCCAGACTAGCATCAGTCATGAAGCTATCAGTAGCTTTTTCTTCAGAGCTTACTGCTTTTTCTTCCCCTCTTTCCCAAGAGACAACTTCGGTTCCCCCGCTGTTAAATGCAGACCCTGGAAGAGTCCTGTTGATCTGTCTGAGGTATCACAACACAGAATTACTCACTTCATGAACAGTTATGACAACACTTAAAATAGTTACAATCATGATTAAGAGATTTTTGGTCCAGCATGTTTGGATTGAGAACATTAAACTTGTCAGCAGTGGCGATTTTGATCCTTGTTTTCAACCACAACGTTGGACAACGCAGTACGATGTAGAAGGCACCCCAAAGCAGGACACTCTCAGGAGATGCTGTATGGCATACCAAATACTTGCTTTCTGAATTAAGTCATAAACCTGACCTTAAGGCACAACCAAAAATTAAGCAGCCTTCACCAAAAGGGCACATAAAAGTTAGCCACTGTCCTAATAATACTCCAGCTCAATCAGACCATCAGCTTTGTATTGCATGGAATTTGCCCACCCAAGGAAAATTAGCACCATGTTAGTAAACTCTAGTCATGGCTAAGAGAGAAAGAGTGATAGCCATGTTCAAGAACATGTCAGCTGAAGCATCAACCCTGAGACCTTCCAGGACAACTCTTTCACAAGTGTTTTATAACCTATAGTCCTCCATAAGCAGAGTAAAAAAAGTGACTGCACTTCCCTTCAAGCAGAGAGATGCGAGCCTGCTCCAACTCCAATTTCCCCTTTATTAGTAAGGAAAGGTTTACAGAAAGTGCTTGTATACTTTTCACAAAAGATGTAATATACTGGAGGAAAAAAACATGCCAGACTACATTAGAAGCTTGCCTGGTTCACTTTCTCTCCCTTTACATGCCATGTGTAAATGTCATAGTCCCCCTTACAAGCCATACTTTCTATCCTTAAGCCACCTCTATTACACCGCTACTATGCATATAGCACTCCAATATAGAGTGCCTTGTCTATTAACTGAAAAAAAAGATAAATAAGCAGCAGCAATGTTGATGAAGCAACTGATGAATTGTCATTGATGAAGCAAGGACAGGGCAGTTCATGCAACTAACTGAACCAGGTTCAAAACAAGGGAGAATTTAATTCTTTAGTAAAATACTTCACCTTAATTATAACTCGTAATGAGAGACAGCTAGAGTCTAAAATATATGGATGCTCTGCCTCTACAGCACCCACCACTCCCCATAGAACAGGTAAAAATTGGCAGCTTTTATATTAAAAAATGAATCCCAAAATGTAGATCCATCTCACATCTTCCTGCAATCCCACTCACGAGGTGGCTCAAACACCTCCTAAAACTTACATATCTGTAGCTTTCTCTGCATGAAGTATCTCCTTATGACAAAGATCATACAACAAAACCATCCTCAGTCTCCTTGAGTGAAGCAACTTGCATTATGCATATATCCGTTCACTAACTGAAGAAAACTTAGATAATTTCACAGTTAAAGAATAAACGATTTTTCAGCTAGCATCTGAAACAAGGAAGCAAGAAACAATTTTTAAAAAAATATTCCTCTAAACTTAATTCCCAAAAGATTACAGAATTTGTATACAATTTGCTCCTTTTCAGTTCTTCACATGGGTATACGCACATTTGGCAACATACAGGTTTTACCATTTAATTTTTAATACATATAATAGGTGTAGTTAAACTAAAAAACTGCATATATGACACAGATTCAACAGATGATATATTCTACGGAACGGCAATATCTGAAACACATTAAGTATCATGCTGACATCGAAGGCAATACACCTTACAAAAAAATATCGCAAGCTCGCACAGATGCATTAGAAGATTAGAGAATGAGACAAAGAAAGAAACCTCCTGCCATTTACGTCATATTTCAGAAGTGACAGCAGACCATAAAAATTCACTTTGAGGACAGAGGGGAAGAATAGCACACTTGAAGACCAAAAGCCATCTTAAAGCTCCTACCCCTGTGCCATAAGTAGTCTCTCTATCATGTCCAAAGGTGTTCATATGTGGCTGGCCACTCCTCAGAAAATGAATTTGTAATTAGTCAACAGGATCAGCCTGTCTGAGACTGGACTCCTCTTCAGTCAGAGCTCTTTGCCAAATACACAGAGACCTTTGTCTCACAGGTTGCTCCCTGAAGAAAAAAGCCAAGTTTTCTTAGAACATGAATTAGAATGCTTTCAGTAAAAGAAACTCAAGAGTGACCAGGTCAGTCAGACTAGAAACAGGAAAGGTTTACATACAACCCTCCCTGCCTGCTGTGCCTTGTTTCCAGGCTTTCATTTAGCCCTCAATGTCCAAACTGCAGCAAACTCTGCCCAGTGCTGTCTGGTCCTGAGGGAAGTTTCTCACTTCTGAGGACTGTCTGCTCCTCAGTGTTACCTTAGTCTCTCTGCACAAGCTGCAGGCTCCTGGCTGCCTACTGCATCTCTCACTCCTTCCTCCTCCCCTGCCCTGCTCAGCCTCCCAAAGCTTCTCTCCCTGAGCTGAACCCGGCTGTTCCCAGACAGCAGTCACCTCCTCCGTGATGCAGGCTCTGTCTTCTCAAAGACAGGCAGCACAACTGTGAACAGAAGTACAAAACAAACAAATGCTGTCTACCGCAGAAGTGCCAAGCTACTTTTTAATGAATCCCTCTTCACTATAACAAAATGGGCTGTGAGCTTGCTAAAGCAAGTCCCTGATCATGGCTGATACTGGCCAAAGGGAAGTATCAGAGGCAGGACACCAGAGATGCACAAGCTCTGCGCTACCTATGGCAACAGGCATCAGACACAGAATCAGCAACAAGTGAGCCAGCTAATCCAAGTACCTATGCAGAGCAGTTACCTCCAATAGTAAAGTCTGACACTACTTCAGACATTTGACATTATTTTAGAAATTATGAACAGCCACTTGAAAACAAACAGATAGCTAAAAACATACAGTTCTTATATTACTGAACCTATTGAACCTCAGATTTCAAATGAAGCACATCTCTCTGCATTTTCTGGAACTTTGCTGGTGTCTACTCCAACTGCAATAGCCTGGATTCCTGTGAGGACATCTGCGTTCTTTAGCCAATCACCAGAGTAAGTACAATGAAAAAGTACTTATAACAATAGCAAAATAATATATCAAAGTTATGCCCTCACGAAATCAATAAACCTGAATTAATAGATCCAAATGCTTTCCAAGTTCAAGTTATATTAAAAAAATCTAAACACTGTAAGATTAACTTCAACCCAGTCTACACAAACACCCCTTTGGCACTTGTCCCTTCTGTTCACTCACATCTGAACTGCATCCCGTTAGATGTCTGCAACTGAGCTACCGCCAGCGAGCAAGTTCAGCAGTGAAACGGCTATGGACACAATATAAAACGAGAAGGTAAACTTACCTCATTCCTACCATTGAAAGGAAAGCATACCTAAAATTTAAGGACAACTGCAGTAGTGAGTGCATTATTGTTTCACATCATCTCAAATTTCTGACTAGTTACTACGGTTAAAACATCAACAACTGCTGATACCTGATCATTTTTCCAAAGACACTGAAAGCCCATGTCCTCTTGCCTTACTGCACATGTGCCTCCTCTTCAAGTCAGATAAATCAAGCTGTTCTCTGAAGTTGCACCATGAGTAATGTTTAGGACAGCCCAACACTGAGTTCTTCTCTCTGGAAAGAAGAAAAAAAACCCCTCAGAATCCTATTGAACAAAAATGTATTTAAATAAATGCTCCCGACACCAATCCAAAACATCTCATTAGCACATTCTGATGTTAACGTGGCACATTTAAATGCAGCAGCAAACATCCAAAATTAAGTATGCACTTTCAAAAAGAAGCTGAGAGTAGAAAAAGACCTCAACACATTTAGTACATCCTTTCTTAGCACAGGGTATACACGCTATAATCCTTTTATGGTACAATTTTAATCTAAATTAAGCAAGCAGCTCCAGTAAAAGAGCTCACAGCTTTCCCTATTACAAAATCATTCAGGATTGGATTAGACTTTAAAATAACAAACTTCAAGATAATATATTAATGATTTTTTACACTTAATTTCATACCTAAACTCCAAGTAATTTGTTTTCCTAATTTTATGCAAATTTTAGGAAAAGCATAAGTTATTACAGTCCTCTTGCATATACACAACTCACAATACCATTATGCCTCTTGCTATCAGAAACATGCAAGCACAGAGCCAACAAATACTGAGACTTCCAATCCTAAGCCTGCTGCATCTTCTTCCCACCTCACAAAAATCTAAAAGGCTGCAAGACTTAGCCCAGTTCAGAAAATTAATGATAATCAACATTTTGAAATTACAGAACTGGCTAATACTAGCCTTTAATGCAAACACTAAACTAACTGGTTTTAAAAAGATATTACCTCTACCTGCAAACATTGTTTTCCTTACATCCTCATCATCACAAACACAACACAGCTACTACAACACTGAAAAAGGGATTCAGTAATACCAGCACAACTGTCTTGCCAGAATTAAGGGACTTTAGACAACAAAAAGCTATACGGCCTTGCAAAAACATAGGCACAATCTGCCTCATGTTAGTACGACAAGCAATTCAGCTGGTTTCAAGACCACTCCCAAAGTTTGGGAAGTTCAGCATATTCCTAATTTTTTGCAGAAGCAGGAGTGTCACTTATTACCCTCCCATGTCAAAACTGCATACTTCGATTTAACCCAAGATTAACTTTCAGGTTTATTTTTAAAATTATGTAGGAAACACAATAATGAGATCTATAAGAACAATCCTTAGCAAGAAAGAAGGTGCCACCAGCACTCTTGTGTAGGAGACAGCACTGACTATCAGCGAGAGCTGTTTGCTTTCTAGGGGTCCCTCCCACAGAGCAATTCACCCCACGCTCTTCACAACTTTTTCTGCTATTCTTTTATTCTTGCACATTTAATTACTGGGAGTCACATATTCTGAAACAGTCACTTTTGATGGTAACATTAGAAAAACAACCTCAAAAGGACAGTTGTGAATTGGTCATTACGATTATACCCACAATTTAAGAGAATAACAGTTACACTGTGTTACAGGAAACAAACATGAAAATCTCGCATTTGAGAAAAACAGTTCACAATTACAGAAGCTGAATAATTTCTACTGAATATGCCTTAAAAATGACTGACCAAGGAGTAGCAAGAACAAGTCCTGCAAAGTGAATTCACAGCACCAATAGCTCAACTCAGCACATATCTGCTGGTCTTTCACCAGCAACACTCTTAAATCTTGTCACCATTGTCATTTCATTTTAGCACTGCATTAGTTCTCTCCTTAGCCTCTCTAATTTGCCCCAAAACCAGGAAAGGTAATTCCACATTCCCAATAAGAGAAAGCTTGTGAAGTCAAGGTCAGCTACTTTCAGAGGCTATATTTGGGCAACAGAAAGGAGGAGGATGATATAGCATTATTCTTGCACAAGAAAATACCAATTTGCAACCACTCTTGCCCTGTACCAGCCCTGTATTAACCGTTCATTTACAGAATAATTTCCAGGTCAATCACCTTCCTGGAGGCAATACGTCGATATTGGCAATGACAGACATACAACTGTAGTAAATCTGTTCATCCATTTACACCCCTCCACCATCAGCAGCAGGAGGTAATTCTGCCAGTGCACCAAACCCTCTTCCTGTGCTTTCACACTGTGTTATTTAAGCAAGTGGCAATGCTCCTCATGAAGGACATCCTCCATCTTACTCAACAGTCTGCAGAGAAAAATAAAATCCCCAAATCAGGTAAATCAGCAGAGCTCTGCACCACATTACCTCAAGTTGAAATAACTGGTCATCAATACCAGCATTATTCTAGTAGGAGCTGGTGCCCAAGTAGTTTTACAAAAGCACCCAGTCAGCAACTCACTGGCACCAGTACAGCGGCCACATGGACACGTCCTGAGAGCAAGATGGGGACACAACACAAGAAAGAGTGAGATGTGGCATCCAAATTCCTTAGAGGTGTAGACACTAGACCACTCCAAAGCAGACGAACAGGTATATGCTTTGTTACAGATCATACCAAACACCTAGCAAAAACCTTC
The DNA here is from genome assembly GCA_034782735.1 of Sagittarius serpentarius. Classification (NCBI taxonomy): domain Eukaryota; kingdom Metazoa; phylum Chordata; class Aves; order Accipitriformes; family Sagittariidae; genus Sagittarius; species Sagittarius serpentarius. The sequence continues at coordinate 15,374,841 of JAVKLA010000084.1, forward strand.
TAGAAATAGGGAACATACCACATAGGTATAAAGTTTAATTCCTAACTAGCACACTGCTGAGGACAATGTTTATTAAGCAGTTAATAACTCCTTCCAACAGAGGTAAGGAGGGATACTTTACGATAAAAACCAGGGTCAATATACATACAGTTTAGCAGGTTTATTAGACAAACTTTAGAGTTTATAATTTTTTTGTATATTAAAAATGTAAATATTTGCCTTTGTTTACAAGAAAATTGTATGATTCTATTAAATCAATGAGAGAAAGTCCAAAAAGTCAGTAATTACAATTTTTACCCCTGTTTTAAGACAGGAATGGTGCATGTAACACCATAAAACAATACCTACTTGAGAGAACAGAAACACACAAAAAAGAAAAGATTTTATTTGATTACATTACAGTTTTAAACACAATTCACATATATAGAAAACAGCACATAAAATTGGAGAGATGTTCATAAAAAACACAAGACACTAGATGCCCAAAGTTGGCAGAATGCCATTGGAATAAATTACTGAATTTCACATGAAAAAATACAGCCTTCTAAGGACAGATTTTAAAACAACACTTGATAACTGCTAGCAAAGGTAGGAATTGTCAGTACCCTAGACAAGAAGGGACTTCTGGGGCCAAAGGACTTTTACCGCTAGATGAGTTTAGCTCTTCCTGCACTTCCATTTATCGTCACCTTTTACGGTACTCTATTGGCTTTTAACACTTGCTTTCCAGATTCAATCCGAAAGATTTTATGTATCTATAAGCCAACACAGAAGACATCATGGTGTGTCGCAGATTTAAGCTCTTAGGAACGCATAAATGCACTTACCCGCTTGGTAGAAACTGTTAATGTGAATACAACAAAAACCCAAACATACGTAATACAGAAATCACAGAAACTGGAAACAAGGTTACAAAACATACTTGCTGATCCAATTTTTTTCCTCTTTAACTTAACCATCATGAACCCAAGGAATTATTTCAATCTAGTATTTGTCATCCTAACAAAATACCAGCAGAATTCTGAGTATTTGGATTCAAACGCTAACCCCTGCAGATGGATTTTGTTTAAAGAAATGAACAAACAAAACATTATTTGCTTTGAAATTCTTCTACTTGTGGTGAAAGCCGAGCTGTACTGAAATCAATAGGACTGTTAGCATTGTTTTCAACAGAGCTAGAATTTCATTTCCTGTGCCCAACTTAAGATCTGTTAAAGATGCTGCTAACCGCTATAACACAGTTTTGCACTCTCACAATCACATGTGTAGTTCAAAATAAAATGTTTTGTGCAAAATAAATACTTACAGGGAAGGCCACATAAACAGCATGAAAGTAGCAGCTGCGGCTGGTTTCTTCAGGGAGTAAACTTTGTCCCCAGCCCGGTTGCTCTGCCTGGATTAATGCTGTTCCTGTACCATACCCAGGCCTTGAAGCCTTGGGAAGTTGCTATCCCAACTCAGCAAGGTGGGAGGGTTTGTTATTTTAAGTGTTGGCTGATAACAGCTTATCAGCAAGTTTTCAAAGGTTAAACTCAACACATTTGCACGGTAAAAGTGCAAAGAAAGCACAAGGAGAATGTTGAATTAGTGTTCCCTCTCCTCTCATACACCACAACCTGCAGTGCAGGCCTGCAAGAAAGTTAAACCAAAACTCCTGTTCAGAGAAACCATAACTGAAAACGTCTCTGGAAGCCAGTGAGAAAGCAACAAAAGTGCTTTCTTTCAAAGGAGGAGCTTGCTTCGCCTGCTGCATTCCCACTGTCTGCCACACAGGATGGAAAAGCTAACCCAAAATCTTTCAGTTTGGCCCTTAAATACAAGGCAATTTTATTACTGTTGCCAAATTTATCATTGACACCACAGCTCCATGACAACTCACTGGAAAACAGAAAACAAAATAAAATCCTCAATTTAGGGCCTGCTATGATCTTTAGTTCTATCCCAAGCATGCTACTGAACTGCAAGGGGCTGATGCAACTTTAAACCAGAGAAAAACCCCAGAGTTACAGACTCATTACTAATTCATCCTGGCTGAAGCTGCATACCAGCAGCTGCTGCCTCTCTCAATTAACAGCAAATATCGAACAGTATTGTCATTTAACAGTGTTTACTGCCTGCTGCCCTGTCCGCTGTCACATTTTCAAAGCGTTCTGGCATAATTTAAAGTATCAACCTTAATAAACAGAACTTAATTTAACCCCTTACATATCAGCAGAGTTCATAGCAGAAGTGCTTTACTCTTCGTACATTCATTAGGTGTTTGGCAATAGCTGAAGCCCAAAGATGCAAGGTGCCACCAAAACGCTACTTGTAATTCAGAGGCCCACAGGGTGCTTGGCTTCCACAGAGGTCTGAGCACAAGCGCGAAAAAAGATGGGAGCACCTCCAGCAGAGCAGCTCTCTTCATAAATGAATGCCAAAAAGATGAAACAAAAGAGGAGAACAAGGTGGAGACCGCACATTTAGCCTCTATTGCCGAAGATTTTCAAACAAACACAAAACAAAAACAAAACAAAAAAAAACAAAGAAAAAACAAACAAAACAAAAAAAACCACCACAAATTGGAAAAAAAAAAAGTCAAGATACAGCCATTCTGCGGGGAGATCAGACAGGTGCTGTGATTCGTGATGACCCCATCTCTGCACAGGAAAGTCAGAAGAGCCCACATTTGCACCTTGTCTTCCTACCCTCTGGTGTCCCCACAGCCATGCTGCCTTTTGGACAGACCGGTTTTAAAGCAAATGATTATACAAACAATGCAATCAGAGCAAGCAACTGGAAACAATGCACTTCTCCCACAATGCCTCTGCAGGTACTTCAGTGGCCTACTTCCTCTGTGGTGTCAAGTTTGCTGGAAGCCACTTATGGACAAATGACTGTACATATTTTATTTTTCATTTACACGATGTGTTCCCAGCAAATCAGCGGGCAGTACCATCTCAGAGGCTCTCCTATGACCTTACTGTCAACTGCACCAGGGCCGATGTATAGATAGATACCAGCGACCCAGAGAAGAGAAGGGATGCTGAGCCAGCCGAATTAGCTTGCAAGGTGCACACTGGCAAGTTAGATGCTACATGAAATGATCAAGCAGCTTCCGTATGGAATTTGTTAACAGTAAAAGCTAGAATAACACCATTCGAGCTGATATTGAAATTGGAAGAATTCACTTATTTCTGAGGTATTAGACCTTTGTACTAGGCCTTCTGCAGACGCAACTACATTATAAGCAAGGGAGCTCCAAGGAACAATGCTCTGAAGGACATGTCAAACATGCAAGGGAATGGCTTTGCAAACTGGGCAGGTAAAAGTAGTCTCAGGTTCTGACAAGGACTTTCTGAGCCTCTGCGAACATACTCTTCTTCGTTTAGCTCATTTGGCTGCAAGCCCCCTCATTTTCTCAGGTCCTCTCAATCTGTATTGTATGCAACTCTCATACCCAGTCTGCTTTGTTAGGAGGACTCATTCCCTCAAGGTTCCTCCACTACCTTTGCGCCGATAGTGTCTGAGGTCTTCAGATATATTAGGTGATATGACTAATACCTGCCATCTGTTCATTTCTACCTTCTCTCTCTCTCTTTCCTCTCCTGAAGAGGAGTCATCAGTGAAGTGCTTGTTCTGCTTGATCTATTTTAGGAGCGTGGGCTTTTAGCATCCATGCAGCACTGTTTTAAGCTAAAAAAGTTAAACCAAAGAAGTAGATCATGCTCTTGCAGGGAAGACTGAGCATTTGCAACACCTCTTAGGTCCTACAAAAGACTCTGACTAGACTCAGAAACTACCCTCTCTTCTGCAAAAGTTATCTTTGCTCCCAGTGTGCTGAAGAAACAGAACCACTGCCCAGGTTTCACTCCAGGCTTCAGGCCACAGAAGAGCCTGCAGATAAGACCCAGGCCTTTGAAGGTACCTGACTGCTCTCCGCAGGAGCCAAGCCAGTCAACGCAGCTTACAGCATCAGTAGGTAATATGTTGCAGCATTGTGTTACCTGGTTTGAGGAATAAGGAGCTCCTACTCAATTACACCACCTCGGTATAGACCACTGAAAACAGAAAAAGGTACAAATAACTGAGGCCAGATCTCTGCCCATCAAACTGGGATGAAACCTTCCAACTCACAGGGAATATTAAGCATTACTTATACTGACAGCTGCTCCCCATAAGCTATGGTTAAAGCAAAACCAAGCTGGACACACAAAGGAAAGATGGGTGGGAAGGGAGAGAGGCCATTGGAGGATAATTTCACTGTATTTCTTGCAGGAGCTGTGTCAAAGTGCAAAGAAAAAAGTCATTGCACTGTAGGAGGCTGAAAGACTTGGGATGGAGCAATGAGAAGTCTCTGGCCCCATAAATGTTTAATTTGAACAAAGCAGATTTGTAGTAAGCACAGTTCTGCTGCTGCTGAACTGCACACTCCTGCTTTGATTTCTAAATGACACAAAGTGAAAACATAAGTATAGAAACAAAACAGGACAGAAAGAACAGGGAGATTTTTATACCTGGCACTACAGATGCAGCATGCACAAGCCAGTAACCTACTGAGCTCTCTCCCTTCACTAGTGCACAACGCAGCAGCACAAGGGCTATCAACATATAGAGCTCTGAAGTAGTTGCCTCAATTTCACAGCTTGGACAGTTTGACACAGTGCTGGGGACAGCATCACCTGAGAACCAGAGCTACTGCACAGCACCTTAGAAAACAGCAAGCGCTGCAAATCTTCAATTAAAGGCAGTACATTGCCTGCTACGAAAACTGTGAAACTGTAGAACCAGAGAATGAAGACGCACGTGGAAATACTGAAGAAAATCAATCCACAGAGCCTTGGGAGCAGAAAAGGGACCCACCTGGAACTGTTCCTCTTGCAACATCTCCCCTAAAAGATGGGCTGATTTTCTCTGTGCCATTTCCCTTGCAAATAAAACTCATCAGAGGAAGGATCGCTCCTTCCCCATCATTTCCTTGAGTTATTCCTATCCCACTTTAAACAGTAAGCTCAGACTGGTTAAATAAATTTGTGAGTGGAGAAAAGTTCTCAATTAGTGTTTCTTCCTGCCTAAAATGCAAGAGCCTAAAAAAGAAACTAATGCATTCCATGATCCCTATGAGCTCTCCACCTCCATTTTTCTTCCCTCTCCTGCTCTTTACCTTCCCCAGACTGCCACCCGATCACCATTATCTGGTTCTTTCCCCTGCACCTTCAGAGAGGAGCCTATTTCCCTTCCCTATTTATAGCTTTCTCACCTCAAACTTCGTTCGTTTTCCTCCTTCTATGTCCACTTGCTGAAATCCATGCAACAACCTCTCTCTCCTCTGCCATCTCCACCAGCATATCTAGTCTTCTTCCCTGTCTCCAATCCTAAAGAGAAATCTGGTTTCACTAAAATCAAAGGTTCAGTTAAACCCAGATTTCACCTCAGCAGCATAACTGTATTTTATTAGAATTATGTCACTTATCCCAAGCCAGCTATCCCCAAGCACTGAATGGATGAGCATCAAATAAGAGCAGGAGAGCCCTCTGCTTAGCTGTCCTCACTCCCAGTACGAGTGCCTCATACAGCTGAACGTATTGGCAAGCCAGGAAATAGCAAATGACAAATGCTACAGAGCTCGTTGAAATCTGTCCACCCTCTGGACACCCTCCATACAACAAGTGTAGGTCATCAATAAGTACAGGTTTTCTCTTTTAAAAGTATGAACTAGTATTCTCATATTTTGCACTGTCCTCAAGGCTGGGAGTATATTTTGGAAAGTGACCATGAGTTTCAGAAGCCATTCCAACAAGTAGTTTTCTTCATTCCTGAGGTAGTGAAAAAAAAACGAAGGAACAGAAACCCACAGCACAGCTTCAATTAACCTACAAGGACACAATTAAATGTTGCAAGTACACCCACATCAGAAGACTCTTTTTCACTGCAATTAGCTGCTGGCAACAAACTTGCAAAGACAAGAACAGCACCTCTGGGTCTTCTACATACACCTTATGTAGCAAGGTACCACCACTGATAAAGCAGGACTTCAATTTTCACTGTTGGCTGCTTTGAATTTTCAGCTTCTGAAAGCTGATGTCACATGGCATTTCTCCTTGCAAAACGGCGACCTTTGCAGGCCTCTGGAGAAAAGCCAAATCCAATACTAAAAAGATACAGATGACAACCAAAATGCTGGTGTGCCATGCTACTCCAATGACAGAAAACCATTAAATATTGCAATCACCTTGTCACACAATCATGCTATTTTTTCTTATGAGAAACTCTCTCTTACTCTGAACACAAGACAGATGGTACTGAGTAAGCAAAACAGTTGTCCTCTATCTTATCAAACACCGGTTGATGACCTGGCCCTCATACAGAGGCTGCAGAAAGGAGAATGCTCCAAGGAAGCAGTCCATGGGCGGACTCACAAAACACCTCCAGGAGACTCAACCCTGGTCATACTTTGTGACATTCAACCACAAGGAGATTCTTTCCTTACTAGGATCAAGGTGACCATGGTTACTCCCCAGATCAGGACCCCCTGCCTCAGAAGAAAGCACAGAGACATGAAGTAGGTTGAGCCATAGCTATGCAAAACCTTCTGCAGTGTTTCTTGGGCAACCAGTAAAGCTAACAGCCACCACCTATATTTTGCATCTTACTTCTCACTGAAGAGCCAAAAGGAAGCCTCCCTACATCTCTGGCTGACAATAGCAGCAGTAGCTCCATTCTTCCAGGACAGAACCAGCTGTAAATATTGGCTGAAAACTTTTATTCCCACTGGGGACTGGTAACTGTCTTTAATTGTTGGCAGCAGCTGGGGGCCAGGGGAGTCTCTCTTGTGCCAAACCGCAGACAAAACCAACCAACCATAAAAGATTGCACCTTGCATATACCGCAATACCTGAACCTGTGTAACCTTGAAGGGGCCACTGTGTTTATGCTTAGGCTGAAGAAAAAAGGCTGAAAACAAAAAACAGCTATACTCAACTACTAAAGCTACCTAAAAGCAAAATGACTGAAAAGGTGCTCTGTCCTTTATGTCACAGATTCAAGAGTGAAGAAGTATCACGTAAGGGTATGTGACCAAAACATCAGAGGTGAATTGCAGGCCTGCTGACCTGCATATGGACAGTGATCTTAGTCAAGATTTTTCTATCAGTTTCACAACACTGATAAAGTTCACTCCAAAAATACAATCCCAGCTTGCTGGGAATGTGTATCTGAGCACAGTTAATAAAATAAACACCATGAACAGAAAATAGAGGTTAAACAATGCTCCCTCTGTGTGTGAAGTTCAGCCACATCAGCAAAGACTGTCAGACATTTTTCCCCATTTTCTTCAAACAGAAAGGGTTCAGGAGTTCATTTAAGTTTTTCATAAGAAATTCTTTACACAAGCTGATAAATACAAGGCAATTTTGGGGAAAAAAAAAAAAACTATTAAATTTCTATTGTGGGACATTTTTTCTACTCCTACCAGGTAAGCTGGTTTGCAAACCTGAAGGTCAAAGCTACATGCTGACATGGATTTGTTGACTGTCCCCAGGAAGACCAAGAAAATAGTAAAAGGAGCATCCAGAAAGAAGGCCGAAAGACAACTCGGTACACCTTGTGAAGACTTCACCAAGGTTTCCGACAGAGGAGGTTTCTGGCTGGGATATAAATACAAAATAATCCTTGAGAAACTGTCCTGTTCATCTGCTGAAGAACTGCTAGCCATTATACAGGAAGATGACAAGCTGTATATATAACCTGGTAAACTTTAAGGCTGAAGAGAGGGAAAGCAGTAGCAGGTGGCCTTCGATATCAAGGTCTTTGCTACTGCAGCTTCAGTACATATTCTCTTGCTCCAGGCAATCGCTTGATCTCACATGATTCCCAGGAAGACCAAATTCTACTTCAGAGATTGAATGAAGCTCAGGAAACATTTTCTCACAAAAAACATCTTGAAAACATGAAGCAATCAGAACGATGCAACTCTTTTCTCCTGCCAAGGACCCAAGGTAACAAAGGTAATCACAATAAAGGCACAAAATAAGACTTTGACTGTAGATGGTTAGTGTCTAATAATAGAGGTATGAATTTTCTAGGTTGGCTTTGGTGAATATAATCACCTGAGATGACACGAAAGACAATTCTCTTTAGCACATCAGAAGAGCTTGCTGAGAAGAAAAGAACACTTAATGCTCACTTCTGCCTCCTCTTTGGGTTTGCCTTGTATCTTCTTCCGTGTAAGAAATAAGCTGATCAAACTTCTTCCTTCCCACATGCTTCACTGGGAGGCATTACACAAATAGCCTTATTGCTCTGAATAGTTCAAGAGCAAATGAGTTAACATACAGATAATGAATCTCAACTACATGGGAGGATACGTATTTTAATCTCAGAACCACAGAAACTAACCTTGATGCTGAAAAATGTAGAGCAGGGAGAGTAAGAGGGGATTGTACCTCTACCCAAGTGTGAGAGCAGTTTCTCTTGCTCCAGACAGATCATCAATTCCGAACGAGGAAATACAAGCAGTGGAAATCTGTTCCCTAGGCCCTGCAACACCTCCTGCAAGCGTAAACACACCGGTGCATCTTCTCGCTCTGGTAAGAGCACGACAGAGAATATCTCTAAAATAGGCTAAGTGTAGGACAGAACAAGCAAGTGAGTTGCTTAGGACTATTACATTCAAAACCCATTTGTCAAAGGGAATCACAGAATGATGTAATAAGGCATGGTGGTTTCTGAAGACGGCAGCTGGGTTCCTCATCCCTCTTTGCGTGGATCCTGACACACCACAACAGTCTGCACAGGTAAGAGACAAGAGTTAGCCAGGAAGGCATTGCTACCGATTACCCACGAAGCCATGCTAGGATTGAGTCATTTTTTTCAAATTCATAGCTTCAAATATCAGCCAGACTGCTGATGGGAGAATAAAGATACACCACTCTCAGAAATTATTCCTGAAGATATTTCCTCAAGCACAATGCTGGGTTCCTTGCAAAGAAGAGCTGAGCAGAGTATCTTTTCCTTTAGTGAAGAGCCCCATCATTTCTTCTAACAGGTAGTCTATTGATTGTTGACTTGGACTAGAAGGCTGACAGCCGAGAAGCATAATGGTCACTGGTCGTGGCTACGGAGCAAACAGCCTTTGCATATGCAGCCGCATGTGGGGCTGTTGTCTAACACCTGGCCTTCTACATCACATCCTTTCATTCCTTCCAGCTGCCTTGTTACACTTGCACTTCAAAAAGAGACTAGAAATTCTGCTTACTGAGTAATTTCCAGTAAGTCACTACAGGCTGTTGCAATGAGAAAGTTGAAGATACCTCTCACACAAGCCCACCTTTCAAGCTCCTGGTCCTTGATTACGCTGCTCAGAAATTTTACTTCTATTGCAGTATCATAATCAAGTACCTCAAGACATGGCAGGAGAAAAATATACCTTAGGAAAAGGAGGTGAGAAAGGTACATTAAGAAGTACTTGATGTCACTCCTCCAAACATTTAAGTATCAGCTAGACAGCAAAAGGGGCTTACTAGAGTTTCTTAGCTGCTGTGCCTTCCCTGCTCCCAGCATCAGGGGAAGAAAAGCCATCGGATCATGGATGGTCTCCTGTGTAGCCAGTGTAGTGCGATTCGGTGGTACTAGGTTGAAGAAAAATGACTCATAACAGCTCAAGCATCAGGCTTGATAACAGAGGAGCCTTTCTTGACAAACATGCAGGTCCAAGAAAATCACATATTTCTTTGACCTGCACGTCCTACTGCAAACACTCATACAGTTTGCCTTTTTTTTTTTTTTTTTTTTTAAAAACACCAGGAAAAGTGAAAATCATTCCCACTTAGATGTTCTGGCAACACTAGCCTATTTTCTATTTTCACTGGTAACTGCTACTCACTCTTCTTCCATTCTAACTTCTGGTACATTTGTGTTCTCTCCCAAGTCACTAGCAAGAGTGAGAGCTGACGCTTCTCTCACCCTTTTTTCCCCGCTTGTTGAAATCTTATTTCCACTGCTCTAATAGTTCTTGACTTAACTGGGACAAGGAAAATTATTCTGGGCTTCTCTGTCCTCGCAGTTAGGCTATTCTGTATTATCCATCCAGAGCACTGAAAAATCATACTGAAGCCCCAGGCAACCATTCTAACACTCCCTTAAATTCATGGTTTAATAAAATTGCCCATTTTTACTCGACATGTCTATAGCCATTTATATATCTACTTTCTTTTTGCATAAAAAACCTTCAGCGTTAATAAAATTCATAAAATTCTCTTCACTGCTAGACATAGCAAAGTTTGTTTAACAACAGTCATTCCAAGAGGTCCCAATAAGGCAAATTTCTTAGGCAAGGAGAGGTAGCCTGGAAGGAACAGAGACATTGCTCGAGCAGCCAGGGATCAGATTAGGAAAGCTAAAGCCCTGATAGAATTAAATCTGGCCAGGGACATCAAGGGCAACAAGAATAGCTTCTATAGGTACAACAGTGATAAAAGGAAGACTAGAGAAAATGTGGGCCCTCTCCAGAAGGAAATAGGAGAACTGGTTACCCAGGACACGGAGAAGGCTGAGGTACTCGGTGACTTTTTTTGCCTCAGTCTTCACCAGCAAGTGCTCCAGCCACACCGCCCAAGTCACAGAAGGCAAAGGCAGGGCCTGGGAGAATGAAGAACCACCCACTGCAGGAGAAGATCAGGTTCAAGACCATTTAAGGAACCTGAAGGTGGACAAGTCCATGGGACCTGATGAGATGCATTTGCAGGTCCTGAGGGAACTGGCGGATGAAGTGGCTAAGCCACTATCAATCATATTTGAGAATGGTAGTCCGTGGAAGTTCCTAGTGACTGGGAAAGGGGAAACATAACTCTCATTTTTAAAAAGGGAAAAAAGGAAGACCCCAGGAACTACAGGCCAGTCAGTCTCACCTCAGTGCCTGGCAAGATCATGGAGCGGATCCTCCTGGAAACTATGCTAGGGCATTTGGGAAATAAGGTGATTGGTGACAGCCAACATGGCTTCACTAAGGGCAAATCGTGCCTGACAAATTTGGTGGCCTTCTACGATGGGGTTACAGTGTTGGTGGATAAGGGAGGAGCAACAGACGTCATCTAGCTGGACTTTTGCAAAGCGTTTGACACTCTCCCGCACAACATCCTTGCCTCTGAATTGGAGAGGCATGGATTTGATGGATGGACCACTCACTGGATAAGGAACTGGCTGGATGGTCACACTCAAAGAGTTGCAGCCAACGGCTCGATGCCCAAGCAGAGAGAAGTGATGAGCGGCGTTCCTCAGGGGTCAGTACTGGGACTGGCGCTGTTTAACATCTCTGTCAGAGACATGGACAGTGGGATTGAGTGCACTCTCAGCAAGTTTCCTGACGACACCAAGCTGCGTAGTGTGGTCGACACGCTGGCAGGAAGGGATGCCATCCAGAGGGACCTCGACAGGCTTGAGAGGTGGGCCCGTGCAAACCTCATGAAGTTCAACAAGGCCATGCGCAAGGTCCTGCACATGAGTCAGGGCAATCCCAAGCACAGATACAGGCTGGGTGATGAGCGGATTGAGAGCAGCCCTGCAGAGAAGGACTTGGGGGTGTTCTTTGACAAGAAGCTCAACATGACCTGGCAACACGCACTTGCAGCCCAGAAAGCCAACCGTATCCCAGGCTGCATGAAAAGAAGCGTAACCAGCAGGTCGAGAGAGGTGATTCTCCCCCTCTACTCTGCTCTCATGAGAACCCACCTGGAGTACTGCGTTCACCTCTGGGGCCAACATAAGAAGGACATGGACCTGTTGGAGCAAGTCCAAAGGAGGGTCATGAAGACGATCAGAGGGCTGGAGCACCTCTCCTATGAAGACAGGCTGAGAGAGTTGAGGTTGTTCAGCCCGGAGAAGAGAAGGCTCCAGGGAGACCTTATAGCAGCCTTCCAGTACCTACAGGTGGCCTACAAGAAAGCTGGAGGGGGACTTTTTACAAGAGCATGTAGTGATAGGACAAGGGGTAATGGCTTTAAACTGGAAGAGGGTAGATTTAGACTATATGTAAGGAAGTTCTTCACTGTGAGGGCAGTGAGACACTGAAACAGGTTGCTCAGAGAAGTTGTGGATGCCCTGTCCCTGGAAGTGTTCGAGGCCAGGCTGGACGGGGCTTTGAGCAACCTGGGTTAGTGGAAGGTGCCCCTGCCCACAGCAGCGGGGATGGAACTAGATGATCTTTAAGGTCCCTTCCAAGCCAAACCATTCTATGATTCTAAGACCTTCTCTTCCCCATCTTTTTAAGCAATATGCAGAAGCATTTATAATGCTTAAGAACAGAAGTCTTAGTAAATATTACACACTAATAAAATGTAGAATTGTACCTACTAGTTTAGGCATGCAGCCAAAAGACCTGACTTTCAAAAGCTGGCTACACTGCTGCTCCCTCAGCCTGTTTTAATCTAGGATAGCACATCCAGCTCCCCAAAAATGGAGGGGAGGAATTTTTCGGTAGGCAGGGCATACTCTTGTCAAACTCTGATCTTAACTTTGTATGATCCAAATGCCCAATATCAATACCTTTGCACCAACATTATTTTTTTTTAAGGGATGCAAAGTGTTCTGTACAACCGCATTTTTCACAGCAATCTAATTAAAGAATTTGGTTCGACTTACCTATAGCAGCAGCAGTTTTCAAACTACAACATGTATACCTCTGAAGATATGCGTTCTTCTCAGAGTAAGCCAAAATGAACACCTTCAGCGGCATACATCCTAACTCCATGACAGAGCCTTGCCATTTCTGGTACAGAAACAACAAAGTGAAGCTTTCTTTTATTTATCTTTATACTGTGAGAAAGCACATCCCTTGCATTTTTCAGATGGCACTTCCCATAACCTGCCAATCATTTTAAATGCAAGAGACAGCATGCTAGATAAATGTATCTTAACTTTCTAGAAGAAAACTGCATCCAGAAAAGCCTTTCCTTTGAGTCACATTACCCAAGTTTTGAAACACTTCTGTCAGGCAAAATCAGGGCTGGTTTCAATTTCCTGGAGTCTATACCTGAAACAACCAGCCATGATTCGTGTTTACCACTAAGTTATGCTGTTGCGGTTCTCAGTGTACAATACTCCCCCCATCCACAAGCAAGGAACTAAGCACCATCTCATTTTGCTGTCTCCACTTTGCCCATCCTGACACTGGAAACAGAGAGTGCTGGCTGAAGGCTGATATCAGTACAGGGCCGAGCAAATAAAGATACCAGTATAATCACTTTTTAGATAAGTCAGCCAGCGCGAGCACAGCTGTCTAGAAAACATACAGCAGAGAAGCAGGAGTGTACCAAAGCATAAGGAGGAGTTCTGTTAGACCTGAAACTACATGGACGAAGAATACAATATCCTCTGCTACTGCTGAACATTCTGTCAAGCAAACAATAAGCTTTCCCCTTCTTAACTGTCATCTCAGGAGAAAACACAACCAATTTAAAAGCAAACAGCTCAGTTCTTCAAATACAACAGAAAAATACAAAGTAGCAGCATACACACTATCAGGTTTTGGGTGGTAAACTATGCATACTCAGTTTTTACTTCATAAGTTACAGCTACAACGGACAACGCAAATGCACAATCCATTTGATGCCATCTGCATGTCTCCTGACTCACCCACCATCAGGACAGACACAGAACAACACTTTTAGGTACTCGCCAGCAGCAGGCTTCAGCTTGCATGCAGACTCAAGAACTAATGAAACAGGCTCCAGCACTGTGAGTTCTCACACTCACTATCTCCTCTACAAGATCCCTTTGAGAGAATGAATTTGCAGCCCTTACTGCAATAAAGACCAGGTCAGCACAACTTAAACACAGAGAAGGACTGGCAACTAAAGCTCTTCCCAGCCTCCCTTGCCATTAGCAAATACACAGTAAAACACACTGCTACATCCACTGGATCAGCAAGTGGGTTTGGGTTTTGGGTAGGGTTTTTTGGCTTTACTTTGGGGTTGGTTTTGTTTTTGTTTTAATCTCAGCAGTATTGTGTCTAGTAGTGTTTAGAGCAGACACCGTTTCTCTCCACTTTCACAAAGAATTACAACCTTCACACAAAACAGTACAGAACTGTATTTACAAAGGTATATACACAGTGTTAAATTTTGAAACCCTCCAGTTTATTGCAAGCCTTTTTTTGATCCATGTATGTATATTGCTGGCAGGGGTATGCCCAAGACCCCAGTGCTCCTGATTTCAGCCAGCCCTGTTCAGATTCAGCGCAGCTGATTTTCTGGCAGTACAAGCATATTCTAGGTGAAGTGTAGTACAAAGCTCACCTTAAGGTGTATGGCACTCTCTCAGAGCCACTACCTCCAAACCTCTGTGACAGAGCGCTTCAAAGATAGGAACAAAACTTGAAACCAAGTAACACGTTGGTAGATGGAATAGCAACTGAGATTGCCTGCACTTGCCTTCACAGGCTGTGACTTTAATTGGAGCATACTGAAGTACATTAATAACAATTTTAGAAAGACCAGTATCGACTTCATTTATTTTTACAAAGCCTTTCTCTGCCCTCATCTTCACTGACTACACATGTCAGAGAAAGGTCAAAATAGCTTAATTTTCTTCTGCACTGGACAAAAAGGCATGAAGAACAGCCAGTAAATTCAGCTTATTTCATTTTCACTGTGGCTTAAGGAAGAACAGAAGGAATTTATTATCATCAAATTGACTCCAGCCTAACCTGGCTGCTTTTATCAAGGTTGTGTAAATTAAAAAGATAAAACCAGAGCTCCACTTTGCTCGAGATTAAAAAGACACATCAACTCAAAGACAGTGTTTAGATTTCACGGAAAAATAAATTGTGCTAACAGACATCAGAACACAAGAGTTGAGCACCTTTCCAAACAGAGCTATTTCAAAATAACAGATAATGCAATGCTCGTGCACCAGAGAATGGAAACCAAGTCAAGTGTTAAATGAACTAAGTAAAAGTTTACCACAGTCCTTATCAGTAATACTAAGGGACCACTGAGCAAACAGTATTTTAATAGAAATATAATTCTGTTTCAAGATGCCAAGTGCAATGTGCTTGAAAAACAGTATCTTCTTATTTGATAAGGCAACATTCAGACAAGTAATGCTACCTGGCGAATCTACAATTAATTGAACACTGTACTTCTTTCACACTAATCAGTATCTCATCATTACACTTGATCATAATGTAATCAAACATTTTTTAAAATACACCCAACATAATATTTAAATGTAGGAAAAATATATCATAAAAATAGAATTGTTTTACTCAGAAAGCTGGAAAAACCACCACAGGAACCTGAAGCGATACCTCCTTTTCCCCTCCAACGTGATTAAAGGTTTTTACAGTTTATTCCCTTACCTAAATGACAGCTTAATGTGCTCTGCTTAGCAAAAATTATTTTCGTAATAGCAGATCTTAATAAAAGAAAAGCATGCGGTGGCTTTCAGTCTGGACACAGATTCTCTAACTAAACTGGGCTGCAGACTCCTTCTGGCACAGTAAGGTCCCAGGTCAGGAATTCCTGAAGTTTTGCTCATGGAAAGTTAATTACAGTGCAGCGGCTGTGTGAAACAGCTCTAAGAACAGCAAGTTTCAGGCTGATGTTGATACTACAGCCTCCTTTGCCGTTAAGTGAATCCTACCATTCCCCAGTGGTAATATTTCACATGCAGCTGAAGCAAAACTAATAGTTCTCAACACAGCACATGAAACATCCAAAAAAGCCTACATATACGTAGCAACCAAGCTGTCAAATCCACCACTGTAACATTGACAACAGCTATAAATTCAACGTGGGGATGAATCTGATGGATCATCTTCTAGGAAACTTGGTGTGGCTCAGGCTGCATGCACTACTTGTACCACAACTGAGTTGCATCTATTGTGCTTTCAGTTTGTAACACAAAACCCTTAAGATCTCCAGAAAAAAGAGATAACCCCATGATTAGCTGGACTTCTTTAAACATCTCTAGGGATGGATGGAAGAGCTCCCCTTGGCAGAAGGGGATAAGCAATGCCCTGAAGACAGTATAAGTAAAAGCAAAGGAGTATCCAAAAGTGTATGCAGTTCTCCTCCACAGCTCTCATCTCTAGTGGCCTGGACAGCTCCCCCAAAATGGTCTCAGCCATCCAGCACTGGAAACCTTCCCTCTCCCAGAGAAAGTACGGACGGCAACTGATTCTGGCTGGGCAGCATCATCCAGTTTGTGAGTCTCCGCCCAAGGTTCAAACTGTCTATATTTAGTCAAGATTCAGCTTAAACTGGTGGCAAATTTTTCTCCCAATGAGACAAGAATTTAATCCAGAAACACTGAGGCATTTTCAAATCCCATAAGGCCACAAGTAATGACATATCAGGGAGAGACAGGCAAGGAGGAGAAGCTAACAAGGGCCCCTACACCTATCCAAGGCCTTACACTTAGGATAGAAGCTTGCTACAGTCTAATCCACATGAAAAGCAGACACAAATCCAGAGCCTCGGCAAAACCCAGTGGTTATCCAATATCTGGATGCGTGCACACTGGAAGCCAGTCTTATGGTACCTGGGTGGACCACTGGAAAACATCACCTGTCCCCCCCGTAGCAGAGCTTCCCAGTGAGCACAAACACTTAAAGTGCCCTGTCCCCCCATGTAAGCTGTAAATCTCCTCTTCAAGGAGACAGCAACATATCATCGTTACTCAGCCACCCTCTGGCTGCAGCAGCTGCCGGAGAAGCACAGCTCACAGACCTCCAGTCCTAAAGCCCTATCTGCAGCAGCCAGCTGTCCTTAAAGGCAGTCAAGCAGGAACAAACTGCTGACACCTCCTGCTCTAGTAACAGCTCTGAACGCAGCGTGCTCTGCTGCTCCCACGGGAGGCTGGAGACGCGCTTCCTCCAGTGCCCTGTCCTGCAGGAGGGATGCAATCAGAGCAGGCACCAGATCCAGCTTGCAGGCCATCTGGCAAACGACAATGCCGCCTCTGATCAGGAAAAGGCTTTGAGCCAAGAATCAGTATCAACTGTTTTACTGGAAACATCTCCAAATATTTTCCAGATACTGTTGAAAATATATCCTCTAACAAGGCTAGAAGAGAGGTGTCTCTCTACAGCTGCACACCGGGAGAAAACCCTGTGCTCACAGCATCTGCTGGGGTTGTAACAGCAGCTAAGAAATTAGCAAGTCAACAATAAGCAAGAAGTACGAGCAAGTACTCAGAGCAGACAGTATCAGGAATACCGGCACTGCCTGATATTTACTTAATGACTCATACAGAGGTGGATCCATCCATTTAGGCTTACTGACCAGTATGTGAACAGGTAACAGAAGAGCTTATGAAATCCCTGGCAGCTCAGCTCTTCCTGACCTCAGAGAACAAAGAAGCCTTATAGCAGCAAAATACCCTCTTTTCACTCTCCCTCTTTCTTTACCCTGTTGCACAATCTTTCTCCACACCTTGGAGCTGCACTTTTCACAAAATGTGAAACCAGAAGAAAGAGGAGAGAGCAAAAGGAAGAGGTATTTCTGTTCATCCACATCAACAGAAAAGTACAGACTACACCAGAATAAATATTTTCAAGTGAGATTCCCTAGTTTTCCAGATTTTTTGGGCAACAGGATTCACAGATAACACCTTTACCTTCAAAACATCCTTCATCCACACATGAACAGCATGTGGTTTAAACTACGGACTTCTGCAATCACTCAAACATCACAACAACTTTTTAATATTGGAGATTAATACACAGATAGTTATTTATGCAGAATTCATAGACTGCACTTAAAATATCCTTCCCCCCAAAAACCAACTGAAGACCATCATACAGATACATAACCATTCGCAGCCTCTTTACATAGAAGGAACACATAACGTAGAAGAAACTATGGCACTCCACTATCTACAAGCATGTTTTGAATGTTTAGACTGCAAATACAGTACAGAAAAAAATTGTTATTTTTTTCCATATACAGGGAAAACACTCAGCTTATACTTACGGCTCTTGGAACACATCCTACTTTTCCATAGCATTAGATTAGCTTCCACATTATTAGGTAGAAAGCGTGAAACATCAACAGCAAGTTCCTATTTAAAGTCTTCCTGGAGTTCTCGGTGTCTAACTACATATAACAATAGAAACTCAAAATCCATTTGTCCCAGCTCGCAAAAAAAGATATTCAGTTGACCTCAGTTTGTAGTTTTGAGCACTTCAATATTGCTTTTCCCCACAAAAAGCTATAAGGAACACCCAGGGCAACACACTTACAACTAATGAAAAATGAATCAGAAACAAAGCCGCTGATTCAGGAATATGGATCCAGTACTGCAAATCACTTTCCTCCAGGACTAATTTTCCATACAAAGTCCCATGGCTCTAACGTATATAAATTAAGTTACTGACACACATTCCCAAAACATTCCACAGCTCATCCTGCTGAATCTGAAGAGGATACTTGCAAAACACAGGCAACTAGTCAATACAAGAGAACCTTTTAGAACTTGGTAACACCTTTAGGTTTGGGGGTTTCAAGTTTCCATCCTTTATGCAGAACTGTGCAGATTATACCAAAGACCAAATAGCACAAACGAATGTGAAGAGTTTTTCTCTCCAGCTACAAGTCTTTTCTTCCTCGAATAGTGAGGCCCCCTGACACTGCATCCCCTTCTACCTCTGTCAAGTACTGCACTCATGACAAGCTCATCAGCACTACCAAATATATAAATCTTTGAGAAACTCACATGGATAATGAGGCACAGCTTCAAATCTGCAAAAACACAGGAAAACTGAGTTCAGTGTTGGCTGAATTTCTACCAGGCCTTTTTCCTCACACCAAAAAGCATTTACGCACAAGAGGCCCGTAACTCCAATGCTGAACATTTTAGAACAATTTCTGCGCAGACAGAACGACAACTGACAACCACCTAGACCTATTTTTCACCACTCTCCACTATTAGCTTTGAGCTCATAGGTGTTAGGTTGCTCATACCAAAAAATAGAAAAATTGATTATCAATAAAGTAACCAACAGAAAAGCAAATTTATTAGCCTAATTAAAAACCAGAATTAGTGCTACTAAGCAGGCAAACCTACGCTTATGTAGGCTTATGGCTTCCTTTTATATGTTATTTATTAAAGTGACAGTGAAGTCTAAAACAAGGTATTTTAAACATGAACTGTTTGTCTCAGAAATCCTGGTTTTATTTCAATGTTGAGTGCAGGACTTATGTGACATTTCCCATTTTGATTTCTGTTATTAAAGGATTTTAAAACAATACTGTACGGTCACTGCCTACAGCCCTAAGGGGCTGAGTACACAAATAACAAAAATATCACAAACTCTACAAAATATAATTTTGATTTAATTTCATTCAAGCATTAAGTTCTTTACTTTGGGGAAATTAATCTACCATCTTTGATAGCAAGCACTCTTCTTCAGCTACTCTGATGGCTAATAATATCATTTGAGGTACAACTGGAACAGAACTTGAAAATGCCTTACCTAATTTAATACATTCACTGAACTAAACAAAAGTTTGTCTTACAAACTTAACTTTCTCATCCTGTGAATAAAACACCTGCACTTCCACCACTCTGCAAAAAATATCCATGTTCCCAATAGTACACCTCTTTCACTAAGCACTCCAGCTTTTTCAAGAGCTTCCAAATTAATGACAATTAATTGGTACGGTGGAAAATATTACCTACTTCCTATATATTTCTCCCAATGATAAAATACTTATTTTCACAAGCATGCTTCTATGGGCTGTGCCAGCCCAGAAAGGCAGTTGCACGCTAAGCTGAACTGAGGACAGATCTGTCTTTGGGAAGACGGATGGTCAAGGCCCAAGACGTTGGGTAGCTCACCTGTCACATACAAAACATACCTTCAAGACATGTAGGTTTCCAGTAGAAAAGCGTGAATAGGCTCATTTTGGAAGATGTAATGGTCCATCAGCTTTTGTCGTTAACTCTCTTTGCTCTTCCTCTCAGAAACTGGTATTCTGGAGATATAAAAAGAACTTCAGCTTAAAATACAGCTCTCTCCGATAAAGACACTATGTTACATAAACATTACATTTTTTTCCTGCTTTTTACCAGGCACACTGAAAGGTCACCTGAAACCAATCTGATGGGTCCAGTCACTGAATTACTATGCTGTCTTATCTCAAAGAAGGCAGTAAGGGCTTCTTTCTTTACCCCTGTGACCCTCAAAGCTTACACATTACTATCTACATTACAGTAGCATACTGAGAATTTATCCTAAAGATTGGCACTGGGGAAGTGACTTCTTTAAAGTCATACTGGTGCCAGAACCAGAGAATTACACTGTGTTATCAGAAGTCCCTTTTCACCTTGTCTGCTACATTTTACATACTGACATATATTTACCACACTTAGGTTTATCTCAAAAGCACGAACACTGAACTTTTCTGCTGAATTTTGCCAAGGTTCTCTCGATAATAGATTAGTTTCCTTAATCTCATTAGAGACGCTTGGATCCAACTGTGCAGCACAATCAGGGCACTACTTAGCCTGCTTGGGATTCTGAGGAGTTTGATATACAATTGGAAAATGAGGCTGAAAAGGCAAAGCAAAAGCACTGGGACTGTCAACGAGCAAATGCCACATTAGAAACAAATTCCCTAGGAGGCCCATTTTGCAGCCAAAATAATTAGATCACTAGCAAGAATCATCCCAAGTAGAGAAACAGTGCGTTAGGAGATTAACCAAGGTCATGTTCTCTCATATCCAGCTTTTTAAAAAGATTTCTCCCCTGAAAACTTAACCCTAGGGCTCCATCCAAATTAAGAATTCATTGCCGATGTACATCAGTACAAACTGAATCAAAGCATGCTATAACCTGTCAAGTGCTGACTGCCCAAGGAAAGGCCGCATGCCTTCTAAGTGACAGAAATCCGCATCTGAGAGTCACCTAGACCCTGTGACTGCTGCTGCTGGATGTTCAGAGATTACTGCCAACTCATTAAAATCCAACATTAAAAGTTTATTAAATATGCAAACATTAATGGAATTGACTAGCAGCTACTTAGGCAGATAAAATTTCAACACAGCATGTACTGCAGTTCCTGTTATCAATAACCTGTCCTTTTGGAAGTGTCCATGAAAGAGTCATAACGCTACTCAAGGCGGTGAAACCCTCCATCTCTTTCACATTACTCAGGTCACACTCTCAAGGTTCCCACTAGCCAGGAAGCCAGGTCGCCTACTTCCCAATAATTACAGCTCAGTATATAGTATGCATTTTCACTTTCACGCCTGACTGCTTGAGATGCATAGTCTCCCCAAGATTTTTTTTCCCCTTTGGCCACATCTGCAGGGCAAGTCCCACACCTCTTTGCAGGCTCACGGGTACAGAGGTTTTACATATATCCCAAACTTGCAGTTCTTGTCAACTTGCTGCTGGAGTTTGAAAGAACTGCAAAGAGAGGAGTACAGTGTCATACAGACAATATAGATTAAAGAAAACCAGCCACTTAAAAGCAGCTCTCCTCTAACTTCAGGTAACTTTGTACATGCACAATGCGAATAGAGCTCTGCTTGGAGCTACTCTTTTGGAGCTACCTAAAAACAAGCATCAGAGTCCACCACGTAAATGGTAATCTCAGTACATTTTGCTCCACAAAATGCAGTTTCATTCCCGGCTGACTCTGCAAAGTCCCAGTGCTTGGTGAGTATCTCAACAAACCTCCAGGTTTTTGCTGTAGAGTGACATCAGACTTGGAAGTGTTCTTCACTAATACTATCAGCATAATCTGAGCTAGCCCAGGGGAAAGGAGGACAAGGAACATCTCTCATCACACAAAGCGTAAACAAGCTCCTAAGAGTCTCTAATGCACCTCCAAGTGACTCTGGCAACAGCCTTGCTCTCTCAGTAGCAGCTTCAAAGAATGCCTGGAAGATTTAATCCTCTAATTATGGGGGGGGATGGGAAAAAAGTCTTCTCTCAACACACAAGTATGGTATAGCATCTCTGCCTTGGAGATGTGACATTTCAGAAAAAAGACTGAAACGAAATCTTAAGGAACTACCTGGAAAAAGCATGGCTTAGCAGGAAAGAAAAAGCACGACTTACCAGGTAAGAATAGAAATTAATGAGTACAAAGCACTGTGAATTCCAAAGGGAACACTGAACTCACTGAGCACAAAGAGGGAAACTGGCCATTTGGCTGAGCAGGTTCTTTACTACCATCTTTCCTGGTACTGACAACAGTCTCATACTGGAGAAGAGCGGTCTGTTGTAAGTGTCAAGAACTACCCAGCACCCAGTCCATGTGAGGCAACACAAATCTGAAATTAGGGTTTTCTTTTGGTCCTGCAACCATATGGGCCTCCCACAAAATATGCAGAAGGTTCAAGAATGCCTTGGCGAGGAGGGAATCAACAAAATCACCCATCCATCACCTGACACAACACAAGGCATCACGTGTTGCAGAACCTTGAGTAGCAGCCAATTTGGGGTCAGACATACAATAGCCTCCTACTCCACGAATCAGGAAGCCTGGGCTTAGATTTAGATTCTTTGAAACAGAACTGACAGTTCCTGTTGGAAATTAAGGCAAAGAGATCCACTTCAAGGTAATCCAGTTTCTGAAGAGGGCACTGACCAAATCTCACACTCACAATCTGGGGAATGATCTTTCCTGCTTCAGTGTGTTCAGAACCACAGGAAAGCAGCCAGCTCACCAGCAAGCTCGAGGCGTTGGTCCCAAGGTCCCAGCTGTTCCCTGACAAAGCAAAGGAAAACCTGTACAAATCCTTCCATCTTTTAGGGACATTATAATGACTCTTTCTGTTGCAACTTGTACATTCTGGCCCTAGACACAGGGCAAAAAAATGACCCTGCAAACATTCCCTATGACTGAGCACTAGGAGGCTTCTATACAGATATTCCTCAGTCGACTGCCTCCCTGGTCAGCTTACTGAGCTCTTGAACTTGACTGCACTAAACCGCGCCCATCAACAGTTCGGATTATCTCTCCCCAGAGAGCTCTTGCCCCCAGGAACAGGCAATGGATGACTGAACACAAAAATAATACTTGTAGCTTACAGCCAGCACCTTTGTTCAACCTTCTGCCCGTCAGGCTGCAGGAGTCTGTAATCATGAGAACACATCAAATCAGTTAACCAGCACCAGTACTTCCTCCCATTACAGACAGGCAAGTACATCAAACCTACAGGACATTGTACCTTGAAGAATGCAAATAACCCATTAAAAGAGCGCTCTATTTGTAAGTGAACCAGGAAGATCAAAGTACTCTGTGTCAGCTCTACGACATACTAACCTTTACTTAGGAAGATATGAAGAGAGAGAAGTCTTTCCAGCAACCCTATGACTAAAGCAACTTTTAAACATTCTCATTCCCAAAGGGGTGTCCTCATGCCACTGACCAACACCTTATAAACAGGTTGTTATAAGGAAAACGAGTAGAAAAGAAATGATGTTAAGGAAAACTCAGAAATCAATCTGCTACCTGCTGAGGTCCACGGCACCTCCAGCGTGAGACCCCAGCACTATGTTTTCTTCACCTCCACCAACATTCAGGTGCTTGGCTGATCTGAAGGCAGCAGCAGCACTGGATACGACAGCACCAGTGGGAAACCGCTCTTTGAGGGATACCCGAGTAGCCCAGAAATAGGGAGGGAAATAATTGAGAAGAAACTTCATCCCCTTTAGCACTAAGCCATCACGGCATAAGACCAAAGGCCAAACCTGTAGTGGCCACAGGACCAGACACCAAATAAGACAGTGACAATGCAACCTGACAAGACAGACTGGCACAGTGATCCGGAGCTGCGGACGTCAGGGGCATTGACCTTTATCTAGGAGTTGTAGGGCAAATCTGCTGAGCTAAGATAGGAGCAGCCATAACTCACAAGTCTCTGAAATCTGGACAAGGTGTTTCCTGGCAACAATAACAAACCAACAGAGTAAAATGAATGTTTTCTCACCAGCTTGCTGCTGGATGACCCCGCTAACACTCCTTTGCAGAAGACAGGATCCTCTCTGACAGAACCACCACCAACAGCTGATCCAGCACAGTGACACCAAAGCTGACATTGCTACACTGCCCTCTGCTCGGCTCTGAGGTTAGATAGGCTGACCACCTTCTCCCCGAGGGAACTCCAAAAATAGCATTCACCAACTCAGTGGAGTCTACGCCTGAATAAACCACGGGCAGAGGTATTTGTTCACAGCTCACGCCACATCAGTACACTCACTCAGTAGATGGATGCAAGGAGAAATGTAGGCCACACGTCCAGAGAAAAACAGATATCCAGACTTCAAAGATATCAGAGATCTAATTTTCAGAGTCAGGAAATTAATACCCATTAAAATATCCTGCAAGTGCTGGGGTACAGCTCAATATGAGCCAGATGGGCAAAGGGAAAAGCATGCTTCATCAGAAAGTTAAAAAGTTTAGAGTTTTTTCCCACTAAATTGCCTGATGAATCATTAAAGAAAAATCTTTGTGATGTAAGTATTCAGACTTATACAAAGAATGCTCGTAATTAGCTCTCAAAGTAATCTGACCACCAAAGTAATCTCTGACCACCATCTGGAGTTCAGCCTACATCTTGACCTCAGTTACACCAAACATCCATGCCATCTCTGAAACACATCTGAAAAATTAATCACATTACGACGTTAAATGCACAAAGTGGAAAAAGTTGACAGGAATGCTAAAAACCTGAACCACCTTTTACTCCACAGGCTCTTCACACACAGCTCTATAAATGCGTGTTCCAGAATATCCAGAGAGTGAGCAAGCAGCAATTCATGCCTGTCACGCTTAGGGAAATGGTTTCAAAATGCATAAGTAAAAAGGCAGGATTTATCAACCCAATCCTACATCTAAAACAAAACGATTCTTCCATCGAAACCTCAGTTTATAGCAAATGAAGTTGACACATGACATATACAACCTTCTTCTAGTAACGCAGGAGAAAAATCTTCCTAGAACTAGATTCTGACAGTAAACCAGACTTATCAAGGATATGAAATAACTTATTCACTCAGCCATGTATAAACAGCTCAAAATACCTTACTATTAAAGGACGCAGAAATTCCTTCCCCTAACGCACCTTAGATGATTGACTTTTTTTTCCTAACAACCTCCTGATTAGCTTGAAACTCCTATTCCCCACTGGCAAATAACAAAGTCTAAGATGCTTCCTACCTACAAAGCCTCTTAGCTCAAGAAAAATAAGTTTTACTTAAAACATGGCTCTGTGTTGCATGCTGAGCTCCCCATAGCAAAGCATTCAAGAATGATACACACCACATCACCAAGGGAAAAAAAAAAATTATCTCGTCAGTTCCAGAGAAATTCTATTTTCAATGCAGTTTAGCAACCAGACTTTAGACCTTTGTAAGAAAGTCCACAACAGGAAGGAAAGAGGCATGGTGCAGGCTGGAAATACTGAAGCAGTTAGACTTAGTTCATATTCGAAAGTGAAGCTTTGCAAGAATGAGAAATGTTTGTTTTTTCAAGTGATCAAGTACCTATAAAACACAAAGAGCCTTCTATATTGGGAGGCATGGTCCCAGAGACGAGACCTCCTGACAGCTGGCACACAGAGTTTCTTCCACCTAAAGGTATGTTTAAGTATAAGTAAGAGCAAGATTAGAAAGGACCACCAGACTTGGCACCAGCGATGACACCCCAAATTCTAGTCATTTCACTACCTACAGAGAGACAGAGGAGGACTGTCACCACCCTCAGGTACAAACTTAATTACCTACTTGCATCCTGCTGCAGAGACTGCCAACACTGGGCACGAGTTTACTACAGGAAGGTTTATGCTTCCGTAGTTAAAGATTACACTGCAAAAAACACTAACATTTTTTACACGCTTATTTCACACTTTTCTTTAAATGGTATTTTAATTAATTTTTATCTTCCACAGAGAGAGATAAGAAAGAAACGGAGGAATTAACTCCACGTTTAATTGGTTACAAGCATCACAAAGCTGAGCCTCCTCTGCGATCATTAGCTGCTTCTGTGCACAGCTAGACTGGCTTCAGTTTGGTAGGGGATAATTTCAAGTTGTCATTATCTTTGCCACAATACCTTTCTCCTGGCTTCAGCTTTGGCAAGGGTTACACAAGACCAAAGTCCTATACAGCAAGTCAATATTTAACTTAAGCACTGTACTGTTAAGACTCGCCTAGAGTATCTGATATAGTAACTTATTAAATCTTACACTATCTTTTGTAACAAAGAATAATAAAGGGCGATTTATCTTCTTTACAAGAAGTTGTAAAGATAAGTTCTACAAGGACAGCAGTTAGATTCAGCTTTAATAATTTTAATAAGGGACCTAAAGGAAAATATTTCCATGAAAGGAGTTCTAAACAATATGACATGTAAACCGCAGAACAGGTTCAAGACACGGGCAGGAGCCACAGTGCAAAAAATCATTTAAATCTAAACCATACCACGTTCTGAAAGTTCAGCATTTTTTCAGGAAGTAACATTTTAACACTGCAATTAAGCCATTAAACCATGTCACAAAGGCTTATATGAAACTCTTAGACATTACAAGGAGAAGTATTCATTCTCTACTAAATACCTGAATAAAAATCTATGAACTGCTATACTAACATAGACTTCAAAATAATACAATAAACAAAAGACTGATTATTTTTTTTTCCAGGCCAATTGTTCTTAGTCTTAGTGAAGCTAACCAAATGGTTTAGATGCCAAAAAAAAAAAATCTTTGCATGCCCCTGATGTAAATAAAGTTTTGCTAATAGTCTCATCTTTTATCATCTTTTTGGACAGAGATCTTTCTGATCTCAGAAACAGCTGTTAAAATCAGTTCAAACCACAACTGAGAGCAATTTTTTGTTTACTACATCTGTTTCAAATCTTTATCCACCTGGTTTTTGTGTCTAAATGCAATTTATTTATTTATTTACTGCTAGTGCTCCCATCTTTACATTTAGCAACAACTGCTTTTTCTTCTCTAAAACTGAACATCTGTTTTAGCAATGATTCCACTGGAGTTATTAGTGATAATCACCACAGGTAAATTTCTAAAAATTCTCCAGTTCTACATTTGTAACCCTCCACATGCACCAGTCTGGTCATCACCCAAAAGTAAACTTTTTCAGGAAACAAAATAAAAACATTTCTACAGTAAAAGAGTGGAGGGTGTAGGGCTGAGAATATTAGCCACATCATGAAATAAGGAGACAGACAGCATTGCATAGCTTTCATCTAAAAATCCAGCAAAACAAAACCGAAATAAAACAACAACAAAAACCCACCAAAAAAAACAAACCACAAACACTAGGCCAGCTCATCTCTCCAGGGAAGCGCAGCCTCAGAGAACACTTTCACAAGCAGCCTAACTGATTTTGATCCATGATGCTAAATGGGTGGACCTGCCTCTCTCCCTGTTACGTACACTAGCGTTAGTACAGAAACACAGTCAGCTCCCATCAGTTCACTTTCTGTATGGTGCTAATTGCTGGCTGGTTTGACGGATTAATCCAGCCAACCACACCAATTATACCTGCACACGAAAGGCAATGAAAATGGACAGAGGGCTGGAAAAGAGGTGCACAGGTCCACCCTCATCAGCAGTAACATCATCTTAAACCTGCTCTCTTGAAAGTCCAGGCTTACCAATACGCAGTTCCCATGAAAATGTAACCTTTCACATCCCAAATGCCTGCTTGGAGCAACCAGATGAGGAATCAAATCCATCCAAGAGGGAATGCAGAAAGTATTTATCTTTACTTTTTCACTCTGCTTTGAGGATGAGAGCAGTATGTTAAGACCGGTCTATATCTGAACTAGTATAACTACAGGACAAAAAAAGAACAACTGCAAATGAAGTCACAACAAGGTCTTAGTAGTTTCCAGCAGCAAAAGTCCCACAAAGCTCAAATGAGAAAGGAGGCTGACAGGTTCCTATCCATTTTCTCTACAGGTTTTATTTTCATGGTACTATGCTTGCAAGTGTTACTTTTATCCACCTCCATCCTTTTAGCAAAAATAAGCCAGAGATAGGAGATTCTGCCCTGGGAACCACTTCTCCCTATAAGAAGGCAAGGCGCTGTCTTCCTTCACAGTTTTAAGTGCTGCACTTCTTACCAGTTATCACTTTGTTTCACTCTACTGGGCTGAGCCAAAGATAGTCCAAGCGAAGCATCCGCTAAAGCCCTCCCTTTCACTCTTCCAAACTTCTGCCAGGTGAGAGAAGCACTGAAATTACTACAGGTTTTTTTAACCTAACAGGGCACAAAACCACAGAAGGTCGTGCTGATTTTTTTTTTTTCTCAACAGCCTCTAGGACGTTTTGCTCAGACAGGATTACGACAGACACCACAGTCTTAACTCAGTAATGATCTGCTTCAGATTCTGTCTGGAGATTTACTTAAGCGCTTCCTCCTTCCCGGGAAGAGGAGATAATACCCTGCGATTGTTCATCTGCCTCAGAATAGGCACTGCCAACACCTGGCTTCGTTACATGGCTGAGAAACAGCCAGCGCCACGGATACAACTCTAACTTCTTTCTGTAAATAACGCAAAAATCCTTTTTTTCTTTTTTTTTAATCTGCAAGCCTGGAAGCTACGCGCCTCGAACCGGGAGCGGACAAATCCCGCCTCGGCCCGTGCAAAACAGAAGCGACACCAGGGAGCACCGGGACGCGCTGAGGGGCCGCCGGAGCCGCTCACCTCAGGGGCGACCCCCCGGTTGCAGGGGTCCTGCCCGCGCCGACCCTCCCGCTGCCTCAGCCGCTGAGAGACCGTAGACGGCGGGGGGGGGAAGGAAGGGCGGAGAAAGGGGGGAGAAGCCCCGGCCCAGCCGCCCCCTCCGCGTTACCTGGGCACCGCGTCCGGCGCCGGCAGCACCGCCCCGCTCAGCCCCGGCCTCGCCTACCTCCTCGTCACTTCCGGGGCCGCGCTCCGCCCGGCCGCGGGTATGTGGGCGCGCAGGCGCGGCGGCGCGCGAGGGGCGGTGGGGAGGTGTCTGAGGCGGGTGGGAGGGGAGGGGCGGGAAGCCGTGAGGCGGCTGCGGCTTGTGGGCGCTGCCCTCCCCGAGGGCTTTCGGGTCTTTCTGAGGGGCTTACCGCGGGCCGGCGGAGACCTGGGTGGGAATCCCAGCTGCCCGCGGCAGGCTGCTGCGGATCGGGACTCTCGGACAAGGGCCAGGCCCCAGCCAGTCCTGTCCTCGGCCTCCAGAGCAGCCAGTTCGATTACCTGCGTGGGCTGTCGCGGATAGCCCTGCATCAGGTTTGTGGTGGCTGAGTGCGGTTAGGGCAGGCAAACCACGAAATGGTTTTCTTGTAATCTGAGGTTTCCCCTGGTTTTGAAAACTTGGCGATACCAGCCCCAATAGTCAGGTAATTTTTCAGCCAGTTCTCTCAAGGTAATAGGATGCAGCCTACGTGGCCAAACTGGGTATTAAGATGCCGAACTTTTTGACAGATGCTTTTAACATGGTACTTCACTAGTGGACAGGAAAGGGCTTCATTAGTGGTACGTCAGCGAATCAACCAGCAGTCTGGAATGGAGAGCAGAAACATTTATGGATTACGTACACCTTTTTATCATTATTGACAGTTTTACTGTCTCCAAGAAATGGCCCTCTACATAACGACTTGTGTTGGTTTTATTCATTATAAGTATATGAACATTTACATCGTATCTGTCTTCTGTATAAATTGCCTGGCGTTCTTCATGTCCAATTCCTCAAGTTATTCCAGCATGTTGTGGTTTTTCATGGTGACACTAATACAGCACAATAGTAGCTTAAACCATGTGTAGGTGCTGTGAATAAGGGGACCATAATCTTCCTCTTTAGTGTGATGCTTCTATGTCTTTTGTAGTATTTTCATTTGCTCATAAGGACAGCCGCGTTGCTTTAGCACTAAGGGAATGCAATACTTTGAACATTAATGAAGCTTTCTGAAACTGTTCTGAATTTCCATTCACACTTCTATTTTCTGACAGTGAGTTCTACATTGGGATACAGAAGGGAGTAAATTAAGAGGGAAAGACAAACACTAATGTCCATATTACTGTTTACGGGGACGATAGCAAGTATCCTTTGTTCACTGGCTTCACAGTTTTTTGGATGAAGTCCTGCATTGCTTTTGGTGATACTGTCCTCTGTAAACCAGCACATGTAGTATAAACAAACAAACAAACAAAGAAGGCAGCAATACCTGTATGACAGCAGTAAGTGCTTATGTTTGCTCTCATTTTAAAAAATTCTGAAACACGCTCCCCAGTTTTATTTCTCCACCGGTGGAAGTCGTAACAGCCACCTCACTCACACCGCGATTTGCACACTAAGCAACGAGGGACTATCGCTGCAGATCACTCCGCTGTCTTGCTGTTTTGTCGTGTATCAATCCAAGAGAAAGGTCTCTCCGCTTGCACAAGCAATACCACGGCTTGCCAGGAGGTGTTGCTTTGAAACCACACAAATATCGGAGCTTAAAAATCATGAAATAGGCTTGGACTATTAAAAATAATCGACAGATACTTCGTTCTGGCAGGGAGAACTCAAGATCCTCCATTTGAAATGGTAATTTGTGTTTAAGACAATTTAAACCTGAAATGCACAGAGGGAAATAAATGCTGAACAGGGGACCCACGCGATGGGAAATACTGTGGGTTCGTACATTGCTAACAAATATGTTACAGCAGCTTTAGGTGTGCAAAACTGTCAACGGTTTTGTCTTTGCAGATCTGAATGTCAATATATCTATACATATATATGTATAGATATTTTACAGACCTGATGCGGTGGGGATTTTTAGAGGGGTAACTTGGTTTCAAGAAGCCAAGGAGCAGAGTCATGCCTCAGTAAGACAGTCGTCCTGTTCAGAGAGCTGTCTCGCTGTGCTCTCCACACCTGCACACATACATTTTAAAAGAAAATGTGTTGCTTCTTTCTAAGGGGGAGCGCGGTGTTGGGTGTACAACTGTTCTCCAACTACAGCCCTGTTTTTAAGTACATACTAACAGTGACAAATTTAGTTATGCATTTAATTATGCCCAGCCTTGGTCTGCAAGACAGAACAGGAGGCAAAGTTTCCAAGACATTTAAAACCTTTTTTGCTAAAGGAAAAAAAACGCCTCAAAGGATACCCAGCAAGGAGGAAAAGTTTTTAAATGTCTTTATCACATCAAGTTAAAACAACCTCCATTGCTAAAACAAGCTGAGGCTCTTCAGCAGAAATTTAAACTCTGGAATAGGATGATACTTCACAGCCCACAGTACGCCTTGTTGTGTAGATGGAGTTACCACACTTACACCAGCTGCCCTTTCAAAGAACTATACGTACCAGCCCTGGGGCGATGAACTCCAGCTCACTGAGGCTCTGGAAGGCTGTTTTTGGAGACAAGTTTAGAAAAGGACCTCACAGTTAGCAAAGGAGGTTACCTAAGGGTGTGTATAACCAAAGGAGCCCTCAAAAATTATTTTATGATCCGACGTTTAACAATATTGTGTTTTACTACAGATGAAGGTATTAGCCAGGATCAGAGAACAGTGTACCAGCCAAAAGATTATGAAGTTGAGGAGATCAACAGCAATTTTTACACCAAATAATTTTTTTTTAAAGCCAAAAAAAATGTGAAAAAGTTGTAGCTGTAAAAGGGAAAGCAGAAAGCAGTTGTTGGTAAATTTAGCTGGCCCTCCGAACCATTGTTTCAACAGCAGGGTGTAATTCAGGCCTGATGTTTAGACCAGCTGCTGTCAAGAATGATTAAGTTTTCAGAGCTCCTACCCCTCTCAGCACTGTGACCACGGGATTTACCACAAAACCTCCGCTCAGACTGCACAATACAGCTAGTTAAACCTTCCATATTCCTCAGAGGTAGTTTCAGCAGAAAGACTGTACTCCTACAGCTGGAGTATCACTGCAGACCCTCCTTTTCAAACACCTCTGGGGTCAGAAACAGACATGGTTTGTGCAACTAGTCAAATAATCATTTTCCAGGAATTTTTGTTCTCTGTGAATAAGTTTATAGCAAATCATGCTGCATCTTCTGAAGTACTTTGCATCAATGATATACTGGAATAAAAATTAACTCGAGCCTCCTATAGATAAAGCACTTGTTTGTATCGTTCAGCACTTCCTGAACAAGGCTGATGATCCCAGGAGGTTGTAGGGGACTTGACAGACTCATGTTGCTCCAGCTCAGGAAGAAGCAGGATTCTTTTTCTTTTACCACAGCACATTCTTAGGGATTTAGAAGACACAGCACAACATTCACATTCATTGAAATCTGCCCTTTGGTGAATATCCCTCCTTTCCATTTCTCGTAATGGAGTCTCTAAGGATTTGATATACCCATTTTGAGAAGCCTTTTCATTCTCCAGAGCTGGAATGGGCACCAGGCATATTTTCTGAGCATTATCCTCTACTATGTAGTCAAAAGACGAGTAATCAAAGGGATGACAAAACTTAACAACCCCAGAGGAATATCCACAACCTACCTCACTGCCTGCCTTGTCCTGTTGAAAGAAAGTCTTTTATTACTACTCCCAACTTTCTCACACAAAGTTAAGCCTCTACCGTAATCATCTTTTACTTCTGAAATGGCATCGGCTGCCACAGACAAGTAAAGAGTAGAGCTGTCCCCTAGCACAGGATGAAGACACGAGCAATTTTAGATATGCAATTTTAGCTGTATTTCTCTTCGTGTAGCAAGATATCTTTCCTTTTGGCAGGCCTAGGGCTAGAGAAAGCTGTCACCAAGTCTTGTGGTTTCACAGTCAGCTGTTTTTCATCAAAGTATAAACAGCCAGGCAGTCTGCAGGGAAGAGCCCTGCTCCTCACGGAACAGCCTTAGAAAGAGAAGCACTGGAGACCTGTACAACCTTTTGGTGAATTGCTCAAAAACTTAGAGAAAGAAACCTGACCATCTCGATCACATATTATCAAGGTTAAGTGCACCAACTGGCTCTGCAGCTGTGACCCCAACCCATGGCTACCTGTGCTCAAGATCAGCTCTGATAGAGCAGAGCTGCATTGCCTCGGATCAGACTGCTGTGAGAACAGCTAAGCTGTGAGAGGGAAAAAAAAAAAAGCAAGAAGCCTAATCTGGGGCCCATGCCCATGCACTCTTCTTCCTCCATTGGTCCCGGAGTTGCATTTAAGCTCAGATGCTTGCACTTGGTCCTTGTACAACTCAGCGCAGAACAAAGCTCTGAAGACTCTAATTTCCTCTGCTGTGTACACTTAAATGCACTTCCTCTTCACACTACCAAACTGTATTTATCTTTAAGGGGAAAAAAAAGACAAACATAAAGCTTAAAACAATAAACATTAAACGTTTACTGAGCCTTTCCATGACTCTGTAGAGCTTGCTTTTTTTTTTTCTGTGAGCTTTCTTTTCCTGAGAACTGTTTTCTTCTGTGTTTATTCATGTTCAGAAGGGTCCTGTTTTGTCACAACTATAGCAGCTGTATTATTAAAGGACAAGTAAAATAGACCTGTAAAGTATAAACAGAAAGTACAACTCAGAGAGATCTTTAGTTTCATTCTGGTCAATAAAAATACAACAGATCAGTTAGCCCTCCAAGGCACCATTTACACCGTTTTTATAAACTCCCAAAACACACTGTTTTACAAGCAAATTGCAGAGTATTATCCCTGATTTGTTTTGGGTTTTTTTCTTACATTACTTTAAAAATGAGAGAAGAGCTGTAGTGATCCACCACAACAGCAATAACCAATAAAGGCAGCAGTTGCTATGAGTGAAGACTA
Source organism: Sagittarius serpentarius (assembly GCA_034782735.1). NCBI lineage: Eukaryota > Metazoa > Chordata > Aves > Accipitriformes > Sagittariidae > Sagittarius > Sagittarius serpentarius. Next base: position 15,408,559 of record JAVKLA010000084.1, read on the forward strand.
TATATTTGTACGGACCTTTCTGTATGGATAAATCAAGTTGTAAAATTATTTATACCTGTTCCAGACAGGGGAAGGAGGTGCAGCCATTCTGCTCAGTGGCTGACTTTTAAAGGTCAACAGGTATAAAAGAGAGATTGTAAAGTTATAAAAACATTTCAAGCAAAGTTAACTTTCCACAACAAGCTAATTAGGATAAACTGAGCCCTACAGATTAAACCAACACCCTACAACCCGCAGGGAAAGAGAGCCCTCGTTACACACCCGTACCTCGGAGAAGCAGAAGCATGTGTAGCTGCTGGGAGTTTTTGGGGGGAGTTACTGGGAGATTCACCCTGGTCTGGGGGTCGGCTCTGACCTGTCTCTCACCCGGCGCTGCGAGCAGATGCTCGTGGAGCATCCTCCTCATGTTCTCTGGATGGCTTCTTGAATAGCTGCAGCAGGGATGGCCGCAGGGCAAGACAACCAGACACCAGCGGATCCATGTAAAAATTCATCAGTTCTTCAACGTACAGGAATTTTCCCTCTGAGGAACCTTTTCTTTCCCTTTAATTACACTTTAGTGCAAAGGAGACATTTTGTAATATTAGAAACTACTTACCACCACCACCACCACCTTTTGGCTTTTTTTACAAACTGGTAATTTTCCAAGTAGGATTCTACAATGTGGCAAAGCTTACCACAGCCTCACTTCATTAGCTTCCCGGTATCAACTAAAAAAAATCACACGGGCCTTGGCCTCTTGCAGAGTTTTAAGCAGGACCAGCCCTCGTGACAGATGTTTTCCGTCTGAACACCGAAAGCCCGTTGCCCTCCATCACGCCATGACCGTGTTCACCATCCCTTTCCCACCAGGGCTCGCCCTCAGTATCACTGCGCTGAACTGAGGGGCTAGGTGTAAAATAACGCCCAAGGAGACCGAGGGCTCACAACTTGACGGGAAGGGCACGTTAAACCCCAGGCAGAGCCACCGCGTCCCTGCGGGCCGGGGACAGCGGCCGCGCTGTGGGCGTCCCGCCCCGCCGGGGGTGGGGGGCCGGCCTGCGGGCGGGGAGAGCGGCGGGCGCTCGACATGGCGGAGAACGTGCGGGGCGCCGCCGCCGTGGCCGTCATCCGGCTCCGCAACCCGCCGGTCAACGCGCTGAGGTAACAGCGGGCGCGGCCGGTCTCCCCCGCGGCCGCCCGCCATTTCCTGTGGCGGCCGCCCCTGCCCGGCCCCGCTGCTCCTCAGGGGGAGCGCCGAGGCGAGGCTGTGGAGGCTGCAGCGGCGGCAGGCGCCGTCCCCGGCGCTTGCCCTCCCTCGGTCAGCGGGGCGGAGGGCGAATTCTCTGATTTTCCTTTCTTTTCGCCTCTTTCCCGCCCCCCCCACCTCCTTGCCCGAGTGAGGCCCCTCCTGGTCCCAAGGGTGGGCAGCCCCGTGAGAGCCTCTGCCGAGGGACTTCGACCACCACCACTCGGGTACCTGCATCAGCCCGGCCGGCTCCTTCGGAGAGAGCTTAAATCTCCCTTTGCAAAAAACATGCTGAACTTTTCTATGACTTCTGCTCTTTATTATAATTTCTAGTGGGTTTTTTTTTTTGCAGGAGAGGTGTCGGGCTTAGCAATCTGTACTTGCCGTCATCTCCCCTGGAAGCCATTTAAAAACTTTGCGTATTTCTCATCACCTTCCAGCCTTTAAGCATCAAGATGATGCTTCCAGCAAGAAACTGCACAGCAGCCTTAGCAGTTCAGCCATTTCTCCCTGGAGTTCCTTCAGAGCTCATAGGTGAAAACCAGCTTTTCCTCTCAGATTTGCTGCTGGGTTAGCTGCCTGTCCCACACACTCCACAGTACTTGCTTGGCAAGTCCCTGCACTATCCAAGGGAGCGCAGGGCTTAGGGCAAAAGGCTTTGTAGATAGCAGACATGGTTTAACAAGAGGAGCTGGCACCAGGATTAAACCACGGCCAGGGCTGTCAGGTAGTTCATTTGCCTTTTAAAAATCGTTAAGGAATTGACCTCTAAATACTAATCTTGGTCAAGAAAGGCCCCAAGTGATCTCAAACATGAGCCAGTGAAAAACAAACACCAATCTGTAGGAGCCTCTCAAATGTTAGTTTTTCATGTGTTTTGAAAAGGGTGTACGTGGTTTTTGGCTTTACTTAATTTGTTATAAGGTGTGTATTTTAGTTCCTTTAGTTCTGAGTAGCACATAGACCCCTTTTAAGCAGCTGTAGTTGAAGAGCTGTTCTGTAACAGTTACTATAGTGTCTATTCAGTGTGTATTCACAAGCCAAAAAAATCCACTGCAGTTATGCTTGATTTGTAAACCGGAATGTTTGTTAAAAAGAAGCTGAAAGAGACAAGTAAGAGCATGAATAGGAAATGCAACCTGCTGCCCTTCTGTAGCAAGCTACATTGCTCTGCAGTAACTGGAAATGCTTACTCTTTTGTTACAACACATTTAAAAGTAGAGTAAGATCAATTTCACATGCACAGGTAATTATCATGAGGAAACAAACTTGGAGTGACTTGATGAGATTAGATGAGCTAGACATGTCCCAGAACTGCAGGGTGCAAGACATCCCTTGGACCTCCTGTGCTCAAGACAAGCCTAAGAAAACTTCCCATCCTTACCCTGAAAAGTACAAAATAAGAGCTAAAGATACGGGCTTAAAGGAACCGTAACTCTGCCTCTTTTGAGAAGTCCTTGAGAAAACCCAAAGTTGCCTCCTGCCTTCAAACAGCAACTGCATGCACCTGTACAACAGCCTCTCCAGGACGGACCCCTGCCTCTACTACCCTTTACTCTTTGCCCCTCGGTGCCCTCACAGCAGGGTGCAGTTCTGACAAGCCAAGGGTAACAGATGGTGTGGTCATGGTCCTGTCCCCCAGCCCTGCGAGGGGGAAGGAGGATCCTGGCAGACTATACATCCATTAGAAAGGCAGTTTCCATTGGGTGCTGGACCTTCACTCCCCCACACCTGTATTGTGCTGCCCACATTCTTCTGTCTGCTGGCAGCCCCCCAGCACAAAGGCCCCTAGGAGACCCGAGTACTTACTTCACTCGCGCAGGCTCATTCCCTTGTAATGAGATCCATAGCACCGTAGCACAACCTAAGATGGGACTGCTGCAATCCTGGCCATGGTTCCTCACAGCCCCTGCTCTGCTAGCAGTGGTGGTCCTGTGACTGGCAGGGAGCCAGCTCAGGCTGCAGATGTGACTAAACACCAGCCAGTTGGTTTGGGTTGGTTTTTCAGCCAGCCTAGCTCTCTGCACCTTGTGCAATTGCACAAGGAGCACTGCTGGCACAAGGAACAGAGCAGGAGTACGTGGGGAAGGATGGGAACCCGCACAGCATGGATTTAAATCAGTTAAGCTGCCGTGAAACTATAACTTGAGACATGGGAACCTGCCCAGCATAGATTTAAATCAGTTAAGGTGCCATTAAACTATAACTTGAGACATGCCTGTGGTCTCTGATCACATGTCAGCGTAATACTTGTTTTAGAAGGGATCCATAATTATCTCATACTTGCCATCGGGTAGTTTTTAGCTGAGACCTGGCTATAGCCAGGAAAGGTGGAGCGCACTCTGATCCATGTGTGTTCCTTCTGCTTCTGCATACTTTATGTACTGGACCATAAGGGAGCAGGTTTCTTATTGCTCTTGGAAGTGTTTGACTATGTAGGTGATAGCAGACAGTGAAAGTTACAGACAGGAGCCATCTCCTGCTATCCTAAAAACTTAATTTCACAGCAGGCACAGATGCTTTTTAAAAGGCTGGCGTTTTTTTCCTGCTCTGCTCCAGCTTCACCCCTCTCTCCTCATTATATGTGGCACTTGGTGCCGTTATCCCAGCTCCCAGGCCATCGCCCTGGCCATTAGCAGTTTAGGAGCCACTGGTGGGCAGGATTTTGCTTTCTCCTGTCTGACACCGTGCACTGCTGTGCAAGTACCTCCCAGGCAATGCTTTCCTGAGGAATGTATGCTGACTTGTGAGTCTGGCAGCAAATTTGGCTCCCACACACAGATTCCCCTTCAAGTTAATCTTTCTCTCCACCCGCAGAGGTGGCATGTGCCAAATTTTATTTGTTTGGGTTTTTTTCCCCTGGTTTGCAGAAGTTTAGTATTCAGATATCTGCATTTATGAGACCATGGCATAGCGAGAAGGGATTTAGATAAGCAAAAAACTAGGAAGTTTTGGGGAATGAACAGGCAAGACTTGCAAGGGAAAGAACCAGCCATACCTTATTAGCAGAGGCAGGCTGCTGGCACTGAAAATTAAGAAGGATGTGGAAGAGAATTTCAATATTTGAGCTGACAAGTGCAGAAAAGCTCCAGGGATGCTAGGGTAGGACATGGGGTGGGGGAGTGTACGTGTGGCATTATATAAAGCATAACAGCATAACAGTCATGATTGGAAAAGGCTCTCCCTGGCTGCTAGGATTGTCCTTCTGGACCCCCAATCAACATAATGATCAGAAAATGTAAAGGAGATTCAAGAAGCTGTAACTTCAGATAAGTAGCAATGATGGGAGAGTCTGATTACCTGTGTTGGACTGGATCACCACCTCATCAAGATGAGATGCAGGGAGAAAATTCTGGGCTGCAATAAGTGTCTGCTTCCTAAAACAACTGTTGTAAAACCCCACAGAAAGGATGCCATTCTGGGTTTGGCCTTAATTTATGTGCATGACTCCCTTCGAGCTGTATTAGCTGCTGTGTGACAGCAACTACTATGCATCTGGATCTGACACTGAGGCAAGAGAGAGCAGACCAGGTAAATCCAGCACATGAGTACTCAATTTCAAGAAGGGAGTTATGTAAATACCCAGCAGTTAGTTCAAAGAAAAATTCTGCAAGAAGCTATCCAAGAGACACGAAGCCTGCAACAAGGGTGGAGGCTGGATTGTTGTTGTTTGGGTTTGGGATTTTTATTTTTTTAAGTTTATCAGAAGCCCAGGTAAACTGTTCAGCCAGCAAGCGATCTGGTAAAAGCCCTGCATGGCTTGATGAGAAAGCTAAGAAGACTAAGGGAAAAGTTTGATTTTTTTTAAGAAGTAGAATACTTACTCAAGTGAGGAGAACAAGAAAGCTCATAAAACATGACAAGAGACATGTAAACTGGAAATTAAGACTAAAAAAATATAAAGAGTGGATCAAGGCATGCTAAAAAAACAATAGCAAAAAGTTCTTTAACTAAAATTATGACTCAGGACAAGCTTACAGTATGCTGAGCTCAAAACTGGCAGTTACAGCTCAGGGAAGGGATCCTTACCTTTGATAGTTCTGTGAAATCATCAGCTCAGTGTTCTGGGGCAGCCCCAAAAAGCCCAGAAAATATTGGCTACCATCAGGATATATGTTGAGAACAGAGCAGAGGGCATCCCTTTTCTGCAATAGAAAACATCTTAATTGTGTGTAGTTCTGGATTTTGCGTTTGCAGGATATAGGGATGATCCGGAAAGGGATAACCAAAATAATCCCAGGGATGGTGCACTGCGTTAAGTGGACTGAAAAAGCTGAGTGTCATCAGTTTGGAGAGGAAAAGGCTGTAGGAGAATAAGGTCAAGGTTTACAAAACTGTAACAAAAGTAAATAAATTAAAGGCATAACCCTTTGCCAAATCCTGCAACAGTTAAACTAGGAGCATTTGATTAAACTAGTAGGAGATTGTTTTAAGACATAATACAGAGCCTGCTGCCACAGGAGCCTGTGGAGGAAGATGGATCAGCAGAATGAGAAAGGGATTAGGCAAATTCACGGACAGCAGGTGTGTAAGGGACGCTAAAAAGAATATTTGTAGACATACAGCGCAATAATGCAGTGATTGTGGATGTTGGGGGAAGTGCAAGGGGAAAGGACCAGACCTGCATGTTTTCCATAAACAGCATTTTCCACTGTTGGATTCAAGTCGCACTTCTTTAAAGGTAACTAAGAAAGTTTTCAGGATTCCCTTAAATTACTTTTTTTTTTTTTAAAGAAGTTCGCATTCACAAACCCTAGGTAAAATCTGAAATCATTAAGGTAAATAATAAAATCTCGTTGCAAATCCAGCACATCATCACTGCAATGAGTTTTATGCAAAATAAAAATAACCTGGTGTGGTCACCTACAAGAATATTCTCTTACCCTGGTGTGCACATGTTCTTTAGCAGCACCTGTGGTGTGTTTCTGAAACCCGTAACACCGAATCATCTTGGCAGAATCACTTTCTTGCAGTCAAAATAGTATACATGGTGGAGCTGACTACCTAGCATGGGATCAAGCATTGAATGGAATGTATGGAGTAAATTTTTGCATTGTTACTGTTAAATGAATGATGCTGTCACAGTATTGAAATACTTATGCAAATTATGGTGACTTTTTGTTTCTTTAATGCTCTAGCTGTTTGAAGTTGTGGTACTCTTGAGCATTTTTATAGTTTTGCTGTCATACATTTTACTACGATGCTTTCATCGAAAATTACATCTTTTAGTCCCAGTTATAATACATGAGTTACAAAGCAATGCAGCCTGTGTGTTGGACTGTAACACATCCTGAGGCAAACATAGTGCTCCATCTTAGGAGAACAAGAAACTGCAAATAGTCTGATGTTTCTCCCTTTTTGTCCCACAAAAAATTCCCACTGGGAAATAGCTGTATGGAGGGAGAAGAAATATTTATGCAAGCACAGGGTCAAGCTGCTCTCTGGCAAAAAGAGTTCCATCGGGTTAATACAGGTCACGTAGGTATTGAACAGCTATTTGGTGGCAGCCTTGATGACTAATTTTTCTTCTGGTAGGAGGATGTTATTGTGAGTGCTAAGGGCTTGTAACTAATTTCCTACATAAAATCCCAAACCTTTCCATTTAATGCAGACAAACCTTTTATATGAGCATTTTGCATCTGCTGATCACGTGCCTGCAACAGACACAGAAATGCTTTGATTGCTTCTTGTCTGTTCCCAAGAGAATTGTGCCATTTTTCTGTACAATATTTTCAAATCAGTAATTTAATATTTGTTCAGAATCCTGGTACATATTTCTTCCCCCTTTTTGCACCATGGTGTGTAAAGTGTAATGACATTTTATAATGGTTTTCCTTTTAATCTTCCAGCCGCTAGGTGAATTTGGTCTTTCTGTGGCCTGGCTCTCCATTGATGCAAAAACAGACCTCTAAGAGCAGCCAGCATTGGGTGCAGCCTGTGGGTCCTCCTCAGATCGCAGCAGCCACAGCACTCGATATTCCAAAGGGTGCGAGATAAAAAACAATTTTTTAACATGTATTTTTTTCCCCCACAGAATATGAAACCATGTATTAAAATTGGAAAGGCTTTCATATTCTGCTACATGGAACTGTATGCACTGGAAGGACCTTTACTGAATCACCTAATAGTTTTTCTTTGTCATGGCCAAATTACTCTCATTTTAAATTTCAGCTTTCAGAACCATTACTAACATCAGACTTCAGGGTTGTCTTTGATGTTTGGATGAGGCAATTGGTACGTAACCACCTGTTCTCTCTCCAAAAATAACACTTCTCTCAGCCTCCAGTTGTCACGTCTCAGGGCTCCCACTGATCTTTCTGTATAGCATGGCCTTATCCAGGCAGCCACTGATCCTGGAGACACCCCTAGACAGCCCCCCCTTGGCCAACAGCCATGATTAATAGATTTTGCTAATAGCTTCTCTTAATTTTTGATTTTGACAGAGGAATATGCAGAGGTCTGGCAGAATTTGACACACCTGGCTTACAGGAAACTTCTTGGGCCCCCCAGGTTTTCCTTTTCGGTCAATGGATTTTCACTTCAGTGCTGCAAACTCTTGCCTTATATAAATATGTGATCACCAACCCTGGACACACCTAGAAGCATTAAACATAAGTACAGTGATATATTTTTCATCTACTTTATGGCAAGCTTCCTTTTTAGATGAAATGCCCTCAAATACATTGAAAAACATGAACAAACCGAGTATGCATCAGGCCTTTGTATCTATTTTTAATTCACACTCCTCCTCTCCACGGGGCATCCGCAGAGCTCTGCCTCCCTCTTCGTCAGCCACCAAGCTTACATGTGAAGCTGGGCTTACAGTTTGGAGAAGGTCTAGGAACAGAAGCAGTATTTATAAAGGACTGGGCGAGCATGTATGATACTCTGAGTATTCCTCCAGCCTCCAACTGCTTGTGGCTCAGATTTTCTGAATCAGAGGCATATCTACATCTGTAGTATGTATATACACATGCACACAGAGAAGTCGCTCTCACAAACTATATATACACTTATATACTTACGTGTGTGTATATATTTTAGTATCTAAATTATATATACACACAATTTGTGTTAATATTTCTATTAATGAAGTGTTAGGTGTTAATGCTTCTATTTTTACCTACCATCTTCTTTATTACCACTGTCTTCTAAAACAGGCTATACTCTCCCTGTCCATCCATACGCACACATGTATATATAAAATAGCTTCTAAGCTTCAAATGAGAAGTGGGCATACAGTCAAGGCAGATTTTTTAAATATCTGATTTGTAAAAATACTATTTATACTTCTACTGTTCCATTTTGAAGTTCTTCGTTAATTCCTTGCTGGCAGCATTTACTGCTGGTGTCCGTGGAAATATGTTCAGATGAGACAAAATACGACATTCTATGTAGTGTTTTAGGCCCAAATGCACTTTGACAGGATCCCACACAATTTTAAGTCTGGACCTACATACAGATCTTCGCAAGATGAAAGCAGCATAATTGTCAGCACAGCACCAACTCTGTGTCAGGTGTTTGAAAGATAGCTTTTTATCCCTGGAGCTCCTTTCCCTTTTAAAAAGTTCTTAGATTGTCAGTGGTTTAGCATTAATTACTTTTAAATTATGCTAAACTGTTTTCCTGAAAATCTGAATGTTTAATTCATAAAGACGTTTTCAAAAGTACATTTCCCTGTGCTGCTTTGCTTTGAAACAGCAATGTCATAGGGAGAAGATGACTCTCTGGGAAGTGAATGACAGGTCAGCAGTCATAAGCTTGTTGGATTTTGGCGCTTGCCCTTGAAGTAAGAGGGAGGCTACCGAAAGGACTCACCTGGAGAGGTTGTGGCAGCAGACAGTCTAGGGGAGAGACCTGCTTGGACATACTGCTCATTTTCACTGGCATGCTTGGTGTTTATAACACAGACCTCTTGGAAGGGTAATGTAGTTGGTTGTTACTCAGTGAATCTCGTTTCAGTTTGACAGTTCTCCAGGCATTGGAAGATGGACTGAAGAGAGCAGATGCAGATCCTTCAGTGAAAGCTGTTACGATTTGTGGCGAAAATGGGAAATTCAGTGCAGGTAAGATATTTTTCATCAAACACAGCCCGAGAAAGAGAGGAAACACTCCCCACCCACCATGTCTGAAGATTCTCTGCCTCATAACACTGCTGGTAAGAGTCCTGATTTGGCTGGAAATGGCCACAAGACAGTGGGCTTTTTCTATTCTGCTGTGCCACAGTTGATGCAGGGCACATGACAAGCTGGACTGTCGAGGCCAGAAATAAGCTGGTGTGTTCATGCTGAAATGAGGGACAGCTGCTCATCTCCCTTATGTACTGGTCTCCTTACTCTCCATAGCTTTGTTTGTAGAAAATCTCTGGACCATCAGCTGATCCAGTGTATGGAACGTACCTGGGGCGGGGCAGTGATGAATAACAGATCTTCTCCAGTTCTAGAAGCCTGGGAAGCTAGGGAGTATCTGTGGAGCTCTATGTTGCTTGTTAGTAACTTGCACTTACCTATTCCAGACTCAACTTTATTACACCAAGGATGTCTGCAAATTTCTGTAGAAACTGCACAATCATTACAGTTACTATGTATTTTTGTACTTAGCCTTCCCCTCAGCTCTCTGAATAGGCTCAAGGAGCCAGGGTTGATGGAAGGCTGTCCCAAAGGGGGCTGATTCCTGTTAACCCCTCTCCTGCCAGCAGCATGCTCTGCAAGGACTTCTGTGAGCAGCTATGTTCAATGGCACAGAGGGAAGGATCATTCCAATCACTGCCTTGCCCACTAATTCCTCTTAATCTCTTTGTGCTGACTCAGGAGCTGACATACAAGGATTTTCTTCTCCGAGGAGACGTGGTATTGCCTTGGGCCCCATCATCTCTCTCATAGAAAGGAGCGAAAAGCCTGTGGTGGCTGCCGTTGAAGGGATTGCCTTGGGAGGAGGCTTGGAGGTGGCACTCGGCTGTCACTATCGGATTGCACATGTGAAGGTAACAAACGCTACAATCTAGAGAGGCTGGTGAAGGCATCAGGAGCCATGTACATATGGCAATGGACAGGGTGGAAGACTGCTCCTGAAGAGCAGTGGGACAGCATGCCTTTCTTGGGATCATCTCCCCAGAGGAGGGGGGCTTTATAGCCGTGGGATACAAAGTCTGTGTGCTCAGACATTCTTCACCTACACCACCACCCTTGACATGCTTTCATAAGTCTTACTAAATAATTTCAAGTCATTTCTAAATATAAAATTGATTTGTAACTAGTAGAATAAGATGGCTGCATAGAAATGTCAGTAACCGAGTGTTAATTTGCCCTAGGTCTCAGTAGTCATTACCTGTATTCTGATGTAGATGGCTGTATCTTACTGGCTCATGCAGTGTGACTTTAACTTTTTTTTTTTTTTGCCTAGCCCTGTGAATTTTGCATTTCTTTCTGCTAGTGGCCTAGTTTCAATAGGTAGTTGAAACTCAGCTAGCATAGAGCATTTACAGTTTGATTCCCCATGAGCTCTGGGTCCTCAAGGAACTCTGACCAAAAGACAGCTTTAAGAGTCTTTTAAGGAGTGATCAGGTTTTTTTTTCCTTGAATCCACTCCTTCAAGATTCAGGAATGCTGAACTACCCTTTAGTGGTACCTGGTCTCCTTATAGAGACTCTTCACTGATAGGGCCATACCCTCACTTTTGCAGTGTGAATCACTGTTTCTCCACAACAGTGTGGGTTGCTGTAACAACATAAAGAGGTATTCTGCATCACCCTATATGCCACCTGAGGTGGATGCTGTAAGTAGTGGTCTTAAAGTGACTCCAAATCTCTTAAGAGCTCAATGGGAAATGTGCAAACTGATTTTTTTTTTTTTTAAACAAGCCAACAAAGTCTAGATAGATTTTTAAGAGAAGACAAGACCCCGCTTCCTGCTGCCCCTGGCTTCTCTGCCATAACCCTACTAAATGTCAAGTCCACCAAGAGCCATTTGAAGGAAACACTTTTGAAGGAAGATTAGGGAAGAGTTCAGTACCAATTTTCCTTTACTAAACTTCCAAGAATTAGAGTAAGGAGGTAAAAGATAAGTCAGAGTGCTCTCCAACATTTGGCAACAACTGCTTGAAAGCATTAGTTTACACACGTGTCAGTCTGTGGTATGCTGTTGGCCCCACAGCTCTCCTCCAGTGCTGTGCTAGCACACATACTTCCACTGAAAGGTGATGTTTTTCCTGTGCATTCATACACAAGGTCTTGAAATGGTTGAGTGGGCTTTCATCTTAAACATCTTACGTGGCAAAATGCAAGGATGACATTTCTATGTAGAAGTTTTAAGGCTTCCTAGAGGAGCAATGTGTGAATCAGGTCTGCTTTTCTTTCCTCTGTTCTGCTCAGTTTGTAATTATCACTCTTTCTAATCAATTTGTTGAATGTGACTTCATTTTAGGCACAGATGGGTTTACCAGAGGTCACCCTTGGGTTACTTCCAGCTGCTGAAGGCACTCAGAGACTACCCAGACTGATTGGGGTACCAGCTGCTCTGGATATAATCACTACAGGTAAGGTACTGTGCCTTGGCCTTGCTCTGTACACAAGAACATGACATTAAGTCATACCACCAGCTTGGTCTAAGAAACATGAATTTCTTTTACCTGTCTGGCTGCTTGGGTTGAAATTCAGCTTGCTTCCACTAATGATGGGCTAAAAAAGGGACAAACGTGCTTCTGAGGCATGTAGTTAGTAATGCATTTTATGTACCTGATAATGAACGTCTCATATTTGAAGCCAGCTACACACAAGTCATTTGATCAGATGGAAAAGAATGAAACTGCCCATCGTGCCCCACTGTAGTCACCTTATTTCTCTCTTTATCACAGGAAGACACATCCCAGCGACTGAAGCACTGAAGCTGGGCTTGGTTGATGAAGTTGTGGAAGAAAACACAGTTGAGGCAGCAATTGGCTTGGCAAACAAAATGATTGGTGAGGAAAGAATTGTAGCAATGCCAAGAAATAATTGGTAATGTTTCAGGGCTGGAGAGAGTTGGAACAAAGCCCACCAGTTTGTTCCAATTTATATGCTGCATTCATTGAGTTTTGGCATCCACATAAGATAGAATTAATTGCAGAATTTTTCTGTTGTCTGAAGTGAAAAATTCAGATGCTGGAGAGTTGCAGAAATTCAGGTGAGGATTTGGAGAACAGATACATATCAAGTCCCCCTGCTTCTTAATTACATATCCAAACTCACGTGCTCTTCTGGGCTGCTGCACTCCACTGATTTTGGGGAGTATGTGGTCTTTCCATATATAATTTTGGATCACAGCTGGTATTGCATGTATTCTGGTTGCACCATCAATAATGGCTAATCAAAAATAACTTTCCCCCTCTAGTGGAGGGTCTGGCACATCCTCAGCCCAACTTAATGATCCGTGAGTCTGCAAGTGACTCTGTCCCCTAATCCTTTAGCTGCTATGTAAGAAAATGGCCTGTGGAGATGGGAGGGATGTGGAGAGATATTCTTTTTTTTCCCCACCTTAGAAATAACAAAATCAAATTCACTGGAGTTAACACAGGAACATTCCATGTGCAGCATGAGGAACATCGCCTTGAGAGAAAACAGGATGGTTTTCCACTCCTAACTCCCTTGTACCTTTGGAAACAGACCACTGACTTGCATCAGGATTTCATCTGGAGCTCTGTCACAATGAGATGTGTGCAAGGAAGCAAAAAAACCCTTTCTGCTTCAATCACGTGGCCTTTATAGGCAATGCTTTTCTAAGCTGGGATGTTGCTTTTGCTCCTCCATTTCTCTTCACTACAAACAAGGCCCTTTCTTCTCTGCAGGAGCACTTCTCCTGTTCTAGAAGTTGAAGCAGCCTAAGCTTTGTCCTAGATGACAGTGCACTGTATTTTTAAGATAGTTCAATGAATGGGCTATTCTTAAATATCGGTGTCTTGCATACTTCCCTACAACTTGAGATTTACCAGATAGGTGCAGAAGGGTATTCTTTGGCTAGGTTTTCTGTAAGAGATGCCCTTCCTTCTCACTGTATTCATCTTACAGTATTTTTGGACTTCAGTTTTAGTGCAGAATTGGTGACATAAGCAGTCATCTTTTCTCTTTCACTATATGTAATCAGATTATTTAAAAATAATTCCGTAGAGATGGGTGATGTACTTCACTATTGCTTCTAAGAATAACAGATACTTTGGTTCACTGATTTTGTCTGTTTTGAATGAGAACTCTGTTTCTCCATCTGTTGGGAGAACAATGAAATATTACTACTCTTCTAGGCAAATTAACCCAACAGTCTTCCCTTTGATGTACCCTCTGGGCTTCTGAATGATGCCCTGCATAAGATCTATACCAGTATTGATGGCAGCAGCAGCATATCGTAAAATGATTAATAGAACTGGCAAACCAGCAAGCATTCTGGATTTCAACAAATGCTATGTGAAATTGGGTGAAATTTAGATATTTGTATGCTTATTTCTTCTGTGGCAGACATTGTACAGTGGTTGATAGTTGTGAAAGTCAGCTTATCCTTAGAGGAGAACCTCAGGAATGAATTGAGCACACTATTCCTCAGTGTAACTTGCTTTCTGGAACTTAATGTCCACTACCACTACTGGCAAATTCCTCTTCTGTAGCTTCATCTTCATTGGAAATTGTCACTACCAAGAAACATTTTTGAGAACTGTATAAGCATACAAGGATCCCAGCTAGATGTTCAGCAGGTAACTTGTCCCAGTCTTACTCATTATTAGTGGTAGATTTGCTATCTGTTTATTGCTGGTTTTAGTCACCTCAGTAAAAATGAGTAATGTCATTGAAAGTGTTTCACATCACACTAGATACCAGTTCCAACAGGACTTTAAAAATGCTTTCAGACTCTTTCCAACAGCTTCACTGGCATTTACAGTATGTGCTTTAACCGTGAAAATACTGGCAAGTCAGCTAATCTTTATTTCTTTCCTGCTTGGAAAATTTCTCATTAAACCTTGCAGAAGACCATGAAAAGTTTTGATGCACCATTTAGCCTCAGGTTACCTAATAATTTGAAAGAATGGTGTACCCAGAGTCCATATGTTCCTTTTTGAGTCATTCCTGTCTTTGGCCTTTGCCTAACATTAATATAATTCTCCTGCTATACAAAGGCAAACCAGCACTTTTATTTCTCTGCATCAAGCACTAATTCAGGGCTGCAGAATTTACGACAGTCTTGCATAGCTGGTCTGGTTTTTGTTCACATTGTTCCTTTTTCAGTGAACGTTTTTCAGATAAAAACAGAGACAGATGCACACAAAAAAATGCCATCACAGAAGTCCACTGTCTTTGTATGGCATGCAGCTTTTTTTTTTTTTTTTTTTTTTTTTTTTTTTTTTTTTTTTTTTTAAACATGAGGCTAACAACTCCTGGCTTCTTACAGGGCAGTTTGGCTAAATATCTAGTTTTGTCACTGATGGAATGTCTGTTCCTGGGAAGGCTGTACTGCAAGATAAGTCTCACACTGTTTTCTTCTAAAGCTTTCTCAGTGCTGGAGCTGCAGTATCTCATGGCAAGAGATCAGTCTCAAATGACTGGCCTTACTGAAGCAAGGGTCCTTGATTATTGTTTCAATATGTAGTTGACAGAGCTACCTTTATGGTAGGTATGTCGGGAAAGCATTTTTATCCGTACATTTTTATGGATTATTCCTAATGAAGAACACCTTCAAAAGGAGTCCTGAAACAGTCCCGAATAAGTGGTTGTAACAGTAATTTTATATTGCAGATAGGAAGTAAGCATATGTTCCTAGCCTTCTTCAGGCAAAAGAAAATATCTTCTCTTTTGAAGGCATTTTTTTTTAGAAGGAACGAAGAGGAGCTAAATGCTTGGAGATAAGGAGAATGTTCTTTCATTAAATGGGCTTGATAATCACTGCACTAATTCAAAGCTGCATTACAGAATTTGTCCACCTGATGGCATCGCAAAATTGAAAAATTGCTGTGATTGCTTGTGGCAGGCAGTAACTTGCAGCTTATTCTGCCCACCTCTTGCTGGCCTGCTGTAGTCTTCCTCGGCTGGAGGAGAAAATAGCTGCTGATTCTCTGCACAGCAGACTTCTTTGAAGCTCTCCCTTCATATATAAATCACCCCTTGTTTTCTGACCACATCTGCTGATTGATCTTTATCATCTTCTCAGAGCACAAAAGTATCAATGGCTTGCACCAAAAAGCCAAGGAAAATCAGTTCAATTTACACTAGCTCAGGCCCCACAGGTATTAAACTGTGCGTGGAAAGATGATTATGAGTTCCTGACTGTAAACCACTAGGAGTAACTGTGGAGGAAGCATGTGTTTCTTCCAAGTCTCATAAAACCCAAAGGAGTAACAGATACTGCTCTTAGGTAATTGCATGCTTTAAATGGAGACTGTTGGAGAAAGGCTTTCAGTTACAGTTGCAAGGGTCTTTAGCACATCATCTCTGGGAAGGCATACAATAAAGACATTTTTATCTCTTTCCAGGGCTCATGATTCTGGCTGCCACCTTCTTTAGGCAGAAGGTCTAGGAAAGTGCCCCTTTGACACACCCAGACTTTGTGAAAGGTTTGACATAAACTGGACTCGTCTCTGGCAGGCCCGAGACCACGGCAAGCCTGCAGAGCAGGGCTCCAGTCTCAGCCTTGTTTCTCAGAAATTCACAAGTAGTTCACTGCACTGGGAAGACTGTTAGGCTAGCCCTGCCTCTTGCATGTGCAGTCCTGTAATATCCCAAGGGTTTACAACTCTGGGATGCTTTTTGTTTGTTTGTTTGTTTTAAATAGCACAATATTTGATACTGCATGCTTACATGTTGCTTTTGCCAATAGAAATTTTGTAGACTTGATCTGTCCTTTCTGCACCTGGACTACAAACCCTGGTAAAACAAAGCAGGTATCTGTGCTAGCTCCTGTGCATGGATGACACTTTTCCCCGCAGCACTGATGTCTGATACTCTTCATCGTGTTCCTGCTGCTTTGATTTCAGAAATCAAGCCACAGGTGTCCCACACTGATCTCTTCTTCCCAGGTTTGGCTTCAGACCATTTTTTCCTCTTCAAAAATATACCCTTGATTCTTATTAGCATTGCAGAAGCAAAGACGCTGCATGGAGATGCTGCAGAAATACTTAGCAAAACCCATTTAGCTTACAGCTAAATAACAGTTTTGTTACCGGGCCCTGAGGAGAGTTACTTTTCTTTTTTACTCTGAGGAACTGTCTCATGTCCCCCTTCAGTATTTGTGCTTGCAAGTACTATTTGCTATCTGAAGACCAAGCTTAAAGGCTCCCAGTATTCCTTTTTTTACCAGTCCTTTCCACATCAGAGATGTCATATGAAGTCCCTTGATCTGCCCAGTCTTACATGGCCTTCCAGCCATCAGATCTGCTTTCTGGGACAAACCTGAGGTTTCCTCTTGTGATGACATGAAACCCACTATTTAAGTCCTAAATAAAGGACTATGGATAAAGAGTATTTCTGAGTTAAAAAACATACATTTAGGCAAGAAACAAAGGATTCCAAAAAAAAGGAACATTATCCTGACTAAATCCTGCAATACTGGAAGATACAAACTATATTCACTGTCAATGTAAAACATTATTTTTATGAACTCTGATTACAAGGGAAGCTACTTACACAGTGAGTGTTCATCTATTTGTGTTCTGTAAAAGGCCTAATTAAAAAGCCTGAGCTCTGAAGACCATTATTTCAGGAAATCAGTATCTTTACTCTTCCTGGAAACTCATATTTCTGTTTCTCTTAAACATTGCTCGGTCTCAGAGGAAGAGCTAGAGTCGGGACACGTTCTTTGGGCAACCATGATTGCTGTGCTGCCATTATTCCTGCTCTTCAGCATCCTGCGTATGATTTCCTGCTCCTGAGTCTTCTGCTGATGCGCTGGCACTTTCCCAGCTCAGACAACAGGAAGAAAAAGGGAAGCTGGATGCAATATGCCACCTTTGAAGGAAGCGTGCTCCTGTGGCAGAGCTCATATAAGAGCAGCTAGGGCAAAGAGACTATACCAGAGAGCTTCTCAGCATAAGGTCCTCATTAGAGGGGGCCCACCCACCATCTTGCTTTGGTGGCAGTCCTGGGTGCTTCTGGGAACAGCACGGCAGCAGTCAGTGCAGTAGCACTGCTACACAGTTAACAGTCTGGATGTGGCTATGATGACAAAAGGGTCTTCGTGAAAATGTTGGAATATTAAGGGGATACATCCTGAATTTCTGATCTTGTTCCTACATGGTCTTTATGGAGGGAAGCTGCCTGAGTACGGACAGATCAGAGATCTCCTAGCAGGCACCAAGGTTTGTACTTCTGAAGAGGATGGAGAGGATTTTGGCAGCTGAAATATAACTAACTTCTCTCAATTAAAATCCTTTCGAGGTATCACCATAGCAACCTCTGTCTGTAATGAGCCTCCTGTATTTGTGTGGCTGCTTGATTCACCCCTTGCTGACACAGAAGCATGAACTCTCCCTTGTTATTCATTTGCTCCCCAACTCATGCTGCGTGAGCTGTCCTCTTGGTTAGTCCCAAAGTGACTAAACGGACTGCTGCTATCAGAGAATTGAAGTCAGAGTATATTTCCCAGTCGCTCTTATAAATGTCTAGGTCAGGACCCTGGCTGGAATGCATCCGGCTAGTAAAGTCGATTGGGCACCGAGTACTAAACGATACTGGAGGAAAACTTTAGTACTGAAGCTTATAGAAAGAGCCATATGAATGTGGCAGCTGGGACTGTGGAATAAGAGAACTGGAAAAGTCAGTGCACTCTGTGTAGCTGAGAAAAGGAAGGATATAATTACTTCTTTGAAATTGAAATGTTGGGGGTTTTTTTTGAAGTCTGAGAAGGGACTTGAAAGATTGCAATTGTCAGAGCAAACAGAAAGCTAAAGAGAAGCGTCAGACACTTTAGTTCTAGACCCAGATCACTGTGCCATGCAAGCCCTAATGCAATGAGCTTAGGAGGAAAAGAGGTAGACTGCATTCCCAGTCTACATTAGAAAGGGGTGAAAATCTGTAGTCTTCCAGATGTGGATGCTTTGTTCTGTAATTCCATTTTTCTACCCCCAGGCCAGCCATTGGGACCCCGCAGGCTCAGCCTGAAGCCAGTTCCAAAATTGCCCAACATGGAAGCATTCCTCAGTGAGGCTCTTGTGAAGGTGAAGAAACAGGCCCACGGGTGCCTGGCTCCAGAGCTGTGCTTCCAGGCAGTCAAAGCCGCCACAGAGCAGCCCTTTGCAGATGGAGTCCGGAAGGAGCAAGAGCTATTTAACATCCTGCTGACTTCAGGCCAGGCCCAAGCACTGCAGTATGCTTTCTTTGCAGAAAGAGCGGTGCAGAAGTGGACAACACCCAGTGGAGCTTCATGGAAAAGTGCTTCCCCTCAGCCTGTCTGCAAAGCAGCTGTGATAGGTAAGGGAATGAAAAAGCTGTTGTGGTTGCTGACTATGCAGCTAACAGCAGAGCTGAAGGGGAGTTGGATGAGTATAATTGGGCTTTACTCATGGCAGAAGGCTGAAGTGGAATTCCCTGGCAGTCCCTTGCCAAAGTCCCTAGTACCCATCATAGGCAAAGATACTCCACACCCATAAGTGACATGCAAGGAGGGAAGTTGTCACTGGGTTGGTAAACTCAAATTCAGATGGCAAGTCCCATCCCACTAGATCGTTACCTGATGCCACCTCTTTCTTTGGAAGAATAACTTCCTCTTGCTTCAGAGACAGCTTCATGTGGACCATAAGCAGTCTGTTCAATTTTAAATACTGCTATGTTGAGTCCTGGCTTTGTTCCTTGTTATAAACAGGTTTGCATGAAATGCTCCTCCTCCTGGTCTAGTTCTGTACTGCAAGTGCATGTGCACAGAGTCACTCAGGGATATATTAATACAAAAATGTTTTGACAGCTGTATTTTAAGAAGATTTCATCTCATTGGGATCCACTCCTGCCATTTTGTAGCCCAGCAAGATAATGCCTTCATTAATTTTTTATAAGAGCAATTTAAATAAAACATTTGAGGTACAGCTGAGATTTAAAAAAATTGTCTTTCAGCTCTGCCTGTTGATAGTAGCGCTCAAAAAAATGGTTAGACAAGTAATGGAGCACTTGGAAAACATCCATTCTGTTTCAGAGAAAGCTCACCAGATCAACACTGCTATTTCCTGGGTACTTTTCAGGCCTCTTGTGCTCTGCAGTATGAGCTCTCTGAAAGCTCATTTCAGGCCATAGA
Source organism: Sagittarius serpentarius (assembly GCA_034782735.1). Lineage (NCBI taxonomy): Eukaryota > Metazoa > Chordata > Aves > Accipitriformes > Sagittariidae > Sagittarius > Sagittarius serpentarius. Next base: position 15,428,017 of record JAVKLA010000084.1, read on the forward strand.
AACACTTTTTTTTTCCAGAAGTTCCCTTCTCTTCATTAGCTGCCATGCCGTATTTTGAATGAAAATGGTTTCTAAACATTGGTCCACAAACCTTGTGAGGAGGATCCATGGCTGTTATAGCATTCAGGTTGAGAAGCATGAATTATCACCAAGTTCATCATGTGACTTGAAGAGCACAGTACTTTGGGCACATGCAATCCTAGACAGGCCAGTCCTGCCACATGGGCTTTGGCAGGAGGGGCTTGTGTTGATGTTTTGCAGGAACGATCAGGTGACTAGAATGGGCATTCTTTGCTACATGCTGATAAATCATGCCAGAATAATACATTTGCAAAGTCCCAATCGCAATGACAGTTTAGCCAGAAGGCCTGTTTAAATCCGATCTGCTTATTTTGGCGCTGTAACTGAGCTAGAGGGAATTCTAAGGACAAATGCAATCTCTATTTGAAAGCTTCTAGTCAAAAGGTAATCTGTATCTTCTTTCCAAACTGAACTGGCTGGGCTACGTCTCCCATCCATTGGATTAAGTATTTGCATTTCATCTCCAGACAGGTTTCTGAATTCTCCTCTGAAATTGCCCCAACCTCTACCCCCAAGTTTCAGTGTTTTTGTAGCTGGTTACAGACAATGTTTAGGTTAACCCATACTTTTTGCAGCATAAATAAACTAAATGCTTTGATACTTTTGCTGCAGAGCACAATCCGTCACACTCTGGTCATTTTCATGACTCCGAACTTCCCCTAATTTTTCAACTTTTCACAAAGCTCACATAGCCAAAGTGGGAACAGTATTCCATGAGTAATTACACTAAGACCAGGTACCAAGATGTTTCTTCCTTGCTTCTACTTAGTATGCTCAAGTTAACAGCCAGCTTCCATATTAGCCACATTCAACACATCCTGTTAATTATCTACTGGCAGGGAGCAGCTGCACTCCAGCGATGGGGAGTCAATGGCAATAACACCTCCCATGGGGACAGAACCACAGAATCTTTGAGGCTGGAAGGGACCTCTCAACATCATCTTGTCCACAACACCCTGCTCAAACAGGGACATATATCTCTTGTACTGGGGAGCCCAGAACTAGACACAGTGCTCCAGGTACGGTCTCACCAGTGCTAAGAAGAGGGGAAGGATTGCCTCCCTCAACCTGCCAGCAAGACTCCCCCTGACGCAGCCCAGTATACCATTGGCCTTCTTTGCCACAAGGTCATATTGCTGCTTATAGTCAACTTAGCGTCCACCAGGACCCCCAGATCCTTTTCTGCAGAGCTGCTTTCCAGCCAGTCAGCCCCCAGCACGCACTGGTGCACAGGACTGTTCCTCCCCAGATGCAGAACTTTGCACTTCCCCATGCTGAACTTCATGAAGCTCCTATCAACCCATCTCTCCCTCTGGATGGCAGCACAACCCACTGCTTTATCAATTATTTACAGTACCTGAGCAAGGCAAGCAGGGCAGACCCAGAGATCACGGCCAGGATCTGCTAGAAGTACAGATGATCAAGCAAAGGTCATATGATGATGCAGGTCCAAGGTAAAGTGGGGAAGCCAGTCTGCAGGCTGAAGTCAATCAACAGTGTCCACGGCCTGGCACAGCCACCGTAAGACACCAGAACTCCTCCAGCATAGCTTAGGAAGGGACTGAAGGCCCAGGCCTGAGCTTAAATGGGGCTCCAAAGCCCATGGGCAGTGTGTGTGGCTGGAGGCTCCAGGTGTAGCTGGTCAGGATCATTAAAGCTTATCAGCACACTGAGGGTCTTGACACTTACCAAGACTCCTAATGCCTTTTCTGAATCACTGCTTCTATCAGTACAGCCCCCGTAGCCCACAATTACAGCTTGCTTTGTTTATGCTAGTTGTTCACGTTATACTTCATTTGGCAGGTGATATCTCCTATTTTGGATGTTATTGATCACCTCCTTTTCACTCTGAATCCCACACCATATTGTGTTACTGCTTTACATCACTTCCTTCTGCTACCCCACTGTGCTTTTTCTCCTTCTTTTCAAGGTTTTCCTCCTATTTTCCCTTTTGATATCAGTGAAATTGCAAGTCTGTTAGAGACAGGCATAGAACATGCCAACACAATTGTATTTTTTCTTTCAGGCTGCTGTAACAAAGTGTCATTCTCCAGCCAGTACCATGCTGTACAGTATCTCATAATTTCACATTCTTGATCTTAAGTACATTCTTGCAGCACCAGAAATCAAAATCTCAGGGATGATTTCTGAGGGACTGACACCTTTTAAAACAGTGCTGCTCATCCAGGTAAGTATTGAGTCTACCTGGGTGATCCAGGGTCTCTCTGTTTTCACTGCAGAGAGGAGGGCAGTCAGAGCAAGATGTTGCATTCATTTTGGATGGTCAGAAATCACGCAGACCCATTTTTCAATAGACAGTGCTGTGCTGTTTCACACACTAAAACCATGTTGCGTTGGGCTGCTGCTTCTATCTTTTATGGCTATACAATGGGAAGCAACTGAGAGGATCACATTGACTTCCCTCTCCTTCATTACCTTTTCCATAGGCACAAAGGATCTTTAGGATATGGAAGCAGTGCCATGAATGCTAGGGGAGCCCTGCTTTGTGGCTCCCCATCTGTCCAATATTAGCAGGAACCTGGAGGGAGCTGGCACATCGCTTGCTGACCATGTCTTAATGTAGATTCAACATCAAAGACGATCTATCATTTTTGTGGGCATTGCTGATGAACTGGCAACCATTCCTGTGTAGTGCTGGCTTCCCATCAGCTGCCTTTGCAGTTTCTTCGCTGAAAGACTGATAAGCGGGTAACACCCAGCTATGTGGGATCCCTCCTCCTCTTGGCCTAACTGTCCTTGACTGTCTTCAGCCACATGCAATGTCATCTATTTCATTTGCTTCTGCTTGTTCTGAACTCTTGGCTCCTACCTCTTTCTACTTTCTCTGGTTCCTTATCACCCAGAAAAAGAGTTCTTCTCTGTCCCTTCTGCAGTCCTCCCATAGCACCTGCTTGCCTTGAGTATCACATTATTCTGCTTGAAACTAATACCCCGAAACAGAGAAAGAAGCAGCTCCAGTCTGCAGCAGTTTGCCACTGCCAATTGCTCATTGTTGTTTTTAACAGGAAAACTGGAACGGTCTTTGCGTATTTTTACTAATCTGTAAAGTATTATTTCCATTGCCTGGCATTTTAAAGTCCAAATATTCATTATAGTTCAGAATATTTTCCTCTGATCTGTATTTCTCTAGTGTGTGTGACTGTACATGAGTTGCTTTGTACATATTTTGAGTTCATTTGTTTTGAAATTTGTTTTTAAAGTCCTTCAATTAATTTTGCATGATTTTTCATATTCTAAGTACCTCATGTGACAGATCAATAATTAACAGTCATTATTCACTCAGCTTGCCCAGCAAATGGATTTGTCATATCCATATTTGGCCTGAAATTACATGGGTTCAAGTATGGTTTTATTTATATGTCAAAGCTACATTTCACAAGAGACCAGAAGCAAGATGGCTAGACACTCTTCTTTTTCCTAAAGTAGATTTCAGTCTTCTTTTGAAAGATGTGCCTTGGGCATGAAAGATGGGAACACAGCTCTGAAAACTGTCCCGTGCGTGGAAGATAAGAATATAGGGTTTTCCATGGTTTGGGGGAAGTGAGGGCACTATTGAGGAAGAAAATGGAACATACAGTAGAAATTCGGGAGCAGTTCCCAGCCGTGTTTTGGTCTGTGTGGTCCGAGCTGAGCATGCGACATCTCCCCTTCTCTTTTTTCTGCAGCCTTCTACACATGTAAGGCCGCACGATTCCCTGCCATTTTTTTCTGCTCTAATATATTCTTCCCCAAGATCACTCAGCTTTATAACATTGAAAAGGGAAGTCCTCAGAAATGCTTCTTTCCCTGCTAGATAGCCAACTCTCTCCTTAGTTTTATAGCCCAATTTTAGAAAATATTTCCAGGGGAGTCATGCTGTGCAAGCTCTAATGTAACAAAACCCTTGGGGCTTTCATTACTCTCTCTGCCAGCTTCATTAAACATCATTTCATACAGGCCACTGAAGAGTTATGTAGTAAGTTGAGAGACAGCTTTTCTAGGTCAGAAACAAGCTTGGCAAGCTCATATCTTATCTATAAGCCTATTCCCATGGCCTAGAAAGTGAAGTACTACAAGCACGTATGCCTATCTATCGTGGGATGGCTAAAACCTAGATGGGAGTACTCATACTACCTGTGGATGAAAGCAAACAGGGGAATCAGCTAACACCACTGCAGAACTTCCGCTGAAAAGAAGGCTGGAGAACGTCTGCTCATGGAAGAGGTTTTGATTTAGAAAGAAGCAGCGTGTTCGTATTGTGAGAGAACTGCTAAGATTTCAGTCATGAGGCTGAAGCTGAGCCAAACAGGAGTTAATAAGGCCCAGGATGTGTGCATTATTCCTTTAACAGAGCTTGGGAATTCTAGGGAGAAACCCCAGGTCTCCACCCTGGAAAGGAAAAGAGTTCAAGAGGGAGCCATGTTGAACTGCAAACACTTTAGCCTGATGTCTAAAGAGATCCTTAAAGATGGGGCTGGGCTTGGTAGGTATGCACGAGGTGGTGAGTTACCCTCCAGCACTGTCCAGGAAGAAAGCAGTTCGTGTGGCTCACCAAAGGCAGGGAAAAAACTCTCTGCCTGTACCTGCTACCACATCCAAGGGTCTGAGTACTGAGCACAGTAGGAGGAGCTATTTGTGTTTGGTTTTTTCCAGTCAGCAAACCATGGACACTGAAATACTAAGAACTGACTCATGTTATTCTAGTTTTATTTTCAAATTAGTTTTTAGTAGTATTTGATTATAAAGTAGCAAATCTGATTTCCTAGAAAGGAACTTCAGCATTTGCTTGGGACTGTAATGGTTTATAAGCAGGCTGCCAGGTAGTGATGCCTGTAAAAACTATCTTCCTGTGGCTAAGCAGGGAATATTTTAAATGTCTTGTGTGTACACAAGCTGAGGGCGGACAGAACTAAAGCAAGGGTGCGTAGCTTGCAGGAAAAACATGCTACCTTATTTGACCTTGGTTGTTGGAACTTGTTTAAATGATGACATAATTTCAGCTCTTCTTTACAAAGCTGCTTTAGACAAATTTTTTAATCCCCTTGTTTCTGTTTATTTGTTTAGCTTTCATTTGTAAACCTGGGATTAAAAAAATCATTTTTACGGAATTATAACAAACCTGTACTTTGTCTAGTTGTTGCTTTATTTAGGAAATTAATAATCCTCTCATTCAGATGCTTCGCACTTTTAAAGCTGGTAAAATTGTGCTGGCCTTCGCTTACTAGTTTGTATTAACTTAGTCTGAAAAGCCTCCATCATGGGAGAGCAGGCTAAATAGTGTGGGTTGTGTATCACAGGAAAGTGTAAGCGTGCAGCTTCATTTAATGTAGTAGAGGGCAGAGCTGGTGGAAGGGCTCAGAAGGAGGGAAGGGATCAAGCCAGTAATCTCTACACTGGTATTCCTGGGGGTAAGAGCTGGTAGTAGCGCATTTATGGATCTTGGAGAAAAAAAATACAGCTTGAATGGATGCTCAGTTACAGGAATTCTAGGCAAGCGCTTTTAACTGTGTGGTTGGACAAGGAAGACTGTGTCTTCAAGAATCTTCCGAAGTTAGGAATGACCTGTGTTGGAGGACTTGGAGAGTTCCCGGTGGGCAGAGATGCCTGATATAAAGTGTGAACAGCAAGCAAAAGGCTACTGAAGTTCCAGAGTGATTGAAAAGGAGATAGAAGATGTTGACATATGGATTAAGAACGCTGTGTTAGTTCCATCCCGTTTGAGCTGGCAATTAGAGACATACAAGACGTTAGAGACAAAGTTTAGAGCAGGTCAGTGTCCAAGTCTTTACAGAAACAGCAGCTGAATTTTCTTTGCTTCAAAGATTATGCGATGAAGTACACAGGGAGAAGAGGAGGGAGACAAAGAGGAAGCTTGGAAGGAGGAGGGAGAAACAATCGTCTGAACTTTGCTGGGGTCAAAATCTCCAGGTGGGGTGTATTTGCTTACACTAATATTCTGTGAGTGCCCATAAAGGACCATCTCGCAGGACCAGAGAGGCTCTGATATCCTCAGGATGAAGCTTGCTTGTGAAACTGCCTGCTAGAAGTTGGTAACAGGGTTGAAGCTGCAACTCCGATCTCCTGTCTTTGATCCTCACGTTCTATTCTAACTCTTAAACGATGCTGGTTTCCATAGGTATAAAATGTTGCGGGGGGAAGACATGAATTGCACGGTCTGTGTACACTGGAGTGAATCCCACTGGTATTTTGTAAGCTTGAGAGGACATTAACTTGCCTTTATGCTACTGCTTTTCAAATGTCTAGGCTTACTGAAAGAGAGAATTCACCTTCCATTTTCCCATTCTTCAATTCTTTTTTTCCTGCCTGTGCACCACTCATTTTGCATAGGCTTCCACTTTTTATGCTGGAGATACAAAGGAAATGCTACTGTCAAGTGATTAATTGTAACATTTTCCATTCATAGTCTCTGATTCTGTCTCACTTTTATCCCTAGGGCTGGGAACAATGGGCCGAGGTATCGTGACTTCTCTGGTTAAGGCCAACATACCTGTGGTAGCCCTGGAGCAGGATCTGGAGTATCTGAATACGGGAAGAAAAGCTGTGATGCTCCTTTTGGAACGTGAGGCTATGAAAATGGAGCAGGGTGCCCAAACCCTGAATTTCCATAACCCTGCACGTCTCCAGTTCACCGTGGACTTTGATGTGTTGTGTGATGTAGATCTAGTCATTGAGGCTGTGTTTGAGAACATGGCACTAAAGAAGGAAATATTCCACAAGCTGTCAAGAACCTGCAAACCTGGGGCCTTTCTGTGTACAAACACATCAGCCCTGAACATCGATGACATCGCTTCTGCCACGAGCTGCCCACAGCAGGTCATTGGCACGCACTTCTTCTCCCCTGCTCATGTGATGAGGCTATTAGAAATAATCTATGGCCATCACACATCGCCCACCACCATTGCCACTGCTATGCAACTAGCCAAAGCGCTGAAAAAAGTTGGAGTGGTGGTAGGGAATTGTTTTGGGTTTGTTGGGAACCGAATGATGTTTCCGTATGTACAACAGGCAGTTTTCCTTTTAGAGGAAGGAAGCAGACCAGAAGCAGTAGATCAGGTACTTGAAGATTTTGGGTTTAAGATAGGACCTTTCCGAATGTCTGATCTTGCGGGGCTGGATGTGGGCTGGAGGTCTCGAAAGGGCCAGGGTCTCACTGGGGCCTCACTCCCTCCAGGAACACCTGCCTGCCAGCGGCATGGCCATCGCTACAGCCCACTGCCTGATCTTCTGTGTGAGAACGGCAGGTTTGGCCAGAAAACCGGAAAAGGCTGGTACCAGTATGAGAAAGCTGGGGGCAGGACAGCCAAGCCAGATCCATGGCTTCACAACTTTCTGTCCCAGTACAGAGACGCCCACTGCATCAAGACCCGCTTTATAGACCAGGAGGAAATCCTGGAGCGATGTTTGTTTCCCCTCATCAGTGAAGGGTTTGACATCCTGGCTGAGGGAATAGCATCGGGCCCAGAACACCTGGATGTAATTTATATCAATGGCTATGGGTGGCCAAAGCACAGGGGTGGCCCCATGTTCTATGCTTCCACCATTGGGCTCCCTCACATTCTGGCTAAACTGCAGAAATACTCTGAGGCCCACCCTGATGTTCCCCAGCTACAGCCCAGTGCCTTTCTGAAAAAGCTGGTAGCTATGGGGAACCCTCCCCTCAAAGAGTGGATGTCCTACCTCAGCCGGCAGAGCAACAAGCTGTGACTTCGTTGATGCCTGCTATATACACTGAACAGAGGCTGATCTCCTGAAACAGGTGCTTTAATTGCACTGTCATTTCCAATCAAAACCAAAGTGCTACAGGCTCGTAAACAATGTCACTGACCTTCCTGGGCCTTTGCAGAGAATAACTTTGGCCAATGATTGATCTCAATCCCCCTCTTGCTGCAGGTAACCACTGCTATTACCCACCCTTCCTTCTCAGCGCCAGCCTCGCCCACCGTCTTTGCGCATTCCTGTGTTAAGGCCCGTCTCATTTTGCTCTGCCTTCAGGTCTTCACCACATCTGTGGTGGGCTGACCCTGGCAGGGTGCCAGGTGCCCACCAAAGCCGCTCTATCACTCCCCCTTTCAGCTGGACAGGGGAGAGAAAATATAACAAAAGGCTCGTGAGTCAAGATAAGGACAGGGACAGATCATGCAACCAATTACCGTCATGGGCAAAACAGACTCGAATTAGGGAAAAATTAACTTAATTTGTTGCCAATCAAACCAGAGTAGGGTAATAAGAAATAAAACCAAATCTTAAAACACCCTCCTCTCATCCCTCCCTTCTTCCCGGGCACAGCTTCACTCCCAAATTCTCTACCTATCCCCTGCCGAGTGGCACAGTGGGACCGGGAATGGGGGTTACGGTCAGTTCCTCACACCTTGTCTCTGCTGCTGCTTCCTCCTCAGGAGCAGGACTCCTCACACGCTTCCCCAGCTCCAGCGTGGGGTCCCTCCCACGGGAGACAGTCCTCCACGAACTTCTCCAATGTGGGTCCTTCCCATGGGCTGCAGTTCTTCATGAACCGCTCCAGCATGGGTCCCTCCCACGGCAAGCAGTCCTTCAGGCACAGACTGCTCCAGCGTGGGTCCCCCGCGGGGTCACAACTCCTGCCAGCAAACCTGCTCCAGCCTGGGCTCCTCTCTCCACAGGGCCACAGGTCCTGCCAGGAGCCTGCTCCGGCGCGGGCTTCCCACAGGGTTGCAGCCTCCTTTGGGCACCCACCTGCTCCGGCGTGGGGTCCTCCCCGGGCTGCAGGGGCAGATCTGCTCCAGCGTGGGCCTCCCTGGGCTGCAGGGGCACAGCCTGCCTCACCATTGTCTTCACCACGGGCCACAAGGGAATCTCTGCTCCGGCGCCTGGAGCACCTCCTGCCCCTCCTTCTGCACTGAGCTGGGGGTCTGCAGGGCTGTTTCTCTCCCATGTTCTCACTCCTCTCTCCAGCTGCAGTTCCTGAGCCCCAGCAACTCGTTTCCCTTCTTAAATATGTTATCACAGAGGTGCTACCACCGTTGCTGATGGGCTTGGCCTTGGCCAGCGGCGGGTCCCTCTTAGAGCCGGCTGGCATTGGCTCTGTTGAACAGAGGGGAAGCTTCTAGCAGCTTTTCAAAGAAGCCACCTTTGTTGCCCCACCGCTACCAAAACCTTGCCGCGTAAACCCAATACAACATCTCTTCCTGTCTGTATTTGTGGAAGGGAGGGAGCGGCATCCACAGCCCACAAAGCAAATCACGGTGGGAGGCAAGAGAGAGATGATCACAATTCACCCAAGACAGGCTGGATCTACCTGATCCTGCCTTAAATCTATTTCCCAGTTTGTTCAGGTCTTTCCTGCGCAGCCCCCCTCCACTGGATTCCCCGGCTCTCCCCAAGACAGCCAGCTGGAGCCTGCTCCCTTCCTGCTGCTGGGGGAGCGGGCACAAGGGGCACAGGACCTTTCAGAGGTAGTCGAAGGAACTGGAGAAAGCAAGGCTGGACACAGAGCAAGGGGCAGGGCTGGCACCATCCCTCCTCCCTGCTGCAGAGGAGATTCTAATAAATGACAGAAAAGCCACAAATACATCGACCTGACTAACCTGCCCTGTGGTGTTGGCTCACGACTGGCCTTCTGCATCCAGACTCCATCTTCCGTTATCATTATCCCCACCCGGCTTTGTCCAAGCAGAAACATCTTCTGGCATCTCGTAAGTGTAGATATGTGTTGCCATCACTCTGCCTATCTTGCCTGCCTCCAGCTACCAGGTCTTGGATCTCAGCATGCTCTAATTGACCAGATTGAAACACAGCCTGGCACTTACCGGGTTTTCACATGGGCAGAGGGCACACTGAGAAGCGCACAGCTCTTGAGCTGTGCAGGCAGGAACGTTGCTCTCAGGCAGGCAGGGAAGTGGCAGATCTCTAGCAGAGAGCAGAGCAGGGGGAGAGTGAGCCAAACTTGCTCCAGGCTTGATGCTTTGGGATGAAGTCTCCCATTTCTCATGTCTAGTGAATGTATCTTCCAGTCTGGTGTGGGGAATAGGTTGGTCTGGGTTCCCTTCTCAGGGACATTACCTGTCTAACTTTTGCTTTTTTTTTTAATAAAACTGCTTTGATTATCTAACAACAGATTATATGGTATCATATGGGACAGTAGGAAAAAAAATGTGCTTGTTCTTTGTTTTTTCTCCATTGCATCTCTGCATGGTACAATTAGATAATTTTTCTGTTTGTGGACGAGTTTGCGTCTGAAAAGGCTGCATGCTTCTTTTTTCCTAAATATGTCTTATTTTGCCCTTTATCTGCCCCTGTCCTTCAGTGGGTGAGGGTGCAAAACTGAGGGCAGGAAACCCTTCGGAAGTCACAAGCCAGCCCAACTGCCTGGTTCCAGGGAGGATTTTTCTCCAGGACCAGAGAAAGAGCTAACTCTAGGCCCAGCAAACTGCTGCAGTTTCCCCCAAATCACTTGTGTGCCACAGCTGAGAGCAACCCAGCATTTCCTCAGAGGTGAAGCACTGCTTCCACGCGAGCAGACTCCACGTGACATGTTACACAAGAGCACTGGCTGGTGCTGGTGGCTGTCACGTCATCCGGCAGGACAGCTCTGGACACGATGCACTGCCCAGGCTAACGTGGCCTCTCCTGTGCCTCCTGCTGTGGTGTTCACCCATACTGGAGATAAGTTGGGAAAGAGCAATTCCCCTTGCAGTGGGAGCAGGCTGCGGAGGAGAGGACATGCCCTTCCTCTGTAGGAGAGATGCTGGTCTCAGGATATCAAGACACACTGGCTTCTACCCTGCGGCCAAAATGCCTCTCCTCACCTGCAGCACTTTTGTGCTGGTGCATCTGATGTGCCCATTCCCTTTCTCATCTCCCCTCACGGAAATTACTGAGAACAGAGGCTGTTCACACTAGTAATGTCTCTCCTGACAGAAGTTCATTTGTAAATTCACATCGACCAAAGCAGCACAGCATTGATCTGTCTGCTTTACGTCCCAGCCAGCCATCGGTGACATTGCTGCCGCTGAGCGGTTGCATTCGCAGCTCTGAGAGGGCAGGTATGAGGCTCCCTGCAGCTGGCAGGAGTGCGTGGGAGTCCCTGCCTCTTGACTCCTCTGCTCCCAGCAGGGCGAGAGCACACCACAGGGCAACTGCAGCTCCCCGGCCCTCAGCCCCGCAGGGCAGCGGCCCATGCTCAGCAGCCTGATTCAAAGCCCTGGGTGCCTGCTGACAGGCAGTCTAATCAGAAAGCACCAGCCGGTTCTGTGAGCCTCTTTGGTAAGTTGTTAAAGTAACAGCCTTGCAAAGCCCCTCATCAGCTCATATGTGCAGTGATACCAGAAATATGCCCATGAGCGAAATGCCTCTTCATCTAACAGGGAGAGAGCACAGCCCCGTGCAGAGGAGAACTTGATAACCGCTTGGTACAAGATCAGTTTTCCCACCTGTTTTTTTAAAACAGCTAACTATTTCCACTCAGTGAGAAAATATCTGTTAAAAATGTTTTCCAGGTAAAACCATCCCTACGGGAGAGGAATGTCGCCGGCTCCGCTCACTTGTTGCAAGTCTGACTGTTCTACGCTATGTGAGTGTGAGCCGAGGTTGTACTGTTCTCCAGCGCGGCGAGGCCTTGGCGACACACATTGCAAGCTGACTCTAGTCCATCCTTAATCTTTGGGCCCTGCTTCTACTTTCATGTGAGTGTCTGGCTGGAGATCTACACTTTCTGCACAGCGGGGACGCTTGCTTTCAGTGCTGAGGATACTCGGTTTCAGCCCTGTGAGTACCCGCGGTCTCTCGCATGCAGCTGCAGAATTGTTAGATGTCTTTAATTAAGTCAGTGAACTCTGCCAGTGCAGCAGATGCCTCCATTAACTGCTCAGCCACAGGCATTTTGCAAAACAGTAAAGAATGGGAGTGCACCAAAGGAGAGAATTGCTTTAGCTTTGATCAGCGTCCCCTGCAGCACTGGGCCTTCAAAGGGAGGCAAAAAGCTCCCTGCCTTTTGGCATGCTAAGAAGTGCTATCCTGCAGCAGATGTCCGAATTGGACGGGGCGCTTGAGTCTTGTCAGAAACACCTACACCCGTTTCTGTAACCCATAGTTCACCTTCCTTCACTTTATTTCTTTTTAACAGAAAGGGATCTTACAGCCCAGGCTGCATCTGAGAGCAGCTCTGGAGGTGAAACAGCGGCGGAGAGGGAGGGCTTCGTGGCAGCAGGGAGAAGAGGCAGTTCTCCTTGGGCTGGGGGTCTCGTGGGAGCTGAGCTGCATCCCCTGTTTGCTGCTGGTGAGCTCCAGGGAACAGGAGGAAAACGGGACAGTGTCAAAAGAAACACCTGATTCTGCAGTCAGTTTCTCCTCTGCTTGCAAAGAGCTGAGCGAGGTCCTGAATATTTGCAGATTTCAGTGGGATTTCAGCAAAACAAAGGCAGATAAGCCTTGAGGAGCTATTCAGAAAACTTCACTTTCCAGTGCAATTGGCCCTGGAGCCATTTAAAATCAACAGGCCTGTGAAGCTCCCTCAGTCCTGATGACCAGTGCGTAGGAAGGCTCAAAGCTCCCTGCTCAGTGCAGCTGGGCTCCCATGTCCTGCCCACTTAGGCTGAGTTTGATGGGCCTTGTCCCTGAGGCATGGTGTAAACCTCCCTGCCACCCTCAGCCAGCTCTGATTGCTTTTGTCCCAGAAATCAAAACCAGCCCCAGAAACGTCCCTTCAGCCTGGTGAAAAGCTCTCCCTCGAGCCGTGGGCAACCGTCCTGCGAAAGGGAGAGGTTGTAGCCCCCACTTGCACATCCCAGGACACGCGGGCATAAGCTGGGACGCAGCTGTGTGTGCCCAGGGCTTGCCCGGCACTGAGATGCTTGCAGGAGGGAATGAAAGACTCCCCGGGACCATGGAAGGGCAGGAAGGGCAGGAGCAGACCAGGTATGTGCTGACTGCTTGCGTGTGTTGCACTGAAAGGAGCTGGGTGTACCGCGGGTGAGCGTTCCAGCCCTCCCACTCTGTTGCCTGGCCCATCTGCCGAGGCAAAGCGCTCGTCCACGCTCTAGCAACGAGGGAGGGATCGGTTCAGAAGGGACGGCAGGACCGTTTTGTGCGGCTTCCCTCAACGAGCCCCGCACCGCCCAGCCAGTTAAACTCCATCCTCCAGCGCCTTTGCTTTGGTGGGGAAGAGTGCTTTGGGTGTGCAGGTGGGGAGTATTGCGTAAATGCGTATGGCAAATGGGTTTGGCAGCCTGACAGGGGGACAGGGCAGTGCACGGGGCAGGATCTGTTCGCCTGTACGTGCTGTTATGGCGGGTCTCAGCCTTGTGCCTGGCTCAGCACCGGTGCGAGCGGTGAAACCTTCCAGGGTCAGCAGCGCTGCAGGGGGCCGGTCTGGGCTACAAGTCAGGGACGCCGCTCAGAGGTTGTTCAAAGTCTCAGTGCAACTCTCTGCTCTGCAGTTATGACCCACATCCCTTGTTTTTACACATAAAGCGTGTAGCTGATCACAGCGATACACCTGCAGCTTGGTTGTTCTTAAGCTCTTTTTGTTGGCAAGAAGCAAATGATTCTCTCAGCGCATCTTCAGGAGGGTGTGCGGCACGGGGACACCTCTGGGATCTATCCCAAGGACGGACCCCAAAGGAACTGTCTGGGAATATTCTGGAGAACACAGAGAGTATTATTTTTAAGTATTTTTTGACTATTTTTTGTAAGTATAAGTATTTTTTTGCTACTCCCGACAAAGAGCTATTGGGTACTGTACAAAGATAAGTGACTACGAAAATGACTGGCTTGATTTCTGTTCTAACAGAAAGCTGACTTCAACTCTTTTAGTACTGAGCAGAGGGCCGATAAAAACACAATTTACTTTCAAACACGACAGAGAAACAAGCCCACCACTACGCTTAGGAAACCAAATAATGTAGCCACTGCTCAAGATAAATCCAAACTTTAATTTGGGCCTAAAGATACGATTGTTGGAAAATAACAATACGCTTCCATATCATCATTAACCAAAATTATATCCACTGATTATTTTACGAAATGGAAGACAAAGTTTATCAGTGTTTTTAAAATCACTGCACGCTTAGAAAGAAATGGTCTTCCTGATTAGATGACCTGAGAAGAAGTAGCATAAAGAATAAAACACAAAACAAGAACCGCCTGCGCCACGGGCCACGTGTGCAAGCCGCTCACTCTCCTGCTCCATTGACTCTGGCACTTCGGGGACGATCTGTGTCCACCTGTCTCATAAGACAGCCAAGAGCCACCACACACTTGGAGCGCCCCAGGTCGCTTGTACCTCATCACGTAATCGAGCCTGCTCGCCTCCTCCTCCTCACACGCCTTGGATGCTGCCGCCTGGGTACAAGGGTGCCTGGATCCCGTTTAACAAGCCCGGCGGGGCCCAGAGAGGAGCTCCGCACGCCCTGTCACGGCGCGGGGAGAGGGGGACGCTCCGGGGAGCTGGCTGGCCCAGGAGCGCCCGGCACCCTGGCCCGCTGCCACCGCTCATCTCTGCTGGGAGCCAGGCCGGCTTACCCAGGGCCGGTCGCTGCTCATGCACCCGTGCTCCCGCCGCTACCAGATGCCTTTGAAAATCAGTCACATCTCGTAGGGGGTCCAGATATACGGCGGGTGCCCTTGCGCGCACGCCCCGCGCGGCAGAGCTGGCGCTCCCAGCGTAACTAACGCAGCCGCGCAGGGCAGCCCGAGGGGGTGACCTGACCGCTGGCCGGCCGGGCCTCGGGACGCCGCCATCGGCCACCTGCCTCCCGGGACGGCTTTCCCCCTGCCTCACCGCCGCTCCCCCCGCCTCTGCCCACCCCCGTCCCGGCTCCCGGCGGGCGGCGGGGACCGGGGCAGCGGGTGGTCCTGTAGGACGGGCGGGGCGGGGCGGGGCGGAGCCGGCGGGGCCCTGCCCGCGGCGCTGCCCCCCGCGG
>JAVKLA010000084.1:15445289-15473365 GCA_034782735.1 Sagittarius serpentarius
CCTTCCTCAGAGCCACCAAACTGCTGCCAGCATCAAAAGCTGCCACGGGGCCATGAGGGAACTTGGTCGGGTGGGAGGGGAGCTTTGTGAAGTGTAAAGGTAGCCTTGCAAAGAAAGCTGTGTTCTAGTCCTCTACACAGACTTGGGAGATAACCAGTTATCACTCACCTGTGGCAAGGAAAGTTTAGGTTTGGATATTAGAAAACATTTTATCTAGGAAGAGAAATGAAGTACGGGAACAGAGGACTGAAGAAGGTGAGGAATCATGGTCCTTGAAGGCCTTTAAGGAAGGCTTAGACTGGTGTCTCTTTGTGGTTACACGGAACTGATTCCCTCTTGGAAGGACCACTTGAGATCCCATCCAACCCTTAGCTTCCCTGTGGCAATCGTAAGATTTAAAAATAATTGTAGCTTTTGCAAGAAGTACAGACTTCCTTCTTAATTCCTCCTTTATAACTAAGGAAACTTTGAGATACGTTTGCCCTATGAAACTATGATTTTAAATGAAGAAAGTCACATACCTCTTTTTCTTGTTTAATCTTCTGAAAGCCATGAAGAAGTGCGCTCCCTTCTTGCCCCATTATTTCCTAATGCAAATTTCAGAGCTAAGGATCTCTCTGTATCCTGCTCCTGCAGAATGAGTTGAGTTGGACGTAAAAGGGGTAAGAATGAGGCCTATAATGGAAAATTGTACAGAGGTCAGAGATGTAATTAAACAGTGTTGGGAGTTATCTTCCATGAAAGCAGTGCTGTAATACTGACTTGGGAATCCTCAGAGGGTTCTTGAAACTGTTTTTCTGTGACTGTTAAGAGCTGCATTGGGGTACGGGAAGCTCTACATCAATTAAAATGGCCTTCAAAGTATTATTTTCCATCAGTGTCCAAGGTCCTGGAGAATGTCAGCTGGGTTAGTGTACTTATACTGAAAAATTACAAAAAACTCACCACCACTACAACGAGTAGATTGTTTCCTCATGTGTATTCAGGATCAGATCTGCCTACTTCAGTGGCAGAAACAATTTAGCCTTGCAGAGCCACTTGGCTGTAGAAGTAATAATTGAGAAAGAACCTAGTTTGAATTCCCCAAAGCCATTTTTGTTGGCACGGTCCAAAGTGAGCGGTACTTTTAAATGCTCCCTTTACCTCCGATGTTTCTCTGTCTGTAAAATGGCAATAAGAGCTGGCAGGCGAGATCACAGAGACTGTTCAGTGTATCCAAACAGCTCCGAGAACCTCAAGTGCTGTGGGTATCTATATGACTTCTGTGTCGAAGCCTGGGAGTTTATTTCGGGTCTTTTTCAGTCTGTTTCAGGCTTGGTGGGGAGCAGATCTCCCTGTGAGATGGGAGGTGGTTCTCTAACGTGCCCCTGTGCCTGGGGAGCTCTGAACCCAACTAAAACCTCCGTAAGCAGGCGCACACAAAATGTGCAGCACCAGTGGGCTTGGGGAGGCTGCAGGTGGGAGGGCTGGCAGGGTGCATTGGGTGTCACTGGAGACGCCTGGCTTTGTGGGCACCAGGCGTCCAGGAAAGCAAGCAGCACCTCGTATCCTGCTGCAGCAGATGTCTATGGCACCCTTCCCGTGTGTGGCCGGACATCCACACGCCTGCCCACTCCTGTCTCCACGTGGAAGCGGAATGAGGGCTAAAGGCTTTGGAGTCCTCTTCCCTGCAGGGAAGCAGGCGCTGGCCCAAGTGGTGTTTCAGCCCCTGTGTTTGTCCCGTTACACATTTCTCTTGCTTGCACTGCGCCCTTTCAGTTTGTCCCTGCGCGCGTTCCTCTTGCCAGCGTGACAGCCCCCTGTTCACCTTCTTCCTCTCCCCTCTGACAGCCTTGTGGAGTTTTGTTTATTAGATGCAGGTTGAGAGCCTTAAATTACTCAGATCTACTTTTTCCGGAGTCAGAGAAAACATGCGCCAGAGGCAGGTCTGCAGCAAGGTGCCTGCCTTCCTTTCCTCACCTCTGGGTTTCTGCTGCGGCTCTGATTTGCACTGATGCTGTCTGCGAGGCTGCTGGCTTTGTGGTGGTACCTGCTGCTGCCAGAAGGGATCAGATCCTTGGGGTTACATCTGTCCTGACAGCAGGACTTTGACTGTGTTTTGCTAATTTTACTCCCTAAGAATTAGCTCACCAGAGAAAGCATCCCACTTGATACAGTTACAAGGTTGGTTTCATCCCTGGACAATGCAAAGCCAGGGTATTCTGTTGCAACCGTGTTCATTTTTTAATGTGAATGTCTTACATTATGTTAAACACACTGCAAAACTCTCAGTACGTTACGTTGCAGTTATCAAAAATACGTTATGAAT
This sequence comes from Sagittarius serpentarius, assembly GCA_034782735.1. NCBI lineage: Eukaryota > Metazoa > Chordata > Aves > Accipitriformes > Sagittariidae > Sagittarius > Sagittarius serpentarius. The sequence continues at coordinate 15,447,598 of JAVKLA010000084.1, forward strand.
AATGGTTCCACAATACTTGTTTCACAGCAGCTGTGTTAATAGATAGTAATTGTGCTACCTCCTATTAGCCTTTCTGTGATTTATTTTTTTTGCCGTGGTTAGGCATCAAAAAAAGCAGGCTTTTAGTTACAGAAAGCCTTTTGCATATCTTATCTTGAAAAATGAATGCGGCAAATAAATTTCAGTTCTGCCACTTTTGCAAGGTTCAGCTGTTTGGACCGTTTACAAGAAAACAATCCAAGCACGGGTGAAAGCGGTGAGGTCTCCTTTGGGGGGTCAGAAAGGGAAAACAGTTGCTAGGCTCTGACAGGTAAAAAGATTGTGGTGGCAGTATAGGTTTTGAAAAATACAAATGCTCCCCCACCCTTGTGTTTTGCTAACAGGTGTATAACACTTGCAGGTGTGGCTTGAAATAGCTTTCTGCTCCCCTGGTGCACATTAGGGGACTCTTACGTCCTGAGTTTAGATCCAGACCTGCCGGTTTCTGTGAGGTCAGGCAGGCTTGGCAAGAAACCCAAGAAACTGTCATTCCTTGGCGAAGAGGAGAAAATGGGTTTATGTGATGGGTGGCATGCCACGAGGGGCGTGTGTTTTCTGTGTGGTTTTGGGGAGAAGGACTTCTCTGGTTTTGGCCATGCCAGCACATATTCTGAGGACACAGAATCAGAGTATATTTACATTTCTTGTTCGACTGCCAGCTGAACAGGGAGACCAGGGTTTCTCTTCGCTCTTAGAGCAAGCTTCATCGCTTCCTCATTGTGTCGGTTTTACGGACGTCTGCAGGTCCCCCGGAGCTGGACCAGCCAGTCGTAGTTTTGGGTCTGTGGTCGGCCTCTGTTGCGTGCTTGGTTGGTGAGAGGCGATTATCCATCTCCCACAGCTGCTGCCAGGGAATGAAGCAGATGAGTACAATCACTGCACCTGTGTGTACTCTGAGCAGTATTTGTTTCTTACATTCTTCTCTACTTGAAATACCGGTGGTTTTGTTTAACATTTAAAAAAACCCCCACATTTGTTTTCTCTCCCATGAAACTGGTGAAAGCTCTCTGTCGAGGCCAGCCTTGATTATACCTCTTCCAGAGAGGAAGACATGGCGTTGTGTGTCACATCGCATCTCCTTGCTGTGCTCTGGCACTGTACACACGCCAGCCCCACGCACCAGGTGCTGGTATTTTCCCCTGCTAGGTAGTGATGTGTGCAGCATATAAGTAGCTCTGTGCACACAAGTAGCATTTCTGTGGTGTCTCTCCCACCTCTCGAGTGACAGAAGCTATCAGCAGGGGCTCTGACAATCTTTGAAACCTGTGTAATTATTCAGAGCCCAGTCTGCCTGTGGGAACCGTAAGCAGGGAATCGGCAAGGCAGCCTTTCTTTCCTGTAACAGGCCACTGGTAAGGTGAGCTAAAATGGTTATTGAAGGTATTGAAGCCGTGACACAGCTTGGGGGTCTAAACAGGAGTTGTGTCCGCCTGCCAGCCAGCTTCTGTTGATCCCTCTGTGTTAGAGAAGCAGCTACAGCCCTGGAGGGGATCCTAAAATAAGCCCTGGGGTGCTCTGCAGCTTTGCATACATTCTAGATCTCCAAAAGCCTTGCTTTTTGTTCTGGTGGGCTTTCTTTGCATTGGTTTTTGGTGGCTACGAAACTCTTTGTCACATCCAGGAGAGAACAAAAGGGCAGTAGTGTACCAGCGCTTTACGCCTATCTCTGTCTGCGAAAGGTGGTGTAGACTGGAGCTTACTGGAAGTAGCAAGCCTGGCACTAGCGATGGCAACTTCCATTTCCAGCAGTGCTGTTCCACAGGGCAAAACTACATCCTGATGACTGAGTTGTTGGATAAACACGAAAACGGAGTTGTCATATGCTTATGTTTTAAGTTCTCAGCCTGAATATTTGGGAGTAGCTCATACGTTTTTCTTTGTGGAAAAACTCTGTCTAAACAGGAGTGGAGCAGTAGGGCTAGGAACTCTGGGGCTGGGTGTTCTCTGAAAACACAGCTTGTCTTGGTACGAGGACGATTACAAATCCTAGGAGAGGTAGGCATTTTTTGTTTGCTTTTGCTGTGAAAAGGATTTGAACATCCATCCAGTTTAAGTCCATGTATCTGGACAAAATGTTTGTGCACAACCAAGGCATTATGCTGAGCACCAGGCAAGAGCTGCAGAAAGGTGGATTTTTCAGCTTGTAATGGGAAAAGACTTTTAATGAGGATTTGCTGCCTGTGGCTGTGCAAGATCTTCTCTTCACCTGTATTTTGAAGAGCTATGATACTCTAGCTTCATTTCACTAAGCTGTACACAATGAAGGAAAGAATGTCAGCTTAATATATTCTGAAGTGTAACTCTAAAGGAAAACACTTATCCGCCAGTTTTTATGGGTGCGCCATTCTGGACCTGGATCGTGTTTTGTTGCTCTGGTTTTACCTATAATCACAGTATGAATGTACTATTGATGCTGTGTCTCAGAAAGAGAACTCACATGTGTAGATTCATCATACCCAGTGCGAACATCGGTGCCTTCGAAAGAACCTGCTGGCATTCATTTTGAAATCCTTACCGTAATGCAGTTATGTTTAGAGACATGCATGTTCTATTATTATTATTAACAAAACCCCTGATATCACTTAACAGGAATAGACCACAGGAAAATCTTTTAAGTTACTTGTTGTAAGTACATCTTGTAGGACTAAACTCTTCTGTGCCTCATACAGTATTGAATAGAAATCTCCAGAAGTCCTGAAGAAAAGGGGCCTTGTGTACCAAAACGCTTTCTGCCAGCCAAAAACTCTTGTTTGTCATGCATGACTGTGAGGCTGGCTGTGTTTCGTATCTGTCCGTCCATCTGAGGAGCATGATTCACAAAGAATTATGTCTGCTTGCCCAAAACTCAGTGATCTGCTGCTAAGAGCCTCTGAGAGTTGCAGATAAATGACACCTCTCCTCTGTAGCTGCTTGAAAGGTCAACATGCTGTTTTCATGAAGCCTGCTCAGGACCAGCCCGAAATGATGAGGCTGTTGATGTTTCCTACTGGAAGCAAGTACTTCCAAAGGGTGCATTAACAATGCCTCCCGTCAGCTTTTGGCGTGGATGTCTGTGAATTCAGGACATTCTAACAGCTTCGTGGTGAAGGCTGAGCCTCTGCTCCTGCTCAGAGGTCTTCATTCTGGTAAAAGGCTCCAGGCACTTTTTCTCACTGCAGATTAACAGCTCAAAGATAAAATTTGTGCTGGAGTACAGTGTCTGTGGCAAGTGTGTGGCTTCCTTCCTGGACTCTGCAGGCGAGGAAATCTGTTTGCCTGTGCTTACTCCGAGTGCCTAAATGCAAAAGCGTACGACTGCAGCGCCTTCTAATGCATTATCCTTACTCTTGTGGTTGCTGATGGATGTTTCATGTGTCTTAAGCTGCAGCCCATGGTCATATCCTTGCATCGCCCTATGAGACAAACTGAGTCACGAGATTGCCATCCTTGTGGTTTCCGTCCTGGAGGTCTGCAGAGCTGACTGTATGCTCAGGTTTGCTGGAAGCGCTGAAAAGGGCTTTCAGGTACTTGGCACAGGACCTCAAATTTCCTGGCAGTACCTGTGTACTCATCAAGAGTATGTTTTGTCGCTGCTCGTGTTGATGCAACCAAGAGAGCTGGGCTTGTAGAGAATGGACATCTTGGGGTGTTTTTATGTAATGGCTCTCAATTTAACCAACACTGTCCTACATGTCGTGATTCACTTCAAGCCTTGGTAACTTAGTTCTGCACATTGATAAGGCTATACCAGAAATTTTTGTTTCTGTAAAGGACAAAAAGCAAAATGCTTTGCTCACAAACATTGTAAGATGTTACAGAATGATAGCTGTGACAGTATGGGCCTACCTGTTGATGGATGGCACAAGCTTATACTAATGTAAAAAGCTGGTTGACAGTAGATTGGATTCCAGGTAGTGCGTATATCTATGTCTCTCTCTGCTTATAAATTAGTCTGTTGTGGTTTTTATTCCAGCACCTTCATGAATTTATCTGTCCACAAGATACAGAGTATGTTTTTATAATGGCTTTGATTCTTCCACTAATCAATTTTTATGTAGTGACTGATCACAGAATTCAAGAAGTGCAGTTGGTGCAATTTAGAGATGTTTTTGCCAATAGTCGAGTATAGTCACATAGATGGAAGTCAAAAACCTATTGGGAAAGTGAAATCTGATTGCTTGGCAACTGGGACTTGTTTTTAATATACCCATACTTTAATTTAGGCAACCTAACAGTTGGAATTTATATATAACCTATGTTGTAAAACAATTTCAACAAGAGGCATGCATTTGTATTCTTGTTCTTGCTGGTGGCTGTGGAGCTTGAGAGCTCACACGTGTGCTCTCAGAACTGCTTGTTTTGCTTGCGTACTTGCACCCAGTCCTGAAATATTTTCCCTGCTGTGCCCAGCGAGAGCATGCTCTGCTCTCGTCCCTCTCACTGCTTGACGTGTGATGTCGGTGCTGGAGCACACCTGCAGCTGTTTCAGGCAGGGTGCTTGGCTGCTTCATGCTGTGTAGCTGCCTGCGGTGTTTGGATTTCAGTGCTTTGCTGATCCTGAGCCACACTCCAGGTGTTCACACTCACTCACAAGTGCCCGCTTGTCCCTGGTGAAAGGCTTGGACACCATCAGGTGTGCCAGGGTGGACTGATCAGCTCTTGCACTCCTCCCACAGTCCACCAGCACTAGCCCGTCCGTGGGCAGGGCAGGCAGAAGGAGACACGCACCTTTGTCTTTGCTTTTCCTCCCCTATGCCACTAGACCTCAGCGTTCCCCAGATGGTGCTCTGGGATCTTGGGCCTCTTGATGTAAAACTGAGGGCGATGCTTTTACCTCTCTCTGCCAGTGTTCACTTACCCTGCCACAGCAGCAAGCGCCGAGTTTGCTCCCACCTGCGTTGTCCAGCTGCTCTGAGCCATTTGTCCAGAGTAGCACCGTGTGACATGATGGCCCACCTCCTCTGCCTCCAGTGGTGGTACTTGGTCTTTTATTTTTTCATGCAGAGCATTGCTGGATCCCACACCCCTGCGAGGGAAGGGCTGGCACCCACACGTGCACACATCAGCTCCGTGTGGTGACGTATTTTGGGCGTAAGCAGGGAGAGCAGTCCTTTAAATTCTCCAGAAATGGGTTCTGTAGAAGCTCATAATAGAAATACGAAGATTGGTTTGAATGAAGAATGAATGGAAATGCGTGTAGATAGGCACTGGAAGAAGCAATAGGACGAGGGTGAAAAGAACGGCCTGTATTGATAATAAGGATGCTGTTCCCCGCAGTAAAGTCGAGGAATGTGTCGTTTGTCAAGCCCAGAAGGCTCACGCTCTGCTAAGGCCACCGCACAGATGACTTGTCAGCAGGAGACCCTGTACTCTGACAACTGGAAGGGAGCTGCATAGGTACAGCACATTGCATATGCCATTGTTTCTCCTGTCAGCCCACCAGGAAAACAGGCTGTAGCCATAAAGATATGTCGTCTCTTCCAAGCTACAAAAAACAACCTCCTGCCTCGGCTGTCTGTCCAGGCTGTCTGCCATGGATGCAGGGCACGGGTCTTTCTTGAATGGTACAGGCCTTTGGAGAGGACTTCCCTTTCAAGAACCCATGAGTTGTTCTGCTTATTTGAGAATTCACAGGAAAACATTCCCATCGCACACAGGGGCTCAGGGGTGCCCCCCTGCAGCATGTACTGTGCACATGGCAGAAGACTCTCACTCATCTCTCTGGTGCCTGTGACTTCTCTGTACCAGGAACTGCCTTCGTTTTCTAGGTAGCTTCTGACACTGATCTGTGCTTATCCTTCTTTGTTACCATATCAGCACACTGACTGCCGGCATGAAAATGACGGGATGCTGAAGCTTGAGCAGATGGTGCACAGGGATGGTTTTGTAGAATAAATATTTAGCACTAACCCATGGTTTGCTATTTTCTGTCCTGAATTTAAAAAATATCTAGCATAACTCGGGGGATAAAATTTTTCAGGGAAATGTGCGAGGAGTGGCTGTTCTCCCCTTTGGGAGTGGCTTTGTGAAGGGATGTTGGAAGGCAAATACCCTTGGGTTCAGAGCTCAGGTGGTGATGGCCAGCGCTTAGCTGCTGTGCTGATGGTGAGCTGCGCTTGTGGAGGTGCCTGTGACTGTCTGCTATGCTTTTCATGCCTGCGCTGCAGGGGGGTTATGTTCTCGTACCGCAGCGTGGGGTTGTGCTGGTGTTAGCAGTACCTGTGGTAGTGACACTTCTCACAGGTACCGAAAGGAAAGAGCTCTGTTCAGAACGCACACGTGGTGTGCATTGCTGTTCATTGCTTTTTTGGGTGTCGAGACTCTGTTCCCTTACAATGGTTAGGAAGCAAATATGGCCCCTTGAAGAGGGTTTATGGCTGCATGAAACATTTCTCAAGCCTTCAGGGCTGCTTTTTCTGTAAGCTTGATAAATCTGTGTAAGCAATGAGAGGAAAGAGAAGGGATGATAGAAGGAAGCTCCAGGGTCTGTTTGCCTTTAAGAGTTACCTGCTCTTAAGCAGAGTTGCACAGAAAACCCTGAAAGGCTTAGACAGCTCACAGCGTGCACCATCATGATCCTTTTTGTATCTAAAACAAATCAAGACAAAAGGCCATTAAAATACAAATTTGATGAGGAAAAACTTTCTGATTTTTTTTTTTTTCTTGGTTTCCTGTGAAAAGCTTATGGCTCATCAAGTCAAGGGCTGTCACAGCTGTCTCTCAATACACAGCAATGAGAGGGAACACCTCTCCTTCACAGCAGAAGAGAGCTGGCAACTGCACAAAATCGCTGCCGGGGGAGCTACTGCAGAAACATTGCTAGCCAGTTCTTTTCTGTGCTTGGATGAGGTTGGGAATGGGATGGATTTGTTAGTGCTCTGATGTAGGTGCTTCTGGGAGAAAGTGCTGTTTGTAGCGACAGACTTCTGTGAGGTTAGAGCCTGCTAATGTTGCCTGGTGTATTTCCAGACCGCTAAGGTCCTGTAGCGTGACTTCTTTTTCTTTGATGGTGGTGATGGGGTGACTGGTGTTCCTTTGCAGAGTTGGCTTGTATCCTTGGAGTCTCTTTTACGAACCCTTACTGTGCCTTCCAGCTATGCCAGAAGTACTGGAAATGTGCAGGATGCTCTGTTTGTGTTCCCTGCACTAGAAATTTGTTTGAACAATCTCAGCGCTTTTTCAAAGCTGTTTGGAAGAAGCACAGGGCGAAAGTATCACTTGCATTAAGGTGCTGCATATCTTTATCTACAAGGCTCCTTCAGCGTTGACAAGCATTTTAGTTATGTTTCACTATAACCATCAATGGCACGGTTCAGCTCTACTTGAGCGTGTACTGTAAATCTGACAGTGCCTGAGTGTCCTGAAATATTTTTCTTTTCCTCTGGTGGCTTATTCCCTGTCTCACGTTTCCAACATAGCCCATGATGTTTCGCTAGGTACAACGTGATGGCTGTTCCGTATGATACAAAGAAATGGAAACTAGGTTAGCAGTGGTTTTTTTACATGTGCCATCTGTAAATGTACTCCGGGTTTCTCCTTCCATTTGTTCTCGCTCCTCTGGAAAAGCTATTACTGTGCTCTAAGCAAAGTGTAATTTGAAGCTATTATAGACCTTGGTAAATATTTATGGTTAGGGCAATCTTTGCAAAGGTTTGTTGTTCCAAGCTGCACACGTAACTGGAGAGAGAAAGAAGAGGGAAGGCTGGGGGCAGTCATTTTGTCAGCTGTTGCAGCCTGCGGGGCTGGAAGGCAGCGTCCCCGTGTAGGTGCTCAGAGCAGTATCACGCTTTCAGATGACCCTTCTGCTCTGCTGAACGCTTCTGAAAGAAAGGTGTGGTGGGTACCTCAAGCAGGCTTAGGGTGCTGAGTGCGCTTCAATACACACCTCTAGATTGTGGGCAGCAAGCTTTGCTTTAGTCTGTAAGTAGGAACACCTTCCATCTGCCAAGACTTTCTGCTTTGTCAGTGGTGAAACGATACCCGGTTCCTTCCAGTGCACAGGCTGGGGCCAACCATGGGCCGGTCTGTTCCGGCAGAGCTGTCTGCCACCTGTGCCACCCACCGCCCTGGGGATCTTGGAGAACCAGCTGGGTGTTTGACAGTTGATATGTTGTCCTTGGGCTACTGTGCCAATCCAGGCAGCAACACACTACTCCAGCTTGTAGCTGTCATCACCTGCGAGACAACTTCATTTAGACATCAGAGGGGCATGCATCCAGTCAGCTCTTCGTAAAGAGACAGACTTGTCTCTCCTGCCACACTGGTGAGATATGAAACAAGCACCACTGGAAGAACGCTTGGTAGTTCTCCATCTTTTGCTATGAAGAAAGCCGGTGCTTGAAAAGCTGATCTCCAAGGTTTCCTCACGCAGAGAGATGTGGAAGAGCTCCCATGTTGTGAACTCTCCTTAGACTAATGCAGAATCCCTCCAAGCTAATACTGTCTCCTGTTACACATGCATTATGAATACTTGCTTTGCCTTCACTTGTTCAAAGCTGTGCGGTATTTAATTAGCTTTTTTGTGTGTGTTCTTCATAGTGGGACCAGTTTCCCTCCCACATAAGCTGATTTTTTTGGCAGGGTTGTGTGCAGCAACAGGAGAGCCTTGCATGGCTGGAGTGAGAATCCGGGCTGACTTTGCAACCGAAGATCACTGGTGCTGTTACAAAGGCGTAGGTTCAAGCCGAAAGAAGTCACCAAGACTTAAAGAGCAGCTCTCTGCTGTTAAACCACGGACACCGACTCCACGCGCCCTTTGCACATCCTTATTCGGTGGGAACGCACACAGCTGGCTAAATGTCAGCCCCTGTGCTTTGCCCTACGGTTCAGGTCACTGCTTCAGCCTCCCTGAATTGTACGTCACAGCCAAAGGCACTGAAGTCTCTGGTGAGATCCGAGTTGGTTCTCCTCCAGCGTACCTCGGCTAGGTGCTTCCTCCACAGGCGCTCAGGGGCCTGTGAGCAGCTCCTAAGCTGTACAGGTTAAATTCAGCCAGCTTATGGTTAAATAGTGTACGGTTAGCAGGTCTTCATTAACCTGCTAGTTTTTTGAGAGTAGATGAGCCGGCAGATTGGAGGGTGTAGAAATCTTTGTCCAAGCAGCTGCAGGGGAAAGAACACATATGAAAAAAGCTTTTATGTTGCAGTTAAAAGGTGTCTAAATGTCTTGCATGCAAAGAAATATACACGGTACGTATCCCATTCTTAGACTCGTAAGATCTACAGCAATCTTGTATTATTTTCTGAAGTGCATTGCAATTCGTGTTGTGGTTTAGTAGGAGAAAAATCCTTCAAGGTAGCATTTTGAGAAGGTAAAACTTGAGAATTTGTTAGGAGAAACCTCACTGCTGAAAGATGGATTTTTTTTTTTTTTTAATATGCCAAGCACATTAATGAGTGTCAGAGGTAAACTAGGACGCTGGGACGAAGGGAAGTGGAGAATAACATGTTTAAGTAGCACCTCTGCTTATTTCATGGTTAAGTTATTTTGTATTAGCCACGGAAATTGCTGCTGTGTCTGTTTGGTGAGGATGCATGCAGACTGCTCAATTAGCAAAAAAAAAAAAAAAAAAATCAGAAAGAAATGACCTCGTGGCTTGCTTCTAAATGCTTGTATTTGTTTTTTCATAAGCAGGTGACATTATAATACAGCTTCCAATCAACCAACCACATAGTTATGGTAATCAATGCCACAAACACACTATATATATATATATATATATATATATATATATATATAAATCTCCCTCTTATATGGAAGCGTGTGCCTGCTTTTGGGGATAAAAAATTTTCCAAGTTGCATGAGTTTGCTCGAGATCTGCAGGTCATGATAAGAGCTCGCTGCTCTGCTGGATTCTGCCTTAACCTGCTGGCAGGTGTCAGTGGAGGCATGGAGCTAAGGCTATGGTGAACAGCATCCATCTGGTTTGGCAATAAAAATCGTATTTCGGTGAAGAGAGAAGCAGGGACATGAGCACTGCCTACTACTCACCTCCTTGGACACGTTTGGAATCATCGTTTTGCAGTTGAGTATTGGCTTTAGTGTGTGCTGTTTCTCTGGAGGATTTGGTTTTTAGGCTTTCACAAGGGTCAGCTGAATAACGAATAGAAAACCAGTCAGTCTTTTTCAGTTGTGCACGAACTGCCATCACTGTGTGACTGGGATCAGACCAAAGAGGTGCCGCCTTTATGGAGGATAACTTTTTGTGAGCATGTAGCAGCAGAAAGCGTAGGTACTGGTGCAGGCTTTCAGTTACGACAAATAGTTAAGCGTAGCCTACATACCTACTTCTGAAGTCTCATTGTCTTGCATCTCATCATGTCATCTGTTAGGATGTGGCTGTCATGAATAATTGAGACTTACCATGAAAATAATTTCAGCAGAGCCTAGTTTCACGTGTTTCCTGTTAAACACCCAGGAGAGGAACGGGCTCTTGTTTCCCCTGAGCCCTTTTGCAACGGTGGTGGAACTGCAGAGCCAAAACTGTGATGCTTCTGCATAGCGGCTACGGCAGTGCTTGAGAGCTTCCCAGACTTCTGCAAATGCAGCAAACTGCTATTCACAGCATTTGGAGTTTGATTTTTGGACATGTGTTCGGCACGTGCAGTATTTTTCCTCCACCAAATTACTGTCTTCCGTGTAGGCAGTGGTGGCAAGTGACCCAGGAAACAACTTGCGATGCAGTGTCTAGTCTGACATCTGTATTTGTGCAAAACACTATAATTTACAGGAGCATTCATCAGCGCAGCTCAATTGCAGAGTTCTTCAACTGACTTATGTGGAATAAATAGGCAATAAATTACGTGCTAGCGTATTAAAAGGAATGTATCAGAATAGGTGCTCAAAATACTATTTTATCATAGACTTTTGCCAGCTGTTTAAAGTCATCAAAAATACTGCTGTTTACTTCAGTGGGAGTTTGATCAGACCAAGATGTATATTATAAGAGAACTTGGGGACTTGCGCTTTTGGGACAATCTTCTGTGAAGATAATATCCCTGCCAATCCTGCAAGTTGCAAGGGACAGGGGGGTGATCCTATGGAAAAAAAAATTGCAGAAATTTAATAGGATGCATCACAGCTAATGCATTTACACACATCATATAGGGTAAGGAGTTGTAACTGAGGCTGTAACCGCAGCCTTGTCCGTGGTCCAGTGTGACAGTCTCAGCTGCGAGCACCAGCACCCCTTAAAGAGGGACTCAATCATGTTTTAAAACAGAAGTTTAATCTAAAATAAAAAAAAAACCCTTGGCCCTAAAACTAGCTGAAACTTAACAAACTTGTACCAGAATTCTAAAGAAATGCAGAAATTGGTTCATGTAGAAAATTCTCTTTTTTCTGTTGGGCGATTCCTGCTTTACCTTGGCAGAGCTTGTCCTTGGAACGTGAGGAAATGGCTTCAGCCACCGTAAGGTCACACAAATGGGGATCTGAAATCCTCTGTTAACAGAATAGCCGCTGTTCTTTTCTACCCTGAAATTAGGGCCGGCAGGGCAGTTTTGAAACATGCAGAGAATGACCCCGTGCTGCTGCAATGGGAAAACAACCAGCAGAACTCCCAGGTAACACCTCATCTCCCCCTGCCACCACTTGTTTCTGGGGGGAGGGGAAGTCAAACTGATGAAGCAAGGGTTCCTCGTTCAGTGTCCGTGCTGTAAGCTGCCTTGGCTTAAATCGCCTGCTCTCTTCTCCCATCGCCCCCCAGCCTTCTGCCAGCACGTGGTGGCTGTTTTAAGTGGAAAAATACAGTCCCGTTGTGCAGATACCTTTTTTTCCTTGATCCTGTTAAAATTTTCACCAGGGCCTTCAGATAGAGGTGGCACAAAATTGAGTTCAGAAGTTTTTTTTTTTCACTAGTGTCTGGTTTTTATCATTGGCTGTCAATGGAATGGAATGGGAGCCCACACGGAAGCGCTCCAAATATATGAAAAGGTACAGCACTGTGGTTTCAGGCAAGGGTAGGCTGCGTTTCACTTTCCACGAGCTGAATTTTATCAGACACTATTCCAACCAGCAGCACGCTAATCGGTCATCGGTGTTGCTTTGCAAGACAGTAGCATATCGAATGTTCACTAATTTCAAAGAAGGGTTTCGGGAGAACAGCGGATGGCAGGAAGCCGTGGGCGGCTGCTGCTGCTACAGCGGGTTGTGAAGGTAAGGTCTGCCTGCCTTCCCCAGAGAGCGTCCCAGAGAAGTTGCGTCAGCAAGATTTGAAAAATTCCCAAGGGACGCCATCCCTCAGTGCCTGCCGAACCAAAATATCTGTGCTGCTGCTGCTGCAAAGGGCACCGGAGGAGTAAGAGCTCTGCTCTGCTTGTGGTCAAAGTGTTCAGTTGTTTGATGCTAGCGCTTAATTCCTGAGTCACAGCAAGTTTAGAAACTAGACTGTGGTATGTTAAAGAGATGGCAAGTGGAGAGGATGGCTTTATATTTTCTGCCATCCAGCCATAATCAAACAGGAGGGAAAAAAGCTTGTTTTATTTTCACTAAGCTTTTCCAGTGGCTCTGTTAACAATCATCATTCCACAGATTGTAGGAAAAAAGCGCTTGATGAGATATTCGAGGGGAGCTGGTCAAATCTATTCACAAAATGTTCTTCTCTGCTGCCCACCCACTGCTGTCATCTTGCTGCTCTCAGCCTGGCTCGGCTGGCTGTTCTCTCCCATGGCACGACAGGGGAGGGCTTTTCTCTTCAGCGTGTCTGGTGCTCGTTCCTCCGAGCCCGCTTTCTGCATTTGCTGGCCTCGCAGTGTGCCTCTCCGACACTCCAGTGCTCCCGAGCTCTTCTTCCAGCTCTGCGCTCTTTGTGGCATTTCCTCCCTTCTCCCTGTCCTTCGGCGGTGGGGCTTTGAAGTCCCAGGGGAGGAGCGCAGCCGACTTCCACACAAGCCGTCTGCCTTCCAATACCAGCAGCGCAGCAGAGATGGGAAAAGCCTTCCCCGACGCTCGAGGTTTCCCCTTGGTGACATACTGGGGCTGGGCTGGCAAAGCACAGCCCGTGCGTGGGCCCTGGCTCCTCGGGGCTGGCAGAGCCAGCGAGCACCCCAGAGGCTCCTGCCGCCAAGAGTTGGGATCTCTCTGCCCATCCCATTGCCAGGCTGGGGCACCAACTGCTACGCTGGCCGGGAAACGTGTTGCAGTCAGAGCTCTTCCCACGCCCAGGAAGGATTCCCAGGCTGAGGATGGGATTTTTTTTTTTTTTTTTTTTTTACTGCAGAGAGGTACGGCGGGGCAGGGGGTGAGCCCTTCTTTGGGGAGAGAAAAGCCCTTCTCTCCTGCTGCTGTCCTGGGCCATGCTCAGCCTCCCTGAGCAGAAATGCAATCACTGCTCCAATTTTCCAAAGGAACGAGTAATTTGGGGGAGACGGGCTGCACCTACCTCTGAGCTGCAAACACAAAAAGGTGTGGCAGATCTCCTCACAGCACAGCCGGATTCATTAATGCAGGGAGACTTGAGTCGCTTTCTGTTCCTTACCTGGAGAACTTCAAGCATCAAAACAGTCCTTCAGCACCTTGATACTTCTTCTGCCTTTGGAAAGCAGTATTTGCAACTCGTGCATCAAAACTCTTCCGAGAGCCCCGCTACTTGCAAGTCTTCTGGAAATTTGTGCTTTCGTAGTGCATGAGCCCCTAGGGAGACGTGAATCTTTCAGAGACTTCATGCAAATAAAAGCAGCATTTTACAGTCTTAGGCATAGCCTTAGGTTTCTCGTTTTTTTTCCTAACAAAGTACTGATTTTCTGCTCTTTTATTTATTTCTTTTAGTAAACATTTTCCGTTCAGACTTGGTTCAGCTCTATATAACCAAAATAATCCTATTTGCTTCCTACTTAACCAGATAATCAAGATGCCAAAAGCATTTCTATGGCCTGGGGATTCCCTTATTTTCTGCCTTAAAATTCTAATTGCAGTCATGTAAACCTCTGGTTTATAATACAGAAAAACACAATTTGGTCCCCAGGAAAAAAAAAGAACATGGAAACGCATGCAGGGACACTCATAGTAATTTGGAATAATAATAATATAATAAAATTCAGATCATTGTAGCAAAGATGTAAGCTAGAACCGCTCTGTGTTCAGTGAAGAAAAAAAGGCTCTGAGCATCTTTTCAGTTTTCTTTCCCCCGGAAAGGGGTGCAGGCAGACTCACCGTCTGTCCCACTTCTTGGCGATGAAGTTGCACCCCTGGAGTTAAATCTTCCAGAGTTAGTGACATCCTGCAGCTGTCTTCGAAGCAAGGGCAGGGAGGGGAGCAGGACAGGGGTAAGGAAGGTTGTGCTTACCTACAGTATTAAGCATCAGAGGGTCCGTACCGGGAGAGGACTAAGCACCTTGAGGCCATTGAAAACAGAGCGGCTGCTGACTGCCCGGAACCATTGGTTGTTATTAACGGCCAAGGGCAAGCATCGTATCACCTGTTTGTTTCTAATTCAAAGATAACAATCTTTAAATGTTGCTTTTCTGTTTTCCCCACAGGTAAATATGTTTATCAGCCCATGACACCCGTAGAGCAGCTTCCCAGCACCGAAATACCCGTTCGCCCTCGGGAGTCTACAAACACCATCCAGATCTCCGTTTCGCTCACCGAACACTTTTTGAAGTTTGCGCCCGTCTTCCAGCCCCCGCTGCCCCCTGACTCCCCACAGTTCTGCACAATCGCAGACCTCTTCATTGACAATTACCGCGTGAAATGCATCAATGGGAAGATGTGCTACGTACAGAGGCAGCCTCCCCCCCTGCCCCACAAGATAAAGCCTGAGGAAGTCCCCGTTCGCAATGCCTTAATCACAAAAGAGAGCAATACACCAAAAACAGATCACTGCTCGTCCCCTTCCAGCTCCGAGGACTCCGGGATCAATGCGGTGGGGGTTCACTACATGGAGTCATGTGACGAGGACACGGAGGGGGTGGCTGAGCTCAGTTCGGAAGAAGATTACAGCCCTGATAGCAGCTGGGAACCAGATGAATGCCCGCTCTTGTCGCCCTCGCAGTGCGAAATGGAAGTGATCGAGACTATAGAAACCACTGTGTGATCCGACAAGTTAGTATCAGAGCAGTCCAGTTCCCACTCAGTAATGTTGCTTTTGTAGTATTTATATTTTCTGTTTTTTTCTGACAATCCCTTTTTTCCAGTGCACTTGATATTACAGATTCCTCATGGGAGTGTGGTCATGGGACTTGCATATTGGTGAACTAGCAGCAGCCTGAGCAATTTTAACATGTTCTCAGCCTGATCAGATCTCCCACGTATGTCTGCACGTAAGGTAGTGATAAATCTTAAGACTTCTATAGCTGAAATAGGCTCTTTTCTTGGTCTGGGTTACATCATATACTACTTTTCATACAAGGATGTGCCACTTGCCATGTTTCCATCTGTCAGGTTGTTTGCAGTGGGCCTTCAAAGCACAGAGGGTGAGCTGGTGCAGCACGGCTGCGAGCAGCAAAACCAAGTTGCCCTTATCCTTTCTCAAACAGCGACGCGGGGTGCGGCGACAAGAGGCCCTTTCCCTCTCTGTCTGTCCTTGCGGATTTGTCCATCCTTTTCTCTAGTGCTGGTGCGACCCTTCCTGAAGGCTGTTGACACCACTCTTCCAGCAGGTTGGTATGGCAGGCTAGAGAACGCACAAAGTGCCTCCAACTTTTCTCCAGGCTATGCACCGAGCATCTGCTGAGTCGGGTCAGGCTCTGAAATCCCCCGAGAAGGTGACTGTTGCTCCAGAGGGGGAGCAGTTGCCTGGATCCAGCTGGTCCCTTTTCTCTGCATGGATCTTGGGAACAGGATCTGGCTTTTGCAGCTCAGCAGGAGGGGGAGCAGGCAGAGATGAAGCGCGGCTGTCTAACCAATACCACGCCAGACTGGGGTGTAAAACGATAGGTGAAGGAAGTGACTACCTCCAAACACACAAAATCCCCCCTTGGCTTTGCCTGCTGCTTCCTCCTGTGCTGTTTGGTGCCAGATGCGTGCACTCAGGACCAAATGGCCCCAGGGCCTGCATTTGCCTGAAGAATTAACAAAATTTTTCAAAAAAGTTCATCAGCCACACCACTGTGTTGGCAGAGCTTGGGGAGAGCGTGGAGGTGCCCATGGGAGGTGGCCCACGGGCTTGGTAGCACGTGTTCTTGTTAAAATACAGCCTAAGGTCATTCTAGTGGAGAGCGGAAGCTTCGGCTCCTGCTCCTTCGCACCCAGTTCAAGAGCGGATTCTGAACAGGGGTTTCCTCAAGTAGCTGGTAAGAGTGAGCTGTCTCGCTGGTGGTTTGGTTTCAGCCCTGCTAGATGAAACAGAAATGGCATTCTCAGATTTCAGTCAGCTTGAAGCAGTTGGAGTCAGTAATAACTGTGTTTTCAACAGCATTACTGAATTTCTTTGTGTATTTACTGTTTACGTTTCAAAAGTCATTGGTGAATACAAGGCTGTATAAATGTGTACAGTTTAGTGATTGATACTAGATTCTAGTCCGTGTTATAGGATGGCTCATCTCTTTCACTGTATCCTGACAAGGTATTACTAATTTTATACACTTTGTAATCAGTATCTTTAGAAAACGTTTAGGCAACAGTGTGTGTGTGTGCACATGCGCGTGTGCTAGGAGTTTACCATAAATGGTTATAAAGTAATACTGTACTTTTTAGACTAACACTTTCAGACAAAAATAATAGGTTTTATAGTTTTGATGACTTGCATAAAAAAGCGCAATGCTTGTTAAATGAGGAACTTGGGCCATTGCATGAGCAGGTATGTTCTCACAAGGCACCTGAAAATACTGTTTTTCTGAGGGCATTTAAATGAAGGCTGTAGTAAAACTAAATAGGCTTTATTTATTTTTTAAGGGCGGGGTTGTCTTTCTTGGTTAACTAAGGTTTCCAATAACCTTTTAGTGTCTTTTGACCATTCAGACACATTCCATAGGTAGAAGGAAGCATTATATATAAACCTACAGCATTTATTCATATTTAATCTTTCAATCGTAACCTTAGTGGAGAGCTGAAAAAGCTCACTCGTGTGCCTGGCCTGCCTGAGCTTCCTTCCCAGAGGCGGCTTCTCCTTCCCAGGATGACAGGGTGGGCTGGCAGATGCGTCCTCCCAAGGGACTAGTGGCAGCCGGGCCTTTCCCGAGGCCAGGGTGCTCCTCGCCAGCTCTCGCTGCGGGCACCAAGCACAGCAAAGGTCATCAGGACCCTCTGACTTGGCACGAGCTCACCTTGTGTGCAAGCAAGCAGGAGCCGCCTCTTCCTGCTGTTAGGGAAGCACCGGCTGTGAGCGTAGTGAAATTCAGTTGGGCATTTACGACCAAGACTTACCGTAAGATCCTGTGGTCTTGCAGGTTCGTATTGCTGTCGTCAGGATACATTCTTTCTTAACTGTAAGTAATTAGCAATATTCACAAGCTGTGTCTCCTACCCCAGGATTTGTTCAGATGTCTTAAGCACAATAAGCTGCCTCTTCCTTCTGTTGTAACTGTAAAGCGTCAGTGGAGCAGCCTGGTGTGGGACAGGGCTAGTTCTGGAAAGCGTTTCAGCAGCCAGCACAGTGCCAGGTTTCTCACTGTGCTCCATCACACACCCCAGTTCAGAAACACGCGCCTCACAGAAACCGGATTTCTTTTCTTTGCACAAACACTGGCGTAGACATGCTGTAAGAGACGTGCCCTGGGCTCGTTGCTCCACTCTGCCAGGGAGAGGTGTGTATATTTCCTCTTTAATAAACTACTAAACAACTGAAATTCTCCTTGTCCTAACTAACTGGGTATGTTCCGTACTAGAGCAAAACATTCCGGTATTTCCAGCAAAGGAGGGGTCGCTTATGATTTCAGATGGTGGCACCTGAAACGCACCCAGTGCTAGGCAGAGAAATGTAACCAGGTGGAGCGCAGCAGGCCCAGCCCCACCGGGGTTTGGGCACCTGGTAAGTACTGGGGCTGGTGGGCAACCTCACAGCCCAGTTCTCGCTTGCCTGTGAAAGAGCTGCCCCAGCCAGGAGGGAGGACAGCGGGGCAAAGAGCTGCAAAGCCCAGGCTGATGTCTGGCAGAATTCAGCTGGCTGTAGCCCCTTGACTTACCTCTGATCGGGTTCACACACGGCTGTTTCCAGGCTGGAAACACCAGTCTGGGGCACCGTTGTGTAGTTCTTCAGGGCTAGGGGAAGAAGGTGAGCACACGGGGCATGCTGGGCCTCAGGGTGCCTGGCGCCACCGCTGCTCCCAAGCCAGGCGGGCTCTGCACAACAGCTGGTGCTTTTGTGCTCCGTGGAGGCTGCAGCGCTGCCCCGAATTGCTGCCATTTGGCACGAGCTCTGCGCGGACCAGCCACCGGCTCTGCGCATTAGTTCTGTGTGCGTGGAAAGTAACACCCACCTGGTGCCGTCTTCTTCCTGGGAGTGGCTGGGATCCCAACGGTGCAGTACCCCAGAACACCCAAGTGCTAGTGACAAAATGAACAGGGGGAAGAGGCGAGATAATGACCACCAGACCAGTAACGCACGTTGTTGGGGCAGGATCTGGAGTGCGTTTCCCACGCCAGAGGTGACAGTATAGAAACACCGCTGCTACTAGGTTGCGGTTGTGTGAGCAGAGCGATAAAGGTGCCGCTGGAAAGGTAGACTGCCCAGTTTGGTACTGCAAAACAGGGAGCTGAGCTTAGTAGTGGCAAACCTCTCTGAGCATCAGCGTGCGTCGCACCGATCCTCTCCCCCTTGCAGCCCCCAAGGGCCTGCAGCACCTTTTTACACACACACACGCTCACCCCCAACCCCCAACACACGTAGAACAAGGCCAGAAGAGGGGAGGTTTGTGCTTCACCCGCAGTGACAAGACGCATCTTTACCAGAGCTCAGTGGCAACAGTACTACGAAAACAGCAGCCAGCCGCACTGCCAGACCGGCAGCCCTCTTACCCGCTCCCCGTGCTCACAGCTCACACAGGAAAGTTCAACCAAGGGCCTTTTTAATGGAAGTTCACAGGAACACCCCGTGCACGCAGGTTAGTTTGCTCACACATGTATCATCTTCTGCATTCTTCAGCCTTTTCCAGGTTTGCCTGTTCTGTGCCCTCAAGACCCCACACCTGCTGCCACGAGTCAGCAGGCCTTGGCAAAACAACTGCTTTTACTAGCACCACCATTAAAACTTGGGTACGGTACCCATCCACAGAAACAACACAGCACCGTGACACACAGGCTCCGGGCACAGGACAGGCTGCACTCCTCCAGTGGGGTGGAGCTGACTCGCTTGTTTGGCAAAGTTACCGCTGCTGGGGTGAGCCTCCGGCTCAGTGCAGGTAGCCCAGCGTCGCGCAGTGCTTCGGCACGCTTGCTTGTGCCCCCTCAGTTCATGGCTTCCAGCCCAGCTGCCCCACGGCTGCCTCGCTTTAGTGAGAGGCAGCAGCAGAGCTGTGACACCACCCGCTGCTACAACCCCACCAGCGCCCAGCAAGACTCAATGCAGCACAGAGGGTTGTGGGAAAGGCAGCGGAGTGGGGGAAAGCCCAGCGTTGCGATGGAAAGGCTTCCCAGCGCCAAGACCCGAAACCAACCGTGGCCTTGCCGCAGCTGGAGGCCGGAGCGCTAGTCTTCAGCCACCGGAGGGGGGGCCAGATGGAGCTGGAAGTTCTCGTTCTGGAAGACGCTGCTGGTGGCCGGGTCACCGTGGGAAACGCTGAGCAGCCCGTGCTTTTCACCACTGTGGCCGCGAGACAGTTCTGTCAGGAGAGCTAGCTACAAGACAAAAGCCAGACAGATCACTGTCCGGCAGCCTGGGCAGACTGCCTAGAAGCACTCGTGCAAGGTGCAGAAAGACAAAGTGCTCACGGCGGGGGGGCTCGCCTTTTCCCTGCAGCAATTAGAAAAACCTTAACACATGTAAAGAACAGGGTATATATGGTAGGTAGTAACCTTACAGAGCTTGGTGCAGAGCAGCAGTCCTCAACTGAACAACTTTCCAGGTGTCTTTAGGTTGTTTTAAAGTTACACAATTGAAAAACAATCCCAGAAAGAGCTGAAAGTGCCAACAACTGCAGTCAAAACAGGCAGGAGGCACAAGGAAAATGCAAGGGACGGAGGGAGGCTGTGCTCTCCTTGGGACAACACGGCGGGCAGGAGGGAGCCTTCTGTGCAGTCACGGGAGCCATGCAGTGTCTGGAGGGGAGGTTATTTGCAAATCTAAAAAGAATCCGAGAAACCTTACACCATGGACAGTTTTCAGGCCCAGCCCCAAAGCCAGGGGCCTTTCCATGGTTTCACTGCCAGCAAATTCCCCAGCT
The DNA here is from genome assembly GCA_034782735.1 of Sagittarius serpentarius. Taxonomy (NCBI): domain Eukaryota; kingdom Metazoa; phylum Chordata; class Aves; order Accipitriformes; family Sagittariidae; genus Sagittarius; species Sagittarius serpentarius. The sequence goes on from JAVKLA010000084.1 coordinate 15,467,874, forward strand.
CTGTCAGAAGCAGCGTGGCTGCCTTGTGATGTGAAACAGCCAGCTCTATGCACAGTTAGTTGCCAGCACTAAACGAAACCCAAGAGAAAAGCCAAAGCCCACGCTGCCAGCGTTGATGCCTGGTTTGACAACATGCAAAACACCCTTCCACCAATCTAAAATGGAAAGGAAAATGGGTGGTACGTACTCTGGAGGTTCCTCGGTTGAGTCGGCAGAGTTGGTCAAAAGCTTGGATTTGCTGAGGATCCAACAGAGACTCTGAACTTGTCTGATAAAGAGAGTGAGAGGGTTACAGGAAACACACACAAGATGTCAAGTTCATATACACAGAAATTCATCCCTGCTCCTGCCCTTTGGCCTGGAGCAGCCTGTCTGCAGCCCCTTCAGGGAGGCTTTTTTAGCCATCTTTCCTCTGGCTTGAAACCACTGTGTGCACCTTAGTTTTGGGGAAGAAAAAAAAAAAATTCTTGCACAAAGGTCAAAGATACCCTTACATCCACAATGACTTACTGTTGGTGTCTGTAGCTGATGGCAGACAGACTTAACAGTACTAAGAAAAGAAGGGGGGGGAGACACCAAGAAAAAGGAGAGGCAGAAAAAGAGAGAAAGATGGGAAAACTCCCCCGCAGCCAACTGGGAAGAGAAGTCACGGGTCTCTGCAGATGAGCAGCCTCTCCGGGGCTCTTCCCCAGGCAGCAGCAGCTCCCTCCAGTCCTTTCTCATCATCTCCCGATAGTCTCCCCCGGGCCCCACTCAGCCTCCCTACTGCCGACTGCAGCACGCTGTGATCGGGCACAGATTGTGCACGGCTGTTATGGGGAATGATTACTGTGCCCATGACTATTATATACTATTGGTCTCTCTCCTAAGGTCCGTTTTTCCCCCTAGCAGGATGTTAACAGACTAAAAGCTAGGAAATGGCGGGGGGGAAAGGGGCAGAGGGGAGGCAAGGAGACTCACACATCAGTGGCAGCCACGTCCCCCGAGAAACCGGACACAACCGACATCGCAGTACTGCCCAGCAGTGTCAACGTTTGCTGGGTACAAGGGTAAGTGTCACCCCAGCAGCGCCGGGGCAGTCACAGAGTTGCAGGTGAGAGCAAACAATTGCAAATAGAGGGACCACAGCCTCCAACAACAGCATTAACACAAGGAGCACCGCATATATACTCAAACTGCTTTAAAAGGTGTCATTTACATATCCCAGGGAGAGATGACAGAGCATCACAGATTCTTGTAGGTTTGTTCCATTTTATCACATCACAATGTTTCTATTTTGAATGTTTCTGCTCATATTCCAAAGCAAAAGCATCATCAAGAAACTACAACAGGAGCCAGAGAGAACAGCCTCCCTCATGAGCAGCAATCTGGCATCTGTTGTCTCTGGGAATCTATTTTTGAGGGAACATTCAATGTTCATTCTCAAATATTTTCCCCAAAATACATTTCCCAAGGGCTATTAACCCAAAATGCTACAGTCTTACCAGTGGGTACTGACTGAAGTTGCATTTACTCTCAACTCTCTTTGGCAATGGATCAAGCCCACCACGAAGAACTAGTATCGCTGCCTTCAAGGAGCACGATCAACTGGAATTAAGGCTGAACTCCTGGCTCCACAAAGGCAAAGGGGGCTTCACTGTTCCTCTGGAGTCAGGCAGGGTCACCAGGAGTCGGGACCGTTCCAGGTCACATACAAGCGCGCTCCTCTCTGCACCGACAGGCTCCTACCAGCAGCGAGGCCCTTCTCCCAGGGCAGGCATTCTCCTCTGGGGTTCGCTGCAGCACCCAGCTTGCTCTAAACGCACCATAAAGCATGAGGAGTACAAAGGGCACGTTCAAAAGCTCTGTGAAGATGACTCCCAGTCCTATTTGGGGAAATAAGCGCACGCTACAGCAACGTGGTGCTGTGCGGGGCACAGCACGCTGACTCCCAAACTTCTCAGGAAGAGCTCGCCGTCGGCTCTTCACAAGAGCCAGCAAGACTCGGCAAACACCCTAGAAAGCACACTCCGATAATTATCCTAAGCCTGGGCTACACTGCCATCCAGGCTTAAGGTACAGCTTGTGGCTGCTGCTGCTGCTGCCAGTGGGGCCTGCAGTCTGCACCACAGCTCCATCCCACGGCCCTGGAGAAGCACCCTATGTCCTGGGCAGAGCTAAAGGCCTCTTTGACAAGGCTCCTTCTGAGCAGCCCTGCCCAAAGCGGATGATGAGCTGCTGTCTGCAGTGGGTCTGGGGGAAGATGCACTGAGCCCACCACAGGTTTCCTGAAGCCCGAATTGTTCTGCTACTCTCCTGAAGCCACGTGCATCTTGCCTTTGAGACGTTTATCAGTCTGAGAAGAGAGGAGTGTCCCGGGTACAGATTGCTTATGCTGGAAGCATGTGCTCAAACTCATTTCTTCCCGCTCCAAGATATTCTTTATATCATAAATAACTATTTGCTAATCACCAATCAAGGAGCCAAATGTCCATATTCCCTGCACACACGGCGTATGCTTTGAACCACAGAGCCTGTGACAGTGAGGGTCACGTATCTGTAGCCGGCAGGTTGTACAGGTGCTTCCAAGGGACATGCAGGTCATTCTCACTTGGAAAAAAACCAACAAAAAGCAAGGAAAACCTGCCCTCCACAGTTGCTGTGGCCACAGGCATTCAAGGACAAGGAAAATGCGATATAATTGGCCTCCCCTCTTCTGCTATCTCTCTACCACCCGTACGTAACTATCAATCAGACTGTTCTCCAGGCTGATGAGCTGAAATATTGCAGGCAATTCTTTCTGTTGTCATGGAAACAACTGCTGTCAGGCCTTTTCCTTTTTTAACCGTGTCACTAAAGGCATGTTTTCATTCAGGAGCTACAGGGAGGCTCTCAGAGTCCAGCATCAGCACTCGGGCATTAGCGGAATCCACTCGGCTCACTCGCTCACCCCCCAACACAGCTTCTGCCTCCAGTGCTACTGCAGGGCCAGCCCGTTCGTTATTGTCTAGATCCGTACAAAGCAGTTCGGCACCTCCAAGCCATTTCCAGCCAAATCCTTACGCTCCTTTGGAAAGGCCTCAGACTAGGCGCAGGACCCAAGAGATGCAATTTATTCCCTTGAGGAACTGAGCCAGCAAGGAGAAGAAAGGTTCCTTTTTGGTTTACAGTTCTCAGATCCCACCACTATATAATGCTAATCTCCGTTGCACATTTTGCTTGCACGTATTCCACCCCCCTCCGGTAGTTACCACACAGCCCTCCTAAGCCTGCAATTATCTTTAATTTAACAGCTACAAAATCCATCATCAGCTAGTGCCTAAGCAAAGCAGATCATACAGCAGTTGTAAGCAGAGGCACCGTTAATAGAGATCCATCTAAGTGCTGCCTCGCAGAGCCATACCTTCCACAAAAGATACTGCTACATCAGCAAGAGCATCAGAGCACCACATTACCCCGGGGGCTGCTCCATAACACAGGGCAGATGCAGCCAGAAGTCCCGGGGAAGGTTTCGGCATTCCTAGGAACAAAAGCAACACCCACCTCCCTCATTTACAGAGCCGAATCCACAGGCAACGGACAGCAAGTCCACCTTCTGCCATTCCTCCCCTGCAGCACTCAATTCACCATGGCTCAAGTAGCCTTACAAAAAGGTACTCAAATTCAGTTTTTTTAAAGGAGAACTGAGCCAATTAATGTAAAACGAAGTAAATCTACATCTCTTCCGCAAGGTGAGGACCTGCTGTTTTCATGGTACTCCCAGGAACCTAGAACAATCAACCAAAAAGAAAGCAAGGCAGGCCGGTGCTCTGACCCGAAGTCACTAGAATGACACTAACATGACAAAACTGTTCATGAACTTCAGAAAACCTCAGGACATCCCTCGGAGAACAAAGGCGTGCTGCTGCAGACCTCTGCAGAGGTACTGCAGAGTCATGCACCACCGCTACGGGACAGAGCCAGACCAGCCGATCACTGCGGAGGTGGAAACAGAGCCTTGCAAGTCACTCTGGGCAATGTGGCAAGTGGGCAAACCTTTGCTGGGAAGAAGTCCCAGAGCCACTGCAGCTGCTCTACGGCAGCAGAACATGCTGCTTCAAGACCAGCTTCCACATTGCTGCACCACTCACCTCTGCGAGCGCACGCCGGAGCAAAACCCCTGGCAGGAGGCCAGGCCCTGCCTCCTCCTGTTTGGATGCAGCGGCAGCCGGTACCGCTGGGGCTGGCAGCGGCAGGCAAACCAGGACCTGCGGTCCGCAAGAAAAACAGAAGCACTGACTCACCAAAGCCCGTCGTAGAGCAGCCTTCCCTCAGCACTGCTACAGCAGAAGCAATCTGTCACACAGGTCTGCGCTACAGCTCTGTCCTCTGATCTCTTCAGGAGCAGAATGGGAAAGGCAGATGTCTCTTATTTCCAGTTGAACTTAGCTGAACTTAAGGAGCAAACCTCCCACTCAAGGCAAGGGAGAGGACAGGCTTATTTGTGCTCTAATAGACTCACTGCTGCTGCCACCTGAGATAGCGCAGCGACTGAGGAGAGAGGAGGAGGAAGGAGAACTGTCTGTATCAAATACCTAGAAACACACTGGCATACCTCCATTCTCCCTCTGCTAGCTGGTCTGTTTAGCAGCTCATGCTTACGCCAGGCACTGCTGGAATATTCCCTTGGACTTCCGCTGATGCCTTCAGCCAAAGGAGCAGTAACGCTGTTCAGGATTAATTAAACACAAACCCCACATAGCCTCACTGGACACTATGGCCGGGCAGACGAGATATTTATTTATAATGTAGCAGGCTTTGAGGGAAGCATGGCAGCACACGGATTAAACATTACATAAAGATGATGCACAACAGGCCTGTGCTCAGGCTGATCTCAGTTCAGTGCCTGAACTCAAGAGGACAGAAGCATCACGCATGAAGGCAAGCAATTCATTTCCTACACGTGAGCTAAGAGGCTGTTAAACAGCATCCCACAAGAGCCAACCACAGAGGACTCAAGAGGTGCACTGTTCTCTCAGCAGCAGGAATTTGGGGAGAGAAAAGGAAGGTAAAGACACGTAAAAGAAGAAACAAGTTCTACTTGGTGTAAGAAGGATTAGTGACCCCTCCTGCCAGAGGCTTATTGATAACGTGACCCCAAACCTTACAGAAAACCCAAGCGGACGCCTCTGCTATCTGTCCCCTTTGCAGCTCCTGATATCCATGCAGCAATCTGTTACTGCTGTGTAGGAGGGAAGTTTAGAACGTGCTTAAGAACAGCTCTGGTCCTGGGAGCTTACCTGCAGCTGCCCGAGCCTGTCTGCGCTCAACTCACGTTGTCGTGGTTTAACCCCAGCCAGCAGCTAGGCACCACGCAGCCGCTCACTCACTTCCCCCCCACCCAGTGGGATGGGGGAGAGAATTGGAAAAAAGGTAAAGCTCATGGGTTGAGATAAGAACAGAAAGGAAGAAACTAACAAGGACACTAATAACAACAATAAAGTGACAATAATAATAAAAGGATTGGAATACAC